>CM053791.1:282151667-283351667 GCA_028749045.1 Cupressus sempervirens
ATTGGAATCTAGATATGTTATTGGTTGAGAAGAAAACAATAGAAAAACTAGATCCAATTAAGGAAGAAAGTAGATCTGAATCGGGTTTGGGTTCGAATTTATATTAAATTAGAAAGACAAGATTTGGAATTAAAATAAAAATTTTATAGTGAAAATTTGAATGATTAGATGTAGTTTTTCTATCAATTATATTTTTAGATGCGTATGAACAAACCCTTTTATGGTTAAATTTAGAGAACAATTATTTTAAGAGAAAATTCTTAATTCATCACAAATTGTCCTGTTGCTGCCCCTTGGATAGACCCGAACTCAGTCATTCATAACTTTTTATTGTAATCAAATTTATTCGATTGCTCTAGTCAAAATTGGCACAACCTGGCTCTCTCCAACATATTTAAATTTCAGCCCGATCCAACAGTTCATTAGGGAGATATGGCCTTCATACTGAGACTGTTTTATTCAAAAACAGATATTTTTCCATTTCTCATAACCAAGAGTTCTTTATGCTTAAACTTTACAAAAAATAATATATCAAAGCATGGAATGAATTAAAGATATTATTGCAATCTTCCCTTATTAGAATCTTATTAATATGCATTAATTTTATATGATTTATTATCTAATCTAATTAAATCAAATTTAATTAAGATTAGTTAATAGTAGAAGAAGTGTAATTAATTTTTAGTAAATGAATTTTTAAATGAGAGAAAATTAATAGAGAAAAGATATTAATATAGTTTATGTAGTGAACTTTTAAATATTAATCATTTAATATATATTAAATACTATTTAATATATATTAAATAGTTAAGAAGTTGTAATTTATAAAGGTGTTTAAATGATGATTATGAAGAGACTCAAATTTTAATGATATTGGATTTGGATTTAAATAAAGAGTCATAGTTACCTTATAACCTTGTTATAATATAGCAATGGTTTGAATTATTAATATGAATAATGGTACACCTTAATTGTGCTAAGAATTAGTTAAATATTAACCAATGAAGTTTGTAAGGCTTCTTAGTAATAGTTTTTGATGAGTTTATTATTTATTATTGTTTGTTGGGTCTAACAAACTATTAATAAATAATGGTGTAATTAGTTATCAATAAATTCGATTAGATTTAATCTAGTGGAGATTATTTAATTATTAAAATTTTGTAAAGATATTAGTTTTTGGATTTGAAGTATAATTGATTTGTA
This sequence comes from Cupressus sempervirens, assembly GCA_028749045.1. NCBI lineage: Eukaryota > Viridiplantae > Streptophyta > Pinopsida > Cupressales > Cupressaceae > Cupressus > Cupressus sempervirens. The sequence continues at coordinate 282,152,871 of CM053791.1, forward strand.
ATCAATTGGTATTCATTGAGTTGATATTATAACTATGATATTAATAATTAAGTTGTGTGATAGCGTTTTATTTGAAATGATTAATGATAATACAAATTTGTCAAGGGAATGTTGGTATTCTTTGAGAGATGACACATGTGGTCACACGGAATTATTATTAAAGATTCTTGATATAGCTTGTTATTAAATATTAACAAGTTATTATTATTGAATTATTAATATGATCATTTGAGTATTGAAGTATAATTGACTTTTATCTTACAGAATTTTAATTAGTTATTAATTGAAACGTTGCTATGATTATGTAATTATTAATCAAATCAATTAATGAGAGTTAATTAGATTTAATTAATAATAATATAGGTAATAGAGATTTAATTGATATAATTCTTTTAATGAGATTGTAAGTTGATAAGTATTATTCTAATGACTTGAATAATGACCTTAGATATTTTAATGATGAGACTTAGTAATATTCAATTGAGAACTATTAGAAGGTTAAAAGGTCATAGATTGTGTACCTGCATTAATTGATTGAGATAAATAAAGTTATAATCTTCTTATTCAAAGATTGATAACTGACTCTCTTATAATTTAAACAAATAATGATCCTTTAATTATGTTGGAAAGTTGAAGTAACATTAAAGAAGAGTTAATCAATAAGAATATGGATCTTAGTTAAATAAAGAAAATAATTTAATTAAAGATCAATGATGATTAGTTTAATGAGTAAATATTTATCATTAGGTTATTCTTAAAATATAATTCTTAAGAATGTAAGGATAATGCTATCGAGGAACAAATGGGTTGACTTGTAGGTCAAATGATGAAACTTAAGACACCTGAAGTATACTTGCAAATGGAAAATTGAAACTCCACACATTATTTAGCTAAGTGATTTTAATAAACCAAAACATGTGTTTGCATTGTGTATTTTATATGCTTCTTGTTTTGAGCTTTTGGGTTGACTAGTGTTGACCAGTCTTAGGTTGTTACCAGAGGCTCAGGGGTTATGATTGTGATGTCATGATAATATCTTAATTCTGATCTTTATAAATTCAACCATGGTTATGTGATGGTATGCTCTATGAGATGATTGTATTACTGATTGTTATTGCTTATCAGTCTTCTTGAGTGAAGCTGAGTTATTTGTATCTGAGACACTTGACTTAATCATTTTTGGTCATCGATCAGTTATCTTTGGATTACTTTCTAGTCACCATAATGGGACTGAAGTGTTGATTTATTTCTTGATGTTGTCATGTTGTGACATGTTTGACTCAACCATTTTGGAGTCTTTGATCAGTATTATTTTGAGATATTCTTGGTTGCTTGTTGAGAACCAATGGATATTGTGATTCATATTGGAGATTATATTTATGAAGTTTATTTTGTGGAGCTTTTATGTATTCTTGGATGGAAAAACCATCTTATTATCAAGTTGTCTGTTAAGGAACCAAGTTTGATCTTTATGAGTGTTGTGGTATAGGAAACAACTGTGGATTTATGTGCTTAGGAGAGGTGGTCTAGGTACATGACTATGGGAGTGGCTTGCATAGGGGTCTGAGGCCCAAAGTGGTCAGTACCAGAGTAACCTAATGCAGTTATGTAATAAGTGATAATCTAGTAATTAAAATTTATGAGGGGAAAACACACTAAAAATATAAGTTAGAGATATTTAAACCACCCATGCCTTAAGTTCTTGTATAGACTAAGGATGGGAAAAGTGCCTCGTCTTCTTGAGAGGGCTTCTTGGTTTTCACATGTGCCACGTTGAGGGTCCAAGGTACAAAGTAACCAGTCCAGGGTAACTCTACGCTTGAGGGTCCGCAGTCTAATGAGAGACCAGTCTAGGGTAACTCAAGCAGCCATGTGATGACACTCCCTAGTATGTAGCCTGAGTCTCCTTTATAGATTTTGTGTACCTTTGGTGGTGTACTTGTTGTTGTGCCTCTGGAGATTAGATGTCAATTTTGTGATTGGAACCTTTGAGTTAGTATACTTTTAGGATTTCTATTTTAGAAAGTGTTTGTGCTATGTGATTTTGATATCTTGTTTGGGACTTGAGATTATCTCCTCAGCATGGTGGGAGTGGACCACTTAGGTTCCACGCGGTCGGGTGGTAGTGTATTTTTCACTCTTATCATTTGACACCCATCTGAGACACCGTGGCTGATGCATTCTTGGTTGGTATCTATCTTCATTCTATTCTTGGATCATTATGATAAGTGATATACCTTATGATGGATGTATTTACTAGTATGTTTCTTATATTGATGATTGCACATGTTAGATGAAGTTATCTTATGTTTTACTTTGTATGTTAGTAGGATGTTTTAGGAGTGACATTCCTACTATGTTAATATCGATGATCTTTTCGATGCTTTGGAATGTTACGCACGGAGGGATGGCTAGGATTCATGATGGTCTAATGATGCTATTTATGGTTGGGAGGAACTGTGCACTTAGTTAGTTATGTTTGTGATATATGGTTATCTCTTATGATGGATGTTTATATCTTTTAGATGATGTATCATGTATGACATGTGGTTTCATTTATGTTATTTCACCATGGATTAGAGTTACATTGTTCATGTACTTTATATACACAGATGTTTATTTTTCTAAGCCTCTCATACCTTGTATCATGTACAGTGGATGATTGAGCTAAACTAAAATGTAGTTAAAAAAAGGACACTTGAATATGGTTTAAGAATGTTGGATGTATCATTCTTATTTCATGAGGATGTAATGATAGATGAATAGTTAGTTTATATGTAATTCAACATTAAGGAATCTTAATAGAATATAATCTGTTATGTATGATATGTTTACTTGAATTGTTATTATTGCTTCCGTAGATGTTATGAATGGTTTTACTTTCATGTTTTTAAAAAAAAATATATATTTGGCAAACTTTAGGTTAATTCTTTGGATACCTTGGCGGGGCATTACACTACTCAAATTGAATCAGTTAACTCCTTATTGTACTCAAATTAAATCTGTTAACTCCCTTTAATTTGGAAATCTCCTTTTATGACTGAACTTCACCTTTAGTCCTGACCGTTGATTGAAATCGATCTCAACCGTTGATGAATTCCAGGAAAGTCTATTTAAGAGACCCTCATCTCTTTATTTTGAAATGTTGAATGAGAATTTGCATTGAATTGTTGCGGGAATTCATACTCACATTTGCTCATATTCACATACGCAAAGATCAAGTTTGACCAAAAGTTGACTAGATTTAACCACGGTTGACTTGAGTTGACTAGTTTCGAAAAGAATTCTAAAATAATTAAATGAAATTATTTAATTAAATGGAGTACTTACTTCTAATTATTTAAACAAAGTTATTTAATTAAATGAGAAGCCATTCCTAATTAATTAAATGAACTTATTTAATTAAATAAGAAAAGTGCCTCTAATTAATTAAAGATTATTTAATTAAATAGAAAAAGTAATTATGAGAGCATATCTCATTTTATTAAATTAAATATCTCAACAAAATCTCTTTTCAGTTCAAAAAGAGAAATTTCGAGTTCCCTATTCATCAAAAAATGAGTTAAATGAGTTAACTCCTTTTTCTACTCAAATTGAATCAATTAACTCTTTATTTTACTCAAATTAAATCTGTTAACTACCTTTAATTTGGAAATCTCCCTTTATGACTGAGCTTCACCTATAATCCTGACCGTTGATTGAAATCGATCTCAACCGTTGATGAATTTCAAGAAAGTTTATTTAAGAGACCTTCATTTCTTCATTTTGAAAGGTTGAATGAGAATTTGCATCGAATTGTTGCTGGAATTCATAACCACATTTGCTCATATTCACATACGCAAAGATCAAGTTTGACCAAAAGTTGACCAGATTTAACCACAGTTGACTTTAGTTGACTAGTTTCGAAAAGAATTTTGAAATAATTAAATGAAATTATTTAATTAAATGGAGTACTTCCTTCTAATTAATTAAACAAAGTTATTTAATTAAATGAGAAGCCATTCCTAATTAATTAAATGAAGTTATTTAATTAAATAAGAAAAGTGCCTCTAATTAATTAAAGATTATTTAATTAAAAAGAAAAAGTAATTATGAGAGCATATCTCATTTTATTAAATTAAATATCTCAACAAAATCTCTCTTCAGTTCAAAAATGAAAATTTTCAGTTCACTATTGATCAAAAATGAATTAAATCAGTTAACTCCTTTTTCTACTCAAATTGAATTAGTTAACTCCTTATTTTACTCATATTAAATCTGTTAACTCCCTTTAATTTGGAAATCTCCCTTTATGACTGAACTTCACCTTTAATCCTGACCGTTGATTGAAATCGATCTCAACCGTTGATGAATTCTAAGAAAGTCTATTTAAGAGACCCTCATCTCTTCATTTTGAAAGGTTGAATGACAATTTCCATCGAATTGTTGCTAGAATTCATACCCACATTTGGTCATATTCACATACGCAAAGATCAAGTTTGACCAAAAGTTGACCAGATTTAACCATGGTTGACTTGAGTTGACTAGTTTCGAAAAGAATTTTGTAATAATTAAACAAAATTATTTAATTAAATGGAGTACTTAATTCTAATTAATTAAATAAAGTTATTTAATTAAATGAGAAGCCATTCCTAATTAATTAAATGAGGTTATTTAATTAAATGAGAAAAGTGCCTCTAATTAATTAAATATTATTTAATTAAATAAAAAAAGTAATTATGAGAGCATATCTCATTTTATTAAATTAAATATCTCAACAAAATCTCTCTTCAGTTCAAAAAGGGAAATTTCCAGTTCACTATTGATCAAAACTGAGTTAAATCAGTTGACTCCTTTTTCTACTCAAATTGAATCAGTTAACTCTTTATTTTACTCAAATTAAATCTGTTAACTCCCTTTAATTTTGAAATCTCCCTTTATGACTGAACTTCACCTTTAATTCTAATCGTTGATTGAAATCGATCTCAACCGTTGATGAATTTCAGGAAAGTTTATTTAAGAGACCTTCATTTCTTCATTTTGAAAGGTTGAATGAGAATTTGCATCGAATTGTTGCTAGAATTCATACTCACATTTGCTCATATTCACATACGCAAAGATCAAGTTTGACCAAAAGTTGATCAGATGTAATCATAATTGACTTGAGTTGACTAGTTTCGAAAATAATTTTGAAACAATTAAATGAAAGTATTTGATTAAATGGAGTACTTACTCCGAATTAATTAAACAAAGTTATTTAATTAAATGAGAAGCCATTCCTAATTAGTTAAATGAAGTTATTTAATTAAATAAGAAAAGTGTCTCTAATTAATTAAATATTATTTAATTAAATAGAAAAAATAATTATAAGAGCATATCTCATTTTATTAAATTAAATATCTCAACAAAATCTCTATTCAGTTCAAAAAGAGAAATTTCCAGTTCACTATTGATGAAAAATGAGTTAAATCAATTGACTCCTTTTTGTACTCAAATTGAATCAGTTAACTCCTTATTTTACTCAGATTAAATCTGTTAACTCCCTTTAATTTGGAAATCTCCCTTTATGACTGAACTTCACCTTTAATCCTGACCGTTGATTGAAATTGATCTCAACCGTTAATGAATTCCAGGAAAGTCTATTTAAGAGACCCTCATCTCTTCATTTTGAGAGGTTGAATGAGAATTTGCATCGAATTGTTGTTGGAATTTATACTCACATTTTCTCATAATCACATATGCAAAGATCAAGTTTCACCAAAAGTTGACCAGATTTAACCACGGTTGACTTGAGTTGACTAGTTTCAAAAAGAATTTCAAAATAATTAAACAAAATTATTTAATAAAATGGAGTACTTACTTCTAATTAATTAAACACAGTTATTTAATTAAATTTGAAGCCATTCCTAATTAATTGAATGAAGTTATTTAATTAAATAGGAAAAGTGTCTCTAATTAATTAAAGATTATTTAATTAAATAGAAAAAGTAATTATGAGAGTATATCTCATTTTATTAAATTAAATATCGCAAAAAAATCTCTCTTCAGTTCAAAAAGGGAAATTTCTAGTTCACTATTGATCAAAAATGAGTTAAATCAGTTGACTCCTTTTTCTACTCAAATTGAATTAGTTAACTCTTTATTTTACTCAAATTAAATCTGTTAACTCTCTTTAATTTGAAAATCTCCCTTTATGACTGAACTTCACGTTTAATCTTGACCGTTGATTGAAATTGATCTCAACCGTTGATGAATTTCAGGAAAGTTTGTTTAAGAGACCCTCATCTCTTCATTTTGAAAGGTTGAATGAAAATTTGCATCGAATTGTTCCTGAAATTCATACTCACATTTGCTCATATTCACATACGCAAAGATCAAGTTTGACCAAAAGTTGACCACATTTAACCACGGTTGACTTGAGTTGACTAGTTTCTAAAAGAATTTTTAAATAATTAAACAAAATTAATTAATTAAGTGGACTACTTACTTCTAATTAATTAAACAAAGTTATTTAATTAAATGAGAAGCCATTCCTAATTAATTAAATGAAGTTATTTAATTAAATAAGAAAAGTGCCTCTAATTAATTAAAAATTATTTAATTAAATAAAAAAAGTAATTATGAGAGAATATCTCATTTTATTAAATTAAATATCTTAACAAAATCTCGATTCAGTTCAAAAAGGGAAATTTCCAGTTCACTATTGATAAAAAATGAGTGAAATTAGTTGACACGTTTTTCTACTCAAATTAAATTATTTAACTCCTTATTTTATTCAAATTAAATCTGTTAACTCCCTTTAATTTGGAAATCTCCCTTTATGATTGAACTTCACCTTTAATCTTGACCGTATATTGAAATCGATCTCAACCGTTGATGAATCCCAGGAAAGTCTATTTAAGAGACCCTCATCTCTTCATTTTGAAAGGTTGAATGAGAATTTGCTTCAAATTATTTCTGGAATTCATACTCGCATTTGCTCATATTCACATACGCAAAGATCAAGTTTGACCAAAATTTGAAAAGATCTTAAAATGTGTTGTAGAAATCGTCATGAATCCCTTGATGAAGATCATGAAGAAACTTCAAGTAAATTGTTGAAATTTGGGATTGATATCCTATGTAATTGTATTTTCAAACTTTGTTGGATTGGCAATGAAGCCGGGTTTTCTACTTGATTCTTTTTCGGCGGAGCGCTTGAATCAGGTTTACCAATAAAATTGGTGTTTTAGTATAATGGTTTTTTATGTGATTTATTTGCAAATTTTAAATTTGGATAGATGCACATCAAAACAGGATGAATATGATGACATTCAATTTTGAAATTTTGAGTTTAAGTATGTTAAGGAAGGAAGATAGATATGATTAATATTTCAATACAACTTTGTACCTATTAGAAGATCAAATAAATATTGTATTTTTGTGAGAAAACTATTGAACCTATGTTTTAAAGCCATTAAGAAAATAAAATAGTAATACTCCTTTTTGAAAGATCATTTAGATTGCTTAAAAAATTCATACTTAGAAAAATAAAACTTCAAAAAAATTATTTCCCTAAGAGCAAAATGCTCTCTGGATTTTGCATGGAAGAAAGAATTAAATGGTTTTGTGGAACATAGAATATTCCTTTTTAATTCCTTATTTCAAATTTAATTTCAAAATTTATAATCAATAAAATGAATAACAATAACTAAAGTAATATTATGCTAATTCCTAATATCCTAAATATCTACCTTACCTATAAAACTTTATGTCTTCAATGCTTTTCTATCACTTTAAGGGACATCAGTTTTGGAATGTTTATTTAAAAAAAGTTTTATTTAAAAATGTTTTTTGGGTTGTGCTAGTCAATAGTGTACTTGGGGGGGTGACGTCATCCTGGTTCCCCATAAATTTTTGCAACACTTGAGATCAAGTGGTCTTTCATGATAAAAAGGAAATGATTAAACTTTCGTTGAAAGTCCCATCGCATGGATAGAGGCGCAGATGACTATTTTTTTTAAAATGTCTTTTGATTGCCTTCGGTTGCCATGTCATCCTGTACTTATCCACATCTCCCTTCAGCATTGAAAGCGCTCATTTGTTTTGAGGTAGGGCTTAAATCCATTGATATGTTTTCTTTTTATGCAAACTTTGAAGCTTTCCTTGGTCATCTCTGTTAGGAGGTACCTTTCCCCCACTTGAGTAGTGCATTGTCCCAAGTGCAGTGCTTGGGGAAGCGCATTTGACTGTGCTTGGAGTAGGGTGTTAGGGGGGGAAATGGGGATAGTTTAGATGATAGTTAGATTAGAGTAGTTTATTTTCTAGTTAGTATAAGTTTTGTTTTATTGAAAGTTACTACAAATTTAGTTTGTAGTTATAAACTAAAAAAAGATTTAAGTTAATTAAGTTTATCATTAAGACTATAAGTTAGTTTTTCTTTTAGATGTGACACTATGGCTAGAAGTAGGATAATGTATTAAGCTAGAATGGAGATTGTTATTTTGGTTAAGGGTTAGTATTTAAAGTATAAGTTGTTATTGGTAGGTTAGATGTTAGTAGATTTGATTAAGTTTTTTTTTGTGTAGATTGTGCATGTTTTATTTTTTTAGTTTTAAATTTAAGTTAGTTTTAGTTTAGTATTATGTTAAAATGTAAATTTAGTTAGTGTTAAATGTGACTTAATATGTGGTAATTTTTGCAAAGTTTTTAATTCAAGTTAGTATATGTTATATAATTATTTTATTTTATTTTTGTTATTTGATAATAGCTTTAGTTAGTTAGTTTTAATGTAATCTAAAAGTTGTTTGGTGTAAATTAGTTATGTTAATTTTGTTATGAATTAAGTATCACGTTAAATTAATATTAATTTAAATGAATTATTGATTTATATTTAGTTGGTAGGTATTAAATTTAGTTAGTTGTAATTGAATTAAATTTACAATTAATAAGATTTAGTTGATATATTTTAGAGTAGTGTTAGTTAGCAAGTATTTCATTTTAGTTGTTAAAATTTTTATTTTGTTTTCGTAAAGTCAGTTTGTGTTTTAGTTAGTGTTTTAAATATTTAATTAAATTGAATTTTGTTAGCTTTAATCAAGAATTGGGTAGTACTTGTTAAAATTAGTTCCTAATTTAAGCAATTTAGGTTAAGTATAATTATGAAGTATTGTCACAAATGTCGAGATCAGATTTAAACCTAGAGCATGTTTTATTATTAATTATTATTCAAAAAAAAAATTGTGTGTGTTTTTTCCCTCATAGTTTGGGCATGGCATTTTGGTATCAGAGCTCGTGTTTCAACACTAGGAACCTTAAACCATTATGCTTCTGAAGCTTAAAACTAAAACATTAAATTGTGTAGGATGCCTCCTATTACTCGAAGCAACCCATGAGGCAGAGGTCGTAGGGCGAGAGGTGGTAGAGCAGGACAAGGGGTTGGACCACCTCCACCACCACCACCTCCACCTCCACCACCACCTAACCCAAATCAGGACATTATTGATGCACTTCAGACTTTGATCGGTGTAGTTCAGCAGAGGGTAGTACCGATAGTTCAGCCAGTTCAGTAGATTCCAGTAGTGGAAGCAGGGGGACCCGGAGGAGGTGGGCCTAGAGGCAAAGAGAGGACTAGGAGTCCCCCACCGAGATAGTTAGAGGGGCAGGATGAGCATTAAGGAGAGTCAATACACCAGAGAAGATCCCCACTTGACAGACCTCCTAGACATATAGGAGATGATATCAGGGAATTGATTCGACTTGGGCCACCATTATTTACTGGTTCTACTGAGGGGACAGTAGCAGAGGCCTGGTTGTAGACCCTACTACGGTGCTTTGGATTATGGCCCTATGGGAGTAATCTAAAGGCATTCCTAGTAGTTCATCAATTGAGAGGGGATGCCTCCAATTGGTGGCATTAGGAGGAGATCATAGGTGGAGTAAGAATGGATACCCTCACATGGGAATCATTCCTAGAAAGATTTTGAGAGAGATACTTGTCAAAGCATTTTCGACAAAAACAGATAGAGGAGTTCCATTCTCTTTATCAGAGAGGTCTTATAGTGCTACAGTATGAGAGCAGGTTTCTCGAACTCCTTCCTTATGTGGAATACATGAAGGACGAGAAACTATGGGTACATCGCTTTATCATGGGGCTGAATTTCTCACTTCAGGGTCCAGTTCGGATGGCCTTCCCTACCACCTTCAGACAGGTAATGGAGATAACACTAGTGGTAGAGGATACTCGGGGTACACAAGAATCACGGGATCGGTCTCAAAACCAAAACTCTACCCGACAGAAACCCCCTTGGAAAGGGAATCAAAATTATACACCAGGGACCTTTAAGGGCCAACAGTCTCAACAGCAGCAACAGGAACACTCACAAGGTTATCAGTGCTCTAAGCCCAGGTAGTCACAATCACAACAGGATCAGAAAGTACATACCCCACAGCCACAGTCAATGCAGACTTAGCAGTCTTCTAGGGGTGGATACAGTGGGCCTAGTAGATCAGGAGGCCCACAACAGTCAGGATCACAGGATACACGATCTTATACCCAAGGGCCATGCTACGCTTATGGTGGTATGGGTCATATAACTAGAGAGTGTCTGCAAGGACAGGCATCCAGTGGTCAGAGCAGGGCTTTTTCAGAGCTGACAGTTGGAGACATGGGTAGGTCCCATAGAGTTTTCGCAGTGGTTGACAACCGCCAGATTGAGCATCAGGGTACAGTTATTGAGGCTACAGGTGGAGTTGGTCAGCCAGTTAGCTCTAGAGAGTATCCATATTATTACCCAAAAGACCCTAGCTCCTTGAGGTCGAGAGCTGGGCCAAGTTAGGGTCTAGCAGGAATGTTATGATGAGGTCACGATTTGTTGGGGGATGCAGCACGGATGTGATCTCTATACCCTTATCTTTTGATGAACTCCAAGAGGAAGTTCATGCCTAGTGGGGGAGGATGTGAGGCCTCGCCTCGACCCTTCATAGCCTTAGTTATTACTTTATCTTTTTGTTACCCTCGACTCGAGATGTCGAGACATTATCAGATACTTAAACATATCATATTATTTTATGTTGTGTGATGTTATTTTCAGATATTTGATGTTCGTCATTTAATGCTTTATGTATATGTATGTGATGAATTAAGTAAAATGTAGGATTAAAAAATTGATTTTGGAATCTTTATGATGAAGGATATAAGTAGGATGCAAGAAACCCTGATTTATGTATGTTTCAATTTATGTAAAGTTCTGATACGTATATATGTACATGTGATTTTTGGGGATACTAATGTGTGCAATGAGTGTGCAGATATTTTAGCCAAGGAAACTGATGGAGGAACAACATTGATCCCTATGTGCCTTTTGTGGAAACCTTGTTGTTCGTAATTCAAGTATTGTATTGTGAGATGTATGTATTTTATTGTTGTGATTAGTAAATGTTAATGTTTGTAACTATGTTCTGTTAGTGTCGCTTGACACTCGTGAATTGTTTGTGCTCCTCAGCGTGCTAGTTAGGGTTGTATACACTAATATAATATGCTAGAAATACTAATTCAATGAAAGAATTTACACATTAAACTAACATAACATATAAGAAAGACAAAGAGAAAACAAACTCAAATGAGAATGTGAGCTATGGATAGGCTCTCTCAATGAGCTTGTTCTCTTGTTTTTGAGATGTGTCTATGTGTAGATTGGGGATGTATGCTCAAATGCTCAAATGGCTTCAATGGAGATGGGTAAATGGAAAATTGGTAGCTTTGTGAGCTCTAAATTTGGCATTATAAGGGTATGGATATGGATTTTGGCTCTCAAAAGGGCATGATAACTTTACTCAAATGGCTGTTGTTCAAATGGCTTGGGATGGGATTCAATTTATAGGCTAAGGGCTTGAGGGATGGAGGGCTAAGATGCAAGGATGGGGAGATGGTTAAGGAGGGCTAAGATGCACTCAAAGGGGAGCACATGGATTGTGCTTGTTTAGTACCAATGGGAGGGTGACACTTGCCACAAGGAGGATGAGCGTGAGAGGGTAGGGTAAAGGGTTGGTTAAAGGCATGATGATTGGGGTTGAGTATGTAAGAGAGATGTAAGAGGGATGAGTGTGGAAGAGGGAAGAGTGTGGAAGATGGGTGTAAGAGTCATGAGTGGGCTTGTAAAAGTCTTTTATGGTTTGTAAGAGCACTCATGACTTGGTGGTTGGGATTTTTGAGGGGAGACTTTGATTTGGTTTAGGAAAGTCTTAAACTTGTTTAGGGAATGTGACAACATTAGTGGGTGGATTAGGCTTGGGTTTAGGATTAGATTAGGGATGTTAGAGATGTGCAAGTGGATGACATTAATGAGGGTGGGTGAGTTAGTGGCTAAGCTTGGTTAGTATGGGTGGATGGGGTGGATTAGGCTAAATGGAGGATTAGGGATAAGTTAGGGGCTTTTTAGATTTGAGAATTTTATTTATCAAATAGATTTATTTAATAAATGGGGATTTTTGGAATTAGATAGGAGAAAAGGATTTAATCGATAAATAATAGTTTATTTGATTTATCAATTAGGACTATAGATGATTAATTAAATTAATCAGCTAGGGGATGACAAAGGATTAATTAAATAAAAATTTAATTAATGATGCCTTTAGAGGTAACTAAATAGGATTACTAAAGTGGTGTAATCAAATTTAGGTGTCTACATTTTGCCCCTCTTTGACATAGTGTTGACACAACACTATTTCAAAGAAGTTCGAGTGAAGATGACATGAGGAAGACATTTTAGCAACAAGGTTGCCCCAGTCTCGGATAAGAAGAGGAGAGACTAGACTTAGATGATGCCCCTTCAAGAAGGCGGCAGAGAGAGAAATGAGGCTCGACGGCTTCTTAAAAAGTATAAGAAATCGAGATGAGCAGAGACACAAATTGGCAAAGAGGAGGGGCTGAATTAGCTCAAACTCTCACTATGGGAGAATGATAAAGGGAAATCAGAGGCACAATAGTAAAGCAAGCTTAAGACTTTCCAGGATTGGGAGGGAGGATGGAGGAGCGAAGTGCTATAAAAGGAATCCATGGTAGGGAGATGGATGATGGAATGATAAAAGCTGATGCAATAGGATTTCAAAGAGTCAGATTGGTCGAAGATGGGTTTCGGAGATCCCTAGGGCTAGGATTGTGGATCTCGAAAGATGAGGCTTGGTGGATTGATTTGATTGGTGGATCCCTAAGACTAGGATTGTGGATCCCTAAAGCTAAGCATGAGGAGTGATCCAAAGAGATACTAATGCATAAGCTGGGATAGGTGTTGGATATGGATGGGGGATAATGGAGATGAAGGAAATCCATTGAAGCTTTTTTTTTAAGCTGGGGGATACTTCAAAGAGAAGTACCACCATGTAGTTGAGCACTAAATTTGCTATAGGACTGTTGGTTAATTGCCAAGGTTACCTAGAACATCAAGGCCTTTTCATCAATCATCTAGAGGACTGACGAACTGACTCAAAATAAACACGCAAGGATTTCTCCAGTATCACACATGAATCCTAGAGGAAGCAGTGTGGAAACGACACTGGGTAACCCACAAGCAAAAAAGAAAACAAGAAAAAGACATGATCAAGACCTTACACTCTGATTGCCCCATTCACAACATACCATGATATGGAAGATCATGGAAACCTTGAGGGGGGAACAAGGAGATTGCTTGGAAAAGATATTTTCAAGACCCAAAAGGGAAGATCACCAAATCAAAAGAATGTGAAAATCCAAAAGAGAACCGTTTGCCAACGAGATGGGTAGGATGAGGTACTAACAGACCAAGATCAGACATGAGGAATGCTATATCTTGCAAGGACCTATCAGAGAGTACCTAAGCTAGTGGATTTGGATGAGTGATGTGTCTGGCAAGCTGAACTAAGAAAGATAACACTTTGGTGACAGGAAATCTAGCTAAAGGATGCATTGGAATAGCTAACCAAGGTGTGCGATGTGTGCAAGATGTTGACCAAGGATGAACTGACACGAAAGCTGGATAGATACAATGGTACTAAGCTAAAGAGGATGTACAGGCTGACAGACCAAGATATGTTACAAATGTACAAGTTTGTTCATGTTTTTGGTTTTGTGAGATGGAAATGTTCGTGAAGGGTGGGATGTCTGTAATAGCTGATAGGTGGATATGTAGATGGTTTGTGAAAAGCTTAAGTGAAAATGGGGTTTTGTGTGTGCATGTGATAGTATACAAGCTAAGATACAAGCTTATTTACAAGCTGGAATATGGTACAAGCTTTGGACAAGATTCGAATATACAAGGTATGGTACAAGATTTGCAAGGTATAATACAAGCTTTGGTACAAGATTTTACAAGCTGTACAGGAGGTATTTACAAGCTCCATTAGATTTTGGATATTTGGTTGGAACACCAAGGGAACAAGCAGGTGTTTTATGGCGGCCTCATTTTCATCTAAAAATTGAGAGAGAGTATCGTGATAACCCCGACGATATAGGGTATTGGCTATGATAACATAGCGAGATGATTTTTGGATGAGGTTCTGGCATTGGGTACGTGTGAGGTGAGGGGATATGATACCATCATTAAGGTAAGCATGAATTTCATGGTACCAAGGGGATTGGGGAGCAACCAAGATATAAACACGGTTTGAATCCTCATTTGCATAGGCGGGTGTGAGGAGCTGCTCGACTAAAAACTCATACTGCATAGCTTCTTGGGGAATTTCCAAGAGCGAGCCGATAGTGGCCATGGCGTTTGCTGCCTTGTTCTGCATTCGAGGCACTTGTGCAAACTAAAGCTTTGTAAAATGCTGGGTTAGCTGATCAACTAGCTCTTTGTAGGGTAATAGCTTTTCATCTTTGGTTTGATATTCATTTAGGACTTGTTTGATGATGATTTGAGAATCGCCAAAGACTTATAACTCAGTGATATTCCATTCTATAGCTATTTTTAATCCTGCTACAAGAGCTTCATATTCTGCTATATTGTTGGTGCTAGGTTATTGTAGCTTGAAGGCTTTTGGAATGTAATCTCCTTGAGGTGTAACCAACAATATTCCTACCCCTGATCCATGAGAGGTGTATGAGCCATCAAAATAAAGTTTCCATGGGGGTTGTTCTTCAATTAGACAGATATGCTCATCTGGAAATTCTATGAGCAAAGGATATGCATCTACTAGAGGTGCATCATCTAGGTGATCTGTTATAGCTTGCCCTTTGATTGCCTTTTTGTCCACATACTGGATGTCAAACTCACTTAATAGCATAACCCATTTTGCTAGCCAACCTGTGAGTGTTGTTCTAGAGAGCATATACTTGAGAGGATCAATTTTGGATACTAGTTGGATGGTATGACTTAGCATGTAGTGGCAAAGCTTTTGAGTTGAGAAAACAACTGCCAAACAAGCTTTTTCCATAGGAGTGTAATTGAGTTCATAATCAACTAGGGTTCTACTGATATAGTAGATGGCTCTTTCTCTGCTATAATCATCATGTTGTGCTAGAAGCACCCCTAGAGTAGTCGGTGTTGCTAATATGTACAAGATTAAGGGATGACCACGAACTGGTGGGACCAAGATAGGGGGATTGGCTAGATACTGCTTGAGCTGATCGAAGCTGTGCTGACATAAAGGATCCCACTTGAAGTTCTCATCCTTCTTTAGTAAATGTGAAAATGGTGTACACTTATCTGCAAGCTGGGAGATGAAGCGTTGGACGGATTGAAGCTTTTACTGAAGAGAGCGAAGCTGTCATAGTGTCTGGGGAGGAGGCATGTCTAAGATAGCCTTGACCTTCTTGGGGTCAATCTCTATACCTCCTTTAGAAACTATGAAGCCTAGAAGCTTGCCAGATGTGACCTCGAAGACACACTTCTTGGGATTTAGCATGAGATGATATTGGGCTAACCTATTAAAGACTTTCTCCAGGTCAGCAAGATGATCCATGAAGGTGTGAGATTTGACTAGGATATCATCCACATAATCCTCCAAAATCCTATGGATAAGATCATGGAAAATGGTTGTCATAGCTCTTTGATAGGTAGCCCCAACATTCTTTAGGCAAAAAGGCATCATGGTGTAGCAAAAGGTTCCCCAAGGGGTAGTGAATGTTGTCTTATGTTGATCCTCTTCTGCAATCTTGATCTGATTATACCCAGAAAATCCATCCATAAGGGACAAAATTTCATGTCCAGCTGTAAGATCTACAATCATATCTATGTTGGGCAAGGGAAAATCATTCTTTGGACAAGCTTTGTTAAGATCTCTGAAATTAGTGTAGATTCTGATGTCACCGAAAGGCTTAGTGATAGGGACCATGTTGGAGATCCACTCTGAGTAGTCGATAGGTCAGATAACCTTAGTAGCTAACATTCTTTCTAATTCAGATTTGACCAGTAATGCCACCTTGGGGTGCATTTTTCTAAGCTTTTGTCCGACAGGCTTGATTTTTGGATCGACTGCAAGATGATGAACTACAAGCTTTGGATCAAGTCCTGGCATGTCTTGATATGACCATGCAAATTGGCCAATATTCTCTCTTAAGACCTCAAAGAGGAGGTCAGCTTGGTCTTGTGATAGGAATGCAACAATGTGAACAAGTCTGGGGATCTCTAAAAAATAGATGTTGACTTCCCTAGTATCCTCAATTAGAATAGAAGACACCTCTGGTTGATTATCTTGAGGAGGTAATACTAAATCCTCATGTTCTACTTGTAGCTCTAAATTTTCTTGCTGAGGGGTTCTCTTCGCTGCCTTAGCTAATTCTGGATTCACCTTAGTTCCAGTTTTGGGTGTATCGGAACTAGGTTGGGGATTTTCTCCAAAATACCCCTTGGGATCTAGCTTGTAGATGTAGGCAGAATTTGGCTTTGTTTGCTTGTGAGGTGTTTTAGCTCCCATGAATCTTAGAAGTGCTTCCTCTGATGTGAACTCATCAATGTGTATGACACTTGGTTGGTCCCAATCTATGAGTTGTGGATGGGCGAGTGGTAGGTCAATGAGGTGGATGGATAGTTCTTGGAGGATAGAGTCTTCTAGGAAGATTTGGTCTAGGATATTGTCGTAGGCTCTCTTTTCAACTTCCTCAAGAATGTCTTCAATTTCGACAAGGTCGCGGTGGATGTTCGAAAAAGCATGGCCATTCTCGTTGGTGCCCCTAGTTGTGGGTATGCCAAAGACAAGACCTGACTTCGTTTCCCACTTATGTTCTTCAATTGAACATTACATGCCCCTTTCTTCTGGTCCTAGTCCACCACCTTGATAGTTCCATTTTTTAGTGATGAGATTATGTTCTTGGGGATACTTCTAGCTGAAGTGATCAAGGCGTGCTTGATTTCTTGGAGGTGCATCCTTATGTAACCAATTGTTGATATCTGGAGTGAGCTCCTCATGAAGAGGGGTTTTTGAGGATACAAAGGTTGTTGGGCCAAACTATTTGTATTGAGGAGGTGGAATCTCCTTAGCTTTGTGATATGTCAACCGTCCATGGGTATGTGGATCAAGTGGGATTGCTCTGACAGCAAATGCATCTGATAGACTATATTCTCCATAGCCTTTGTCATTGATCTTCACGGTAGATAGGGTGGAGGCGAGGATGGTTTCTAGGTCATTATAAGTGTGGGATAAGCTGGCGATGGTTGTGCCGATGTCTATTCCAGGGAAATGATTTGTATATGAGGCTTCAACTGCATTGCAGTAAGCAAAGGGTTCTGGATCAGCATGGATGGTTACCTCAGTGCCCTAATGCGAAAAGTTGATGCACTAATGGTAGGTGGATGGAACAGCCTTCATAGTGTGAATCCATGGGCGACCAAGGAGGATGTTAAATGGTAGGTTTAGATCAACAACATGGCAAACTATCTCTTGGATGACCAGACCAACCTTGATTGGTAGAAAAATAGTCCCTTCTGTGGTTCTTTCCAAGTTGTCATAAGCTTTGATGGTGATAACCTCACTGATCATATATGCCTCAGTATACACAGCTTGTTTTATGAAATTTAGGGTGCAAATGTTCAAGGCTGATCCATTATCTATCATTACTCTTTTCACGGAAAAATTGGATACCATGATGGCTATGCGAAGTGGAAGGGTGTGATCTGGCTTGATCGCGGGTATGTCGGTGGTTTTGAATGATAGGGCACATGAGGAGGATAGGTGTCTAACGAGATTACGAAAATTAGTAGCATTGATATCAGAAGGGACACGAGATTCTATGAGAGCACTATCAAGGATGTCTTTGTACACAGGACTAGTGCAAAGAAGGTCTAAAATGGAGATTTGGGCTGGCATGTCCCCAAGGTGTTCCAAGATATTGTACCGGCTTTTTGATGGAGTTGATGGTGCTGATGAAACTGGTGGGCCTGCAATGTTAAATCGAGCTCTTTGAGTGGTAACTGCACACTCATTGTCTGGTCCTCAGATATTGATAACATTGACAGAAGGCTCTTTCTTGGATATACAACCTATAAGGCTACCATAGTCTATATAGGATGAAGTGTGGTCATTGTTCTTCCCATGCTGTTGGTTTGGCTGGCAGTTGTTGGTGTTGTTTTGGATAGGTGCTTTTCTAGTATTTTGGTTGTTGTGTGGAGGAAAAGCATTTTGATAAATCTGTAAGCCTGCATTGGGAGAGGTTTGGGCACCAACGGTGATTTCTTTCTGATCAATGAGGTCCTGCACATAATCTTTTAGTTTCATGCATCTGAGGGTGGTGTGACCATTTACCCTATGGAACTTGCAATACTCATTGTCCTTGTACCATGCAGCTTTGGATTGGCTTGGATCAATTTGCTAGGTAGGAGGAAATTTGATGAGGTTTTCCTTAGCCAATTTCTCAAAAATGACATCCAATGGCTCACCAAGGGGCGTATAGTTTTTAGGTGCGGGTTGGAATCTGGGTTTTTGCCCTGCAGCTACATTGATGGCATTAGCTTGATTGTTAGACCCTTGAAAGTTGGGTCTTGTACTATGATTTTGATAGCTTTGGTTATTCCATTGTTGGTAATTGATAGCTTGTTGGTTGTTTGTTTGATGTGGTGGGTTAGACTAGTTTTGAGAAGGACCAACAATAGTCACATGTCTGGTGTCAGTAACCCCATCTGTTGCAACATGCTTGTTTTTGTTCCAATACCTAGACTTGTCATTGGAATGTGATTGATTTTGGTTGGCCTCTTTGTAAATCTTGACCACACCATCTTTGATGAGTCCTTGCTCAAGGATCATTCCTTTCTCTTTGATATCCTTATAGGTCTGCAAACAGTTCATGGTCATGTGGTGAGCCAATCTGGGATGTGCATTATCAATAAACATTTTGACCACATGGCATTCTAGCAAGGTGCAGGATATGTGGGTGGTAAGGGTTTGCCATCTTTGTAGGTATTCGGCAAGGCTTTCTCCACCTTTTTGCTTGGTGTGGACAAGATCAACTATTGATAGCTCTGTTTCAACAAGATGGGCATATTGGGCTACAAATGCCTCAGATAATTCAGAAAAGTTTTTAATTGTGCCATAGGGGATTCTGTAAAACTATTCAAGAGCTGGTCCAGCCAAGATTTTGGGAAAAAGGCGCAAGAGGAAGACATCATTGTATGCCACGTCCTGGCAGTGCATGTAAAATTCTTTGATATGTGTGACAAGGTCTCCTTTTCCTCTGAATTTGTCAAATTTGGGTACCTCAAAGTGTTTGGAAAATGGTGTCATGGTAATGGCTCTGTCAAATGGGTAAGGACACACATTCTCAAACTTGAATGTCTTCAGATCATTCCCTTCTTGGATGGCTTTCAGAGCTGTCTTCATTTGCTCTCATTCTGAATTGATAGGTGATGGCTGGGGTGCCCCCAATGTAGGAGTGCCTTGAGGTAGGTATGCACTAGATGGGGCCACTGATTATGGATGGCTGTGAGGGATTTGCTGATAGGGATTGTACATTGTTTGGGCAGCTACATGGTGGATGACGGGTTGTTGAGGGGGAGGTGGTGCATATTGCTGCATGTGTTGCGAGGCTTGCTGTTGATATGGGATTTGAGGTTGGGATTGAGGAACATAAGCTGGCTATCGGATAAATGGATTGCTTTGTGGAGGTAAGGTATAAGATGGTTGTAAGGCTTGGGGAAAGGATCAAGGGGCTTGTGGGGTTTGATCAATATATGTGGGTTGTGCCCCCATTTGAGATGGTATCTGCAAATAATTGATGGTTGGCTGGGGTGGTGGATTACCTCCTAGAAGTGGCATTGAAAAGTAGTTGGCAATTGGAGGTAATGGATTAGTTGGTGGTGGAGGTGGTGGGAATTGAAAGCTTGGGAATGGAACTGATGGGGGTTGATAGCTTGGTGGCTGGATTTAGAAGCTTGGTAGAGTGGTGGTGGGAGCTGGGGTCAGTTGGGAGCTTGGCAAAAAATTGGCAGTAGCTTGTGGGATTTGATAGCTTTGTGGAGTGAGGGTAGTAGCTTGTGGATTTGTGGCTGATGGTATTGAGCTCCCAAGACCTAATGAAAATGATGGGATTGTGCTTTGGGCTATGGTGAACAAGCTGGGGGTGATGAAAGGTTGATTACTTGGCCCCATTGGTGGCATACCTGTTGTATATTGCTGAGGTTGGCCAAAGATACTAGCACTGATTTGGGAGATGGGTGGATTTAGAAGGCTGGGTTGGGGAGTAGCAGCAGCAATAGTGAAGGGGGTGAACGGTGAGGTGTTTTGGTTAAAGGGGGTTTGGAGTGGAGAGGTATGAACCAAGGATGGAGTGGTGGTGGCTGGGTTGGCTTGCGGCTGGATCATATGGATTGGCTGGAGGCTCTTCTTTTGGCATATATTGAGGATAATTTGGATCATAAGAGCCTATGGGTGGTGGCAGCTGCCCAAACAATGGGTGAGATGGATTTGATAATGGAGGGGGTCTTCCAAAGTCAAAGGTTCCTACATTGTCCCTTCGAAAATTAGCCATGATTGTCTCTTTGTTCTTGTCTATAATGGCGTTTACCAATACTGCATTTCTTGGTTGGTTCATGAAAGCTTCAATGTCAGTAGGTGATGGCATAGCTTTTTCTAGGCTGAAGGATGGCTGAGTGCTCAAGGGGGGTGATGCTTTTTGATCCAAATGATAGGGCTCCATTGTTTCTTTCTTCTTGGCTAAGCGAGTGACGGGTGGCATGAAGATGTAGAATGTTCCTAGGGATGAGATGCAATAATGCTGGTGGATGCAAAAGGGAGGAAGGCTTTTCTATGCAAATGATTTCCTTGGTTGAGGCAAAGCTATATGAAAAAACCTAAGGAGGATTGGGTTGGGGATTCTAACTTCAAAGATATGTTGCCAAAGCACAAAAGGTCTGCTTTCCTATGTGCAAGCTTGGTGGTGATTGTGTCAACTTAAGGATAGACTGATGATCCTTTAGGAAGAACACGAGATTGACCACTTGCGGATCCCAACCTTTAGCTCAAGGTGATGAGGGATAACAAGTGACAAAGCTAGATTACCCTAGACAAAGCTCTATCAAAGGAATAACCATGGTGAGATTGGTGGATTTGGAAGATTTTAGGAATGGAAAACTTTTGGCAAGGTGACAACAAATTTGGAAGCTTAGATGTAAAGATTTTGGATTGCTGGCTAGATGGTTTGATTCTAAATGAGATGGATAAGCTAATAATGCTTACAGGGATAACCTAAGATGGTTGGCTTTTCTACAAAGATGACTCTAAAGTGAAGCTTATCCAAGAAGATGTGGAGAAACAAGGGTGTCTAATCATAGAAATCATGCCTAGTTGGTAAGGCATAAGCAGGATTAACTCCTGGATGTTGGCTAAATTTGATGGTGTGCTCTAACCAGGCCACTTGAAGTGCTTCGCCGACAGCTTTGTTCTCTACTTTGTGGAGTTTGGTAATTCGCGGACTTGGTGTTACTTCTTTTCTCTTGGTTGAAAGTTCTTGGTATGCCAGAGATGGCTTGAGTTTGACTTTGTGAAACTTCTGTTTGGGTTTGGGTTGTTCTGACATAAATTCCTGAATTTGCTTGACTTTGAGAGATCTCAGTTGTTTTGCTTCGACTCCTTCAACTTCTAAAATAGGCAGTGACTACGCTAAGTGTGCCCTAAACTAAGATTGACCAAGTTTGGCAAACATTCATTCAACAAGTAAAATAAAATCAAGCAATAGATAGAAACACCCAGACAGAAGTTTGTGGTTCTCAGAATGTGATACATTTGCCGAGGAGTGTGTATGTTCTACAAATGTCTTGATCAGTCACTCCAAACACATTAACACCTTAAATGGTTTTCTGCAAGGCTGGCAGTTGGTTTAGCTAGGGAGTCTTCGATATACACAAGGTACGTGAGGCCCAAATTCATAGATGAGACCAAAAAGATGTCACACAATCGAGAGGATTGGTAACCCACTTCTCCTCTTTCACTTCTCAAGGGTATAAAGTTCATTGAGGCTTAGCTTGAGTGACAAAATCTTGATCCCAAGAGAGGTGTCTTTCGATTCACCTCCCAATTCTTATACTCTACCGGAGCATTGGAGTTGAGGTCATCCAAGGGGTGATGAAATCCCCAAGCAGGCCTCTTAAAAAAAAGAAACAAGGTTTTGGATCCTAATCTTATGCACCCAAGATGGCCTCGAAAGATGAAAAGGGGAGAGAAGACTTGGATGACCTTGGGCTAAAAAACACGCTTGTTCTTTTACCAACTGACTCTTATGTGTGCTAATCTAGACCTTGCAAGCACTCATTTTTAAGAGACAATGTTCAATTCCAACTTGAAGCGCCAACAAAAGTAAATTGATCGAATAATGCAAACAAGAAGAAGAGTTAGGGTCAACAAAAGCAAACTCGTGCACCCCAAGGCCCTCCATGTCAAGTATCGATTGATTTTCTTTAAGGCATTCAAGATTGAGTGTGTGTTCATTTTAAACCCAAAACTAAGATGTGTGAGATTCGATTTCAAGCGCGCGCCCAGAGGCCCGCCACGTTAATTGTTGTTCAATTTTAGTGCCCAAACTTGAAGTGTGATCAATTTAATCTAAAGTTTTGGTCATTTAAGAATTTTGATAAAGCTAAAGCAAACGTTCAAAGACCAAGTGAGTTAGTTAGATTGTGGAACACTTAACACCTTTTTCAAGTAGACCCATCCCCATAAATGGCGCTGAGATTGCAACCAATGGTTGAATTGATGGGTGATTAGAAAAGAGGTGAGTCTAAGGAACTACTCAAATTGATTTTTGCAAATTTGTATTTAACTTAACAAAGTTTCTTAATTTTTCAAAAATCAAACTTTGCCTAAATTGCACGCAAAAGAGAGATTTGTTTGTTCTTTTTAATGCCCCAAAAATTGAAGTGTGAGATATTGCATTGATTCATTGATTCTTTGCATTCAAGATTGAGTTTTTTTTTTTTAAGCATGCATTCCAAGAAAAATTGATTTTAATCCATGGCATTCAAGAGTGTGTTTTGAACAACATTCATTCAATGAAAAATGTATTATAACCATTCAAGTTCATTTTAGCAACATGCATTCAAAGACAAATGATTAAACATTCAAGTTCATTTTTTAGCAACATGCATTCAAAGACAAATGATTAAACATTCAAGTTCATTTTTTTAGCAACATGAGAACCTGCAAAAAAACATGGTTAGTGGTTTCATATGTACTCCAACCTGCAATGAGACAAAAAAAGCAATTTAGTTAGTCACCCAAAATCTTCAAAAATGAAAGCTTAACTATGGGAAATTTTTTTTTTTTACTTTTTTTGTTATTTTTTCTATGCGTAAAAATGCTTAGAATGGTCTAAATCAGAAATAAAGATTTTAAAATAGAAGTGCAATAGAGACAGGCGAAGACGACAGTTCATCAGGCACAGACGCCAAATTGCGGAGACCCTGATCTGTGGAGACACTAATCTGCGGAGACGACAGAGAAAGAGGTAAAGATGACAGATTAAGTTGGCAGCGATGGAGATGACAGTTTAGGTTGGCGGCGGTGAAGATGACAGTTCAGGTTGTGGAGATAACAGAGTAGCTGGCGGAGACGTTGATCTATGGAGACAACAATCCAGGATGTGTAGATGACAGTCGAAGATGCCAAACTATGGAGACGCGAATTTGGTTGCGGAGACGACAGTTTGTAGGTGCAGATGCCAAACTACGAAGACGACACTACGCGAAAAAAAGCTGAAAACGCAGATTTTTTTCTAGAATTTTTTTTAATTTTTTGTTATTTTTGGATTTTTAGAGGGTATTTCTTCTTCCTAAGTGCGCCTTTCAACCTGCAAAAATAAGTGAAACACCTTACAACTCACTCAAACAATAAGAAACATTAGATTGTTAGAAAAACAACATATAGATGGAAATTGATGATTAAATGACCCATAGCAGGGTCCCACCAAGCGTGCCAAAATGTATACACTAATCTAATATGCTAGAAATACTAATTCAATGAAAGAATTTACACATTAAACTAACATAACATATAAGAAAGACAAAGAGAAAACAAACTCAAATGAGAATGTGAGCCATGGATAGGCTCTCTCAATGAGCTTGTTCTCTTTTTTTTGAGATGTGTCTATGTGTAGATTGGGGATGTATGCTCAAATGCTCAAATGGCTTCAATGGAGATGGCTAAATGGAAAATTGGTAGCTTTGTGAGCTCTGAATTTGGCATTATAAGGGTATGGATATGGATTTTGGCTCTCAAAAGGGCATGATAACTTTACTCAAATAGTTGTTCAAATGGCTTGGGATGGGATTCAATTTATAGGCTAAGGGCTTGAGGGATGGAGGGCTAAGATGCAAGGATGGGGAGATGGTTAAGGAGGGCTAAGATGCACTCAAAGGGGAGCACATGGATTGTGTTTGTTTAGTACCAATGGGAGGGTGACACTTGTCACAAGGAGGATGAGTGTGAGAGGGTAGGGTAAAGGGTTGGTTAAAGGCATGATGATTGGGGTTGAGTATGTAATAGAGATGTAAGAGGGATGAGTGTGGAAGAGGGAAGAGTGTGGAAGATGGGTGTAAGAGTCATGAGTGGGCTTGTAAAAGTCTTTTATGGTTTGTAAGAGCACTCATGACTTGGTGGTTGGGATTTTTGAGGGGAGACTTTGATTTGGTTTAGGAAAGTCTTAAACTTGTTTAGGGAATGTACAACATTAGTGGGTGGATTAGGCTTGGGTTTAGGATTAGATTAGGGATGTTAGAGATGTGCAAGTGGATGGAATTAATGAGGGTGGGTGAGTTAGTTGCTAAGCTTGGTTAGTATGGGTGGATGGGGTGGATTAGGCTAAATGGAGGATTAGGGATAAGTTAGGGGCTTTTTAGATTTGAGGATTTTATTTATCAAATAGATTTATTTAATAAATGGAGATTTTTGGAATTAGATAGGAGAAAATGATTTAATTGATAAATAATAGGTTATTTGATTTATCAATTAGGACTATAGATGATTAATTAAATTAATCAGCTAGGGGATGACAAAGGATTAATTAAATAAAAATATAATTAATGATGCCTTTAGAGATAACTAAATAGGATTACTAAAGCGATGTAATCAAATTTAGGTGTCTACAAGGGTTAGCTGTGTAACCCATGGACCTAAATTGGTTTAAGTTAGTGTCAGTTTGTTAATTGGTTCTTAATCGAGGTTAGTCATCCCTAATCCAGATTTGTGCTTAATCTACTTTTTAAGAGTTGTTAGTGGGTCCTAATTATTTCCTAGCCTTTGTGTGGCTCTAAACCTATTCCTAAGGCTTTAAAACATGAAATAATTATACCCAAGGGGTATGGGTATGGGTTGGGGGTCTTTTCCAACCCCTAAGCCCCTTTTATTGACTTTGGAGATCACTCAAAAAGTCTCATTTTACCTTTGTGCGAAAATTTTAAGTGGTTATCTTGAGTTACCTCACCTCACCTTCACTTAGTGTTTAACCATGGTGTGGGTTGAGTTAGGAGCTTCTAGATTTTTAGGTGGGTGGGTTTTGATCCTTTTGGGTGGTTGAGTTTGAGGCTTATTTAGAGGCCTTTCTTGGTCTAGTTTTGGGTGGCTACCCAATCTCTACATTTAGAGAGGAGTTCTTGAAGATTGAAGTAAGGAGAAGGAAACTCTACTCAAACTTGTTCATTGCCATTACCTCTTTGTGAAGGTTGGATTTCTCATCTCCCTTGTTCAGATTTTATTCTTGTTTCATGCTTATGCTATCTTGTTGTTGTTTCAATGTTTGTATGTTTGTGGGTATGTTGGGAAGCTTTGAAAATCATGTTATTTTTGGATGATTTCCTTTCATGTTTATGTTCGCAATTTTGAGTTTGTTTTCTTGCATGGGTGTTTTGGTATTACTCACCCTTGGGGAGGGAAGAAGTGACCAATTTTGGGAAAGGTCTGTTTAGTCGAACTCCAACCAATGTAGAGTCTCTTCTCACGATGAGAAGAGGGAGAAAGGGTAGGGTGTTATGGGCCCCTACCTGTCAGCGCAAACCTTGTATGATTATGGTATGTTGAAATGGAAGAACGAAAGTTCTTGGTATATAGCCCCGATTGGGCATCTATTTGGTGTTGTGCTTGACTTCTCCTGGTTGGAAGAATCCACCTTTCCCTAGTTTTGATTCATTGTGAATCCCTTTGTGAAAACCTTGTATGGGTATGCATGTTTTGAATTGTTCTTGGTCATGCTTGTTGTCACCTGATCAGAATTCTGTTCCACCCTTGGTTCTTAAAATGTGCTGTAGAAATCGTCATGAATCCCTTGATGAAGATCATGAAGAAACTTCAAGTAAATTGTTGAAATTTGGAATTGATATCCTATGTAATTGTATTTTCAAACTTTGTTGGATTGGCAACGAAGCCAGGTTTTCTTCCTGATTCTTTCCCAGCTGAGCCCTTGAATAAGGTTTGCCAATAAAATTGGTGTTTGAGTATAATTGCTTGTCATGTGATTTATTTGCAAATTTTAAATTTGGATAGATGCACATCAAAACAGGATGAATATGATGACATTCAATTTTGAAATTTTGAGTTTAAGTATGTCAAGAAAGGAAGATAGATATGATTAATATTTCAATACAATTTTGTACCTATTAGAAGATCAAATAAATATTGTATTGTTGTGAGCAAACTATTGAACCTATGTTTTAAAGCCATTAAGAAAATAAAATAGTAATACTCCTTTTTGAAAGATCATTTACATTGCTTAAAAAATTCATACTTAGAAAAATAAAACTTCAAAAAAAAAATTTCCCTAAGAGCAAAATGCTCTCTGGATTTTGCATGGAAGAAAGAATTAAATGGTTTTGTGGAACAGAGACTATTCCCTTTTAATTCCTTGTTTCAAATTTAATTTCAAAATTTATAATCAATAAAATGAGTAACAATAACTAAAGTAATATTATGCTAATTCCTAATATCCTAAATATCTACCTTACCTATAAAACCAAGTGGTCTTTCATGATAAAAAGGAAATGATTAAACTTTGGTTGAAATTCCCATCACGTGGATAGAGGCGCAGGTGACTATTTTTTTAAAAATGTCTTTTGATTGCCTTGGGTTGCCACGTCATCCTGTACTTATCCCCATCTCCCTTCAGCAATGAAAGCGCTCATTTGTTTTGAGGGAGGGCTTAAATCCATTGTTATGTTTTCTTTTTATGCAAACTTTGATGCTTTCCTTGGTCACCTCTGTTAGGAGGTACCTTTCCCCCACTTGGGCAGTACGTTGTCCCAAGTGTAGTGCTTGGAGAAGCACATTTGACTGTGCTTGGAGTAGGGTGTTAGGGGGGGAAATGGGGTTAGTTTAGATGATAGTTAGATTAGAGTAGTTTATTTGCTAGTTAGTATAAGTTTTGTTTTATTGAAAGTTACTATAAATTTAGTTTGTAGTTATAAACTAAAAAAAAGATTTAAGTTAATTAAGTTTATCATTAAGACTATAAGTTAGTTTTTCTTTTAGATGTGACACTATGGGTAGAAGTAGGATAATGTATTAAGCTAGAATGGAGATTGTTATTTTGGTTAAGGGTTAGTATTTAAAGTATAAGTTGTGATTGGTAGGTTAGATGTTAGTAGATTTTATTAAGTTGTTTTTTGTGAAGATTGTGCATGTTTTATTTTTTTAGTTTTAAATTTAAGTTAGTTTTAGTTTAGTATTATGTTATAATGTAAATTTAGTTAGTGTTAAATGTGACTTAATATGTGATAATTTTTGCAAAGTTTTTAATTCAAGTTAGTATATGTTATATAATAATAATAATAATTTTTTGTTATTTGATAATAGCTTTAGTTAGTTAGTTTTAATGTAATCTAAAAGTTGTTTAGTAAAAATTAGTTATGTTAATTTTGTTATGAATTATCACATTAAATTAATATTAATTTAAATGAATTATTGATTTATATTTAGTTGGTAGGTATTAAATTTAGTTAGTTGTAATTGAATTAAATTTACAATTAATAAGATTTAGTTGATATATTTTAGAGTAGTATTAGTTAGCAAGTATTTCATTCAAGTTGTTAAAATTTTTCATTTTGTTTTCGTAAAGTCAATTTGTGTTTTAGTTAGTGTTTTAAATATTTAATTAAATAGAATTTTGTTAGCTTTAATCAAGAATTGGGTAGTACATGTTAAAATTAGTTCCTAATTTAAGAAATTCAGGTTAAGTATAATTATGAAGTATTGTCACAAATGTCGAGATTAGATTTAAATTTAGAGCATGTTTTATTATTAATTATTATTCAAAAAAAAAAATTGTGTGTTTTTGCCCTCGTAGTTTGGGCATGACATCTTCATTTTGAAAGTTTGAATGAGAATTTGCATCGAATTGTTGCTGGAATTCATACTCACATTTGCTCATTTTCACATACACAAAGATCAAGTTTGACCAAATGTTGACCAAATTTAACCACAGTTGACTGGTTTCGAAAAGAAGTTTGAAATAATTAGATGAAATTATATATTTAAATGGAGTACTTACTTCTAATTAATTAAACAAAGT
This sequence comes from Cupressus sempervirens, assembly GCA_028749045.1. Lineage (NCBI taxonomy): Eukaryota > Viridiplantae > Streptophyta > Pinopsida > Cupressales > Cupressaceae > Cupressus > Cupressus sempervirens. The sequence continues at coordinate 282,181,780 of CM053791.1, forward strand.
TATTTAATTAAATGAGAAGCCATTCCTAATTAATTAAATGAAGTTATTTAATTAAATAAGAAAAACGTCTCTAATTAATTAAACATTATTTAATTAAATAGAAAAAGTAATTATGAGAGCATATCTCATTTTATTAAACTAAATATCTCAAGAAAATCTCTCTTCAGTTCAAAAAGGAAAATTTCTAGTTCACTATTGATCAAAAATGAGTTAAATCAATTAACTCCTTTTTCTACTCAAATTGAATCAGTTAACTCCTTATTTTACTCAAATTAAATCCGTTAATTCCCTTTAATTTGGAAATCTCCCTTTATGACTGAACTTCACCTTTAATCTTGACCGTTGATTGAAATCAATCTCAACCGTTGGTGAATTCCAGGAAAGTCTATTTAAGAGACCCTCATCTCTTCATTTTGAAAGGTTGAATGAGAATTTGCATCGAATTGTTGCTGGAATTCATACTCACATTTCCTCATATTCACATACGCAAAGATCAAGTTTGACCAAAAGTTGACCAGATTTAACCACGGTTGACTTGAGTTGACTAGTTTTGAAAAGAATTTTGAAATAATCAGACGAAATTATTTAATTAAATGGAGTACTTACTTCTAGTTAATTAAAAAAACTTATTTAATTAAATGAGAAGCCATTCCTAATTAATTAAATGAAGTTATTTAACTAAATAAGAGAATTGTCTCTAATTAATTAAAGATTATTTAATTAAATAGAAAAAGTAATTATGAGAGCATATCTCATTTTATTAAATTAAATATCTCAACAAAATCTCTCTTCAATTCAAAAAGGGAAATTTCCAGTTCACTATTGATCAAAAATGAGTTAAATCAGTTAACTCCTTTTTCTACTCAAATTGAATCAGTTAACTCCTTATTTTACTCAAATTAAATCTGTTAATTCCCTTTAATTTGGAAATCTCCCTTTATGACTAAACATCACCTTTAATCCTGACCGTTGATTGAAATCGATCTCAACCATTGATGAATTCCAGGAAAGTCTATTTAAGAGACCCTCATCTCTTCATTTTGAAAGGTTGAATGAGAATTTGCATCGAATTGTTGCTGGAATTCATACTCACATTTGCTCATATTCACATACGCAAAGATCAGGTTTGACCTAAAGTTGACCAGATTAAACTACGGTTGACTTGAGTTGACTAGTTTCGAAAAGAATTTTGGAATAATTAGACGAAATTATTTAATTAAATGGAGTACTTATTTCTAATTAATTAAACAAAGTTATTTAATTAAATGAGAAGCCATTCCTAATTAATTAAATGAAGTTATTTAATTAAATAAGAAAATTGTCTCTAATTAATTAAAGATTATTTAATTAAATAGAAAAAGTAATTATGAGAGCATATCTCATTTTATTAAATTAAATATCTCAACAAAATCTCTCTTCAATTCAAAAAGGGAAATTTCCAGTTCACTATTGATAAAAAATGAGTTAAATCAGTTAACTCCTTTTTCTACTCAAATTGAATCAGCTAACTCCTTATTTTACTCAAATTAAATTTATTAACTCCCTTTAATTTGGAAATCTCCATTTATGACTAAACTTCACCTGTAATCCTAACCGTTGATTGAAATCGATCTCAACTATTGATGAATTCCAGGAAAGTTTATTTAAGAGACCCTCATCTCTTCATTTTGAAAGGTTGAATGAGAATTTGCATCGAATTGTTGCTGGAATTCATAATCACATTTGCTCATATTCACATACGCAAAGATCAAGTTTGACCAAAAGTTGACCAGATTTAACCACGGTTGACCTGAGTTGACTAGTTTCGAAAAGAATTTTGAAATAATTAGATGAAATTATTTAATTAAATGGAGTACTTACTTCTAATTAATTAAACAAAGTTATTTAATTAAATGAGAAGCCATTCCCAATTAATTAAATGAAGTTATTTAATTAAATAAGAAAAGTGTCTCTAATTAATTAAAGATTATTTAATTAAAGAGAAAAAGTAATTATGAGAGCATGTCTCATTTTATTAAATTAAATATCTCAGCAAAATCTCTCTTTAGTTCAAAAAGGGAAATTTCCAGTTCACTATTGATAAAAAAATGAGTTAAATCAGTTAACTCCTTTTTCTACTCAAATTGAATCAGTTAACTCCTTCTTTTACTCAAATTAAATCTGTTAACTCCCTTTAATTTGAAAATCTCCCTTTATGACTGAACTTCACCTTTAATCCTGACCATTGATTGAAATCGATCTCAATCGTTGATGAATTCTAGGAAAGTCTATTTAAGAGACCCTCATCTCTTCATTTTGAAAGTTTGAATGAGAATTTGCATCGAATTGTTGCTGGAATTCATACGCACATTTGCTCATATTCACATAAACAAAGATCAAGTTTGATCAAAAGTTGACCAAATTTAACCACGGTTGACTTGAGTTGACTAATTTCGAAAAGAATTTTAAAATAATTAGACAAAATTATTTAATTAAATGGAGTACTTACTTCTAGTTAATTAAACAATGTTATTTATTTAAATGAGAAGCCATTCTTAATTAATTAAATGAAGTTATTTAATTAAATAAGAAAAGTGTCTCTAATTAATTAAAGATTATTTAATTAAATGGAAAAAGTAATTATAAGAGCATATCTCATTTTATTAAATTAAATATCTCAACAAAATCTCTCTTCAATTCAAAAAGGGAAATTTCCAGTTCACTATTGATAAAAAATGAGTTAAATCAGTTAACTCCTTTTTTTACTCAAATTGAATCAGTTAACTCCTTATTTTACTCAAATTAAATCTGTTAACTCTCTTTAATTTGAAAATCTCCCTTTATTACTGAACTTCACCTTTAATCCTGACCGTTGATTGAAATCGATCTCAACCGTTGATGAATTCCAGGAAAGTCTATTTAAGAGACCCTCATCTCTTCATTTTGAAAGGTTGAATGAGAATTTGCATCAAATTGTTGCTGGAATTCATACTCACATTTGCTCATATTCACATATGCAAAGATCAAGTTTAACCAAAAATTGACCAGATTTAACCATGGTTGACTTGAGTTGACTAGTTTCGAAAAGAATTTTGAAATAATTAAACGAAATTATTTAATTAAATGGAGTACTTACTTCTAATTAATTAAATAATGTTATTTAATTAAATGAGAAGCCATTCCTAATTAATTAAATGAAGTTATTTAATTTGTGAGGCCTCACCCAATTCGTCATAGTACCAATGAGATAATTGCATTACGGTGATTTTAATCCTATGTTTGATACACTTTTAAGACTGTAGGGTTATGCCATTTTAATATCTGCATTTTGATGATCCGCAATTACCTCTACATATTATGACCTAATTGATGCATTTAATTATTCTATTTCATGTTGTAAGCTATTGACATTGCTTTAATAGAAATTGAATGGTAGAAATGCTTGTAATATAAGAAGGTAATGTTGAAGTGGAAATTAGAGTTAAAAGATAAATTTTTTTATGCAATGAGACCTAACTCGCATACCTAGGGATTCAATAGTTATGGATTCAGCATCTTGTCGTAGAATATGAAGTTATTCAGAATATTAAATTGACCATGTTATGTTGATAAGTAAAGTTTAGTTTTATAGTATTTTGAACATTTTACATGGAAATTGTTAGAAGAAGTAACGTAATTATAAGGAATGAAGTATGGAACTCAAATGTCGAATGTGATATGTAAGTTTTGATATTTTAATATTTTGAAGGTTATATTTGAAATGATTAAGAAAGGGAAAGTTAATTTGAGATGATGAAATATATTCAAGTCTAATGTTGAATGAGATAATGATTTATTTTACATATGCTTATATGATTTTCTTGGACTACTGATGCTCGAGTTTAGTGTGCAGGAATTTGACCATGGGTTAAAGGGGAATTAAGGCTCAAACTACTACAAACATGACATAACCAAGGTTGAATCAGTGGAAAATATTCAAACCTAATTGTAATGTGTTTTATTTCGTATATGTGAATTGTATGTGTGCGTAGTAGCCTAGTTCATGTATTATTGTAAAACAAGTCATTTTTTTTAATATAATGTGATATTTTGTGTGTGTCACTTGACACTTGTGCTTGTTATGTGATATGACATGTTATTCGTCAATGGATCATGTGGCCACCTTATTCCATGATAAATGCCTCAATTGAGGAATTTGATTATTGCCTTAGTCAGTAAAAGGAGAAGGTCATCACCTTGGGGAATTTGAAATTTGAATCACCTAGCTTTGGGAGGGTCATAAAGTAACTTTAAGGTAAGTTGGGATTAAAATTAATCCCACCCATGGTAGTACTATAGGCTAGGGAGCTATTGATGACCTCTAGGGTGTCTAGTGGACCTAGGAGACCCCATGAAAATGACATTTTTTATGGAATCCGAAAATGAGAAGGATATATATATAGAGGTATGGCTAAATGAGAAACCACTTGGTCACTCTCTAATTTTAGAGACAATTAGGTTTTGGAGGGAGAGGAGGGGAGCTCTACTGCAACTATCCTTACCCTAGCTTGGACCAAGGTTGGTATCTCAAGCTTGCTTCCTTTCCTTTTTCTTTCGTTTAGCATGGTTAAGCCAATCTGCAAGTGTGGAGTTTATCAATGGAGTATGCATTGCATTGCATTGTGGAGTAGCATTCATGTGAGTGTTTGAATGGTGTTCATTCCATGTAGATTAGTGTGACACCATTGTGCATCTTGTTGTATTGTGTGGAGTATTGTGAGTATGAGGTTTGGATTTCCTCTATTTCCTTGTTGCATTATGGGTGTTGATATTGTGTTGTGATAATGAGATGTGCTCTTGAAAATATGTTGTTTTATTGTTACTTGGTTTTGTTTTCTTGTTGTGCTTGAGTGTTCTTATGGGTGTGGGACTTACACTCACCCTTGTGGGAAGGGAAGAGAAGTCCAGCGTGAACAAGCAACAGTTGGATTGCATAGTTGAGGACCTTGGAGTATGGGCTCCATTGTATGCCATTGTCATATTCATATTTTGCCTTGGGGGAGGATAAGAAAAAAAAGAAAAAATAAATGGTGAGGAAGGAAGTAACTGAAGTATGGGTTTGTAGGAAGCTAAAGTTGTTGGTTGTGTGTGGTGGAGGATGTTGTGTTGGTAGTGTGTGTGGTGGAAGATGTTTATGAAGCACCAAAAGGGCATGATATTATGAAGCCCCGAAAGGGCCTTGTATTTTGTTGATTTAGCCCCGAAAGGGCATGAGTTTTATGAAAAATATGATATGAAATGGTAAACCTCCTTGTGTTTCCACCTTCACCCTATGTTCAAGGTTCCAATGGTGAGCCTTTGTGAAATATCCTTAGGATGGGATTTGTTGCAGTTTTGTTATGTGGTGTATATGTTTCTTACAAGTGTGTATGTGGATTTTGTTTGAGCCTTGTTTCCCTAGCGTGGGGGTGGTCTCTTTGAGGCCTATGGTTGGGTGGAAAGCACCCATGGTCCTTGTTGTTTTGTTGTGATGCATTTGCAAGTTCTTAGAGAAAAATCTTGGAAACTTGGAGTCCTTGTTATCTTCCATGTGCATAGGAGGAGAAGACAATATTGCATTGAGATGAGATAGAGAGAAAAACTCCATTTTTTTATGTGAGCCTAAATGTATTGTAAGAGAAAGCTACTGTCTTGGTTTGATTGTCAATGGAAAGGTTGTGAGTGCTCATGTGTAGTAAAAGTATTTTCCATTGTGTATATTATGATATGTTGACTTCACCACCTTTTTGTGTATCATGAGGGTATCACTGAAGATAATTCATTGTAATAAGATTGTTGTTTTATTGGATGGTAACACCAATCAGAGATCCAAATTACTTGATGCTCTTGAGTGGAATGCAAAAGAAAATTGATATCATAGAAGAGATAATATTCATAGGAAGGATTATCTTGGTGGATTGCTATTATCATTTTAGTTCCATTGTTTACCAATTGTGAATGTACATTCAAATCTAGATCTGCATAAGAAGATAATGTTGAGAAAATGGTTTCTAAATTTCATAATTCATAGATAGGGATAATCCAGATAACTTCATATAAAGTCTTGTCATGAAATGTTGAGTTATTGGATTAAGTTAATGTTTTGAATGCTAAATGAATCACAATTTTAAAACCATACTTAGTTTATAATTATCTCCTAATTATCCTTGCAATAACTTACCTTGAATATCCTAGATTACAGAAGAAGAAAATCAAGTGATGATATAAAATATACAAGACTTAAGACATAAGCTTGCTATAGGTGCACATTTTATCCTTTGGAAAATGTATGAGAAAGTAAACTAAATCTCTTCTCTTAATACAGACATTAAAATATTCAAGAGTATTCCTTAGACTCCTAGGACCCTATAACCTATAAAGCATATTTTAACATAATAAACTAACCATCATATTAATTGCATTAGAAGGGACCTCATATGAGACACATAACTCGAGTCAACACCCTATCAAATCAAAAGAAACTTTTAAAAATATATATATACAATGCTCATGTTAAACAAAACTAAACTAGCACCAAGTAATATTTTAAACAAGACATAGCGTGACAAACAACCTACTATATTATCTACCCTAGGCTAGCATGGGTTGGTGAATGAGAAAACAATTTAATATGCTATGGAGACCAAGGTATTTAATTTCTCTGACATGCCCAAGACTTATTTCATCCACCTATTCCCTATGCGCTTTGTGCCTTCAAATATTATATTGGAATACCCTGCAAGTTTATGACATAATTCTGATAAGAGGGAATGGCTTCCATTTTGTCCTTGACGCCTTGATTTGCCTTGGAAGAAGTTATGGCATTTTATATGTCTTTCTTCACCCACCTAATTAAGACTAGGATAAACTCCATGCTACCAACAATATGGGACCAAGTAGCAAGTCGATTTAACATGGGAATTCGAAATGCATATCTTCTAGCTCAAAATTAATAGGATTTGACTCATGGAAAAGGTGCCTATGCTTGTCTTGGCCAAAAATTTGGTAAGTGAGTCCACCATGGAGAGAAACCCAAGGAATTCGCTTGGTCTATGGGTAAGTGAAGAAGATTATGGGGTAGTAGCACATGGGTAGTAGGGTGATTTGGAACTTTGCTAGAGAAAAAGTATTTCATCTTCTTAAAAGAAATGTGAGTGGGGTCAAGTTAATGGACTATGACTAATAGGGTATTTTAGATAGATGGATAGTTAATATGTTCATCTGCATTCATTTTGTTACCTTAATATTAGTAAAGATAGATTATCTTTTAAAATCATTCTTTTATGATATATGTTTATATAAATGAATTGATCATTCTTTTCACTACAATTTCAATTGTAGTAGGTATTCACCCTAATATTAAAATGTGATGTCGCTTGCATTAGAGATATAATATGAATAATAAATAGATAATTCAATCTTAATAACTATGTCAATGAAAGATGTAAGTTGGGATATGAAAAAAATAAAAATATACACCCATTGATTTTGGGAACATTTTAAATACTCTAGAAAAGTGTTAATTATCTATATATTATTATTTGAATCGATTGCCTAGAGTAGCATAGTTGGCATCAAAGTTGATGATAGTTCTAATGGATGGTTAATTGAGGGTTACATGCATTGAAGAAATGTTAACTCATATGACAAATTAGTAAAGACGACATTGAAATGTGGAGTACAGATTGAAGTAGTAGGTATGAGTATTCTCTTTCCAAACCCTGGGTCAGTAGATGTCAGAGGGATGTCCAACTCAGTGATGATATAGTTGTAACACACATATGTCTTTTGGAGATTATTTAGGCTTATGAAATTAATTAATTAAGAAAAATAATAATAATAATAATTTATTAAAAAAAAATTGTGCGTAATGTACATTTAGGGTAAATTTAGAGCATGACATAATTAAATAAGAAAAGTATCTCTAATTAATTAAAGATTATTTAATTAAATCAAAAAAGTAATTATGAGAGCATATCTCATTTTATTAAATTAAATATCTCAACCAAATCTCTCTTCAGTTCAAAAATGGAAATTTCCAGTTCACTATTGATCAAAAATGAGTTAAATCAGTTAACTATTTTTTCTACTCAAATTCAATCAGTTAACTCCTTATTTTACTCAAATTAAATCTGTTAACTCCCTTTAATTTGGAAATCTCCCTTTATGACTGAACTTCACCTTTAATCCTGACCGTTGATTGAAATCGATCTCAACCGTTGATGAATTCCAGAAAAGTCTATATAAGAGATCCTCAACTCTTCATTTTGAAAAGTTGACTGAGAATTTGCATCGAATTGTTGCCGGAATTCATTCTCACATTTACTCATATTCACATATGCAAAGATCAAGTTTGACCAAAAGTTGACCAGATTTAACCACGGTTGACTTGAGTTGACTAGTTTCAAAAAGAATTTTGAAATAATTAAACGAAATTATTTAATTAAATGGAGTACTTACTTCTAATTAATTAAACAAAGTTATTTAATTAAATGAGAAGCCATTCCTAAGTAATTAAATGAAGTTATTTAATTAAATAAGAAAAGTGTCTCTAATTAATTAAAGATTATTTAATTAAATAGAAAAAGTAATTATGAGAGCATATCTCATTTTATTAAATTAAATATCTCAACAAAATCTCTCTTCAGTTCAAAAATAGAAATTTCCAGTTAACTATTGATAAAAAATGAGTTAAATCAGTTCACTCCTTTTTCTACTCAAATTGAATCAGGTAACACCTTATTTTACTCAAATTAAATATGTTAACTCCTTTTAATTTGGAAATCTCCCTTTATGACTGAACTTCACCTTTAATCCTGACCGTTGATTGAAATCAATCTCAACTGTTGATGAATTCCAGGAAAGACTATTTAAGAGACCCTCATCTATTCATTTTGAAATGTTGAATGAGAATTTGCATTGAATTGTTGTTGGAATTCATACTCACATTCGCTCATATTCACATACGCAAAGATCAAGTTTGACCAAAAGTTGACCAGATTTAACCACGGTTCACTTGAGTTGACTAGTTTTGAAAAGAATATTGAAATAATTAAACGAAATTATTTAATTAAATGGAGTACTTGCTTCTAATTAATTAAACAAAGTTATTTAATTAAATGAGAAGCCATTCCTAATTAATTAAATGAAGCTATTTAATTAAATAAGTAAAGTGTCTCTAATTAATTAAAGATTATTTAATTAAATAGAAAAAGTAATTATGAGAGCATATCTCATTTTATTAAATAAAATATCTCAAGAAAATCTCTCTTCAGTTCAAAAAAAGAAATTTCCAGTTCACTATTGATAAAAAATTAGTTAAATCAATTAACTCCTTTTTCTAGTCAAATTGAATCAGTTAACTCCTTATTTTACTCAAATTAAATCTATTAACTCCCTTTAATTTGGACATCTCCCTTTATGAATGAACTTCACCTTTAATCCTGACCATTGATTGAAATCGATCTCAACCGTTGATGAATTCTAGGAAAGTCTTTTTAAGAGACCCTCATCTTTTCATTTTGAAAGGTTGAATGAGAATTTGCATCGAATTGTTGCTAGAATTCATAATCACGTTTGCTCATATTCACATACGCAAAGATCAAGTTTGATCAAAAGTTGACCAGATTTAACCACGGTTGACTTGAGTTGACTAGTTTTGAAAAGAATTTTGAAATAATTAAACGAAATTATTTATTTAAATGGAGTACTTACTTCTAATTAATTAACCAAAGTTATTTAATTAAATGAGAAGCCATTCCTAATTAATTAAATGAAGTTATTTAGTTAAATAAGCAAAGTGTCTCTAATTAATTAAATATTATTTAATTAAATAGAAAAATTAATTATGAGAGCATATCTCATTTTATTAAATTAAATATCTCAACAAAATCTCTCTTCAGCTCAAAAAGGGAAATTTCTGGTTCACTATTGATAAAAAATGAGTTAAATCAATTAACTCTTTTTTCTACTCAAATTGAATCACTTAACACCTTATTTTACTCAAATTAAATCTGTTAACTCCCTTTAATATGGAAATCTCCCTTTATGACTGAACTTCACCTTTAATCCTGACCGTTGATTGAAATCGATCTCTACCGTTGATGAATTTCAGGAAAGTCTATTTAAGAGACCCTCATCTCTTCATTTTGAAAGGTTGAATGAGAATTTGCATTGAATTGTTCCTGAAATTCATACTCTCATTTGCTCATATTCACATATGCAAAGATCAAGTTTGACCAAAAGTTGACCAGATTTAACCACGGTTGACTTGAGTTGACTAGTTTCGAATTTTTTTTTGAAATAATTAAAAGAAATTATTGAATTAAATGGAGTACTTACTTCTAATTAATTAAACAAAGTTATTTAATTAAATGAGAAGCCATTCCTAATTATTTAAATTAAGTTATTTAATTAAATAAGAAAAGTGCCTCTAATTAGTTAAAGATTATTTAATTAAATAGAAAAAGTAATTATGAGAGCATATCTCATTTTATTAAATTAAATATCTCAAAAAAATGTCTCTTCAGTTCAAAAAGGGAAATTTCCAGTTCACTATTGATCAAAAATGAGTTAAATCAGCTAACTCCTTTTTCTACTCAAATTGAATCAGTTAACTCCTTATTTTACTCAAACTAAATCTGTTAACTCCATTTAATTTGGAAATCTCCCTTTATGACTGAACTTCACCTTTAATCTTGACCGTTGATTGAAATCGATCTCAACCATTGATGAATTTTAGGAAACTCTATTTAAGACACCCTCATCTCTTCATTTTGAAAGGTTGAATGAGAATTTGCATCGAATTGTTGTTAGAATTCATACTCACATTTGCTCATATTCACATATGCAAAGATCAAGTTTGACCAAAAGCTGACCAGATTTAACCACGGTTGACTTGAGTTGACTAGTTTCGAAAAGAATTTTGAAATAATTAAATGAAATTATTTAATTAAATGGAGTACTTAATTCTAATTAATTAAACAAAATTATTTAATTAAATGAGAAGCCATTCCTAATTAATTAAATGAAGTTATTTAATTAAATAAGAAAATATTCTCTAATTAATTAAAGATTATTTAATTAAATACAAAAAGTAATTATAAGAGCATATCTCATTTTATTAAATTAAATATCTCAACAACATATCTCTTTAGTTCAAAAACGGAAATTTTCAGTTCACTATTGATCAAAAATGAGTTAAATCAGTTAACTCCTTTTTTTACTCAAATTGAATCATTTAACTCCTTGTTTTACTCAAATTAAATCTCTTAACTCCCTTTAATTTGGAAATCTCCCTTTATGACTGAACTTCACCTTTAATCTTGACCGTTGATTCAAATCGATCTCAACAGTTGATGAATTTCAGGAAAGTCTATTTAAGAGACCCTTATCTCTTCATTTTGAAAGGTTGAATGAGAATTTGAATCAAATTGTTGCTGGAATTCATACTAACATTTGCTCATATTCACATACACAAAGATCAAGTTTGACCAAAAGTTAACCAGATTTAACCACGGTTGACCTGAGTTGACTAGTTTCGAAAAGAATTTTGAAATAATTAAATAAAATTATTTAATTAAATGGAGTAATTACTTCTAATTAATTAAACAAAGTTATTTATTTAAATGAGAAGCCATTCCTAATTAATTAAATGAAGTTAATTATTTAAATAAGAAAAGTGTCTCTAATAAATTAAACATTATTTAATTAAATAGAAAAAGTAATTATGAGAGCATATCTCATTTTATTAAATTAAATATCTCAACAAAATCTCTCTTCAGTTCAAAAAGGGAAATTTTCAATTCATTATTGATCGAAAATGAGTTAAATCAGTTAACTCCTTTTTCTACTCAAATTGAATCAGTTAACACCTTATTTTACTCAAATTAAATCTGTTAACTCCCTTTAATTGGAAATCTCCCTTGATGATTGAACTTCACCTTTAATCCTGACCGTTGATTGAAATTTATCTCTACCATTGATGAATTCTAGGAAAGTCTATTTAAGAGACCCACATCTCCTCATTTTGAAAGGTTGAATGAGAATTTGCATCGAATTGTTGTTGGAATTCATACTCACATTTGCTTGTATTCACATACGCAAAGATCAAATTTGACCAAAAGTTGACCAGATTTAACCACGGTTGACTTAAGTTGACTAGTTTCGAAAAGAATTTTGAAATAATTAAACAAAATTATATAATTAAATGAAGTTCTTAATTCTAACTAATTAAATAAAGTTATTTAATTAAATGAGAAGCCATTCCTAATTAATTAAATGAAGTTATTTAATTAAATAAGAAAAGTGTCTCTAATTAATTAAAGATTATTTAATTAAATAGAAAAAGTAATTATGAGAGCATATCTCATTTTATTAAATTAAATATCTCAACAAAATCTCTCATCAGTTCAAAAAGGAAAATTTCCAGTTCACTATTGATCAAAAATGAGTTAAATGAGTTAAATCCTTTTTCTACTCAAATTGAATTAGTTAACTCCTTATTTTACTCAAATTAAATATGTTAACTCCCTTTAATTTGGAAATCTACCTTTATGACTGAACTTCACCTTTAATCCTGACCGTTGATTGAAATTGATCTCAACCGTTGATGAATTCCAGGAAAGTCTATTTAAGAGACCCTCATCTTTTAATTTTGAAAGGTTGAATGAAAATTTGCATCGAATTGTTGATGGAATTCATACTCACATTTTCTCATATTCACATACACAAAGATCAAATTTGACCAAAAGTTGACAAGATTTAAACACAATTGACTTGAGTTAACTAGTTTCGAAAAGAATTTTGAAATAATTAAATAAAATTATTTAATTAAATGGAGTACTTACTTCTAGTTAATTAAACAAAGTTATTTAATTAAATGAGAAGCCATTCTTAATTAATTAAATGAAGTTATTTAATTAAATAAGAAAATTGTCTCTAATTAATTAAAGATTACTTATTTAAATAAAAAAAGTAATTATAAGAGCATATCTCATTTTATTAAATTAAATATCTCAACAAAATCTCTCTTTAGTTCAAAAAGGGAAATTTTCAGTTCACTATTGATCAAAAATGAGTTAAATGAGTTAACTCCTTTTTCTACTCAAATTGAATCAGTTAATTCCTCTTTTTACTCAAATTAAATCTGTTGACTCCCTTTAATTTGGACATCTCCCTTAATGACTGAACTTCATCTTTAATCCTGACCATTGATTGAAATCGATCTCAACGGTCGATGAATTCCAAGAAACTCTATTTAAGAGACCCTCATCTCTTCATTTTGAAAGGTTGAATGAGAATTTGCATCGAATTGTCGCTAGAATTCATACTCGCATTTGCTCATATTCACATACACAAAGATCAAGTTTGACCAAAAGTTGACCAGATTTAACCACGGTTGACTTGAGTTGACTAGTTTTGAAAAGAATTTTGAAATAATTAAACGAAATTATTTAATTAAATGGAGTACTTAGTTCTAATTAATTAAACAATGTTATTTAATTAAATGAGAAGCCATTCTTAATTAATTAAATGAAGTTATTTAATTAAATAAGAAAAGTGTCTCTAATTAATTAAAGATTATATAATTAAATAGAAAAAGTAATTATGAGAGCATATCTCATTTTGTTAAATTAAATATCTCAACAAAATCTCTCTTCAGTTCAAAAAGGGAAATTTCTAGTTCACTATTGATAAAAAATGAGTTAAATCAGTTAACTCCTTTTTCTACTCAGATTGAATCAGTTAACTCCTTATTTTACTCAAATTAAATCTGTTAACTCCCTTAATTTTGAAAATTTGCCTTTATGATTGAAATTCACCTTTAATCATGACCGTTGATTGAAATCGATCTCAACCGTTGATGAATTCTAGGAGAGTCTATTTAAGAGACCCTCATCTCTTCATTTTGAAAGGCTGAATGAGAATTTGCGTCGAATTGTTGTTGGAATTCATACTCACATTTGCTCATATTCACATACGCAAAGATCAAGTTTGACCAAAAGTTGACCAGATTTAACCACGATTGACTTGAGTAGAATAGTTTCGAAAAAAATTTGAAATAATTAAACGAAATTATTTAATTAAATGGAGTACTTACTTCTAATTAATTAAAGAAAGTTATTTAATTAAATCAGAAGCCATTCCTAATTAATTAAATGAAGTTATTTAATTAAATAAGAAAAGTGTCTCTAATTAATTAAAGATTATTTAATTAAATAGAAAAAGTAATTATGAGAGCATATGTCATTTCATTAAATTAAATATCTCAACAAAATCTCTCTTCAGTTGAAAAAGGGAATTTTCCAGTTCATTATTGATCAAAAATGAGTTAAATCAGTTAACTCCTTTTTCTACTCACATTGAATCAGTTAACTCCTTATTTTACTCAAATTAAATCTGTTAACTCCTTTTAATTTGGAAATCTCCCTTTATGACTGAACTTCACCTTTAATACTAACCGTTGATTGAAATCGATCTCAATGATTGATGAATTACTGGAATGTCTATTTAAAAGATCCTCATCTCTTCATTTTGAAAAGTTGAGTGAGAATTTGCATCGAATTATTGCTGGAATTCATACTGACATTTGCTCATATTCACATACGAAAAGATCAAGTTTGACAAAAAGTTGACCAAATTTAACCACGGTTGACTTGAGTTGACTAGTTTCGAAAAGAATTTTGAAATAATTAAATGAAATTATTTAATTAAATAGAGTACTTACTTCTAATTAATTAAAAAAAGTTATTTAATTTAATGAGAAGCCATTCCTAATTAATTAAATAAGAAAAGTGTTGCTAATTAATTAAAGATTATTTAATTAAATAGAAAGAGTAATTATGAGAGCATATCTCATTTTATTAAATTAAATATCTCAACAAAATGTCTCTTCAGTTCAAAAAGGGAAATTTTCAGTTTACCATTGATCAAAAATGAGTTAACTCCTTTTTCTACTCAAATTGAATCAGTTAACTCCTTATTTCACTCAAATTAAATCTATTAACTCCTTTTAATTTAGAAATCTCCCTTTATGACTAAACTTCACCTTTAATCCTGACCGTTGATTGAAATCGATCTCAACCGTTGATGAATTTCAGAAAAGTCTATTTATGAGACCCTCATCTCTTCATTTTGAAAGGTTGAATGAGAATTTGCATCGAATTGTTGATGGAATTCATACTCACATTTGCTCATATTCACATACGCAAAGATCAATTTTGACCAAAAGTTGACCAGATTTAACCACGGTTGACTTGAGTTGACTAGTTTCGAAAAGAATTTTGAAATAATTAAACAAAATTATTTAATTAAATGGAGTACTTACTTCTAATTAATTAAACAAAGTTATTTAATCAAATGAGAATCCATTCCTAATTAATTAAATGAAGTTATTTAATTAAATAAGAAAAGTGTCTTTAATTAATTAAAGATTATTTAATTAAATAGAAAAAGTAATTATGAGAGCATATGTCATTTTATTAAATTAAATATCTCAACAAAATCTCTCTTTAGTTCAAAAAGAGAAATATCCAGTTCACTATTGATCAAAAATGAGTTAAATCAGTTAACTCTTCTTTTTACTCAAATTGAATCAGTTAACTCCTTATTTTACTCAAATTAAATCTGTTAACTCCCTTTAATTTGGAAATCTTCCTTTATGACTGAATTTCACCTTTAATCCTGACCATTGATTGAAATCGATCTCGACCGTTGATGAATTCCAGGAAAGTCTATTTAAGAGACCCTCATCTCTTCATTTTGAAAGGTTGAATGAGAATTTGCATCGAATTGTTGCTAGAATTCAGTCACATTTGCTCATATTCACATACGCAAAGATCAAGTTTGACCAAAAGTTGACCAGATTTAATCATGATTGACTTGAGTTGACTAGTTTCAAAAATAATTTTTAAATAATTAAACGAAATTATTTAATTAAATGGAGTACTTACTTCTAATTAATTAAACCAAGTTATTTAATTAAATGAGAAGCCATTCCTAACTAATTAAGTAAAGTTATTTAATTAAATAAGAAAAGTGTCTCTAATTAATCAAAAATTATTTAATTAAATAGAAAATGTAATTATGAGAGCAGATCTCATTTTATTAAATTAAATATCTCAACAAAATCTCTCTTCAGTTCAAAAAGGGAAATTTCCAGTTCACTATTGATCAAAAATGAGTTAACTCCTTTTTCTACTCAAATTGAATCAGTTAACTCCTTATTTTACTCAAATTAAATCTGTTAACTCCCTTTAATTTGGAAATCTCCATTGAAGACTGAACTTCACCTTTAATCCTGACCGTTGACTGAAATCGATCTCAACCGTTGATGAATTCCAGGAAAGTCTATTTAATAGACCCTCATCTCTTCATTTTGAAAGGTTGAATGAGAATTTGCATCGAATTGTTGCTGGAATTCATAGTCACATTTTCTCATATTCGCATATGCAAAGATCAAGTTTGACCAAAAGTTGACCAGATTTAACCACAGTTGACTTGTGTTGACTAGTTTCAATTTTTTTTTGAAATAATTAAACAAAATTATTTAATTAAATGGAGTACGTACTTCTAATTAATTAAACAAAGTTATTTAGTTAAATGAGAAGCCATTCCTAACTAATTAAATGAAGTTATTTAATTAAATAAGAAAAGTGTCTCTAATTAATTAAAGATTATTTAATTAAATAGAAAAAGTAATTATGAGAGTATATCTCATTTTATTAAATTAAATATCTAAACAAAATCTCTCTTCAGTTCAAAAAGGGAAATTTCCAGTTCACTATTGATAAAAAATGAGTTAAATCAGTTAACTCCTTTTTCTACTTGAATTGAATCAGTTAACTCCTTAATTTACTCAAATTAAATTTGTTAACTCCCTTTAATTTGGAAATCTCCCTTTATGACTGAACTTCACCTTTAATCCTGACCATTGATTGAAATCGATCTCGACCGTTGATGAATTCCAAGAAAGTCTATTTAAGAGACCCTCATCTCTTCATTTTGAAAGGTTGAATGAGAATTTGCATCGAATTGTTGCTGGAATTCATACTCACATTTGCTCATATTCACATAGGCAAAGATCAAGTTTGACCAAAAGTTGACCAAATTTAACCATGATTGACTTGAGTTGACTAGTTTCGAAAAGAATTTTGAAATAATTAAACAAAATTATTTAATTAATTTGAGTACTTACTTTTAATTAATTAAACAAAGTTATTTAATTAAATTAGAAGCCATTCCTAATTAATTAAATGAAGTTATTTAATTAAATAAAAAAATTGTCTTTAATTAATTAAAGATTATTTAATTAAATAGAAAAAGTAATTATGAGAGCATATCTTATAATGCCACTCAAGACATACTGAAAGAATATAAAACAAAACACAATTCCATAAATGCAATAATTTTTTTAAAAATTATCTCAACAAAAGTTCCATTATAATAAACATACATAAAGAGTTTAGAACTATAATGAAATAAAATTTCATTTCTTAACACCTATGTCCAACTTTGGAACCCTAAATGCTGATTCAAAAGTAACTTCAATAAACATCCTTAGCTACTTGAATCTCGAAGCACCTGAAAACCACACATAATGCAACATAACACAAACAGGGTCTCAGTACACACTGAGTTAAAAGACAAAATCCATCTGCATACATGTTAGTACCAACATATAGATATCCAAAAACAAATTTTTAATCCATCTAATATAGTGCAAATTTGATAATAATATGCAAGAAGTAACAATTACTTTTCATTGCAAAAATTAAAGTTGCACTAAGAATAACTCATGTAAATGAAACATATATATTCTAAGGTGTCATCGTTATAGCACTAAGTTTCTGTATCCAAATATGGTATGCTCATAGTCATCATATAATGGTATTCTCTATTTTACTTGTCTTTGACAGAATAGAGACATGCCTTTTCTCCGTACTTAACCATATAGGTTTAAGTCATAGGTAAGGCCAATTTTCTTTTACGTGAAATTAACCCACCCAATTTATTTTTAAAGTTATCATTGAATTAATTAACTAAATAGGATAAACCAACTTCAACGACCTCGATATACGTTCATCACAGACATTCTTAAAAATACACATCAAACAGATATACTAAGGATGAACATGTGGCAATTATAAAATCAGATTACAATATGATACTACATCCTTAAATCCATCTGTAACACATCTTATGCTGCCAAGTTCAAAGGTAAATATGGATAATTACATCAACAGGATTAAAACCTATAATATCAAGATTGCATAGATACAATTGAACTGTTGCACAGCTCAATGATACTTACAAAATCTTCATACTATACTTTTAATTCCCTGCTGTCCTAATCATCTATACTTAACATCAAATTGACCAAGATAAGAATCATAATGCACATGATATTCACATCATCAAACATGTATCAAAATCTGCCTCAATTCATATACTACTTTCATTTTTATTAAGAATTGAAATTCATCTTACATAATAAAAGAATTATGTCTTAAGCATCTAATCTCAAACAATTCAATAAAGCTAATAGATCACATTATAATCATAGTAAAAAACTAAGTACAGCCAAATCTTAACAAGTGATCGTTTAACTAAGATATTAAGATAAACCAGTGTCTATAAAAGTAACACCTCTATTTTGACAATATGCCACCACCAAAATAACCACAACAACTTATTAAGATGTGATGTTTAAAATCGATTTAGAATATAATTCACAATATGCAAAGTGACTTTCAACATTTTACACAACTATTTAACAATATGTCGATACCCTGATTATATATGTATGTTTGTTTTCAAAATTACAATTTATACGTTATGGCAAAAATGTCATTCTTGTCAGTGATAAAAAATGAACAGAATACAACTTCCTTTGAAGGTATTTCACAAAAATCGACTAATGTTTTTAACATGTTTACTGCCGACTATTCTCACTAAATTATCTACAACCTAAAGTTTCATATTGACATTAAAACCAACTAGTTACAATATGCGTCGAACCTCATTCCATAACAGAATTTCCGAATTCACCCAAAATTCATTCTATTTAGGCTTATTTGACTTAAACAATTTAAACCTCCCAAATACGAATTTAACATAACAATAGTTATGCTGTTACAATATAAACCAACTTCAATTATAATACAAGGTAAATGCTAGACAAAATGTCGATGCTCACATTTCCTACTATCGACACTTCAGAAACAAATATCTCATAGTCTACGACTGGAATATAACCACTAAGCACTAAGATTGCGACATCCAATAAACTTATTGTGAACAACATAATCATCCATTAAAACATAAGACCCTAAACTCCGCTAAGTACATTTCTAAACTAATATGCTTGTTTACAGCTGAACTGTTTGACAAA
This sequence comes from Cupressus sempervirens, assembly GCA_028749045.1. Classification (NCBI taxonomy): domain Eukaryota; kingdom Viridiplantae; phylum Streptophyta; class Pinopsida; order Cupressales; family Cupressaceae; genus Cupressus; species Cupressus sempervirens. Next base: position 282,201,170 of record CM053791.1, read on the forward strand.
ATGCCGATGACATTAATTTCATAAGAAATTTAACTCGACTGTGTTTTTTTTTTTTTTTAAACACTAACAGTCCATCTAACAGCATAACCAACCTAAATTTGAAAACCATTGTTTATGAATACGCTATACTCTGTTTTGAATAAGATATTGGGATAAACAACTATGCCCTAGCTCAAATGCAAAACCAAGTAAAAAGAAAACCCGATTCCATTTATCGAGCTGTTTAACTCTAGATGTTTCACACCATACACAGTGACCTCCTCTTTCTCCTTAACATAATAAACACCCAAAAATGTACAACATAACACAATGATAGTTTCACTCAAACTTCTAATTTAAAACTCAAAATTTAGCCAAATATAATTAACAGCTGAGAGCTATGCGATAACAAAAAATAAAGCTCAGACATATCCATGTTTCCCAAGTACACTTTCATAACCTCCCTTGAGTATGGGAACAAACATTGCCAAAAAAATATCTCTGAACCTTGCCTATTTCCAGGCTCGAAAGTAGTTTATGCAAATGTCCTTCAAAACATTTTAAAATCAAACTTCTACCATTCCTAATTTAAACATTTAAATGCAGTAGCAAGAGAGAGAAGGATAAAAAATGCCCCTACGTGAGGTAAGAAGACACAACTTGTTCAGCAAAGTCCCTGCTACACAACTTGATGTGAAGCCCAAAATGTCGAATCCAACCAAAGTTCAAGATGCAGAGATGGAAGAGCTTGATAAAAAAACTGGTTGTGAATAATATCTCGAGGCTCAGCCTCATATGCATGAAAATAGTTCCAACAAACCCTTCCATGTTTTCGAAAATCACTGCAACTTAGTTCACAAATGTATGCCAAATAGAGCACGACGGCCATAATTTCGGCCAAGCCTTAACAGAAAACCCTCTCGAAATTGAAATGATCAAAGAACACCGAGTGCCATAATGCCTCTTTAATATTGCTTTTAATGCTACAATGCAACATAGCGATATGGGTACAATAAAAATAAACCCATTACCACCGCCATTTTGGCATTTTGTAACAATGTGAAATTCACATCATTTAAGCATTCAAGACTAATTTACAAAACAACTAGTATGCATGATCTATCATCCGCGGGTAATAAAACCCTAACTTAAACAAGTGAAGCATTGACATGAAATAAAAACCATTATAGGGTAAGATGCAATTAAATATATTTAACCCTATTCACAACATTTGAAAATATACCAAGTCAAAAACCTCTAAGGTTGTGATTAATCTATTTACAATTTATATGCATAAACCTTGTAAAACTTAACCTCATGAACACTTGATACCCTATTTAATGAATTCTAATAATCAAGTTTACAATCCTTAAAACTCAAATTAAGTTAAGAACTTAAAATGTTCTATTCCTTCAAAGCAATCTAATATAAGCAACTGAAAAATGTCAGGTATTAAAACCTCTTATATTAAAATCATAAGTCATCTGTCATATCTAGATAAAGTAATGCTGATACCGAAAACACACTCAACAAAAGTTTAATGTTCTTGCCAAACAAAATATAATCAAAATCTGACTGAACAATCAATGTATCAAACTGAAAGAAATTAGATCACAACTAAGTCATAAAAGTAGAATAACCAAAACAAGGAATCAGGCATGACATATCTCATTTTATTAAATTAAATATCTCAACAAAATCTCTCTTCAGTTCAAAAAGGGAAATTTCTAGTTCACTATTGATCAAAAATGAGTTAAATCAGTTAACTCCTTTTATTACTCAAATTGAATCAGTAAACTCCTTATTTTACTCAAATTAAATCTGTTAACTCCTTTTAATTTTGAAATCTCCCTTTATGATTGAGCTTCACCTTTAATTCTGACCGTTGATTGAAATTGATCTCAACCATTGATGAATTCCAGGAAAGTCTATTTAACAGACCCTCATCTCTTCATTCTGAAAGGTTGAATGAGAATTTGCATCGAATTGTTGCTAGAATTCATACTCACATTCGCTTATATTTACATACGCAAAAATCAAATTTGACCAAAAGTTGACCAGATATAACCACGGTTGACTTGAGTTGACTAGTTTTGAAAAGAATTTTAAAATAATTAAACGAAATTATTTAATTAAATAGAGTACTTACTTCTAATTAATTAAACAAAGTTATTTAATTAAATGAGAAGCCATTCCTAATTAATTAAATGAAGTTATTTAATTAAATAAGAAAAGTGTTGCTAATTAATTAAAGATTATTTAATTAAATAGAAAAAGTAATTATGAGAGCATATCTCATTTTATTAAATTAAATATCTCAACAAAATGTCTCTTTAGTTCAAAAAGGGAAATTTTCAGTTTACCATTGATCAAAAATGAGTTAAATGAGTTAACTCCTTTTTCTACTCAAATTGAATCAGTCCTTATTTCAATCAAATTAAATCTATTAACTCCTTTTAATTTGGAAATCTCGCTTTATGACTAAACTTCACCTTTAATCCTGACCGTTGATTGAAATTGATCTCAACCGTTGATGAATTCTAGAAAAGTCTATTTAAGAGACCCTCATCTCTTCATTTTGAAAGGTTGAATGAGAATTTGCATTAAATTGTTGTTCGAATTCATACTCACATTTGCTCATATTCACATACGCAAAGATCAAGTTTGACCAAAAGTTGACCAAATTTAACCTCGGTTCACTTGAGTTGACTAGTTTCAAAAAAAAATTTGAAATAATTAAACGAAATTATTTAATTAAATGGATTATTTACTTCTAATTAATTTTAAAAAGTTATTTAATTAAATCAGAAGCCATTCCTAATTAATTAAATGAAATTATTTAATTAAATAAGAAAAGTGTCTCTAATTAATTAAAGATTATTTGATTAAATAGAAAAAGTAATTATAACAACATATCTCATTTTATTAAATTAAATATCTCAACAAAATCTCTCTTCAGTTCAAAAAGGGAAATTTCCAGTTCACTGTTAATCAAAAATGAGTTAAATCTATTAACTCCTTTTTCTACTCAAATTAAATCAGTTAACTCCTTATTTTACTCAAATTAAATCTGTTAACTCCCTTTAATTTGGAAATCTTCCTTTATGACTGAACTTCACCTTTAATCCTCATCGTTGATTGAAATCGATCTCAACTGTTGATAAATTCTAAGAAAGTCTTTTTAAGAGACCCTCATCTCTTCATTTTGGAAGGTTGAATGAGAATTTGCATCGAATTGTTGCTAGAATTCATACTCACATTTGCTCATATTCACATACGCAAAGATCAAGTTTGACCAAAAGTTGACCAGATTTAACCATGGTTGACTTGAGTTGACTAGTTTCAAAAAGAAAATTGAAATAATTAGACAAAATAATTTAATTAAATGGAGTACTTACTTCTAATTAATTAAACAAAGTTATTTAATTAAATGAGAAGCCATTCCGAATTAATTAAATGAAGTTATTTAATTAAATGAGAAAAGTGTCTCTAATTAATTAAACATTATTTAATTAAATAGAAAAGTAATTATGAGAGCATATCTGATTTTATTAAATTAAATATCTCAACAAAATGTCTCTTCAGTTCAAAAAGGGAAATTTCTAGTTCACTATTGATTAAAAATGAGTTAAATGAGTCAACTCTTTTTCTACTCAAATTGAATCAGTTAACTCCTTATTTTACTCAAATTAAATCTGTTGACTCCTTTTAATTTGGAAATCTCCCTTTATGACTGAACTTCAGCTTTAATCCTGACCGTTGATTGAAATCGATCTCAAATGTTGACGAATTCCTGAAAAATCTATATAAGAGACCCTCATCTCTTCATTTTGAAAGGTTGAATGAGAATTTGCATCGAATTGTTGCTAGAATTCATACTCACATTTGCTCATATTCACATACGCAAAGATCAAGTTTGACCAAAAGTTGACCAGATTTAACCACGATTGACCTGAGTTGACTACTTTCGAAAAGAATTTTGAAATAATTAAAAGAAATTATTTAATTAAATGGAGTACTTACTTCTAATTAATTAAACAAAGTTATTTAATTAAATGAAGTTATTTAATTAAATAAGAAAAGTGTCTTTACTTAATTAAAGATTATTTAATTAAATAAAAAAAGTAATTATGAGAGCATATCTCATTTTATTAAATTAAATATCTCAACAAAATCTCTCTTAAGTTCAAAAAAGGAAATTTCCAGTTCACTATTGATAAAAAATGAGTTAAATCAGTTAACTCTTTTTTCTACTCAAATTGAATCAGTTAACTCCTTATTTTACTCAAATTAAATCTGTTAACTCCCTTTAATTTAGAAATCTCCCTTTATGACTTAACTTCACCTTTAATCCTGATCATTGATTGAAATCGATCTCAACCTTTAATGATTTCCAAGAAAATCTATTTAAGAGACCCTCATATATTCATTTTGAAAGGTTGAATGAAAATTTGCATCGAATTGTTCCTGAAATTCATACTAACATTTGCTCATATTCACATATGCAAAGATCAAGTTTGACCAAAAGTTGACCAGATTTAACCACAGTTGACTAGTTTCACAAATAATTTTAAAATAATTAAACAAAATTATTTAATTAAATGGAGTACTTACTTCTAATTAATTAAACAAAGTTATTTAATTAAATGAGAAGCCATTCCTAATTAATTAAATGAAGTTATTTAATTAAATAAGAAAAGTGTTTCTAATTAATTAAAGATTATTTAATTAAATAGAAAAAGTAATTATGAGTGCCTATCTCATTTTATTAAATTAAATATCTCAACAAAATCTCTCTTCAGTTCAAAAAGGGAAATTTTCAGTTAACTATTGATCAAAAATGAGTTAAATGAGTTAACTCATTTTTTTACAAAAATTGAATCAGTTAACTCCTTATTTTACTCAAATTAAATTTGTTAACTCCTTTTAATTTGGAAATCTCCCTTTATGATTGAACTTCAGCTTTAATCCTGACTGTTGATTGAAATCGATCTCAACCGTTGATGAATTCTAAGAAAGTCTATTTAAGAGACCCTCATCTCTTCATTTTGAAAGGTTGAACGAGAATTTGCATTGAATTGTTGTTGGAATTCATACACATATTTGCTCATATTCACATACGCAAAGATCAAGTTTGACCAAAAGTTGACCAAATTTAACCACGGTTGACTTGTTTCGAAAAGAATTTTGAAATAATTAAACGAAATTATTTAATGAAATGAAGTACTTACTTCTAATTAATTAAACAAAATTATTTAATTAAATAAGAAGTCATTCCTAATTAATTATGTTAAGTTATTTAATTAAATATGAAAAGTGTCTCTAGTAAATTAAAGATTATTTAATTAAATAGAAAAAGTAATTATGAGAGCATATCTCATTTTATTAAATTAAATATCTCAACAAAATCTCTCTTCAGTTCAAAAAGGGAAATTTTCAGTTAACTATTGATCAAAAATGAGTTAAATGAGTTAACTCTTTTTTCTACTCAAATTGAATCAGTTAGCTCCTTATTTTACTCAAATTAAATCTATTAATTCCATTTAATTTGGAAATCTCCCTTTATGACTGAACTTCACCTTTAATCCTGACCATAGATTGAAATCAATCTCAACCATTGATGAATTCTAAGAAAGTCTATTTAAGAGACCCTCAACTCTTCATTTTGAAAGGTTGAATGATAATTTGCATCGAATTGTTGCTGGAATTCGTACTCACATTTGCTCATATTCACATACGCAAAGATCAAGTTTGACAAAAAGTTGACCAGATTTAACCATGGTTGACTTGAGTTGACTAGTTTCGAAAAGAATTTTGAAATAATTAAATGAAATTATTTAATTAAATGGAGTACTTACTTCTAATTAATTAAATAAAGTTATTTAATTAAATGAGAAGCCATTCCTAATTAATTAAATGAAGTTATTTAATTAAATAAGAAAAGTGTCTCTAATTAATTAAAGATTATTTAATTAAATAAAAAAAGTAATTATGAGAGCATATCTCATTTTATTAAATTAAATATCTCAACAAAATCTCTCTTTAGTTCAAAAAGAGAAATTTTCAGTTAACTATTGATCAAAAATGAGTTAAATCCGTTAACTCCATTTTCTACTCAAATTGAATCAGTTAACTCCTTATTTTACTCAAATTAAATCTGTTAACTCCCTTTAATTTGGAAATCTCCTTTTATGATTGAACTTCACCTTTAATCCTGACCATTGATTGAAATCGATGTCAACCATTGATGAATTCTAAGAAAGTCTATTTAAGAGACCCCCATCTCATTATTTTGAAAGGTTGAATGAGAATTTGCATCGAATTGTTGCTGGAATTCATACTCACATTTGCTCATATTCACATATGCGAAGATCAAGTTTGACCAAAAGTTGACCAGATTTAACCACAGTTGACTTGAATTGACTAGTTTTGAAAAGAATTTTGAAATAATTAAACAAAATTATTTAATTAAATGGAGTTCTTACTTCTAATTAATTAAACAAAGTTTTTTAATTAAATGAGAAGCCAATCCTAATTAATTAAATGAAGTTATTTAATTAAATAAGAAAAGTGTCTCTAATTAATTAAAGATTATTTAATTAAATACAAAAAGTAATTTTGAGAGCATTGCTCATTTTATTAAATTAAATATCTCAACAAAATCTCTATTCAGTTCAAAAAGATAAATTTTCAGTTCACTATTGATCAAAAATGAGTTAAATCAGTTAACTCCTTTTTCTAGTCGAATTGAATCAGTTAACTCCTTATTTCACTCAAATTAAATCTGTTAACTCCCTTTAATTTTGAAATCTCTGTTTATGATTGAACTTTACCTTTAATCCTGACCGTTGATTGAAATCGATCTCAATCGTTGACGAATTCCACGAAAGTCTATTTAAGAGACCCTCATCTCTTCATTTTGAAAGGTTGAATGAGAATTTGCATCGAATTTTTGCTGGAATTCATACTCACAATTGCTTATATTCACATACGCAAAGAACAAGTTTGACCAAAAGTTGACCAGATTTAACCACAGTTGACTTCAGTTGACTAGTTTCAAATTTTTTTTTGAAATAATTAAACTAAATTATTTAATTAAATGGAGTACTTATTTCTAATTAATTAAACAAAGTTATTTAATTAAATGAGAAGTCATTCCTAATTAATTAAATGAAGTTATTTAATTAAATAAGAAAAGTATCTCTAATTAATTAAAGATTATTTAATTAAATAGAAAAAGTAATTATCAGAGCATATCTTATTTTATTAAATTAAATATCTCAACAAAATCTCTCTTCAGTTCAAAAAGGGAAATTTTCAGTTCACTATTGATAAAAAATGAGTTAAATGAGTTAACTCTTTTTTCTACTCAAATTGAATCAGTTAACTCCTTATTTTATTCAAATCAAATCTGTTAACTCCCTCTAATTTGGAAATCTCCCTTTATGACTGAACTTCACCTTTAATCCTGACCATTGATTGAAATCGATCTCAACCATTGATGAATTCCAAGAAAGTCTATTTAAGAGACCATCATCTCTTCATTTTGAAAGGTTGATTGAAAATTTGCATCGAATATTTGCTGGAAATCTTACTCACATTTGCTCATATTCACATACACAAAGATCAAGTTTGACCAAAAGTTGACCAGATTTAACCGCGGTTGACTTGAGTTGACTAGTTTCAATTTTTTTTTTAAATAATTAAACAAAATTATTTAATTAAATGAAGTACTTACTTCTAATTAATTAAACAAAGTTATTTAATTAAATGAGAAGTCATTCCTAATTAATTAAATGAAGTTATTTAATTAAATAAGAAAAGTGTCTCTAATTAATTAAAGATTACTTAATTAAATAGAAAAAGTAATTATGAGAGCATATCTCATTTTATTAAATTAAATATCTTAACAAAATCTCTCTTCAGTTCAAAAAGAGAAATTTTCAGTTCGCTATTGATAAAAAATGAGTTAAATGAGTTAACTCCTTTTTCTACTCAAATTAAATCAGTTAACTCCTTATTTTAATCAAATTAAATCTGTTAACTCCCTTTAATTTTGAAATCTCCCTTTATGACTAAACTTCACCTTTTATCCTGACCACTGATTGAAATCGATCTCAACCATTGATGAATTCCAAGAAACTCTATTTAAGAGACCCTCATCTCTTCATTTTGAAAGTTTGAATGAGAATTTGCATTGAATTGTTGTTGGAATTCATACTCACATTTGCTCATATTCACATACACAAATATCAAGTTTGACCAAAAGTCGACCAGATTTAACCACGATTGACTTGAGTTGACTTGTTTTGAAAAGAATGTTGAAATAATTAAACGAAATTATTTAATTAAATGGAGTACTTACTTCTAAATAATTAAACAATGTTATTTAATTACATCAGAAGCCATTCCTAATTAATTAAATGAAGTTATTTAATTAAACAAGAAAAGTGTCTCTAATTAATTAAAGATTACTTAATTAAATAGAAAAAGTAATTATGAGAGCATATCTCATTTTAGTAAATTAAATATCTCAACAAAATCTCTCTTCAGTTCAAAAAGGGAAAATTCCAGTTCACTATTGATCAAAAGTGAGTTAAATGAGTTAACTCCTTTTTCTACTCAAATTGAATCAGTTAACTCCTTATTTTACTTAAATTAAATCTGTTAACTCCTTTTAATTTGGAAATCTCCTTTTATGACTAAACTTCACCTTTAATCCTGACCGTTGATTGAAATCGATCTCAACTTTTGATGAATTTTAGGAAAGTCTATTTAAGAGACCCTCATCTCTTCATTTTGAAAAGTTGAATGAGAATTTGCATCGAATTGTTGCTAGAATTCATACTCACATTTGCTCATATTCACATACGCAAAGATCAAGTTTGACCAAAAGTTGACCTGATTTAACCATTGTTGACCTCAGTTGACTAGTTTCAATTTTTTTTTTGAAATAATTAAAAGAAATTATTTAATTAAATGGAGTACTTACTTCTAATTAATTAAAAAAAGTTATTTAATTAAATGAGAAGCCCTTTGTAATTAATTAAATGAAGTTATTTAATTAAATAACTAAAGTGTCTCTAATTAATTAAAGATTATTTAATTAAATAGAAAAAGTAATTATGAGAGCACATCTCATTTTATTAAATTAAATGTAATGCCCTGCCAAGGGATCCAAAGAATTTCACTAAATTTACCCAACAATTTTTTTTTTAAACATGAAAGATAAACCATTCACAATACTTGCAGAAGCAATAGAAAGAATTCGAATAAAAGTACACATAACATAACATAACTGATTACATTCTTTAAAGATCCCTTAACGTTGAATCACATCTAATCATAACTATTCATCTAACATCACATCCTTATGAAATAACAATGATACATCCAACATTCTTAAACTATATACAAGTGTCCTTTTAGAATTACATTTCAAATTGCTCAATCATCCACCCTACATATCACAGGGTATGGAAAAGCTTGAAAGAATACAAATCCATATAAATAAAGTACATCATCATCCAATATTAATCCATGATGCAATAACATAAATGAAACCATAAACCAGACATGATACATCATCGCAAAAGATATAAACATCTATCACAAAATGTAACCATATATCACAAATATAAATAACTAAGTGCACGATTCCTCCCAACCGTAAATAATGTCATTAGGCTATCATGGATCTTAGCCATCCCTCCATGCGTAACATCCCAAAGCACCGAAGAGATCATCGATTTTATCATAGTAGGAATGTTACTCCTAAAAATATCCTACTAACATGCAAAGTAAAGCATAAGATAATATCATCTAATATATGCAAATCATCAATACAATAACATACCAGTAAATATATCTATCATAAAGTATATCATCTATCATAATGTTAAAAGAACATAATGAAGATAAATACCAAACAAGAATACTCCAGCCACGGTGTCTCAGATGGATCTCAAATGATAAGAGTGAAAAATACACTACCACCCAACCGCGTGAAACCTAAGTGGTCCACTCCCATCATGCTGAGGAGATAATCTCAAGTCCCAAACAGGCTATCAAAACCATAAAGCATAAATATCTATAGTCTAGGAATCTTAAAAGTATACTAACTCAAAGGTTCCATTCACACAAAACTGACATCTAATTCCCAGAGGCACAACAATGACATGTAGAAAACCTACTCTGCAAGTGGAAAAGTGTTATCGCATTTATCACATACAAGTTACCCTAACAGTTAGCTAAACTCCACTGGTCCATACTGATCTCATGCGGCCACTAGTATCCTCTCATACTGATGAGGCATACTACAGAATGCATGGTCGCAACCATGCGTTCTCACTACTCCCATCCTAGCCTATACAAGCACTCAAGACATGGGCGAGAACATCAAAAATTATCTTTTTAGGTTCATTTAATCCCCATTTTGTGTATAAATGTTATCACTTATTAACAAAACTTACAATGAGTTACCCTGGCAGCCACTTAGGGCCCCGACCCCCATTGCAAGCCACTTCCTGACACTACAAGTAGATTACCTACCCTAAGCTCATGGAATCATAAATCTCAAAATCACAAAAGATAATCCGTAATAAAATCATTAAATATCCATGATAAAAGCATCAAATATCCATAATAAGAATCATCAAATCACCAAGATAAGAATCATCAAATCTCCATGAGCATCTGAAAAAGCATCCATAGAAAATCATGACCACAACAGTTCTCTATTGGCAACTAAAGGCATCACTGATAATCATAAGTATCCATTGGTTCTCAACAAGCAACCAAGAATATCTCAAAATCATATTGATCGAAGACTCCAAAATGGTTGAGTCAAACATGTCACAACATTATATCATCAATAAATCAATACTTTAGTCCCATCATGACGACTACAAAGTAATCCAAGGATAACTGATCGATGACTCAAAAATGATTGGCTCAAGTGTCTTATACACATACATCTTAGCTTCATACATGAAGACTAATGAACAAATACAAACAGTAAATACAAACATTTCATAGAGCATATGATCACATTACCATGGTTGGGCTTATAAAGATCAAGACCAAATAAAATCAATATGCCATCACATCTCATAACCTCCGAGCCTCTGGTAACAACCTAGGACTGGTCAACACTAGTTAACTCAAAACCCAAAATAAGAAGCATATAGAATACACGATGCAAACACATGTTTTGGTTTACTAAATTCAAATAGTTGAATAATGTGTAGAGATTTCCTGTTTTTGTTTCAAGTATACTTCAAGTGTCTTAAGTTTCACCATTTGACTTACAAGTCAACCCAATTGTTTCCTGATAGCATTATCCTTCCATTATTAAGAATTACATTCTAAGAATAACTTAAGGATAAATATTTACTCATTAAATCATTTGCTTTATTTTCTAAAATCCATAGTACTAATTGGATAACATAATCAAAGGATCATTATTCATTCATAAAAGAACCAATTATCAATCTTTGAATAAGATATCATAACTTCATTAGAATGATCAATTAATATCAGTTCACAATCCTTGACCTTTTATCATTCTAATAATTCTCAATTATATATTACTAAGTCTTCACCATTAAAATATCTAAAGTCGTTATTCAAGTCATAAGAATAAGACCTATCAACTTGATATCATTATTTCTACAATCTCATTAAAAGAATTATATCAATTAAATCTCTATTACATAACTTAATTATTAATTAAATCCAATTAGCTCTAGTTAATTGATTTAATTAATAATTTCACAACCAAACCATCAACCCAATGAGTATTAGTTGACTAACAATAGTTTGTACGTCAAAGTCAACTTCAATCCAATACACAAATATTAATATTTTAATAATAATATTATTAACAAGTTATTTTGAAAATCTTATCCATAATGATTATGTTCATCTTTCTTAACAATTTTATATTAATGATAATCATTTCAAATTAAAACTCTATCGCATAATATAATTATATTGACAACTCAATGAATATCAATTGATTAAAATCAATCATACTTCAAACCAAAAATTAATATCTTTAAAAAAACTTTAATCATTAAATAATCTCCACTAGATTAACTCTAATCGTATTTATTAATAACTATTCAAACCATTATTTATTAATAGTTTGCTAGTCCTTACAAACATTAATAAATAATGAACTCATCAAACTATAAATACTCGATCTGTAGAACCTTTACATAAAACTTCATTGGCTAACTCTAATCACCATTAAGGTATATTGACAAGTTATCTTATAATATATAACGTATTAATAATAACAATTTTACTTATAGTAATGTTATAATAATGACTCCATGTCAATTAAATCTTAATCCATTATCATTAAAGTCTTCTCATTTAAAAATGTAATATAAAATTACCATCTTTAAATTATTTAATATATATTAAATAGTATTTAATATACATTATAAAAAGTCCACTATATAAATTATATTAAAAAATTTATTTTCTTAGATTGACTATTAATTAATTACAATTCTTCTACTATTAACTAATCTTAATCAAATTTGATTTAATTAGATTAGATAATAAACCATATAAAACTAATGCATATTAATAAGATTCTAATAAGGGAAGATTGCAATAATATCTTTAATTCATTCCATGCTTTGATATATTATTTTTGTGAAGTTTAAGCATAAAGAACTCTTGGTTATGGGAAATGGAGAAATATCTATCTTTGAATAAAACAGTCTCAGTACGACGGTCATATCTCCCTAATGAATTGTTGGATCGAGCTGAAATTAAAATATGTTGGAGAGGGTCAAGTTGAGCCAATTTTGACTGGAGCGATCAAATAAATTTGATCACAATAAAAATTTATGAATGACTGAGTTTGGGTCTATCCAAGGGGCAGTGACAGGACAATTTGTGATGAATTAAGAATTTTCTCTTAAAAGGTAATTGTTCTCTAAATTTAACCATAAAAAGATTTGTTTATACGCATATAAAAATATAATTGATACAAAGATTACATCTAATCATTCAAATTTTCACCATAAAATTTTTATTTTAATTTCAAATCTTGTCTTTCTAATTTAATATAAATTCAAACCCAAACCCGATTCATATCTAATTATTTCTCTTTAATTGGATTTAAGATTTTTCTATTGTTTTCTTTGCAACCATACATATCTAGATTTCAATTTAATTGTAGATTCAATCACAAAGAGTATTCAGACACATATAACAAACATGATGAAGACAGGAAGAGAAATAGTGCAAAGAGAGTATGTGAATATCACGAGTGCACCTAGACACTGATGCTAAATTTGTCATGTCTCAGAAGTCCATAGAAAATCCTTTCCTTCTCCATCATTCGCAATTCCTCCAAGATCCAAGCCAACCAAATCGTCCAAGTGACTAGAAGAGCTAGAAGAAACATAGAAGCATGTAGAAAATATATGAGCATATGAACTTCTCCAATGCATGTAAGCTTTGAAGCTTCCATTTTTAAGCTTGTAGCTTGTAGCTTCCATTTAAGCTTGTCCAAACAAACTAGGAGAACCTCTATTTAAAGGCCTCTAAGATGCATCTAGAATGTCTCTAGAAACAACTAGAAGATAAGCATGACAATCAAGCATGGGCCTTCACCAACCTTCTAGATGAGTCTTAAGGTTGTAGACATCATGTGCTCAAATAAAATGCTAATTTCGAAGTGTAGAAAACTTGTGCATTCTTAGAATGCAAACTTCTGTGTTGTCTACATGACAACTCCCGAGAATTTGCCAACTCCTATGTGAGTAAATATTAAAATAATGCAAATTAATTAATATAATATTTAATTTACTCTTTCTAATTTAATTTATTTATTTATTAAATCTCATGGACTAACTTTAATAGCTCCACCTTTCAATCTTGATATCTTTATATTTTAATCACATCAAATCTAGAATCTTTTAATAATTTTAAAATATATTTTCCACTTTTAAATTTCATTTTAGAAAAGTTTATTGCTAAAATATTTATTAGCTTTAATAATAATATTATTTAGTCATTTATTTAAAAATGAACTCCAAATATATTATTATTAAAATAAATATTGTCACATTCTAAATTTAAATTTTTAACTTTTATTTTCAAATTTAATTATTTTATTTAATTAATTTTCTAATTAATTAAATAAAATAAATATTAAAATACCTTATTAATTTTCCATTTAATTAAACCATTAATTAAATCTTTTAATTAAGCTTAATTAATAGAAAATACATCAAAGATTCATAAGGTAAGAATATGAAAACCCATCGTAGCCAAAATACATACAAAATCAAACCAAAAGTTTATATCATGAATTATGTCATCCGACATATTCAGAGGGTACTCAACTCGGATACTTGTCCTAATTTTTCAATTAGAACAAATGGCTTAAAGGGTTGGGATTTGGACTTGAGAATTTATCTCCCCTTTCTTATCATTGAGATAATGTGATAGGGTACGCTCATCCCGACAATTCAGAAAAATCGATACTCGGTACCTGCAACCTGCATAAAAATCACGCATGTACAAGTACAATATATACTAAACTAAATAGGCAATGGCAGGAAGTGGTGCATCGTGTAGATTCTGACTAGCAGGTGACTACGACTCCCTTCCTTAACCACATCAAACACGCCATACAAAAGAAAACACGCAAAGCAAACACACACACTATACACATGCAAGTATGGGGTAAGTATCCATAAAAAAATACATATGATAATAAATCATCTTACTAATCATCATTAATAACTGTAAATACTGAAAATAATCATCGTGCATACATGAAATGTAAATACCAAGTAATCTCATCACATAATAAACTGAATCCATAGCACAATATCTAATAATCTCAAAAGAATGTTGCTAACCATCAATATAAAACTAGCCCTAAAAGAGTTCAAAAATGATAACAAAATGCGAACTAGGGGCAAGCACTACATCCACCCCCCTTGGGATTAGGCTTACTCCTAGAAGCTTACAAGAATGAAAAACTAAGATACTCACTATGCGGATCCCATTGAACCCTTTCCCTCCTATAGGAAAATATGATTCCACTAAGAACACTACAACCCACATACAGCAATATGATTCTGGTTTAATAAAAAACCGAAAACCATATCGATCCAACATTCATTCTTTTAACAACTACTAAAATAGATCCCCTAATACATTCTAAACAAGAGCAACTTAATGCTTGCAAAGATAATCAAGAGCATACTACTTCAAATCATAGATGAAAGATACAAGTTTCAATTTTCAGTTTTACCCATGTTTAGGTTTAAGTAGAATTTTCAATTTTGAAAGCTAAGTGTTGAAATATGAAAAATATGCAAGTAACAGTTTAGGTTTTATTTCAATCTACCTAGTTTTAAGTTTTCAGTTTGAAAGAGATACACATGATAGTTCAAAGTTTTTATTTTGTTCAACTAGTTGACAACTAGTGGCATTCCAATATACCAAGAGCTCCCAATGTTGAAACTCAGGCTCTGATATTAAATATCTCAACAAAATCTCTCTTCACTTCAAAAAGAGAAATTTTTAGTTCACTATTGATAAAAAATGAGTTAAATTAGTTAACTCCTTTTTCTACTCAAATTGAATCAGTTAACTCCTTATTTTACTCAAATTAAATCTGTTAACTCCCTTTAATTTTGAAATCTTCCTTTATGACTGAACTTCACCTTTAATCTTGACCATTGACTGAAATCGATCTCAACTGTTGATGAATTTCAAGAAAGTTTATTTAAGAGACCCTCATCTCTTCATTTTGAAAGGTTGAATGAGAATTTGCATCGAGTTGTTGCTGGAATTCATACTCACATTTGCTCATATTCACATACGCAAAGATCAAGTTTGACCAAAAGTTGACCAGATTTAACCACAGTTGACTTGAATTGATTAGTTTCGAAAAGAATTTTGAAATAATTAAAAAAAATTATTTAATTAAATGGAGTACTTACTTCTAATTAATTAAACAAAGTTATTTAATTAAATGAGAAGCCATTTCTAATTAATTAAATGAAGTTATTTAATTAAATAAGAAAAGTGTCTCTAATTAATTAAAGATTATTTAATTAAATAGAAAAAGTAATTATGAGAGCATATCTCATTTTATTAAATTAAATATCTCAACAAAATCTCTCTTTAGTTCAAAAAGAGAAATTTTCAATTCACTATTGTTCAAAAATGAGTTAAAAGAGTTAACTCCTTTTTCTACTCAAATTGAATCAGTTAACTCCTTATTTTACTCAAATTAAATCTGTTAACTCCCTTTAATTTGGAAATCACCCTTTATGACTAAACTTCACCTTTAATCCTGACCGTTGATTGAAATCGATCTCAACCGTTGATGAATTCCAGGAAAGTCTATTTAAGAGACCCTCATCTCTTCATTTTGAATGGTTGAATGAAAATTTGCATCGAATTGTTGCTGGAATTCATACTCACATTTGCTCATATTCACATACGCAAAGATCAAGCTTGACCAAAAGTTGACCAGATTTAACCACGGTTGACTTGAGTTGACTAGTTTAGAAAAAAAATTTGAAATAATTATGAAATTCTTTTCGAAACTAGTTAACTCAAGTCAACCGTGGTTAAATCTGGTCAACTTTTGGTCAAACTTGATCTTTGCGTATGTGAATATGAGCAAATGTGAGTATGAATTCCAGCAACAACTCAATGCAAATTCTCATTCAACCTTTCAAAATGAAGAGATGAGGGTCTCTTAAATAGACTTTACTAGAATTCATCAACGATTGAGATCGATTTCAATCAATGGTCAGGATTAAAGGTGAAGTTCAGTCATAAAGGGAGATTTCCAAATTAAAGGGAGTTAACATATTTAATTTGAGTAAAATAAGGAGTTAACCGATTCAATTTGAGTGAAAAAAGGAGTTAACTCATTTAACTCATTTTTAATCAATAGTGAACTAGAAATTTCCCTTTTTGAACTGAAGAGAGATTTTGTTGAGATATTTAATTTAATAAAATGAGATATGCTCTCATAATTACTTTTTCTATTTAATTAAATAATCATTAATTAATTAGAGACACATTTCTCATTTAATTAAATAACTTCATTTAATTAATTAGGAATGGCTTTTCATTCAATTAAATAACTTTGTTTAATTAATTAGAACTAAGTACTCCATTTAATTAAATAATTTCATTTAATTATTTCAAAATTCTTTTCAAAACTAGTCAACTCAAGTCAACTGTGGTTAAATCTAGTCAATTTTTGATCAAATTTGATCTTTGCGTATGTGAATATGAGCAAATGTGAGTATGAATTCCAACAACAATTCGATAAAAATTCTCATTCAACCTTTCAAAATGAAGAGATGAGGGTCTCTTAAATAGACTTTCCTGAAATTCATCAATGGTTGAGATCGATTTCAATCAACGGTCAGGATTAAAGTTGAAGTTCAGTAAAAAAGGTAGATTTCCAAATTAAAAGGAGTTAACAGATTTAATTTGAGTAAAATAAGGAGTTAACTTATTCAATTTGAGTAGAAAAAGGAGTTAACTGATTTAACTCATTTTTGATGAATAGTGAACTGAAAATTTTCCTTTTTGAATTGAAGGGAGATTTTGTTGAGATATTTAATTTAATAAAATGAGATATGCTCTCATAATTACTTTTTTTATTTAATTAATAATCTTTAATTAATTACAGATACTTTTCTTGTTTAATTAAATAACTTCAGTTAATTAATTAGAAATGGCTTCTCATTTAATTAAATTATTTTGTTTAATTAATTAGAAGTAAGTACTCTATTTAATTAAATAATTTGATTTAATTATTTTAAAAAAAAATTTGAAACTAGTCAACTCAAGTCAACCATAGTCAAATCTAGTCAACTTTTGGTCAAACTTGATCTCTGCATATGTGAATATGAGCAAATGTGAGTATGAATTTCAGCAACAATTCGATGCAAATTCTCATTCAACCTTTCAAAATGAAGAGATGAGGGTCTCTTAAATAGACTTTCCTGGAATTCATCAATGGTTGAGATCGATTTCAATCAACGGTCAGGATTAAAGGTGAAGTTCAGTCATAAAGAGAGATTTCCAAATTAAAGGGAGTTAACAGATTTCACTTATTTTTGATCAATAGTGAACTGGAAATTCCCTTTTTTGAACTAAAGAGAGATTTTGTTGAGATATTTAATTTAATTAAATGAGATATGCTCTCATAATTACTTTTTCTATTTAATTAAATAATCTTTAATTAATTTGAGACACGTTTCGTATTTAATTAAATAACTTCATTTAATTAATTAGGAATGGCTTCTCATTTAATTAAATAAATTTGTTTAATTAATTAGAAGTAAGTACTCCATTTAATTAAATAATTTCGTTTAATTATTTCAAATTTTTTTAGGAAACTAGTCAAATCAAGTTAACTGTGGTTAAATTTGGTCAACTTTTGGTCAAACTTGATCTCTATGTATGTGGATATGAGAAAATGTGAGTATGAATTCTAGCAACAATTCGGTGCAAATTCTCATTCAACCTTTCAAAATGAAGAGATGAGGGTCTCTTAAATAGACTTTCCTAGAATTCATCAACGGTTGAGATCGATTTCAATCAACGGTCAGGATTAAAGGTGAAATTCAGTCATAAAGGGAGATTTCCAAATTAAAGGGAGTTAACAGATTTAATTTGAGTAAAATAAGGAGTTAACTGATTCAGTTTGAGTAGAAAAAGGAGTTAACTGATTTAACTCATTTTTTATCAATAGTGAACTAAAAATTTCCCTTTTTGAACTGAAGAGCGATTTTGTTGAGATATTTAATTTAATAAAATGAGATATGCTCTCACAATTACTTTTTTTATTTAATTAAATAATCTTTAATTAATTAAAGACACTTTTCTTATTTAATTAAATAACTTCATTTAATTAATTAGGAATGGCTTCTCACTTAATTAAATAATTTTGTTTAATAAATTAGGAATAAATACTCAATTTAATTAAATAATTTCGTTTAATTATTTCAAAATTCTTTTCGAAACTAGTCAACTCAAGTCAATCGTGGTTAAATTTGGTCAACTTTTGGTCAAACCTGATCTCTGCGTATGTGAATATGAGCAAATGTGAGTATGAATTCCAGCACCAATTCGATGCAAATTCTCATTCAACCTTTCAAAATGAATAGATGAGGGTCTCTGAAATAGACTTCCCTGGAGTTCATCAATGGTTGAGATCGATTTCAATCAACGGTCAGGATTAAAGGTCAAGTTTAGTCATGAAGGGAGATTTCCAAATTAAAGGGAGTTAACAGATTTAATTTGAGTAAAATAAGGAGTTAACTGATTCAATTTGAATATAAAAAAGAGTTAACTAATTTAACTCATTTTTGATCAATAATGAATTGAAATTTTCCCTTTTTGAATTGAAGAGAGATTTTGTTGAGATATTTAATTTATTAAAATGAGATATGCTCTCATAATTACTTTTTCTATTTAACTAAATGATTTTTAATTAATTAGAGACACTTTTCTTATTTAATTAAATAACTTCATTTAACTAATTAGAAATGGCTTCTCATTTAATTAAATAAATTAGTTTAATTAATTAGAAGTAAGTACTCCATTTAATTAAATAATTTCATTTAATTATTTCAAAAAAAAATTGAAACTATGACACTCACGTCAACCATGGTTAAATCTGGTCAAACTTGATCTCTACGTATGTGAATATGAGCAAATGTGAGTATGAATTCCAACAACAATTCGATGCAAATTCTCATTCAACCTTTCAAAATAAAGAGATGAGGGTCTCTTAAATAGACTTTCCTAGAATTCATCAACGATTGAGATCAATTTCAATCAACGGTCAGGATTAAAGGTGAAGTTCAATCATAAAGAGAAATTTCCAAATTAAAAGGAGTTAACAGATTTAATTTGAGTAAAATAAGGATTTAACTGATTCAATTTGAGTAGAACAAGGAGTTAACTGATTTAACTCATTTTATATCAATACTGAACTAGAAATTTCCCTTTTTGAACTGAAGTGAGATTTTGTTGAGATATTTAATTTAAAAAATGAGATATGCTCTCATAATTACTTTTTCTATTTAATTAAATAAACTTTAATTAATTAGAGACACTTTTCTTATTTAATTAAATAACTTCATTTAATTAATTAGGAATGGCTTCTCATTTAATTAAATAACTTTGTTTAATTAATTAGAAGTAAGTACTCCATTTAATTAAATAATTTCGTTTAATTATTTCAAAATTCTTTTCGAAACTAGTCAACTCAAGTCAACTGTGGTTAAATCTGGTCAGCTTTTTGTCAAACTTGAACTCTCGTATGTGAATATGAGCGAATGTGAGTATGAATTCCAACAACAATTCGATGCAAATTCTTATTCAACCTTTCAAAATGAAGAGATGAGGGTCTCTTAAATAGACTTTACTAGAATTCATCAACAGTTGAGATCGATTTCTATCAACGGTCAGGAATAAAGTTGAAGTTCAGTCATAAAGGGAGATTTCCAAATTAAAGGGAGTTAACAGATTTAATTTGAGTAAAATAAAAATTTAACTGATTCAATTTGAGTAGAAAAAGGAGTTAACTCATTTAACTCATTTTTTATCAATAGTGACATAGAAATTTCCCTTTTTGAACTGAAGAGAAATTTTGTTAAAATATTTAATTTAATAAAATGAGATATGCTCTTATAATTACTTTTTCTATTTAATTAAGTAATCTTTAATTAATTAGAGACACTTTTCTTATTTAATTAAATAACTTCATTTAATTAATTAAGAATGGCTTCTCATTTAATTAAATAACTTTGTTTAATTAATTAGAAGTAAGTACTCGATTTAATTAAATAATTTTGTTTAATTATTTCAAAATTCTTTTCGAAACTAGTCAACTCAAGTCAACCATGATTAAATCTGGTCAACTTTTGGTCAAACTTGATCTCTAAGTATGTGAATATGAGCAAATGTGAGTATGAATTCCTGCAACAATTCGATGCAAATTCTCATTCAACCTTTCAAAATGGAGAGATGAGGGTCTCTTAAATAGATTTTTCCTGGAATTCATCAACCGTTGAGATCGATTTCAATCAATGGTCAGTATTAAAAGTGAAGTTCAGGCATAAAGGAAGATTTTCAAATTAAAGGGAGTTAACAGATTTAATTTGAGTAAAATAAGGAGTTAACTGATTAAATTTGAGTAGAAAAAGGAGTTAACTGATTTAACTCATTTTTTATCAATAGTGAACTGAAAATTTCTCTTTTTGAACTGAAGAGAGATTTTGTTGAGATATTTAATTTAATAAAAATAAGATATGTCATCATAATTACTTTTTCTATTTAATTATGTAATCTTTATTTAATTAGAGACACTTTTCTTATTTAATTAAATAACTTCATTTAATTAATTAGGAATGGTTTCTCATTTAATTAAATACTTTTTTTAATTAATGAGAAGTAAGTACTCCATTTAATTAAATAATTTCGTTTAATTATTTCAAAAAAAAATTCGAAACTAGTCAACTCAAGTCAACCGTGGTTAAATCTGGTCAACTTTTGGTCAAACTTGATTTTTGCATATATGAATATGAGCAAATGTGAGTATGGCTTCCAACAACAATTCGATACAAATTCTCATTCAACCTTTCAAAATGAAGAGATGAGGGTCTCTTAAATAGACTTTCCTAGAATTCATCAATGGTTGAGATCGATTTCAATCAACAACCAGGATTAAAAGTGAAGTTCATTAATAAAAAGAGATTTCCAAATTAAAAGGAGTTAACAGATTTAATTTGAGTAAAATAAGGAGCTAACTGATTCAATTTGAGTAGAAAACGGAGTTAACGAATTTAACTCATTTCTGATCAATAGTGAACTGAATATTTTTCTTTTTGAGCTAAAGAGAGATTTTCTTGAGATATATAATTTCATAAAATGAGATATGCTCTCATAATTACTTTTTCTATTTAATTAAATAATGTTTAATTAATTAGAGACTCTTTCCTCATTTAATTAAATGGCTTTATTTAATTAATTAGAAATGGCCTTTTATTTAATTAAATAACTTTGTTTAATTAATTACAAGTACTTCATTTAATTAAATAATTTCATTTAATTATTTCAAAAAAAAAAATTAAAATTAGTCAACTCAAGTCAACCATGGTTAAATATGGTCAACTTTTTGTCAAATTTGATCTTTGCGTACGTGAATATGAGCAAATGTGAGTGTGAATTTCAGCAACAATTCGATGCAAATTCTCATTCAACCTTTCAAAATGAAAAGATGAGGGTCTCTTAAATAGACTCTCCTAGAATTCATCAACGGTTGAGATCGATTTCAATCAACGGTCAGGATTAAAGGTGAAGTTCAGTCATAAAAGGAGATTACCAAATTAAAGGGAGTTACCATATTTAATTTAAGTAAAATAAAGAGTTAACTGATTCAATTTGAGTAGAAAAAGGAGTTAATTGATTTAACTCATTTTTTATCAATAGTGGACTAGAAATTTTTCTTTTCAAAGTGAAGAGAGATTTTGATGAGATATTTAATTTAATAAAATGAAATATGCTCTCATAATTAGTTTTTCTATTTAATTAAGTGATCTTTAATTAATTAGAGACACTTTTCTTATTTAATTAAATAACTTCATTTAATTAATTAGGAATGGCTTCTCATTTAATTAAATAATCTAGTTTAATTAATTAGAAGTAAGTACTCCATTTAATTAAATAATTTTGTTTAATTATTTCAAAATTCTTTTCGAAACTAGTCAACTCAAGTCAACTGTGGTTAAATCTAGTCAGCTTTTGTTCAAACTTGATCTCTGCGTATGTGAATATGAGCAAATCTGAGTATGAATTCCAGCAACAATTTGATGCAAATTCTCATTCAATCTTTCAAAATGAAGAGATGAGGGTCTCTTAAATAGACTTTCCATAAATTCATCAATCTTTGAGATCGATTTTAATCAACGGTCAGGATTAAAGGTGAAGTTCAATCATAAAGGGACATTTTCAAATTAAAAAGAGTTAACAGATTTAATTTGAGTAAAATAAGTGGTTAATTGATTCAACTTGAGTAGAAAAAGGAGTTATCTTATTTAACTCATTTTTTATCAATAGTGAACTAAAAATTTCCCTTTTTGAACTGAAAAGAGATTTTGTTGAGATATTTAATTTAATAAAATGAGATATGCTGGCATAATTACTTTTTTTATTTAATTAAATAATCTTTAATTAATTAAAGACTCTTTTTTTATTTAATTAAATAACTTCATTTAATTAATTAGGAATGGCTTCTCATTTAATTATATAACTTTGTTTAATTAATTAGAAGTATGTACTCCATTTAATTAAATAATTTCGTTTAATTATTTCAAAATACTTTTCAAAAGTAGTCAACTCAAGTCTACCGTGGTTAAATCTGGTCAAATTTTGGTCAAACTTGATCTTTGCGTATGTGAATATGAGCAAATGTGAGTATGAATTCCAACAACAATTCGATTCAAATTCTCATTCAACCTTTCAAAATGAAGAGATGAGGGTCCATTAAATAGACGTTTCTAGAACTCATCAACGGTTGAGATCGATTTCAATCAACGGTCATGATTAAATGTGAAGTTCAGTCATAAAGGGAGATTTTCAAATTAAAAGTAGTTAACAGATTTAATTTGAGTAAAATAAGGAGCTAACTGATTCAATTTGAGTAGAAAAAAGAGTTAACTGATTTAACTCATTTTTGACCAATAGTGAACAGGAAATTTCCTTTTTTGAACTGAAGAGAGATTTTGTTGAGATATTTAATTTAATAAAATGAGATATGCTCTCATAATTACTTTTTCTATTTAATTAAATTATCTTTAATTAATTAGAGGCACTTTTCTTATTTAATTAAATAACTTCATTTAATTAATTAAGAATGGCTTCTCATTTAATTAAATAACTTTGTTTAGTTCATTAGAAGTAAGTACTCCATTTAATTAATAATTTCATTTAATTATTTCAAAATTCTTTTCAAAACTAGTCAATCGTGGTTAAATCTGGTCAACTTTTGGTCAAACTTGATCTTTGCATATGTAAATATGAGCAATTGTGAGTATGAATTCCAGCAACAATTCGATGCAAATTCTCATTGAACCTTTCAAAATAATGAGATGAGGGTCTCTTAAATAGACTTTTCTGGAATTCAACAACGGTTGAGATCAATTTCAATCAACGGTTAGCATTAAAGGTGAAGGTCAGTCATAAAGAGAGATTTTTAAATTAAAGGGAGTTAACAGATTTAATTTGAGTAAAATAAGGAGTTAACTCATTCAATTTGAGTATAAAAAAAAGTTAACTGATTTAACTCATTTTTTATCAATAGTGAACTGAAAATTTTCCTTTTTGAACTGAAGAGAGATTTTGTTGAGATATTTAATTTAATAAAATGGGATATGCTCTCATAATTACTTTTTCTATTTAATTAAATAATCTTTAATTAAATAGAGACACTTTTTTTATTTAATTGAATAACTTCATTTAATTAATTAGGAATGGCCTCTCATTTAATTAAATAACTTTATTTAATTAATTAGAAGTCAGTACTCTATTTAATTAAATAATTTTATTTAATTATTTCAAAATTCTTTTCGAAACTAGTCAACTCAAGTCAACCGTGGTTAAATCTTATCAACTTTTGGTCAAACTTGATCTTTGCATATGTGAATATGAGTAAATATGAATATGAATTCCAGCAACAATTCAATGCAAATTCTCATTCAACCTTTCAAAATGAAGAGATCAGGGTCTCTTAAATAGACTTTCCTAGAAATTATTAACGGTTGAGATCGATTTCAATCAACGGTCAGGATTAAAGGTGAAGTTTAGTCATAAAGGAAGATTTCCAAATTAAAAAGAGTTAACGGACTTAATTTTACTAAAATAAGGAGTTAACTAATTCAATTTGAATAGAAAGAGGAGTTAACTAATTTAACTCATTTTTGATCAATAGTGAACTAAAAATTTCTCTTTTTGAACTGAAGATAGATTTTGTTGAGATATTTAATTTAATAAAATGAGATATGACCTCATAATTACTTTTTCTATTTAATTAAATAATCTTTAATTAATTAGAGGTAAGTACTCCATTTAATTAAATAATTTCGTTTAATTATTTCAAAAAAAATTTTGAAACTAGTCAACTCAAGTCAACCGTGGTTAAATCTGATCAACTTTTGGTCAAACTTGATCTTTGCATATCTGAATATGAACAAATCTGAGTATGAATTTCAACAATAATTAGATGCAAATTCTCATTCAACCTTTCAAAATGAAGAGATGAGGGTCTCTTAAATAAACTTTTTTTGAATTCACCAACGGTTGATATCGATTTCAATCAATGGTCAGGATTAAGGGTGAAGTTCAGTCATAAAGGGAAATTTCCAAATTAAAGGGAGTTAACAAATTTTATTTGAGTAAAATAAGGAGTTAACTGATTCAATTTGAGTAGAAAAAAGAGTTAACTAATTTAACTCATTTTTTATCAATAGTGAACTGAAAATTTTCATTTTTGAACTAAAGAGAGATTTTGTTGAGATATTTAATTTAATAAAATGAGATATGCTCTCATAATTACTTTTTCTATTTAGTTAAATAATCTTTAGTTAATAAGAGACACTTTTCTTATTTAATTAGTTAGGAATGGCTTCTTATTTAATTAAATAACTTTATTTAATTAATTAGAAATAACTACTCCATTTAATTAAATAATTTTATTTAATTATTTCAAAAAAAAATTCGAAATTAGTCAACTCAAGTCAATCGTGGTTAAATCTGGTCAATTTTTTGTCAAACTTGATCTTTGCGTATGTTAATATGAGCAAATGTGAGTATGAATTCCAACAACAATTCGATGCAAATTCTCATTCAACCTTTCAAAATGAAGAGATGAGGGTCTCTTAAATAGACTTTTTTGGAATTCATCAACAGTTGAGATTAATTTCAATCAACGGTCAAGATTAAAGGTGAAGTTCAGTCATAAAAAGAGATTTTCAAATTAAAGGGAGTTAATAGATTTAATTTGATTAAAATAAGGAGTTAACTATATCAATTTGAGTAGAAAAAGGAGTTAACTCATTTAACTCATTTTTGATCAATAGTGAACTGAAAATTTCTCTTTTTGAACTGAAGAGAGATTTTGTTGAGATATTTAATTTAATAAAATGAGATATGCTCTCATAATTACTTTTTTTATTTAATTAAATAATAATTAATTAATTAGAGACACTTTTCTTATTTACTTAAATAACTTCATTTAATTAATTAGGAATGACTTTTCATTTAATTAAATAACTTTTTTTAATTAATTAGAAGTACTCGATTTAATTAAATAATTTTGATTAATTATTTTAAAAGTCCTATCAAAACTAGTCAACTGTGGTTAAATCTGGTCAACTTTTGGTCAAACTTGATATTTGCGTATGTGAATATGAGCAAATGTGAGTATGTATTCCAGCAACAATTTGATGCAAATTCTCATTGAACTTTTTAAAATGAAGAGATGAAGGTCTCTTAAATAGACTTTCTTAGAATTCATCAACGGTTGAGATCAATTTCAACCAACGGTCAGGATTAAAGGTGAATTTCAGTCATAAAGGGAGATTTCTAAATTAAAGGGAGTTAATAGATTTAATTTGAATAAAATAAGGAGTTAACTGATTCAATTTGAGTAGAGAAAGGAGTTAACTGATTTAACTCATTTTTTATCAATAGTGAACTGAAATTTTCCCTTTTTGAACTCAAGAGAGATTTTGTTGAGATATTTAATTTAATAAAATGAGTTATGCTCTCATAATTACTTTTTCTATTTAATTAAATAATCTTTAATTAATAAGAGGCACTTTTCTTATTTAATTAAATAACTTCATTTAATTAATTAGGAATGGCTTCTCATTTAATTAAATAACTTTGTTTAATTAATTAGAAGTAAGTACTCTATTTAATTAAATAATATCGTTTAATTATTTTTGAAACTAGTCAACTCAAGTCAACCACGGTTAAATATGGTCAACTTTTGGTCAAACTTAATTTTTGCATATGTGAATATGAGCAAATGTGAGTATGAATTTCAGCAACAATTCGATGCAAATTTTCATTCAACATTTCAAAATGAAGAGATGAGGGTCTCTTAAATAGACATTTCTAGAATTCATCAATGGTTGAGATCGATTTCAAATAATGGTCAAGATTAAAAGTGAAATTCAGTCATAAAGGAAGATTTCCAAATTAAAGGGAGTTAAAAGATTTAATTTGAGTAAAATAAGGAGTTAACGGATTCAATTTGAGTAGAAAAAGGAGTTAACTCATTTAACTCATTTTTTTATCAATAATGAACTGGAAATTTCCCTTTTTGAACTTAAGAGAGATTTTGTTGAGATATTTAATTTAATAAAATGAGATATGCTCTCATAATTATTTTTTCTATTTAATTAAATAATTTTTAATTAATTAGAGGCACTTTTCTTATTTAATTAAATAACTTCCTTTAATTAATTAGGAATGACTTCTCATTTAATTAAATAACTTTGTTTAATTAATTAGAAGTAAGTACTCTATTTAAATAAATAATTTCGCTTAATTATTTCAAAATTCTTTTCGAAACTAGTCAACTCAAGTCGACCGTGGTTAAATCTGGTCAACTTTTGGTCAAACTTGATCTTTGCGTATGTGAATATGAACAAATGTGACTATGAATTCTAACAACAATTTGATGCAAATTCTCATTCAACCTTTCCAAATGAAGAGATGAGGGTCTCTTAAATAGACTTTCTTGAAATTCATCAACGGTTCAGATCGATTTCAATCAACGGTCAGGATTAAAGCTGAAGTTCAGTCATAAAGGAAGATTTCTAAATTAAAGGGAGTTAACGGATTTAATTTGAGTAAAATAAGGAGTTAACTGATTCAATTTGAGTAGATAAAGGAGTTAACTGATTTAACTCATTTTTGATCAATAGTGAACTAGAAATTTCTCTTTTTGAACTGAAGAGAGATTTTGTTGAGATATTTAATTTAATAAAATGAGATATGCTCTCATAATTACTTTTTCTATTTAATTAAATAATCTTTAATTAATTAGACACACTTTTCTTATTTAATTAAATAACTTCATTTAATTAATTAGGAATGGCTTCTCATTTAATTAAATAACTTTGTTTAATTAATTAGAAGTAAGTACTCTATTTAATTAAATAATTTTATTTAATTATTTCAAAATTTTTTTTGAAAGTAGTCAACTCAAATCAACCGTGGTTAAATCTGGTCAAATTTTGGTCAAACTTGATTTTTGCGTATGTGAATATGAGCAAATGTGAGTATGAATTCCAGCAACAATTTGATACAAATTCTCATTCAACCTTTCAAAATGAAGAGATGAGGGTCTCTTAAATAGACTTTCTTGGAATTCATCGACGGTTGAGATCGATTTCAATCAACGGTCAGGATTAAAGGTGAAGTTTAGTCATAAAGGGAGATTTCCAAATTAAAGGGAGTTAACAGATTTAATTTGAGTAAAATAAGGAGTCAACTGATTCAATTTGCGTAGAAAAATGAGTTAACTGATTTAACTCATTTTTTATCAATAGTGAACTGGAAATTTCCCTCTTTGAACTGAAGAGATATTTTTTTGAGATATTTAATTTAATAAAATGAGATATGCTTTTATAATTACTTTTTCTATTTAATTAAATAATCTTTAATTAATTAGAGGCACTTTTCTTATTTATTTAAATAACTTCATTTAATTAATTAGGAATGACTTCTCATTTAATTAAATAATTTTGTTTAATTAATTAGAAGTAAGTACTCCATTTAATTAAATAATTTCGTTTAATTATTTTAAAATTCTTTTTGAAACTAGTCAACTCAAATCAACCGTGGTTAAATCTGATCAACTTTTGGTCAAACATGATCTTTGCGTATGTGAATATGAGCAAATGTGAGTATGAATTCCAACAACAATTCGATGCAAATTCTCATTCAACCTTTCAAAATGAAGAGATGAGGGTCTCTTAAATAGACTTTCTTTGAATTCATCAACGGTTGAAATCGATTTCAATCAGCGATCATGATTAAATTTGAAGTTCAGTCATAAAGGGAGATTTCCAAATTAAAGAGAGTTAACATATTTAATTTGAGTAAAATAAGGAGTTAATTGATTCAATTTGAGTAGAAAATGGATATGAGGCCTCGCCTCGACCCATCCTAGCCTCGATGATACTCTATTTTTTTTCTTTTTTCTTTTGTGATACTTATGGCTCGATATGTCAGAGCATTATTGTGGCACTGAACATTATTTTGCTGATTATGATATATGATGCTTTATTTCAGATATTTGATTTCTGTAGTTTAATGTTTTATAACGTATATGCTGATAAAATGAATGAATGCAAACTAACACTTTGAATCTCCAATTTTAATGAGTAGAATGAGATGAATGAATAGATTATAGAAGAATGGATGTTTTAAATTTCATGAAATTGTTGATGCGTATTTATATATATATATGTACATGTGCTTCTCGAATTACTGACGTGTGCAATGAGTGTGCAGGAAATTTAGTCGGGAAATCCAATGGGAAGACAAAAGCTGAACCCCATGTTTATTTTTTGCTTTATTCTTTTTTTTTACCTAGTCCATCTTTAAGGTGTATTTTCTTTTGGTAGTTTGTTTCCCCTAGTTTTATTGCCTATATTAAGTCCTTAAGTCTTTAAATCTTCAAAATTAAGTACCCTAGGGGTAAGGGTATGGGTTAGGAGTGTTTTCCACTCCCCAAGTCTCCATGATGGCTCTGATCTTTGATGGGTCTACTGAGATACCCTCGCCTGATATGATATGGCCCAAATAATGGATCTCTGATCGGAAGAATGCACACTTCGATAAGCTACCAAACAACTGATTCTCTCTCAGCTTCTGCAACACCTGCCTCAGGTGTTCCTCGTGCTCTTCCTCATCATGGGAATATATCAGGATGTCATCCAGGAACACAACTACGAACTTATCCAAGAAGGTACGAAATACTCCGTTCATGAGGCTCATGAATACAGCTGGAGCATTTGTGAGACCGAATGGCACCACTGTGAACTCATAGTGTCCATACCTAGTACGGAAAGCGGTCTTAGGGATATCACTCCCCACAATCCTCAACTGGTGGTAACCTGACTTAAGATCAATTTTTGAAAATACACGAGCACCCTGCAACTGATCAAATAGGTCATCAATTCTGGGAAGGGGATATCGGTTCTTGATGGTTACTTTGTTCAATTGCCGATAATCAATGCATAACCTAAGTGATCCATCCTTCTTCTTAACGAAGATCACTGGTGCACCCCAAGGTGACACACTAGGTCGAATATGCCCCTTCTCTAGGAGTTCCTCCAACTAAACCTTTAGTTCACTAAGCTCATGTGTAGTCATCCTGTATGGTGCTCTCGATACTGGTTCCGCGCCTGGCACAAGATCAATATGAAAGTCTACTGCCCTAGGTGGGGGTCTACCAGGGAGCTCTGAAGGAAAAACATCTGCAAACTCCTGCAATATAGGAAAGTCATCAAGGGATGGTTCCCCTTCTGAGCCTTCCTCTCTGTCACTAATGGTGATTGCAAACAGCTGACACCCCTTTCGCATGCACCGCCTAAGCTGCATAGCGGATATCATACGAAGGGATATGGGTCTCTTAACCCCAAGAATCACTCTACCGATACCATCATCATCCACACATTCCACTGTCTTCTGTCGACAATCCATCTTGGCGCTATGGGAATAAAGCCAATCTATGCCAAGAACAACATCATAAGAACCTAGTGGGGTAATGCATAGATCAGACACCGTGAATGTGGCTCCCATCTGAATCGGGCAACTATGCACCATGGAACTAACTGACACTCTAGCTCCTGAGGCTAACTCTACCTCCCAACCGACATCTTGTCTAACTGCCACAAGCCCGCAACGCTCCATAGCAAAAGGAGATATAAAGGAGTCAGTAGCTCCTGAATCAAATAAAACTGTAACCATGCTACCCTGAATGATACCTATAGCCTCAATGACTGTAGCCTGATGCTCGGCCTGGCGGTTGTCAACCGCTGCGAATACTCTGTGTGATCTGCCTACATCACCAACTGTCAGCTCTGAAAAAGCCCCTCCCTGACCACTGGAGGGTTGTCCCTGTGGACACTCTCTAGCTATGTGACCCATGCCACCACAAGTGTAGCATGGTCCCCGTGCATAAGGCCGTGCACCCTGTGAACTAGTCTGCTGTGGCCCTCCTGACCTGCTAGACCCACTGAAACCACCCCTAGAAGACTGCTGAGACTTCGCTGGCTGAGACTGTGGAGCCTGTACTTTCTGATTCTGCCTCGGTCCCTGTGAGTACCACTGCTTGGGCTTGGAGCCCTGATAACCCTGTGAGGGTTTCTGGTGCTGCTGCTGCTGAGGTTTCTGTTGCTGAGACTGTTGGCCCTTAGAGGACCCTGCTGAGTAGTTCTGATTCCCCTTCCAAGGGGGTTTCTGCTGGGTAGAGTTTCGGTTCTGAGATCGATCTCGTGACTCCTGTCTACTCCGAGTATCCTCTGCAACCAAGGCCATCTCAACTACCTGTCTGAAAGTAGTAGGAAAAGCCATACGCACTGGACCCTGAAGAGAGAAATTTAGGCCCATGATAAATCTATGCACACACTGTTTCTCGTCCTTCATGTACTCGACATATGGAAGGAGCTCGAGAAACCTGCTCTCATACTGAGCTACAGTGAGACCTCTCTGATGAAGAGAATGAAACTCCTCTATCTGCTTCTGCCTGAAATGCTCAGACAGGAATCTCTCTCTGAATCTCTCCAAAAAGGTCTCCCACGTGAGGGTATCCATGCTCATCCCTCCGATCGTCTCCTCCTGATGCCACCAATTGGAGGCATCTCCTCTCAACTGATGGACTGCAACACGTGCCTTCAGATTACTCCCATAGGAACGTAATCCAAAACATCGCTGGAGGCTCTGCAACCAAGCCTCTGCCACTGTCCCTTCTGTGGAACCGGCAAAAAGTGGGGGTCCAAGACGTATCAGCTCTCTGATGTCATCTCCTATGTGTCTAGGAGGTCTCTCGGGTGGTGGTACTCTCTGATGAATGGATTCCCCCTCGTGCTCACCTTGTCCCTCATCCTGCCTCGGTGGGGGACTCCTACTCCTCTCTCTACCACCAGGATCCTATGCTTCCCTTTCGGGAACCTGCTGAACTGGCTCTGCTACAGGTGGGGGTAGTCTCTGCTGAACTACACCAATCAGTGTCTGAAGGGCATCCAAAATGTCCTGATTCGGGTTCTGAGGTGGTGGTGGTGGTGGTGGAGGTGGTGGTCCATCCTCCTGTCTAACTCCACTACCTCTCGCCCTACGACCTCTACCTCGGCGGTTGTTCCGTGTAACAGGAGGCATCCTACACAATGAAAGTTTTTAATTAATTTCAGAAGCATAGTGGTTAAGGTTCCTAGTGTTGAAACTAGGCTCTGATACCAAAATGTCATGCCCAAAAATTATGGCCAAAAAAAACACACCAAATTTTTTTTTTTTTTAATTTTTTTTATTTAAATGTATTTATTTAAACTTAAGTGCACTAAGTTGATACAGTAAGTTCACATGAAACAAGGATGCCAAGAAGGCGGTTACACGAACTCTTAACAATCAATTGATTCAGTTAACAACCCCTCTTATTTAATTAGAAGACCCAATTAATTGATAGATTTAATAAATCCCTTTAAAAGATTTACACTCTAAGAACATTAGTAAATTTCTTAAATACAATTTTATTTCAATTTTACATATGAATTTGTCGTCAACTTCGACAAGGAGTAAAACTAAAATTATCGTTCATTTTATGAGTTAATCTGGATTGCATGACCCTCCAATAGACATAGATCAATTTTAAACTATAAAATTCTAATGTTTAAGACTTATAAATTTAAACCACATTTTACTAATCCCGAAAATAAAACTTCCCATTAAGAACTGCTAATCGACTAATTAAACTTAATTAAGTTATCCTTAACTACATTAAATAATAACTATATTGCATTCATAGAATTTAATAATTAACGTTACAAATTAACAATTAATAAATAAATAGATAAAACTATTTTAGAACGATTCTTTAATTAATAATATTCATTAATTATTAAATTCGCTAAGCTAAAATTATTAAATTTATAAGTTGTTAATGAACTTCATTAATACACATTATAATTTAAACTAATAATTAAATAAAATAAAAATAAAAACTACTAACAACTATTTTTAACTAATCTATATAAACGAAAATTTAATTTAAACTAAACTATATAAATGAAAATTTAATTTAAACTAAACTATATAAAAAAAATTTTTAAAAAATAATAAAAAAAAAAAAAAGAAGTTTAAAACGCCGCCCCACGCATATATATGCGTGGGGGATCCCACGCAATATATGCGTGGGCCTCACGCATACACATGCGTGGGGATCCCACGCATTTAAATGCGTGGTCCTCACGCATGGGTATGCGTGGGGTCTTCCACGCGTACGGGGACTGGCCGCCGAGTACGAGCCGCAGGCTCTGCCCGAAATTCAAATTTTTTTTTTGTTTTTTTTTTTTTAAATTTTTTTTTGATGGATTGTATTAAATAAGGTAGGTCGCCCACCCTTTGAAGCCTTATAATAGGAGGGTGATTTACTATAATTTATTGACTGTAATAGAGGGGTCTCCCCTTCTTTTTTTTTGCCCATACATTTTCCAGCAAGTTTGAGCACCTACAGGCCTCTATTTTTTTTTGGAGATTAAGTCTTTATCAAATTTCTCCATTGATCTTGAGACATGGGTGTCAATAGATTGGTGAATCTATACATTGCATATTACATCATGAACACAACCATACATTAATCAAATGATATGCTTGTAACATTTTTTTTTTTTTAAACTAACTTTAGTTCCTCTTCCTTTGTTGTTGGATCAATACAATTCTATTTTCTTTCACATACAAATGCAACAACTGCATATGAATCCAATTTTATACATAATGCAACTAATTACTCTATGGGAATGGAAAATAGAAAGATCACAATGGATGTTTAAATTCTCTATAATTTCATATGCATATATTTTCTCCATACCATTCTAATGTCTATTTGAACTCAGCCTTTCCTAACATAATTCCTTCATATACAAGATTAACATTCAACATTCTCAATCCATCATACAAGATATAAGATAACTCAATACCTCTTTCCTTTCTTTCTTCAATACATCCCAAGGTTTGAGAGTAATTAATATAGTTTCACACAACCAACAATTCTCCCTTACATATCCATTTTTTTTGTTATACATCCATCACAATAATATGCATGAACAAAAAGGTGGTTGAATTGGCTATAACAAGTTTCACAAAATGAGAAGACCATTTAACATACATTACGCAATTTTTCCAAAGAACATGGGAGCAATGCAAGGAAATTCTCATAATCTCTTTTTTTTTTTGTATTATTCATCCTGGTTCAAAGGCTCCACTCGGGGAAGAACCAGTAAGAAAACCCGAGGCCATTTCCCAATACTTCCAAGTTCCCAATCCATTTTACATCATTTTACAACTCACATAAATCTCTACAAACTTCCAACATGTGCTATCTTCCAAATAACTTCAAAATCACAATAAAGGATAATGGGGAAGACAAAACTAAAACAAGGTGGATAATCACAACAACATCAAATCAAACATACACTCCAAACCCGGTTTGCACAATAGATCTATACATGGAATCAAAAAAAGGGGGGAGGTGGATTTTCCCAATGGGAGAAGTCAATCACCATTCCATTACATGGCCTTTTCGGGGCTTGAATTTTAAGAATTTCCATTCTATATAAGGCCCTTTCGGGGCTCCAATCACAAGGATACTCATTTTCTCTTCATACACATGATTTCACAACATCAATAAGGAAGGTGATGACAAGTAGGGGCCCATACACCCTACCCTTTTTTCCTTCCTCTCACCATGAAAGGAGACTCTCACCAATGAGGTCCAACTAAAGCCCTACCCCCATACATGGCCACTTCTTCCCTATCCAAGGGTGAGTGATGCCATCACAATCCCCATGAAAACTCAAAGAACAAGGTCTCAACAAAGCAAGAAATGAAATCCAAAACAAGGTAAAATTCCCTCCAATATCCTCCCAATACACACAACATAAAAGGACAAGAACCTTCACAATACTATAACAAGATTCACACATGATCAACAAAAAGGAAAGCTAAGCCCATGAGAGAGAAATTCCTACCTCCACAAGTGTTATGGCAACAATGGAAGTTTTTGAGAAGAGCTTCTTTCCTTTCTCCTTCCTTCAATCTTCAAGCTTGCTCTCTAAAAACTAGAGATTGGGTAACCCCCTTCACTACTTCCCAAGTGCCTCTAAATAAGAATCTACTTAACTAGGCTTAGGGTAACCCCTTGGTGGAGTCAAGGTCACCAACCTATGAAGTGACAACCAATTTCGAATTCAAGCAAAGATGGAGTGTTTGAGTGACCATAAAGGTCAACCAAGGAGACTTGGGGAGTGGAAAACACTCCCAACCCAAACCCTTACCCTTAGGGTAATTAATTTTGAAGTTTTAAGACTTAAGGATTTAATAAGGACAATAAAACTAGGGGAAACAAACTACCAAAAGAAATACACCTTAAAGATGGACTAGGTAAAAAAAGAATATAGCACAAAATAAACATGGGGTTCAGCTTTTGTCTTCCCATTGGATTTCCCGGCTAAATTTCCTGCACACTCATTGCACACATCAGTAATTCGAGAAGCACATGTATATATATATATATATAAATACGCATCAACAATTTCATGAAATTTAAAACATCCATTCTTCCACAATCTATTCATTCATCTCATTCTACTCATTAAAATTGGAGATTCAAAGTGTTAGTTTGCATTCATTCATTTTATCAGCATATACGTTATAAAACATTAAACTACAGAAATCAAATATCTGAAATAAAGCATCATACATCATAATTAGCAAAATAATGTTCAGTGCCACAAATAATGCTCTGACATATCGAGCCATAAAAAAAAAATATATATAGTATCATTTTAGGGTTAATTGTTTAACCTTTGGACCAAGTTGGTTTAAGATAGTGTCAGTTTGCTAAATGGGTTCTTAATCGAGGTTAGTCATCCCTAATTCGGATTAGTGCTTAATTTGCAAGTTAGAGTAGTGAGTTGGACCTATTTTATTCCTGAATTTTTTTTGACTCTAAACCTCTTTCCTAAGGCTTTTAATCATGTTATTATTATACCCAAAGGGTATGGGTATGGGTTAGGGGTCTTTTCCAACCCCTAAGCCCCTTTTTTTGACTTTTGAGGTCACTCAAAAAGTCCCTTTTTGCCTTTGTGCGAAAATTGATCATGGTTATCTTGAGTTACCTCACCTCATCTCCACTTAGGGTTTAACCATGGTGTAGGTTGAGTTAGAAATTTCTAGATTTGTTAGTAGGTGGAGATAGTTATTGCTCCTTTTGGGTGGTTGACTTGGAGGCTTATTTAGAGGCCTTCCTTGGACTAGTCGGTTGTTACCCAATCTCTACATTTAGAGAGGAATGCTTGAAGGTTGAAGAAAGGAAAGGGGATACTCTACTCAAATTTGTTCAGTGCCATTACCTCTTTGAGAAGGTAGGAAATTCTCATCTCCCTTATTCAGTTTTTATGTTTTGTTCCATGTTCATGCTACCTTGTTGTTGTTTCACTATTTGTATGGCTGTGGGTATGTTGGGAAAATTTGAAAACTATGTTATTTTGGTTGTTTTCCTTTCATGTTTATGTTTGCAATTTTGAGTTTTTCTTGCATGGGTTTTTTGGTATTACTCACCCTTGGAGAGGGCAGAAGTGACCAATTTAGGGAGAGGTATGTTTAGTTGGACTCCAACCAGTGTAGAGTCTCTTCTCAAGATGAGAAGAGGGATAAAGGGTAGGGTGTTATTGGCCCTTACCCGTCAGCACAAACCTGGTATGAATATGGCATGTTTAAATAGAAGAACAGAAGTTCTTGGTTATTAGCCCCGATTGGGCATCTGAATTGGTGTTGTGCTTGACTTCTCCTGTTGGAAGAATCCACCTTTCCCTAGTCTTGATTCGTTGTGAATCCTATTGTGTAAACCATGTATGATTATGCATGTTTGAATTTCTTTTGGTTCTGCATGGTTGTCACCCAATCAGATATTGGTTTCCTCCATGGTTCTTGAAATGAGATTCAGAAAATATTACAAATTCCTTGATTTTGATCATGAGGAAAATTTTGATTTAATTGTTGAAATTTGAGATTTAGATCCTATTGTAAATTGTATTTTAAACCTTATTGTAAATGGCAACGAAGCCAGGTTTTCTTCCTGATTCTTTTTTGGCTGAGCCTTTGAATCAGGTTTACCAATAAAATTGTTATTGAGCATATTTGGTTATCATGTGATTTAAATTGTGTATTAAATTTAATATGGTTGCACATAAAAAAATAAATAAATAAGAATAACGGATAAAGTTATGAATTATGATTTTTTCAAGTTTTTAAATTGTTAGGGAAGAACAATTTGATAGAATGAATTTCCAAGTTGATGTATAAGTATCAGATGAATTAGGATTCCTACCTTGAGAACTCAATTATCTCTTCTTTGTTAAATTTCCTTATGAACGAATCAATTGGACTAAGAGATCTTGTATCTCCTTAAATTTTTAAAGCATAAATCAGTTAGTTATCTTTAACCTTGCCATGGATTGCTTATCGGCTGCATTAAGTTTTATGTTGATTATTATATGAATTATCATCCTAAACCATACGTAGTCCAATGAGTAACTCACACTACCATTGTAATATCTTATCATGCATAACTTAGACTACTGGGGTACGAAACCAAGTAGGAAGGAATTGATGATGTTAAAGTTGGCAAAATTCCAAGCGTTCATATATGTTGAAAACGAAAACTATGATCATGCATGCAGTTTCATTTTTAGATCCTAATGATAAAGCATTGCATTATTGAATGAAATGAATAATTCAAACTCTTGATAGGTTATGGTTGTATCAAGTCATTATAGATTTTCCTATAAAGGAAATTAATAACGAATTTAGTCCTTGAATCAATCTATTTAGATGTGATTGAAATTGCATTGAATCCTACCTTAATCATCTAATAGATTTAAAAGAAGCATTATTAATTTTATAAGCCATAGGAAACTTTAAAAAAAAAAATAATACTTGGGATAACATTGTCAATATGTTAGTATTTCAATTTTTGATCAAAAAAAAGAAGAGTAAAATAACTTTTCATACCATCCTTAAGAGAAATTTCCAAAACATCCACCTACAGGATGCTGGAAATTGTATGGAGAAAGAATTTATCCTCTTGTTGAGATAGAGAATATTCCTTTTGATCTCTTTGAAAATTTAAAAAAAAAATATATATTCTAATTTAAATAATATTTCAATTTGTTATGAGCAATTTTTGAATATACTAAATATCCTAACTACCTAATAAACTTTATTGTCTTTACTACATTTATCCTTCCCCCTTGCACGTCAACTCTAAAAAGCATTTTAATAAAGTTTTAGTTAAAAATTTTTTGCTATCATCATTTAACATGGGGGGGGTGACGTCACCCTGGCCACCCCCATGTCCCATCCCCCTTATGGTTTGGAGTGCTTACCTTTTTGTGTTTGGGCCTTTATCATTTTGGCAAGACTTTTATGTCTGCCTTCCTTGCTGGTCGATTCACCTTTTGGTGAGGTCTCCGCAGGGTATTTGGGGCAGAGCGTTGTCCCAAGGACAGCGCTTGGGAAGCGCATGTCCTTTGGGAAGCGCTGCCCAATGTTGAGGTGGCAAGGGAAGATGTGATGTGAGTTACATATGGTTTAAGGGCTTTTGAGAGTAGGGTGTAGGTGGCTTAGGGTAGGTTAGGTTAGTATTTAGGTCAGGTTTAGATTTAAGTTTATATTTTTATCTATTTTATTTTTTAATATAGATTAGTATGTTTAAATAAGTTAGTATAGATGTTAGTTTAGAATAAGTTGAATTAGTTATTTTAGTTAATTATTTAGTTGTTTAGTATATTTTAGTAATGGTTATTAAAGTTAGATTAAAATGTAATTAAGATTAGAATTATGATTAGTTGGTTATATTAAATTTAATTAGTTTTGTAATATTTTTAGTATCGATTTAGATATATGTAAAACTGAATATGGTATTTAATTTAAGTTAAATTTTGGTTAGATTTAAGTTAAATCTTAGATTTTAGAGATGTTCGTATTAAATTGAATCTTGTTAATTTGATTTTTTAATAAATTGATTTATTAAAATTAACTTTGTAAAAGATAGTTAGTATTAGATGTAAATATTAATGGGTTTAATTTAGATGGTTAATCCCATGT
The DNA here is from genome assembly GCA_028749045.1 of Cupressus sempervirens. Taxonomy (NCBI): domain Eukaryota; kingdom Viridiplantae; phylum Streptophyta; class Pinopsida; order Cupressales; family Cupressaceae; genus Cupressus; species Cupressus sempervirens. Next base: position 282,240,632 of record CM053791.1, read on the forward strand.
ATCATATTTTAGTAGACTAATTAACAATCTATTTTAAATTAATGATCAATATCAATCTTATCACAATCATTTCAAACTTAGAACTTTCTAATTATAAATTATTATTCAAAAAAAAAAAAAATTGTGTGTGTGTTTTTTTTTTGCCCTCGTAGTTTGGGCATGACATTTTGGTATCAGAGCCCGTGTTTCAACTCTAGGAACCTTAACCATTGTGCTTCCTAAACTTAACTCAAACTTTTAATTGTGTAGATGCCGCCTGCTACTCGTAACCAGCGAGGTAGAAGTCATAGGACTAGGGGTGGTAGAGCGGGACAGGAGGATGGACCACCACCACCTCCACCTCCACCACCACCGAACCCAAACCAAGACATTATAGATGCACTTCAGACTTTGATCGGTATAGTTCAGCAGAGAGTGGTACCTGTAGTTCAGCCAGTTCAGCAGATTCTAGTAGTGGAAGCAGAGGGACCCGGAGGATGCGGGCCCAGAGTCAGAGAGAGGACTAGGAGTCCCCCACTGAGACAGATAGAGGGTCAGGGTGAACACGAGGAAGAGTCCATACACCAGAGAGGACCCCCTTTTCACAGACCTCCTAGACATATAGGAGATGACATCAGGGAATTGATTCGACTTGGACCACCATTGTTTACCAGTACCACTGAGGGTTCAGTAGCAGAGGCATGGTTGCAGAGCTTACAGCGGTGCTTTGGGTTACGCCCTTATGGGAGTAATCTAAAAGCATGCCTAGCAGTTCATCAGTTTAGAGGGGATGCCTCCAACTGGTGGCATCAGGAGGAGATCATTGGTGGAGTGAGGATGGACACCCTCACATGGGAATCTTTTCTAAAAATATTTTGAGAGAGGTACTTGTCAGAGCATTTCCAGCAGAAACAGATAGAGGAGTTCCATTCTCTTTATCAGAGAGGCCTTACTGTGGCTCAGTACGAGAGTAGGTTTCTCGAGCTCCTTCCTTATGTGGAATATATGAAGGACGAGAAACTATGAGTGCATCGCTTTATCATGGGTCTGAATTTCTCTCTTCAGGGCCCAGTTAGGATGGCCTTCCCTACCACCTTCAGACAGGCAGTGGAGATAGCACTAGTTGCTGAGGATACTCGAGGTAGGCAGGAGTCACAGGGTCAGTCTCAGAACTGAAACTCCTCCCAGTAAAAACTCCCTTGGAAAGGGAATCAAAACTATACAGTAGGGTCCTCTAGGGGCCAACAGTCTCAGCAGCAAAAACCCCAGCAGCAACAGTAGAAACCTTCTCAGGGTTATCAGGGCTCCAAGCCCTAGCAGTGGCAGTCACAGGGTCCTAGGAAGGATTAGAAAGTACAGGCCCCACAGTCACAGTCAGTGAAGACTCAGTAGTCTTCTAGGGAAGGATTCAGCAGATCTAGCAGGTCAGAAGGCCCACAATAGTCTGGGTCACAGGGTGCACGATCTTATACTCGCGGACCATGCTACACTTGTGGTGGCATGAGACATATAGCTAGGGAGTGTCCAAAGGGATAGGCATCTAGTGGTCAGAGTAAGAATTTTTCAGAGCCAACAGTTGGTGACATGGGTAGATCCCATAGAGTTTTTACAGTGGTTGACAACCGACACGCTGAGAATCAGGCCACAGTTATTGAGGCTACAAGTATTATATAGGGCCATATGGTTGTAGTTTTATTTGATTCCAGGGCTACTAACTCTTTTATATCTCCATTAGTGGTGGAGTGTTGCGGGCTAGTGGCAGTTAGACAAGATGTTAGTTGGGAGGTAGAGTTAGCCTCAGGAGCCAGAGTGTCAGTTAGTTCTATGGTGCGAAGTTGTTCGATGCAGATTGGAGACATGTCTACTAGGACTGATCTATGCATTACCCCTCTAGGTTCTTATGATGTTGTTCTTGGCATGGATTGGCTTTATGCCCACATCGCCAAGATGGATTGTCAACAGAAGAGGGTGGAATGTGTGGATGATGATGGTATCTCTAGGGAGATCTTCGGAGTGAAGAGGTCAGTGTCCCTTTGTATGATTTCTGCTATGCAGCTTAGACGGTGCATGCGAAAGGGTTTTCAGTTGTTTGCTATCACTATTAGTGATAGAGAGGAAGATTCAGAAAGGGAACCATCCCTTGATGATTTTCCAATCCTTCAGGAGATTGTAGATGTGTTTCCTTCAGAGCTTCCTGGTATGCCTCCACCTCGAGCAGTGGATTTTCATATATACCTAGTGCTAGGAGCCGAGCCAGTTTCGAGAGCACCATAAAGGATGACTACTCATGAGCTTAGTGAGCTAAAGGCTCAGTTGGAGGAACTCTTGGAGAACGGGCATATTTGACCTAGTGTGTCACCTTGGGGTGCACCGGTGATCTTTGTCAAGAAGAATGATGGATCACTTAGGTTGTGTATCGATTATCGACAATTGAACAAAGTGACCATCAAGAACCGATATCCTCTTCTTAGAATCGATGATCTCTTTGATCAGTTGCAGGGTGCCCGAGTATTTTCAAAGATTGACCTAAAGTCGGGTTACCATCAGTTGAGGATTATGGATAGTGATATCCCCAAAATAGTTTTTCGTATTAGGTATGGCCACTACGAGTTCACCGTGGTAACTTTTGGCCTTACGAATGCTCCAGCTGTATTCATGAGCCTCATGAATGGAGTATTTCATACATTTTTAGATAAGTTTGTGGTTGTGTTTCTTGATGACATTCTGATTTATTCTCATGATGAGAGAGAGCGTAAAGAGCACCTGAGACAAGTATTGAAGAGGCTGAGAGAGAATCAGTTGTTTGGCAGCTTGTCGAAGTGTATGGTATGGTGTATAGAATACTTGCATGTGTATGGTGTGCATGTTTGCCTTGTGTGTTTGCTTTTGTATGGCGTGTCTGATGTGGTTAAGGAAGGGAGTCGTAGTCACCTGCTAGTCAGGATCTACACGATGCACCACTTCCTACCATTGTCTGTTTAGTTTAGTATATATTGTGTTTGTGCATGCATGGTTTTTTATGCAGGTTGCAGGTACCGGGTATCGACTTTTTTGAATTTTCAGGATGAGCGTACCCTATCACATTATCTCAATAATAAGAGATGTGAGATAAATTCTCAAGTCCAAATCTCAACCCTTTGAGCCATTTGTCCTAATTGGAAAATTAGGACAAGTATCTGAGTTGAATACCCATCGAATGTGTCAGATGACATATTTCGTTATTTTTAACCCTTTAGATTTATTTTGTATGATTTGTTCTATGATGGGTTTTCATATTTTATCTTGGAGGTCTATGGTGAATTTTCCATTAATTAAGTCTTAATAAATAGATTTAATTAATAAATTATTTATTTGAGAAAATTAATAAAATATCATGATCTTTGATATTTTGATTGTAATTAATTAAATGTGAATTATTGACAAAAATTAATTAAATAAAAGAAAACTAGAAATTAAAATTAATAATAATTATAAAATAATAACAAAGTAATAAATAAAATAATAATAATAAAAGTTATAAAAATTAAAATGAAAGTTATAAAATTTAAATAGAAATTATTTAAAAAGTAAATTGGAGTTATAAGCTTGCATGAGAATTAACATGTGTCAACACGGGGGTTAGTGCATCAATTAAGCACAAGGTGTCTACAATTCTATGACTCATCAAAAAGAATTGGAAAAAACTCATGCTTAGTTAGTGACACCTTTCAGCGGCTTCAAAAAGCATTCCAAAGGTTTCTTGAGAGCTCTTGATATTCAGACATTCATAAAAGCTTAAATGAAAAGCTTAATGGAAGCTACAAGCTTAATGGAAGCCTCGAGCTACAAGCTAAAAATAAATAAAAACTTCAAAGCTTACATTCATGGGAGAAGATTCGTATGCTCATATATTTTCTACTTGCTTCTATGCTCTTTCTAGCTCTTCTAATCACTTGGAGGATTCGATCGGCTTGGATTTTTAGAAGAATTGTGAATGATGGAGAAGGAAGGGATTTTTTATGGACTTCTGAGGCATGGCAAATTAGGATCAGTGTTCAGGTGCACTCATGATATTCTCATATTCCCTTTGCACTCTTTCTCTTCCTGTCTTTATCATATCTGTTTTATGTGTCTGAATACTCTCTGTATTTTAAATTAGAATCTAGATATTTTATTTGGATGAGAAGAAAACAATAGAAAAGCTCTAGTTCCAAATAAGAAAGAAATTAGATTTTAATCGGGTTTGAGTTCGAATTTATATTGTGAAATTAGATAGACAAATTTTGAAATAAAAATAAAAATTCTAAGTTGAAAATTCGTATGATTAGAAGTAATCTTTCTATCAATTATATTTTTAGATGCATATGAACAAACCCTTTTATGATTAAATTTAGAGAACAATTATTTTAACAGGAAAGTCTTAATTCATCACAAATTGTCCTATCGCTGCCCTTTGGATAGACCCGAACTCAGTCATTCATAATTTTTTATCGTGATCGAATTTATTTGATCGCTCCAGTTAGAATTGGCACAACTTGGACCTCTCCAACATATTTAAATTTTAGCCCAATCCAACGGTTCATTAGGGAGATATGACCATCGTACTGGGACTGTTTTATTCAAAGACAGATATTTCTTCATTTCTCATAACCAAGAGTTCTTTATGCTTAAACTTCACAAAAATAATATATATCAAAGCATGGAATGAATTAAAGATATTATTGTAATCTTCCCTTATTAGAATCTTATCAATATACATTAGTTTTATATGGTTTATTATCTAATCTAATTAAATCAAATTTAATTAAGATTAGTTAATAGTAGAAGAAGTGTAATTAATTATAAGTAAATAGATTTTTAAATGAGAAAAAATTAATAGAGAAAAGATATCAATATAGTTTATGTAGTGAAATTTTAATATTAATTATTTAATATATATTAAATAGTTAAGAGGTGGTAATTTATAAAGGTATTTATATGATGATTATTAAGAGACTCAAATTTTAATGATATTGGATTTGGATTTAAATAAGGAGTCATAGTTACTTTTAACCTTGTTATAATATAACAATGGTTTGAATTATTAATATGAGTAATGGTACACCTTAATTGTACTAAGAATTACTTAAATATTAACCAATGAAGTTTGTAAGGCTTCTTAATAATAGTTTTGATGAGTTTATTATTTATTAATGTTTGTTGGGTTTAACAAACTATAATAAATAATGATGTACATAGTTATCAATAAATTTGATTAGATTTAATCTAGTAGAGATTATTTAATGATTAAAAGTTTTGTAAAGATATTAGTTTTTGGATTTGAAGTATAATTCATTTTTAATCAATTGATATTCATTGAGTTGATATTATAACTATGATATTAATAATTAAGTTGTGTGATAGAGTCTTATTTGAAAAGATTAATGATAATACGAATTTGTTAAAGGAATGTTAGTATTCTTTGAAAGATGACAAATATGGTTATTTAAGATTTTCAATAATTATTATTGAATTATTAATATGATCTTTTGAGTATTGAATTATAGTTGACTTTTATCATACAAAATTATAGTTAGTTATTAGTCAATTGATATTAATTGGAACGTTGCTATGATTATATAATTATTAATTAAATCAATCAATGAGAGTTAATTAGATTTAATTAACAATTAAGTTAAGTAATGAAGATTTAATTAATATAATTCTTTTCATAAGATTGTAGAAATATTGATATCAAGTTGATAGGTCTTATTCTTATGACTTGAATGATGACCTTAGATATTTAATGGTGAAGACTTAGTAATATTTAATTAACGACTATTAGAATATGGACTTATGTTAATTGATTGATGTAACTGATCGTTTTAATAAAGTTATAATCTCTTATTCGAAGAACGATAATTGGTCCTCTTATAATATAACAAAATGAACTTAAAAAAAGTTGAAAGGTTAATCAATTAGAATATGGATCATGGTTAAATATAAAAGAAAATTTAATTAAGGTCAATGATGATCAGTTTAGCAAATATTTATCTTTAAGTTATTCTTAGAATGTAATTCTAAATAATGGAAGTATAATACTATCGGAGAAAAAATGGGTTGACGTGTAGGTCAAATGATAAATCCTATACACTTGAAGTATACTTGAAAACAGAAAACTGAAAACTCCTACACATTATTCAACTATGTGAATTTAGTAAACCAAAACATGTGTTTGCATCAACTCTATATGCTTCTTATTTTGAGTTTTGGGTTGACTAGTGTTGACCAGTCCTAAGATGTTACCAGAGGCTCGGGGGTTATGAGATGTGATGGCATGTTGATCTTATTTAGTCTCGATCTTTATAAGCCCAACTATGGTAATGTGATCGTATGCTCTATAAAATGTTTGTATTTACTGATTGTTATTGTTCATCAGTCTTCATGTGTAAAGCTAGGAGGTATGTGTATGAGACACTTGAGCTAACCATTTTTTAGTCATCGATCAGTTATCTTTGGATTATTTTCTAGTCGCCATGATGAGACTGAAAGATAGATTTATTTCTTGATGATGTCATGTTATGACATGTTTAACTCAACCATTTTGGAGTCTTCGATTAGTACGATTTTGAGATATTCTTGGTTGCTTGTTGAGAACTAATAGATACTTATGATTATCAGTGATGCCTTTAGTTGCTAATAGAGAACTTTTGTGGTCATGATTTTCTATGGATGCTTTTTTAGATACTCATAGAGATTTGATGATTCTTATCTTGGATATTTGATGCTTTTATGATGATTTTATTATGAATTATCTTTTATGATTTTGAGATTTATGATTTCATGAGCTTAGGGTAGGTAATCTACTTATAGTGTCAGGAAGTGGCTTGCAATGGGGGCCAGGGCCCTAAGTGGCTGCCAGGGTAACTCATTGTAAGTTTCGTTAATAAGTGATAACATTTAAACACTAAATGGGGATTAAATGAACCTAAAAAGATAATTGTTTTGATATTCTCGCCCATGCCTTGAGTGCTTGTACAGGCTAGGATGGGAGTAGTGAGAATGCATGGCTGCGACCGTGCATTCCGTAATATGCCTTGTCAGTATGAGAGGATACTAGTGGCCGCATGAGATCAATATGGACTCGTGGAGTTTAGCTAACTGCTAAGATAACTTGTATGTGATAATTGCGATGACACTTTCTCGCTTGCAGAGTAGGTTTGCTACATGTCTTTGTGTGCCTCTGGGAATTAGATGTCAGTTTTGTGTGATAGAGCCTTTGAGTTAATATACTTTTAAGATTCTTGAACTTTTTATGCTATGTGTATTGATATCCTGTTTGAGACTTGAGATTGTCTCCTCAGTACAGTGGGAGTGGACCACTTAGGTTCCACGCGGTCGGGTGGTAGTGTATTTTCACTCTTATCACTTGAGATTCATTCGAGACACCGTGGCTGGAGTATCTTTGGTTGGTATTTATTCTTCATTATGTTCTTGGAGCATTATGATAGATAATATACCTTATGATGGATGTATTTACTAGTATGTTTCTTATATTGATGATTTGCTTTACTTTGCATATGTTAGTTGATGATTTATTATGCTTTACTTTGCATGTTAGTAGGATGTTTTACAAGTGACATTCCTACTATGTTAATACCGATGATCTTTTTGGTGCTTTAGAATGTTATGCACAGAGAGATGGCTAGAATCTACGATGGTCTAATGATGCTATTTGCGGTTGGGAGGAACCATGCACTTAGTTATTTATGTTTGTGATATATGGTTATCTTTTGTGATGGATGTTTATATCTTTTGTGATGATGTATCATGTATGATATGTGGTTTCATTTATGTTAATGCATCATGGATTAATATTAGATGATGATGATGTACTTTATTTACTTAGATATTTATTCTTTTAAGCTTTTCATACCCTATGATATGTACAGTGGATGATTGAGCTAAACTAAAATATAATTACAAAAGGGCACTTGTATATTGTTTAAGTACATTGGATGTATCATTGTTATTTCATAAGGATGGGATGTTAGATGAATAGTTAATTTAGATGTGATACAACATTAAGGGATCTTTAAAGAATGTAGCCTGTTATGTATATATGTTATGTTTATTTTCATTTGAATTGTTGCTATTGCTTCCGCAAATCTTATGAATGGTTTTATCTTTCATGTTTTAAAAAAAAAAAATTGTTTGGCAAACTTAATAAAATTCTTTGGATCCCTTGGCGGGGCATTACAAATTATTTCAAATTTTTTTTTGAAACTAGTCAACTCAAGTCAACCGTAGTTAAATCTGGTCAACTTTTGGTCAAACTTAATCTTTGCGTATGTGAATATGAGCAAATGTGAATATGAATTCCAGCAACAATTCGATGCAAATTCTCATTCAAGCTTTCAAAATGAAGAGATGAGGGTCTCTTAAATAGAATTTCCTAGAATTCATCAACGGTTGAGATCGATTTCAATCAACGGTCAGGATTAAAGGTGAAGTTCAGTCATAAAGGGAGATTTTCAAATTAAAGAGAGTTAACAGATTTAATTTGAGTTAAATAAGGAGTTAACTGATTCAATTTGAGTAGGAAAAGGAGTTAACTGATTTAACTCATTTTTTATCAATAGTGAACTGAAAATTTTCCTTTTTGAACTAAAGAGAGATTTTGTTGAGATATTTAATTTAATAAAATTAGATATGCTCTCATAATTACTTTCTCTATTTAATTAAATAACTTCATTTAATTAATTAGGAATGGCTTCTCACTTAATTAAATAACTTTGTTTAATTAATTAGAAGTAAGTACTCCATTTAATTAAATAATTTCGTTTAATTATTTTAAAATTCTTTTCGAAACTAGTCAACACAAGTCAACCGTGTTTAAATATGGTCAACTTCTGGTCAAACTTGATATTTGTGTTTGTGAATATGAGCAAATGTGAGTATGAATTTCAGCAACAATTCGATGCAAATTCTCATTCAACCTTTCAAAATGAAGAGATGAGGATCTCTTAAATAGACTTTTCTGAAATTGATCAACGGTTGAGATCAATTTCAATCAATGGTCAAGATTAAAGGTGAAGTTCAGTCATAAAAGAAGATTTCCAAATTAAAGGGAGTTAACAGATTTAATTTCAGTAAAATAAGGACTTAACTGATTCAATTTGAGTAGAAAAAGGAGTTAACTGATTTAACTCATTTTTTATCAATAGTGAACTAGAAATTTCCCTTTTTGAACTGAAGAGAGATTTTGTTGAGATATTTAATTTAATAAAATGAGATATGCTCTCATAATTATTTTTTCTATTTAATTAAATAATTTTTAATTAATTAGAGACACTTTTCTTATTTACTTAAATAACTTCATTTAATTAATTAGGAATGGCTTCTCATTTAATTAAATAACTTTGTTTAATTAATTAAAAATAATTACTTCATTTAATTAAATAATTTTGTTTGATTATATCAAAATTCTTTTCGAAACTAGTCAACTCAAGTCAACTGTGGTTAAATTTGGTCAACTTTTGGTCAAACTTGATCTTTGCGTATGTGAATATGAGCAAATGTGAGTATGAATTTTAGCAACAATTCGATGCAAATTCTCATTCAACCTTTCAAAATGAAGAGATGAGGGTCTCTTAAATAGACTTTTCTAAAATTCATCAATGGTTGAGATCGATTTCAATCAATGGTCAAGATTAAAGGTGAAGTTCAGTGATAAAGGGAGATTTTCAAATTAAAGGGAGTTAACAGATTTAATTTGAGTAAAATAAGGAGTTAATTGATTCAATTTGAGTAGAAAAAGGAGTTAATTGATTTAACTCATATTTTATCAATAGTGAACTGAAAATTTCCCTTTCTGAACTAAAGAGAGATTTTGTTGAAATGTTTAATTTAATAAAATGAGATATGCTCTCATAATTACTTTTTCTATTTAATTAAATATTCTTTAATTAATTAGAAACACTTTTCTTATTTAATTAAATAACTTTATTTAATTAATTAGGAATGGCTTCTCATTTAATTAAATAACTTTGTTTAATTAATTAGAAGTAAGTATTCCATTTAATTAAATAATTTCGTTTAATTATTTCAAAATTCTTTTCGAAACTAGTCAACTCAAGTCAACCGTGGTTAAATTTGGTCAATTTTTGGCCAAACTTGATCTTCGCGTATGTGAATATGATCAAATGTGAGTATGAATTCCAGCAATAATTCGATGCAAATTTTCATTCAACCTTTCAAAATGAAGAGATGAGGGTCTCTTAAATAGACTTTCCTGAAATTGTTCAACGGTTGAGATCGATTTTAATCAACGGTCAGGATTAAAGGTGAAGTTCAGTCATAAAGGGAGATTTTTAAATTAAAAGGATTGAACAAATTTAATTTGAGTAAAATAAGGAGGTTACTGATTCACTTTGAGTAGAAAAAGGAGTTAACTCATTTAACTCATTTTTTATCAATAGTGAACTGAACATTTCCCTTTTTGAACTGAAGAGAGATTTTGTTGAGATATTTAATTTAATAAAATGAGATATGCTCTCATAATTACTTTTTTTATTTAATTAAATAATCTTTAATTAATTAGAGGCACTTTTCTTATTTAATTAAATAACTTCATTTAATTAATTAGGAATGGCTTCTCATTTAATTAAATAATTTTGATTAATTAATTAGAAGTAAGTACTCCATTTAATTAAATAATTTCGTTTAATTATTTCAAAATTCTTTTCGAAACTAGTCAGCTCAAGTAAACCGTGGTTAAATCTGGTCAACTTTTGGTCAAACTTGATCTTTGCGTATTTGAATATGAGCAAATGTGAGTATGAATTGCAGCAACAATTCGATACAAATTCTCATTCAACCTTTCAAAATGAAGCGATGAGTGTCTCTTAAGTAGACTTTCTTGGAATTCATCAACAGTTGAGATCGATTTCAATCAACGGTCATGATTAAAGGTGAAGTTCAGTCATAAAGGGAGATTTCCAAATTAAAGGGAGTTAACATATTTAATTTGACTAAAATAAGGAGTTAACTGATTCAATTTGAGTAGAAAAAGGAGTTAACTAATTTAACTCATTTTTGATCAATAATGAACTGAAAATTTCCCTTTTTGAACTGAAGAGAGATTTTGTTGAGATATTTAATTTAATAAAATGAGATATGCTCTCAAAATTACTTTTTCTATTTAATTAAATAATCTTTAATTAATTAGAGGCACTTTTCTTATTTAATTAAATAACTTCATTTAATTAACTAGGAATGGCTTCTCATTTAATTAAATAACTTTGTTTAATTAATTAGAAGTAAGTACTCCATTTAATTAAATAATTTTGTTTAATTATTTCAAAATTCTTTTCAAAAATAGTCAACTCAAGTCAACCGCGGTTAAATTTGGTCAACTTTTGGTCAAACTTGATCTTTGCGTATGTGAATATGAGCAAATGTGAGTATGAATTCCAGCAACAATTCGATGAAAATTCTCATTCAACCTTTCAAAATGAAGAGATGAGGGCCTCTTAAATAGACTTTCCTAGAATTCATCAACGGTTTAGATCGATTTCAATCAATGGTCGGGATTAAAAGTGAAGTTCAGTCATAAAGGGATATTTCCAAATTAAAAGGATTCATGTAACGCCCCGTCAAGGGATCCAAAGAATTAACCTAGAGTTTCACTAAGTTTGGTAACATTTTTTTTTTACATGAAAGTAAATACTATACATAACTTATTCACAATAATGGAAGCAATAGCAATATCCATCTGAAAGTAAACATAACATACATAACAGATTACATTCTTGATAGATCCCCTAATGTTGAATTACATACAAGAATCCATGTAGTACAAAATCCACATGAAATAATAATGATAAGTCCAATATTTAAACATTACATTTCCAAATGCTCAATCATCCTCTATACATGTCACAGGGTATGACAAGCTCAAAGAATATACATATGTGAAATAAGGTACATCATCCCATTCCAATCCATAATACATCAAAGTAGAGATAATCACATGATACATCATCATAGAAGACATATACATCCATCATAAAGATCAAACAAAATAAACTAAGTGCACAGTTCCTCCTAACCGTTAATAGCATCATTAGATCATCATGGGCCCTAGCCATCCCTCCGTACGTAACATTCCAAATCACCAAAGAGATCATCGGTATTAACATAGTAGGAATGTCACTCTTAACATATACAACATCATATGTTGAAAGTAATCTAACATGCAAATATAAGCATAAGATAACATCATCTAACATATGTTAATCATCAATTAAAAAGGATACATATCCATCATCATGAAGGACGCATCAGCCACGATGTCTCAATGAATCTCAAAATGATAAGAGTGAAAAATACACTACCACCCGACTGTGTGGTACCAAAGTGGTCCACTCCCACCATGCTAAGGAGATAATCTCAAGTCCCAAACAGGCTATCAAAATCACATAGCACAAATCTCTATAAGTGTAGAAATCTTAAAAGTATACTAACTCAAAGGTTCCAATTACAAAACTGACATCTACTTCCTAGAGGCATACAATGACATGTAGGAACCTAGTATGCAAGCGAGAAAGTGTCATCACATTTATCATGTACAAGTTACCCTGACATTTAGCTAAACTCCACGAGTCCATACTGATCTCATGCGGCCACTAGTATCCTCTCATACTGACAAGGCATACAATGGAATGCAAGGTCACAACCATGCGTCTCACTACTCCCATCCTAGCTTGTACAAGTGCTCAAGGCATGGGCGAGAACAGAGCACTTATCTTTTTAAGTTCATTCAGTTAGTATTAGGTGCGAATGTTATCACTTATTAATCCAACTTACAATGAGTTACCTTGGTAGCCTCTTAGGGCCTTGGCACCCATTGCAAGCCACTTCCCGTCACTACATGCAGATATCCTACCCTAATGCTCATGGACTCATAAATCTCAAAATTACAAAAGATAATCCATAATTAAAATTATCAAATATGCATAAAAGCATCAAATCTCCATGAGCAAACATCCATAGAAAATCATGAACATAATAGCTCTCTATTGGCAACTGAAGTATCACTGATAATCAAATATCCAATGGTTTTCAATAACCAAAATATATCTCAATCATACTGATCGAAGACTCCAAAAATGGTTGAGTCAAACATGTCACAAAATGACATTATCAAGCATAAATCCACATCTTAGTCCCATCATGGCGACTAGAAAATAACCAAGGATAACTGATCGATGACCATAATAATGGTTAGGTCAAGAGTCTCATAAATAAAAAATCTCAACTATAACAATCAATATTCATATCCAATACATAGAGCATTCTATCACATAACCATAGTTGGGTTTATAAAAATTGAGATTAAAACATCATCATGGCATCACAATCACAAAACCCCCAAGCCTCTGGTAGATGTCCTATAACTGGTCAACACTAGTCAACCCAAAACCCAAAACAATGGCATAAAGAATGCACAATGTAAACACATGTTTTGGTTTTGCTAAGTTTTCAATGTTGAATTCAAATGCAAAAGTCTCAGTTTACGTTTCCAAGTTTAGAGAAAGAATTAGAGGAACATTTTGTACGTTTTTCCATGTATTGTTTTTGGATGGATAAAAGTTTTCCTTTATAAAACTAAAATTTGATTTCCAATTATAATATTTTATTGAAATTGTTCCCCACCAACCTTTTAATTAAATTTCATATACTTTATATATTTTATAATTTAAAACTATTAATTAAATCTTAAATTATAAAATTATAAAATGATTCTTTATCATAAAAGATGAGCCCTTGAATCTTCTATCAAGCAATAATAATTCAAATTTATTAATTACATATTTACATATTACATATATACATATGTATATATTTAAATATATATATATATATATACATAAATATATAATATATAAATAATTATTATCGCATTTTATAAAATTGATTAATATTAATTTTGATTTATATCATATAACATATGAAAATCTAATATAATAAAAGTTGAATTTCATAACATTCTTTTCTTTTAACAAAACAAAGCCGAATTATAATATACAAACAAGGTCGAAATCATATAACATTAAACATATAATATTCGACAGTTTTTTAAAAAAAATGAAGTCGTCCGCTTGATATGATGCGGTACCAAGTGTTTGGTACTCTACTGTCACAGAGTACTATGGAAACAACGGGTACAGAGTACCCCTATCATCGCAGTACCTGCGATGACAGGTACTCTGCCGGCCCGCGTGACTCGAAACAAAATATTATATATATATATATATATATATATATATATATATATATATATATATATATATATATTTTTTTTTTTATAACATTTTTAATAAAACTTTTTTCCATTGATGCAGTTCGAAATTGAAATAAAATTTCATCGCTACGAATAATAAAATGCCCTTGTTCAGTATATACATATACATATACATATACATATACATATACATATACATATACATATACATATGTATATGTATATGTATATATATATGTATATGCATGTATATGTATATGTATATATATATGTATATATATACATATATATATATATATATATATATATATAGATATATATATATATATATATATGTTTTCTGTGTGCAGATTTATACACAGTTTATTAAAAACTTCTAATTTTCAAAATTTCTCCATAGATCTTTGATCTCCAAAATTTTCAATAATTAATTCTAATGTGTTTGACTATGAATTTCAACCCTAGCCTCGATTTTCCTTTTTGATCTATGCATATAAAATTCTCAAATAAATTTATATGCCCAAATTGAAAATGCATACAATAAAAATATGAAATTCCTCAGAAGACATATGGAAGACACGAAGAAGACATGGAAAGCAAGATGTGGAAATAGCATAAGTAAAATCACAAGAATATACCCAAATTCTGATGCTAAATCGCTCTTCCTCAGAAAACCCACAGAGCAAGCTCCATTCTTCAGAACTCTCGAATCCTCCAATGCTCCAATTGCACTCCAAACACTATGTTTAAGCTTTTAGGGATGCCTGAATATAAAGAGCTCTCAAGAAACCTCTAGAATGTTTTTAGAAACAGCTAGAAAGTGTCACCAACTAAGCATGGGTCTTTTTCAACCTTTTTTGATGAGTCATAGAGTTGTATACACCATGTGCTTAATTGATGCACTAACCCCCATGTTGTTGACACAAGAGAAATAGAAAATGCGTTAATTCCCATGCAATCTTATAACTCCAATTCACGTGTTAAATAATTTTTATTTTAATTTTATAACTTTCATTTTAATTTTTATAACTTTTATTATTATTATTTTATTTATTACTTTATTATTATTTTATAATTATTATTAATTTTAATTTACTAATTTTCTTTTATTTAATTCTTTTTCCTCAATTAATTCTCATTTAATTACTTATTATCACAATATCAAAAATCATGATATTTTATTAATTTTCTCAAATAATTAATTTATTAATTAAATCTATTTATTAAGACATAATTAATAGAAAATTCACCATAAACCTCCAAGATAAAATATGAAAACCCATCATAGAACAAATCATACAAAATCAGTCTAAATAGTAAAAAATCACGAATTATGTCATCTGACACATTCAGTGGGTACTCAACTCTGATACTTGTTGTAACTCACTAGGACAAATGGTTTTAGGGTTTGAGATTTGGACTTGAGAATTTATCTCCCTTCTCTTATCATTGAGATAGTATAATAGGGTACACTCATCCTGGCAATTTAGAGAATTCGATACTCGGTACCTGCAACCTGCAGAAAAATTATGCATGTGGGTAAAAGCATAGATCTGTGTCACCATTTATGATACAAAAACCTGTTTTGGTCAAATCTCATTTCTCTATCAAAACTCAATTTTTAAAAAAAACTAAAAATACCCTTTTATAGATTTCAGATTCAATATCATCATTATATAAATTTTTGAGTGTTTTGATTAGTTATAATATGCTATAATCTAAAAATATTATAAGTCGATATTTCAACATTTCAGAAGATGCTCTCACAAAAAATGAAAAAAAATAGTAAATCATATCAAAAAAATTAAAAAAATATATTTATCACTAGAGGAGAGAATCCTCTTCATGAATATGTAATTTTTTTTCAAGAAGGTATAGATTTTATAGGAAAGTTTTGACGAGAGGGAAAAACTGTTGGATTCTGACATGGTCAAACTTGAGTACTTATAACAAAGAAAATATTCATCAAAAATAATTATTTCTTTTTTTTTGCACTAGCTATACATGTCATCTATATAATATTTTCAAATCATAACAAAAAAAGATGATTTGCACATACTTGTTTGACGGGAACTACATCCTATATTTTTTACAGTTAAAAAAGGGACTTCAAAATAAAATAAAATGAATAAATTTTTAGTCAAAAAAATAATAAAAAATATAGGCATAAAATTCATAAAATTCTACACATTTCATCAGTTTACATCATCTTCATATTTTAAACACAAATACCATTTTTTTTGTCATTAATGTTGAACTGTCACATTCTGATATCACTTTTCTTTATAAAATGTGACACAGGTTTGTGCTTTTACCTATGTACATCCAATATATATATATATATATATATATATATATATATATATAGTGCTAAGCTAAACAGGCAATGGCAAGAAGTGGTGCATCGTGTAGATCTCGACTAAGCAGGTGACTACGAGTCCCTTCCTTAACCACATCAAAAATGTCATACAATAAGAAAACACGCACACCATACACATGCAAGTATGGGGTAAGTATCCATAACAAAACACATGAGATAATAAACCATCTAACTAATCATCATTAATAACTGAAAAAAATATAATGATCATCATGTATGCATGAAATGTAAAGTCTAAATGATCACATCATATAACCACTGAATCAATAACATAATGTCTGATAGTCTCAAAACAATACCACTAATCCATCAACATAATACTAGTTCATCAAAGTTTGATAACTTCATTTAATTAATTAGAAATGGCTTCTCATTTAATTAAATAACTTTGTTTAATTAATTAAAAGTAAGTACTCTATTTAATTAAATAATTTTATTTAATTATTTTAAAATTCTTTTTAAAACTAGTCAACTCAAGTCAACCGTGGTTAAATCTCGTCAACTTTTGGTCAAACTTGATGTTTGCGTATGTCAATATGAGCAAATGTGAGTATGAAATCCAACAACAATTCGATGCAAATTCTCATTCAACCTTTCAAAATGAAGAGACGAGGGTCTCTTAAATTGACTTTTTTGAAATTCATCAACGGTTGAGATCGATTTCAATCAACGGTCAAGATTAAAGGTGAAGTTCAGTCATAAAGTGAGATTTTCAAATTAAAGGGAGTTAATAGATTTAATTTGAGTAAAATAAGGAGTTAACTAATTCAATTTGAGTAGAAAAAAGAGTTAACTGATTTAACTCATTTTTGATCAATAGTGAACTAGAAATTTTCTTTTTTGAACTAACAAGAGATTTTGTTGAGATATTTAATTTAATAAAATGAGATATGCTCTCATAATTACTTTTTCTATTTAATTAAATAGTCTTTAATTAATAAGAGGCACTTTTCTTATTTACTTAAATAACTTCATTTAATTAATTAGGAATGGCTTCTCATTTAATTAAATAACTTTATTTAATTAATTAGAAGTAAGTACTACATTTAATTAAATAATTTCTTTTAATTATTTAAAAATTCTTTTCAAAATTAGTCAACTCAAGTCAACCGTGGTTAAATCTAGTCAACTTTCGGTCAAACTTGATCTTTGCGTATGTGAATATGAGCAAATGTGAGTATGAATTTCAGCAAAAACTCGATGCAAATTCTCATTCAACCTTTCAAAATGAAGAGATGAGGGTCTCTTAAATAGATATTCCTAGAATTCATCAACAGTTGAGATCGATTTCAATCAATGGTCAAGATTAAAGGTGAAGTTTAGTCATAAAGGAAGATTTCCAAATTAAAAGGAGTTAACAGATTTAATTTGAGTAAAATAAAGAGTTAATTCATTCAATTTGAGTAGAAAAAGGAGTTAACTGATTTAACTCATTTTTGATCAATAGTGAACTGGAAATTTTCCTTTTTGAACTGAAGAGAGATTTTGTTGAGATATTTAATTTAATAAAATGAGATATGCTCAAATAATTATTTTTTCTATTTAATTAAATAATCTTTAATTAATTAGAGACACTTCTTTTATTTAATTAAATAAATTCATTTAATTAATTAGTAATGGCTTCTCATTTAATTAAATAACTTTGTTTAATTAACTATAAGTAAGTACTCAATTTAATTAAATAATTTCAAAATTATTTTTGAAACTAGTCAACTCAAGTCAATGTGGTTAAATCTGGTCAACTTTTGGTCAAACTTGATCTTTGTGTATGTTAATATGAGCAAATATGAGTATGAATTCTATGAACAATTCGATGCAAATTCTCATTCAACCTTTCAAAATGAAGAGATAAGGGTCTCTTAAATAGACTTTCCTAAAATTCATCAACGGTTGAGATCGATTTCAATCAACAGTCAAGATTAAAGGTAAAGTTCAGTCATAAAGGGAGATTTTCAAATTAAAGGGAGTTAACAGATTTAATTTGAGTAAAATAAGGAGTTAACTAATCAATTTGAGTAGAAAAAGGAGTTAACTGATTTAACTCATTTTTTATCAATAGTGAACTGAAAATTTTCCTTTTTGAACTCAAGAGAGATTTTCTTGAGATATTTAATTTAATAAAATGAGATATGCTCTCATAACTACCTTTTCTATTTAATTAAATAATATTTAATTAATTAGTGACACTTTTCTTATTTAATTAAATAACTTCATTTAATTAATTAGACTTGGCTTCTCATTTAATTAAATAACTTTTTTTAATTAATTAGAAGTAAGTACTTCATTTAATAAAATAATTTTGTTTAATTATTTCAAAATTCTTTTCGAAACTAGTCAACT
This sequence comes from Cupressus sempervirens, assembly GCA_028749045.1. NCBI lineage: Eukaryota > Viridiplantae > Streptophyta > Pinopsida > Cupressales > Cupressaceae > Cupressus > Cupressus sempervirens. The sequence continues at coordinate 282,259,597 of CM053791.1, forward strand.
CAAGTCAACCGTAGTTAAATCTGGTCAACTTTTGGTCAAACTTGATGTTTGCGTATGTCAATATGAGCAAATGTGAGTATGACTTCCAACAAAAATTTGATGCAAATTCTCATTCAACCTTTCAAAATGAAGAGATCAGGGTATCTTAAATAGACTTTCCTGGAATTCATTAACGGTTGAGATCGATTTCAATTAACGGTCAGGATTAAAGGTGAAGTGCAGTCATAAAGGTAGATTTCCAAATTAAAAGGAGTTAACAGATTTAATTTGAGTAAAATAAGGAGTTAATTGATTCAATTTGAGTAGAAAAAGGATTTAACTCATTTAACTCAATTTTTGATCAATAGTTAACTGAAAATTTCCCTTTTTAAACTGAAGAGAGATTTTGTTGAGATATTTAATTTAATAAAATGAGATATGCTGTCATAATTACTTTTTCTATTTAAATAAATAATCTTTAATTAATTAGAGACACTTTTCTTATTTAATTAAATAACTTCATTTAATTAATTAGGAATGGCTTCTCATTTAATCAAATAACTTTGTTTAATTAATTAGAGGTAAGTACTGCATTAAATTAAATAATTTTGTTTAATTATTTCAAAATTATTTTTCAAATTAGTCAACTCAAGTCAACCATGGTTAAATCTGGTCAACTTTTGGTCAAACTTGATCTTTGCGTATGTGAATATGAGCAAATATGAGAATGAATTCCAGCATTAATTCAACGCAAATTCTCATTCAACCTTTCAAAATAAAGAGTTGAGGGTCTCTTAAATAGACTTTCCTGAAATTCATCAACGGTTGTGATCGATTTCAATCAACAGTTAGGATTAAAAGTGAAGTTCAGTCAGAAAGGAAGATTTCCAAATTAAAGGAAGTTAACAGATTTAATTTGAGTAAAATAAGGAGTTAACTGATTTAATTTGAGTAGAAAAAGGAGTTAACTGATTTAACTCATTTTTGATCAATAGGGAACTGAAAATTTATCTTTTTGAACTGAAGAGAGATTTTGTTGAGATATTTAATTTAATAAAATGAGATATGCTCTCATAATTACTTTTTCTGTTTAATTAAGTAATCTTTAATTAATTAGAGACACTTTTCTTATTTAATTAAATAAATTCAATTAATTAATTAGGAATGGCTTCTCATTTAATTAAATAACTTTGTTTAATTAATTAGAAGTAAGTACTCCATTTAATTAAATAATTTCATCTAATTATTTCAAAAAAAAATTGAAACTAGTCAACTCAAGTCAACCATGGTTAAATCTGATCAACTTTTGATCAAACTTGATCTTTGCGTATGTGAATATGAGCAAATATGACTATAAATTCCATCAACAATTCGATGCAAATTCTCATTCAACCTTTCAAAATGAAGAGATGAGGGTCTCTTAAATAGACTTTTCTTGGAATTCATCAACGGTTGAGATCGATTTCAATCAACGGTCAAGATTAAAGGGGAAGTTCAGTCATAAAGGGAAATTTTAAAATTAAAGGGAGTTAACAGATTTAATTTGAGTAAAATAAGGAGTTAACTGATTCAATTTGAGTAGAAAAAAGATTTAACTCATTTAACTCATTTTTTATCAATAGAGAACTAGAAATTTATCTTTTTAAACTGAAGAGAGATTTTGTTGAGATATTTAATTTAATAAAATGAGATATGCTTTTATAATTACTTTTTCTATTTAATTAAGTAATCTTTAATTAATTAGAGACACTTTTCTTATTTAATTAAATAACTTCATTTAATTAATTAGGAATGGCTTCTCATTTAATTAAATAATTTTGTTTAATTAATTATAAGTAAGTACTCCTTTTAATTAAATAATTTTGTTTAATTATTTCAAAATTCTTTTCAAAACTAGCCAACTCAAGTCAACCGTGGTTAAATCTGGTCAACTTTTGGTCAAACACAATCTTTGCGTATGTGAATATGAGCAAATGTGAGTATGAATTTCAACAACAATTCGATGCAAATTCTCATTCAACCTTTCAAAATGAAGAGATGAGGGTCTCGTAAATAGACTTTCCTGAAATTCATCAACGGTTGAGATCAATTTCAATCAACGATCAGGATTAAAGGAGAAGTTCAGTCATAAAGGAAGATTTCCAAATTAAAGAAAGTTAACAGATTTAATTTGAGTAAAATAAGAAGTCAACTAATTCAATTTGAGTAGAAAAAGGAGTTGACCGATTTAACTCATTTTTGATCAACAGTGAACTAAAAAAATTTCTTTTTGAACTAAAGAGAGATTTTGTTGAGATATTTAATTTAATAAAATGAGATATCTGTCATAATTACTTTTTCTATTTAATTAAGTAATCTTTAATTAATTAGAGACACTTTTCTTATTTAATTAAATAACTTCATTTACTTAATAAGGAATGGCTTCTCATTTAATTAAATAACTTTTTTTAATTAATTAGAAGTAAGTACTCTATTTAATTAAATAATTTCATCTAATTATTTTAAAATTCTTTTTGAAACTAGTCAACTCAAGTCAATCATGGTTAAATTTGGTCAACTTTGGTCAAACTTGATCTTTGCATATGTGAATATGAGCAAATGTGAGTATGAATTCCAACAAAAATTCGATGCAAATTCTCATTCAACCTTTCAAAATGAAGATATGAAGGTCTTTTAAATAGACTTTCCTGGAATTCATAAACGGTTGAGATCGATTTCAATCAACGGTCAGGATTAAAGGTGAAGTTCAATCATAAAGGGAGATTTCCAAATTAAAGAGAGTTAACAGATTTAATTTGAGTAAAATAAGAAGTTAACTGATTCAATGAGAGTTAATTAGATTTAATTAACAATTAAGTTAGGTAATGAAGATTTAATTGACATAATTCTTTTAATAAGATCGTACAAAATATTGATATCAAGTTGATAGGTCTTATTCTTATGACTTGAATGATGACCTTAGATATTTAATGGTGAAGACTTAGTAATATTTAATTGAGGACTATTAGAATATGGACCTATGTTAATTGATTGATGTAATTGATCATTTTAATAAAGTTATAATCTTTTATTCGAAGAATGATAATTGGTCCTCTTATAATATAACAAATAATGATCCTAAAGAATATGAAAGGTTAATCAATTAGAATATGGATCATGGTTAAATATAAAAGACAATTTAATTAAGGTCAATGATGATCAGTTTAGTCAATATTTATCCTTAAGTTATTCTTAGAATGTAATTCTTAGGATAATGCTATCGGAGAACAAATGGGTTGACTTGTAGGTCAAATAATAACTTTATACACTTGAAAGTATACTTGCAAACATAAAACAAAAAACTCCTACACATTATTCAACTATGTGAATTTAGTAAACCAAAACATGTGTTTGCATCGTGTATTCAATATGCTTCTTATTTTGAGTTTTTGATTTTGGGTTGGCTAGTGTTGACCAATCCGAGGTTGTTACCAGAGGCTCGGAGGTTATGAGATATGATGGCATGTTGATCTTATTTGGTCTCGATCTTTATAAGCCCAACCATGGTAATGTGATTGTATGCTTTATGAAATGTTTGTATTTACTGATTGTTATTGTTCATCAGTCTTCATGTGTGAAGCTGAGAGGTATGTGTATGAGACACTTGAGTTAATCATTTTTGAGTCATCGATCAGTTATCCTTGGATTATTTTCTAGTCACCATGATGGGACTGAAATGCAAATTTATTTCTTGATGATGTCATGTTGTGACATGTTTAACTCAACTATTTTGGAATCTTCGATCAATATGATTTTGAGATATTCTTGGTTTCTTGTTGAGAACCATTTATCTTGAGATATATTTTGGTTATTGAGAACCAATTGATACTGACGATTATCAGTGATGCCTTCAGTTGCCAATAGAGAACTGTTGTGGTGATGATTTTCTATGGATAATTTTTCATATGCTCATGGAGATTTGATGATTCTTATCTTGGAGATTTGATGATTCTTATTATGGATATTTGATGCTTTTATGCATATTTGATGATTTTATGCATATTTGATGATTTTATTATGTATTATCTTTTATGATTTTGAGATTTATGATTCCATGAGCTTAGGGTAGGTAATCTACTTGTAGTGTCGAGAAGTGGCTTGCAATGGGGGCTGGGGCCCAAAGTAGCTGCCAAGGTAACTCATTGTAAATTTTGTTAATAAGTGATAACATTTACACACTAAATGGAGATTAAATGAACTCAAAAAGATAATTGTTGATATTCTCGATCATACTTTAAGTACTTCTACAGGCTAGGATGGGAGTAGTGAGAATGCATGGTTGTGACCGTGCATTTCGTAGTTTGCCTCATCAGTAAGAGAGGATACTAGTGGCCGCATGAGATCAGTATGGACCCGTGGAGTTTAGCTAACTCCTAGGGTAACTTGTACGTGATAATTGCGATGACACTTTCTCGCTTGTAGAGTAGGTTTTCTACATGTCATTGTGTGCCTCTGGGAATTAGATGTCGATTTTGTGTGATGGAACCTTTGAGTTAGTATACTTTTAGGATTACTGAACTTTTTATGCTATGTGTATTGATATCCTTTTTGGGACTTGAGATTATCTCCTCAGCGCGGTGGGAGTGGACCACTTAGGTTCCACGCGGTCGGGTGGTAGTATATTTTCACTCTTATCATTTGAGATCCATCCGTGACACCGTGGCTGGAGTATCCTTGGTTGGTATTTATTCTTCATTATGTTCTTGAAGCATTATGATAGATAATATACCTTATGATGGATGTATTTACTGGTATGTTTCTTATATTGATGATTTTCTTTACTTTGCATATGTTAGTTGATGATTTATTATGCTTTACTTTGCATGTTAGTAGGATGTTTTAGGAGTGACATCCCTACTATGTTAATACCAATGATCTCTTCGGTGCTTTAGAATGTTACGCACGAAAGGATGGCTAGGATTCACGATGGTCTAATGATGCTATTTACGGTTGGGAGGAACCGTGCACTTAGTTATTTATGTTTGTGATAAATGGTTATCTTTTATGATGGATGTTTATATCTTTTGTGATGATGTATCATGTATGATATGTAGTTTCATTTATGTTATTGCATCATGGATTAATATTAGATGATGATGATGTACTTTATTTTCTTGGATCTTTATTTTTTTAAGCTTTTCATACCTTGTGATATGTACAGTGGATGATTGAGCTAAACTAGAATATAATTACAAAAGGACACTTGTATATTGTTTAAGTACATTAGATGTATCATTGTTATTTCATAAGGATGAGATGTTAGATGAATAGTTAATTTAGATGTGATACAACGTTAAAGGATCTTTAAAGAATGTAGCCTGTTATGTATATATGTTATGTTTATTTTCATTTGAATTGTTGCTATTGCTTCCGCAAATGTTATGAATGATTTTATCTTTCATGTTTAAAAAAAAAAAAAAAAAATGTTTGGCAAACTTAGTAAAATTCTTTGGATCCCTTGGCAGGGCATTCCATTTGGTATCAGAACCCGAGTTTCAACATTGGGAGCTCTGAGTATATTGGAATGCTACTAGTTATTAACTAGTTGAATAAAACGAAAACTTAAAACTATCATGTATATCTTTTCAAACTGAAAACTTGAAACTAGGTGAACTGAAACAAAACTTAAAACTGTTACTTGCATATTTTTCATGCTTCAACACTTAGCTTTCAAAATTAAAAATTCTACTTAAACCTAAACGAAGACAAAACTGGAGATTAAAACTTATTCTAGTTGCAAAACATGTATCTTTTATCTATGTTGTAAGGTAGTAAACTTCTGTTTATCTTTGCAATCATTAAGTTGCTCTTGTTTAGAATGAATTAAGGGATCTATTTTAGTAGTTGTTAAAAGAATGAATGTTGGATCAATACGATTTTCGATTTACCATTAAACCATAATCATATTGCTCTAAGGTTGTAATATCCTCAATGAAAACATGTTTCGCTACAGAGGGAAAGGGTTCAATGGGACCCACATAGTGAGTATCTTAGTTTTTCATTCTTGTAGGCTTCCAGGAGTAAGCCTAATCCCAAGGGGGGTGGATGTAGTGCCTGCCCCTAGTTCGCATTTTGTTATCATTGTTGAAATATTTTAGAGCTAGTTTTATGTTGTTGGTTAGAAGCATTCTTTTGAGATTATCAAATATTGTGCTATGGATTCAATTTATTATGTGATGAGATTACTTAGACTCTACATTTCATGTATGTATGATGATTATTTTTAGTATTCACAATTATTGATTATGATTATTACATTGCTTTCAATTATTAATGATGATTAGTAAGATGATTTATTATCATATGTGCTTTCTTATGGATATTTACCCCATACTTGCATGTGTATGGTGTGCGTGTTTGTCTTGCATGTTTGCTTTTGTATGGCGTGTCTGATGTGGTTAAGGAAGGGAGTCGTAGTCACCTGCTAGTCGAGATCTACACGATGCACCACTTTCTACCATTGTCTGTTTAGTTTAGTATATATTGTGTTTGTACATGCATGATTTTTATGCAGGTTGCAGGTATCGGGTATCGACTTCCTTGAATTGTCAGGATGAGCGTACCCTATCACATTATCTCAATGATAAGAGAGGGGAGATAAATTCTCAAGTCCAAATCCCAACCCTTTGAGCCATTTGTCCTAATTGGAAAATTAGGACAAGTATCTGAGTTGAATACCCACTGAATGTGTTGGATGACATATTTCATGATTTTTAACCCTTTAGATTTATTTTGTATGATTTGTTCTATGATGGGTTTTCATATTTTATCTTGAAGGTCTATGGTGAATTTTTCATTAATTAAGTCTTAATAAATATATTTAATTAATAAATTATTTATTTCAAAAAATTAATAAAATATCATGATCTTTGATATTTTGATTGTAATTAATTAAATGTGGGTTATTGGAAAAAATGAATTAAATAAAAGAAAACTAGAAATTAAAATTAATAATAAATATAAAATAATAATAAAGTAATAAATAAAATAATAATAATAAAAGTTATAAAAATTAAAATGAAAGTTATAAAATTTAAATAGAGATTATTTAAAAAGTAAATTGGAGTTATAAGCTTGCATGAGAATTAACATGTGTCAACAACACAGGGGTTAGTGCATCAATTAAGCACAAGGTGTCTACAATTCTATGACTCATCAAAAAGAATTGGAAAAGACCCATGCTTAGTTGGTGACACCTTTCAGCGGTTTCAAGAAGCATTCCAAAGGTTTTTTGAGAGCTCTTGATATTCAGGCATTCATAGAAGGTTAAAAGAAAAGCTTAATGGAAGCTACAAGCTTAATGGAAGCCTTGAGCTATAAGCTAAAAAAATAAATAGAAACTTCAAAGCTTACATGCATGGGAAAAGATTCATATGTTCATATATTTTCTACTTGCTTCTATGCTCCTTCTAGCTCTTCTAATCACTTGGAAGATTCGATCGGCTTGGATTCTTGAAAGAATTGTGAATTATGGAGGAGGAAGAGATTTTATATAGACTTCTGAGGCATGACAAATTAGCATCAGTGTTCAAGTGCACTCGTGATATTCTCATATTCCCTTTGCACTCTTTCTCTTCCTGTCTTCATCATATATGTTTTATGTGTCTAAATACTCTCTATATTTGAAATTGGAATCTAGATATTTTATTTGGATGAGAAGAAAATAATAGAAAAATCTTAGATCCAATTAAGTTGAAATAATTAGATCTTAATCGGGTTTGGGTTCGAATTTATATTGTGAAATTAGATAGACAAGATTTGAAATTAAAATAGACATTCTAAGTTGAAAATTCGTATGATTAGATGTAATCTTTTTATCAAATTATATTTTCAGATGCGTATGGACAAACCTATTAGATGGATGAATGGGTAAATTTAGAGAACAATTACATTTTAAGAAGAAATTCTTAATTCATCATAGATTGTCCTGTCGCTGCCCCTTGGATAGACCTGAACTCAGTCATTCATAACTTTTTATTGGGATCAAATTTATTCGAGTTCTCCAATTAGAATTGGCGCAACTTAGCCCTCTCCAACATATTTAAATTTCAGCCCAATCGAACAGTTCATTAGGGAGATATGACCATCGTACTGGAACTGTTTTATTCAAAGACAGACATTTCTCCATTTCTCATAACCAAGAGTTATTTATACTTAAACTTCACAAAAATAATATATCAAAGCATGGAATGAATTAAAGATATTATTACAATCTTCTCTTAATTAGAATATTATTAATATGCATTAATTTTATATGATTTGTTATATAATCTAATTAAATCAAATTTAATTAAGATTAATTAATAGTAGAAGAAGTGTAATTAATTACTAGTCAATCTAAGTAAATGGATGAGAAGAAATTAAAAGAAGAGAGATTTTAATATAGTTTATATAGTGGAATTTTTATAATGTGTATTGAATAATATTTAATATATATTAAACAATTTTAGAGTTGTTTAATAAAGATTATAATGTTAAGAATTCAAAGATTATTCATGTTAAAATCTACAATGAGTCTTATTGGTTTGTGATAGGGATCTCTTTCAAACAACATTTATATAGACACAATATTATTAGAACAATTAGAAAATGGAGTCTAATGGTTGATTTTAATATTGATTAAATAATTGTAAGATGATAATTTATATTATGTTGATTTAAATTTAGAAACTCTAAATGCTATTGGATTAAGACTGAATTATTATGTTATTGGTTAATATGTTTGAATACCTTAATGAAGTTAAAGAGTTAGCCGAATATTAACTAATGAGTTTATGGAAGGATTCTATAGATTGAGTATGTATAGTTTGAGGAGTTTATTATTTATTAATGTTTGTAAGGACTAGCAAACTATTAATAAATAATGATTTAAATAGATATCAACAAATTTGATTAGAGTTAATCTAGTGAAGATTATTTATTGATTGAAATTTGGTAAAAAATATTAATCAAATTGAATTGGTTAATAATTTGGAGGAGTATCAATTAACTAAATCAACGTACATAGGAGAAACTTATTTGAGATAATAATACTTGGTATTGAAGATTTATTATAACTTGTTATTATTAAAATATAAATAGAAACTTTGTTGAAGAGTGATGAATTTGGTTAGTATTGAATTATTAATAAGATTTTCAATATAGCTTGTTATTAATTATTAACAAGATTATTATTATTGAATTATTAATATGATCATTTGAGTATTGAATTATAGTTGACTTTCAACTTACAGAATTATAGTTAGTTATTAGTCAACTAATATTAATTGGAATGTTGCTATGATTATGTATTTATTAATTAAATCAATCAATGAGAGTTAATTAGATTTAATTAACAATTAAGTTAAGTAATGAAGATTTAATTGACATAATTCTTTTAATAAGATTGTACAAAATATTGATATCAAGTTGATAGGTCTTATTCTTATGACTTGAATGATGACCTTAGATATTTAATAGTGAAGACTTAGTAATATTTAATTGAGGATTATTAGAATATGGACCTATGTTAATTGATTGATGTAATTGATCATTTTAATAAAGTTATAATCTCTTATTCAAAGAATGATAATTGATCCTCTTATAATATAACGAATAATGATCCTAAAGAAGTTGAAAGGTTAATTTATTAGAATATGGATCATGATTAAATATAAAGGACAATTTAATTAAGGTCAATGATGATCATTTTAGTCAATATTTATCCTTAAGTTATTCTTAGAATGTAATTCTTAGGATAATGTTATTGGGGAACAAATGGGTTGACTTGTAGGTCAAATGATAACTTTATACACTTGAAAGTATACTTGCAAACAGAAAACAGAAAACTCCTACACATTATTCAACTATGTCAATTTAGTAAACCAAAACATGTGTTTGCATTATGTATTCTATATGCTTCTTGTTTTGAGTTTTTGGTTGGCTAGTGTTGACCAGTCTTAGATTGTTACTAGAGGTTCGGGGGTTATGAGATATGATGGCATGTTGATCTTATTTGGTCTCGATCTTTATAAGCCCAACCATTGTAATGTGATTGTATGCTTTATGAAATGTTTGTATTTACTGATTGTTATTGTTCATCAGTCTTCATGTGTGAAGCTGAGAGGTATGTGTATGAGACACTTGAGCTAATCATTTTTGAGTCATCGATCAGTTATCCTTGGATTATTTTCTAGTCGCCATGATGGGACTAAAATACGGATTTATTTCTTGATGATGTCATGTTGTGACATGTTTGACTCAACCATTTTGGAGTCTTCGATCAGTATGATTTTGAGATATTCTTGGTTGCTTGTTGAGAACCATTTATCTTGAGATATATTTTGGTTATTGAAAACCAATTGATACTTATAATTATCAGTGATGCCTTCTGTTGCCAATAGATAACTGTTGTGGTCATGATTTTCTATGGATGCTTTTTCAGATGCTCATGGAGATTTGATGATTCTTATCTTGAAGATTTGATGATTCTTATTATGGATATTTGATGCTTTTATGCATATTTGATGATTTATTATGGATTATCTTTTATGATTTTGAGATTTATGATTCCATGAGCTTACAGTAGGTAATCTACTTGTACTATCGAGAAGTGGCTTGCAATGGGGGGCAGGGCCCTAAGTGGCTGTCAGGGTAACTCATTGTAAGTTTGGTTAATAAGTGATAATATTTACACACTAAATAGAGATTAAATGAACCTAAAAAGATAATTGTTGATGATCTCGCCCATGCCTTGAGTGCTTGTACAAGCTAGGATGGGAGTAGTGAGAACACATGGTTGCGATCGTGCATTCCGTAGTATGCCTCGTCAGTAAGAGAGGATACTAGTGGCCACATGAGATCAGTATGAACCCATGGAGTTTAGCTAAATTCTAAGAAAACTTGTACGTGATAATTGCGATGAAACTTTTTCGCTTGCAAAGTAGGTTTCCTACATGTCATTGTGTGCTTTTGAGAATTAGATGTCGGTTTTGTGCGATGGAACCTTTGAGTTAGTATACTTTTAGGATTCCTGAACTTTTTATGTTATGTGTATTGATATCTTGTTTGAGACTTGAGATTATCTCCTCAGCACGGTGGGAGTGGACCACTTAGGTTCCACGCGGTCGGGTGGTAGTCTATTTTTACTCTTAACATTTGAGATCCGTCTGAGACACCGAGGCTGGAGTATCCTTGGTTGGTATTTATTCTTCATTATGTTCTTGAAACATTATGATAGATAATATACCTTATGATGGATATATTTACTGGTATGTTTCTTATATTGATGATTTGCTTTACTTTGCATATGTTAATTGATGATTTATTATGCTTTACTTTGCATGTTAGTAGGATGTTTTAGGAGTCATATCCCTACTATGTTAATATCGATGATCTCTTCGATTGTTTGGAATTTTATGGACAGAAGGATGGATAGGATCCACCATGGTCTAATGATGCTATTTACGGTTGGGAGGAACCATGCACTTAGTTATTTATATTTTTGATATATGATTATCTTTTGTGATGGATGTTTATATCTTTTGTGATGATGTATCATGTATGATATGTTGTTTCATTTATGTTATTGCATCATGGATTAATATTAGATGATGATGATGTACTTTATTTACTTGCATGTTTATTCTTTTGGGCTTTTCATATCCCGTGATATGTACAGTGGATGATTGAGCTAAACTAAAATATAATTACAAAAGGACACTTGTATATTGTTTAAGTACATTAGATGTATCATTGTTATTTCATAAGGATGTGATGTTAGATGAATAGTTAATTTAGATGTGATATAACGTTAAGAGATCTTTAAAGAATGTAGCCTGTTATGTATATATTATGTTTATTTTCATTTGAATTATTGATATTGCTTTCACAAATGTTATGAATGGTTTTATCTTTCATGTTTAAAAATAAATAAATAAATTGTTTGGAAAACTTCGTAAAATTCTTTGGAACCCTTCGAGGGGCATTACAAACTGATTCAATTTGAGTAGAAAAAGGAGTTAACTAATTTAACTCATTTTTGAGCAATAGTGAACTGAAAATTTCCCTCTTTGAACTGAAGAGAGATTTTGTTGAGATATTTATTTTAATAAAATGAGATATGCTCTCATAATTACTTTTTCTATTTAATTAAGTAATCTTTAATTAATTAGAGACACTTTTCTTATTTAATTAAATAACTTTGTTTAATTAATTAGGAATGGCTTCTGATTTAATTAAATAACTTTGTTTAATTAATTAGAAGTAAGTACTCCATTTAATTAAATAATTTTGTCTAATTTTTTCAAAAAAAAATTTGAAACTAGTCAACTCAAGTCAACCATAGTTAAATTTGGTCAACTTTTGGTCAAACTTGATCTTCGCGTATGTGAATATGAGTAAATGTGAGTATAAATTCCAGCTACAATTCGATGCAAATTCTTATTCTACCTTTCAAAATATAGAGATGTGGGTCTTTTCAACAGACTTTCTTGGAATTCAACAATGGTTGAGATCGATTTCAATCAACAGTCAGGATTAAAGGCGAAGTTTAGTCATAAAGGGAGATTTCCAAATTAAAGATAGTTAACAGATTTAATTTGAGTAAAATAAGGAGTTAATTGATTCAGTTTGAGTAGAAAAAGGAGTTAACTGATTTAACTCATTTTTGATCAATAGTGAACTGAAAATTTCTCTTTTTGAACTGAAGAGAGATTTTGTTGAGATATTTAATTTAATAAAATGAGATATGCTCTCATAATTACTTTTTCTATTTAATTAAATAATCTTTAATTAATTAGAGACACTTTTCTTATTTAATTAAATAACTTCATTTAATTAATTAGGAATGGCTTCTCATTTAATTAAATAAATTTGTTTAATTAATTTAGAAGTAAGTACTTTATTTAATTAAATAATTTCGTTTAATTATTTCAATTTTTTTTCAAAACTAGTCAACTCAAGTAAACCGTGGTTAAATCTGGTCAAATTTTGGTCAAACTTGATCTTTGCGTATATGAATATGAGAAAATGCGAGTATGAATTCTAGCAACAATATGATGCAAATTCTCATTCAACCTTTCAAAATGAAGATAAGAGGGTCTCTTAAATAGACTTTTCTGGAATTCATCAATGGTTGAGATCGATTTCAATCAACGGTCAAAATTAAATGTGAAGTTCAGTCATAAAGGGAGATTTCTAAATTAAAGAGAGTTAACAGATTTAATTTGAGTAAAATAAGGAGTTAACTGATTCAATTTGAGTAGAAAAAGGAGTTAAATGATTTAACTCATTTTTGATCAATAGTGAACTGGAAATTTCCCTTTTTGAACTAAAGAGAGATTTTGTTGAGATATTTAATTTAATAAAATGAGATATGCTTTCATAATTACTTTTTCTATTTAATTAAATAATCTTTAATTAATTAGAGACACTTTTTTTATTTAATTAAATAACTTCATTTAATTAATTAAGAATAGCTTCTCATTTAATTAAATAACTTTGTTTAATTAATTAGAAGTAAGTACTTTATTTAATTAAATAATTTTGTTTAATTATTTAGAAATTCTTTTCGAAACTAGTCAACTCAAGTCAACCGTGGTTAAATTTTGTCAACTTTTAGTCAAACTTGATCTTTGCGTATATGAATATGAGCAAATGTGACTATGAATTCTAGCAACAATATGATGCAAATTCTCATTTAACCTTTCAAAATGAAGATAAGAGGGTCTCTTAAATAGACTTTCCTAGAATTCATCAATGGTTGAGATCGATTTCAATCAAAGGTCAAGATTAAAGGTGAAGTTTAGTCATAAAGGGAGATTTTCAAATTAAAGGGAGTTAACAAATTTAATTTATTTAAAATAAGAAGTTAACTGATTCAATTTGAGTAGAAAAAGGAGTTAACTGATTTAACTCATTTTTTATCAATAGTGAACTGGAAATTTCCCTTTTTGAACTTAAGAGAGATTTTGTTGAGATATTTAATTTAATAAAATGAGATATGCTTTCACAATTACTTTTTCTATTTAATTAAATAATCTTTAATTAATTAGAGACAGTTTACTTATTTAATTAAATAAATTCATTTAATTAATTAAGAATGGCTTCTCATTTAATTAAATAACTTTGTTTAATTAATTAGAAGTAAGTACTCCATTTAATTAAAAAATTTCGTTTAATTATTTCAAAATTCTTTTCGAAACTAGTCAACTCAAGTCAAGCGTTGTTAAATCTGATCAACTTTTGGTCAAACTTGATCGTTGCGTATGTGAATATGAGCAAATGTAAGTATGAATTCCAACAAAAATTCGATGCAAATTCTCATTCAACCTTTCAAAATGAAGAGATGAGGGTCTCTTAAATAGACTTTTCTGGAATTCATCAACGATTGAGATCAATTTTTAATCAACGGTCATGATTAAAGGTGAAGTTCATTTATAAAGGGAAATTTCCAACTTAAAGGGAGTTAGCAGATTTAATTTGAGTAAAATAAGGGGTTAACTGATTCAATTTGAGTAGAAAAAGGAGTTAACTAATTTAACTCATTTCTGATCAATAGTGAACTGAAAATTTCCCTTTTTGAACTGAAGAGAGATTTTGTTGAGATATTTAATTTAATAAAATGAGATATGCTCTCCTAATTACTTTTTTTATTTAATTAAATAATATTTAATTAATTAGAGACACTTTTCTTATTTAATTAAATAAATTGATTTAATTAATTAGGAATGGCTTCTCATTTAATTAAATAACTTTCTTTAATTAATTAGAAGTAAGTACTCCATTTAATCAAATAATTTCGTCTAATTAGTTCAAAATTCTTTTCAAAATTAGTCAACTCAAGTCAAGCGTGGTTAAATCTGGTCAACTTTTGGTCAAACTTGATCTTTGCGTATGTAAATATGAGAAAATGTGAGTATGAATACCAGCAACAATTGGACGCAAATTCTCATTCAACTTTTCAAAATGAAGAGATGAGGGTCTCTTAAATAGACTTTTTTGAAATTCATCAATGGTTGAGATCGATTTCAATCAACGATTAGGATTAAAGGTGAAGTTCAGTCATAAAGGGATATTTCCAAATTAAAGGGAGTTAACGTATTTAATTTGAGTAAAATAAGGAGTTAACTGATTTAATTTGAGTAGAAAAATGAGTTAACTGATTTAACTCTTTTCTAATCAATAGTGAACTGAAAATTTCCCTTTTTCAACAGAAGTGAGATTTTGTCTAGAGATTTAATTTAATAAAAAGAGATATGCTCTCATAATTACTTATTCTATTTAATTAAATAATCTTTAATTAATTAGAGACACTTTTCTTATTTAATTAAATAACTTCATTTAATTAATTAGGAATGGCTTCTCATTTAATTAAATAACTTTGTTTAATTAATTAGAAGTAAGTACTCCATTTAATTAAATAATTTCATCTAATTATTCCAAATTATTTTTCGAAACTAGTCAACTCAAGTGAACCATGGTTAAATTTGGTCAGCTTTTGGTCAAACTTGATCTTTGCATATGTCAATATGAGCAAATGTGAGTATGAATTTTAGCAACAACTCGATGCAAATTTTCATTCAACCTTTCAAAATGAAGAGATGAGGGTCTCTTAAATAGACTTTCATGGAATTCATCAATGGTTGAGATCGATTTCAATCAACGGTCTAGATTAAAGGTGAAATACAGTCATAAAGGAAGATTTTGAAATTAAACAGAGTTAACAGATTTAATTTGAGTAAAATAAGAAGTTAACTGATTAAATTTGAGTAGAAAAAGGAGTTAACTGATTTAACTCATTTTTTATCAACAGTGAACTGAAAATTTCCCTTTTTGAACTGAAGAGAGATTTTGTTGAGATATTTAATTTAATAAAATGAGATATGCTCTAATAATTACTTTTTCTATTTGATTAAGTAATCTTTAATTAATTAGAGACACTTTTCTTATTTAATTAAATAACTTCATTTAATTAATTAGGAATGGCTTCCCATTTAATTAAATAACTTTTTTTTAATTAATTAAAAGTAAGTACTCCATTTAATTAAATAATTTCTTTTAATTATTTTAAAATTTTTTTTGAAACTAATCAACTCAAGTCAACCGTTGTTGAATCTAGTCAACTTTTGGTCAAACTTGATCTTTGCATATGTGAATATGAGCAAATGTGAGTATAATTTTCAGCAACAATTCGATGCATATTCTCATTCAACCTTTCAAAATGAAGAGATGAGGGTCTCTTAAATAGACTTTCATGGAATTCATCAACAGTTGAGATTGATTTCAATCAACGGTCAAGATTAAAGGTGAAATTCAGTCATAAAAGGAGATTTCAAGATTAAAGGGAGTTAACAGATTTAATTTGAGTAAAATAAGGAGTTAACTGATTCAATTTGAGTAGAATAAGGAGTTAACTGATTTAACTCATTTTTTATCAACAGTGAACTGAAAATTTCTCTTTTTGAACTGAAGAGAGATTTTGTTGAGATATTTAATTTAATAAAATGAGAAATGCTCTCATAATTACTTTTTCTATTTAGTTAAGTAATCTTTAATTAATTAGAGACACTTTTCTTATTTAATTAAATAACTTTATTTAATCAATTAGGAATGGCTTCTCATTTAATTAAATAACTTTATTTAATTAATTAAAAGTAAGTACTCCATTTAATTAAATAATTTTGTTTAATTATTTCAAAATTCTTTTCGAAACTAGTCAACTCAAGTCAACCGTGGTTTAATCTGGTCAACTTTTAGTCAAACTTGATCTTTTTGTATGTGAATATGAGCAAATGTGAGTATCAATTTCAACAACAATTCGATGCAAAATCTCATTCAACTTTTCAAAATGAAGAGATGAGGGTCTCTTGAATAGACTTTCATGAAATTCATCAATGGTTGAGATCGATTTCAATTAACGGTCAGGATTAAAGGTGAAGTTCAGTCATAAAGGAAGATTTCCAAATTAAAGGTAGTTAACAGATTTAATTTGAGTAAAATAAGCAGTTAACTGATTCAATTTGAGTAGAAAAAAGAGTTAACTAATTTAACTCATTTTTTATCAACAGTGAACTGAAAATTTCACTTTTTGAACTGAAGAGAGATTTTGTTGAGATATTTAATTTAATAAAATGAGATATTCTCTCATAATTACTTTTTCTATTTAGTTAAGTAATGTTTAATTAATTAGAGACAATTTTCTTATTTAATTAAATAACTTCTTTTAATCAATTAGGAATGGCTTCTCATTTAATTAAATAATTTTGTTTAATTAATTAGAAGTAAGTACTGCATTTAATTAAATAATTTCGTTTAATTATTTAGAAATTCTTTTCGAAACTAGTCAACTCAAGTCAACCGTGGTTTAATCTGGTCAACTTTTAGTCAAACTTGATCATTGTGTATGTGAATATGAGCAAATGTGAGTTTCAATTTCAGTAACAATTCAATTCAAACTCTCATTCAACCTTTTAAAATGAAGAGATCAGGGTCTCTTAAATAGACTTTCATAAAATTCAACAACGGTTGAGATTGATTTCAATCAACAGTCAGGATTAAAGGTGAAGTTCAGTCATAAAGGAAGATTTCCAAATTAAAGGTAGTTAACAGATTTAATTTGAGTAAAATAAGTAGTTAACTGATTCAATTTGAGTAGAAAAAAGAGTTAACTAATTTAACTCATTTTTTATCAATAGTGAACTGAAAATTTCCCTTTTTGAACTGAAGAGAGATTTTGTTGAGATATTTAATTTAATAAAATGAGATATGCTCTCATTATTACTTTTTCTGTTTAATTAAGTAATCTTTAATGAATTAGAGACACTTTTCTTATTTAATTAAAAAACTTCATTTAATTAATTAGGAATGGCTTCTCATTTAATTAAATAACTTTGTTTAATTAATTAGAAGTAAGTACTTCATTTAATTAAATAATTTCGTTTAATTATTTTAAAATACTTTTCAAAACAAGTCAACTCAAGTCAACCATGGTTAAATCTGATCAACTTTAGGTCAAACTTGATATTTGCGTATGTGAATATGAGCAAATGTGAGTATGAATTCAAGCAACAACTCGATTCAAATTCTCATTCAAACTTTCAAAATGAAGAGATGGGGGTCTCTTAAATAGACTTTCCTGGAATTCATCATCGGTTGAGATCGATTTCAATCAACGATCAAGATTAAAGGTGAAGTTCAGTCATAAAGGGAGATTTTCAAATTAAAGGGAGTTAACAGATTTAATTTGAGTAAAATAAAGAGTTAATTGATTCAATTTGAGTAGAAAAAGGAGTTAACTGATCTAAATCATTTTTTATCAATAGTGAACTGGAAATTTTTTTTTTTGAACTGAAGAGAGAGATATTTAATTTAATAAAATGAGATATGCTCTCATAATTACTTTTTCTATTTAATTAAATAATCTTTAATTAATTAGAGACACTTTTCTTATTTAATTAAATAACTTTATTTAATTAGTTAGGAATGGCTTCTCATTTAATTAAATAACTTTGTTTAATTAATTAGAAGTAAGTACTTCATTTAATTAAATAATTTCGTTTAATTATTTCAAAATTCTTTTCAAAACTAGTCAACTCAAGTCGCCCGTGGTTAAATATGGTCAACTTTTGGTCAAACTTGATCTTTGCATATGTGAATATGAGCAAATGTGAGTATGGATTCCAGCAATAACTCTATGCAAATTTTCTTTCAACCTTTCAAAATGAAGAGATGAGAATCTCTTAAATAGACTTTCTTGGAATTCATCAACGGTTGAGATCAATTTCAATCAACGGTCAAGATTAAAGGTGAAGTTCAGTCATAAAGGGAGATTTCCAAATTAAAAGGAGTTAACAGATTTAATTTGAGCAAAATAAGGAGTTAACTAATTCAATTTGAGTAGAAAAAGGAGTTAATTGATTTAACTCATTTTTTATCAACAGTGAACTAAAAATTTCCCTTTTTGTAATGAAGAGAGATTTTGTTGATATATTTAATTTAATAAAATGAGATATGCTCTCATAATTACTTTTTCTATTTAATTAAGTAATCTTCAATTAATTAGAGACATTTTTCTTATTTAATTAAATAACTTCATCTAATTAATTAGGAATGGCTTCTAATTTAATTAAATAACTTTGTTTAATTAATTAGAAGTAAGTACTCCATTTAATTAAATAATTTCATTTAATTATTTCAAAATTCTTTTGAAACTAATCAACTCAAGTCAACCGTGGTTAAATCTGGTCAACTTTTGGTCAAACTTAATCTTTTCGTATGTGAATATTAACAAATGTGAGTATGAATTTCAGCAAAATTTTGATGCAAATTCTCATTGAACCTTTCAAAATGAAGAGATGAGGTTCTCTTAAATAGACTTTCATGGAATTCATCAACGGTTGAGATTGATTTCAATCAACGATCAGGATTAAAGGTGAAGTTCAGTCATAAAGGAAGATTTCTAAATTAAAAGTAGATAACAGATTTAATTTGAGTAAAATAAGGTGTTAACTAATTCAATTTGAGAAGAAAAAAGATTTAACTAATTTAACTCATTTTTGAGCAACAGTGAACTGAAAATTTCCCTTTTTGAACTGAAGAGAGATTTTGTTGAGATATTTAATTTAATAAAATGAGATATGCTCTCATTATTACTTTTTCTATTTAATTAAGTAATCTTTAATGAATTAGAGACACTTTTCTTGTTTAATTAAATAAATTCATTTAATTAATTATGAATGGCTTCTCATTTAATTAAATAACTTTGTTTAATTGATTAGAAGTAAGTACTCCATTTAATTAAATAATTTTGTTTCATTATTTTAAAATATTTTTCAAAACAAGTCAATTCAAGTCAACCGTGGTTAAATCTGGTCAACTTTTGGTCAAAACTTGATCTTTGCGTATGTGAATATGAGCAAAGGTGAGTCTGAATTCCAGCAACAACTCGATGCAAATTCTCATTCAACCTTTCAAAATGAAGAGATTAGGGTCTCTTGAATAAACTTTCCTAGAATTCATCAACGGTTGAGATCAATTTCAATCAACAGTCAGGATTAAAGGTGAAGTTCAGTCAGAAAGGGAGATTTCTAAATTAAAAGGAGTTAACAGATTTAATTTGAGTAAAATAAGGAGTTAACTGATTCAATTTGAGTAGAAAAAGGAGTTAACTAATTTAACTCATTTTTGATCAATAGTGATCTGAAAATTTGCCTTTTTGAACTGAAGAGAGATTTTGTTGAGATATTTAATTTAATAAAATGAGATATGCTCTCATAATTACTTTTTCTATTTAATTAAATAAGCTTTAATTAATTAGAGGCACTTTTCTTATTTAATTAAATAACTTCCTTTAATTAATTAGGAATGGCTTCTCATTTAATTAAATAACTTTGTTTAATTAATTAGAAGTAAGTACTCCATTTAATTAAATAATTTCATTTAATTATTTTAAAATACTTTTCAAAACAAGTCAACTCAAGTCAATTGTGGTTAAATCTTGTCAACTTTTAGTCAAAACTTGATCTTTGCGAATGTGAATATGAGCAAACGTGAGTATGAATTCCAGCAACAACTCGATGCAAATTCTCATTCAACCTTTCAAAATGAAGAGATGAGTGTCTCTTAAATAGACTTTCTTGGAATTCATCAACGGTTGAGATCAATTTCAATCAACAGTCAGTATTAAAGGTGAAGTTCAGTCATAAAGGGAGATTTCCAAATTAAAAGGAGTTAACAGATTTAATTTGAGTAAAATAAGGAGTTAACTAATTCAATTTTAGTAGAAAAAGGAGCTAACTGATTTAACTCATTTTTTATCAATAGTGAACTGAAAATTTCCCTTTTTGAACTAAAGAGAGATTTTGTTGAGATATTTAATTTAATAAAATGAGATATGCTCTCCTAATGACTTTTTCTATTTAATTAAATAATCTTTAATTAATTAGAGATACTTTTATTATTTAATTAAATAACTTCATTTAATTAATTAGGAATGACTTCTCATTTAATTAAATAACTTTATTTAATTAATTAGAAGTATGTACTTAATTTATTTAAATAATATCATTTAATTATTTCAATTTTTTTTCGAAACTAGTCAACTCAAGTCAACTGTGGTTAAATATAGTCAACTTTTGGTCAAACTTGATCTTTGCGAATGTGAATATGAGCAAATGTGAGTATGAATTTCAGCAACAATTCGATGCAAATTCTCATTCAAGCTTTCAAAATTAAGAGATGCAGGTCTCTTAAATAGACTTTTCTAGAATTCATCAACGGTTGAGATCGATTTCAATCAACGGTCAGGATTAAAGGTGAAGTTCAGTCATAAAGGGAGATTTCCAAATTAAAAGGAGTTAATAGATTTAATTTGAGTAAAATAAGGAGTTAACTAATTCAATTTGAGTAGAAAAATGAGTTAACTGATTTAACTCATTTATAATCAATAGCGAACTGGAAATTTCCCTTTTTGAACTGAAGAGAGAGTTTTTTGAGATATTTAATTTAATAAAATTGTAGTGCCTGCCCCTAGTTCGCACTTCTGTTATCATTGTCAAATTCTTTTAGGTTGATTTCATGCTTTGATTAGTTTTAGAGATACTAGATTTACAATATTATGATATTATTTCATGTTTTGGATTACATATATACTTGTTGATTTCATTTCATTCATGTGGTGTTAATGATATCTTAATGATTCCTAATTAGTAAATGTGGTTTCTTTCATAAAAATGATAACATGATGTCTTTAATGATGATTAGGTTGTATTGATAGAGATGAATTATTATATGTATGCATTTGTTCTTAGATTTGTGATTTTATACTTACCCCATACTTGCATGTGTATGGTGCGCGTGTTTATTTTATCTTTTGTCTGACGTGTTTGATGTGGTTAAGGGAGGGAGTCGTAGTCATCTGCTAGTCGGGATCTACATGATGAACCACTACCTACCATTGTTTGTTTAGTTTAGATAGATTATATACATGTACATGATTGTCTTTTATGCAGGATGTAGGTACCGAGCATCGACTTCCCTGAATTGCCAGGATGAGTGTGCCCTATTACAAATACTCAAATGGTGAGAATGGAAAGATAATGATTAGGTCCAATCCTAGCCATAAGCTTATAATACTTGTCTTGCAAGGAGGACTCGTAATAGACTGTTTACCCTTTTTAAAACCCGTGAGTATTTTATGGTTATGTTGTTTTGTGAGTCTTTGATGTATTTTCTATTAATTAAGTCTAATTAATTGATTAAATTAATAATTTAATTTAATGAAGAATTATTATGACTTTTTGAATATTTAATTATATTTAATTAATTGAAAAATTAATTAAATATAAAAAATTGAATTGGAAGATAAAAGTTTTAAGATTAAATTTAGAACATGATAATATTTATTTAATTTAATAATAATATATTTAGAGTTTATTTTTAAATATATGCTAAATATTATTGTTATTTAAGTTAATAAATATTTATCAAATTAAACGTTCAAAATATATTAAAAAGGAAAAAGATATTAATTTATGGAAAAGATTTAAGTTTGCATGAATGAGTTTTAAATATAAGAGATTAATTTAAAAGATAAAATATGTGAACTTGATTAAGATATTTTATTAAGTGCACATGAGATTAAAGTTATAAATTTATTAAAGTAAAGTAAAGTGGAAAGCTAAATAAAGTAATTTAATGATTCACTTAAAGTGCATGAAGGATTAATAAAAGAATATCTTAATTAAGAAAAAGAAATTAATTGTGCATGAATGAATTAATTAAATGAGAGAGAATTAAATATTGGAGATAAAAGTTAAAGTTTAAATTTAGAACGTGATTATATTTATTTAATTTAATAATAATATATTTAGAGTACATTTTTAAATAAATGCTAAATATTATTGTTATTTAAGTTAATAAATATTTTTATCAATTAAGTTTTTAAAAATGAAATTAAAAGTGAAAAGATATTTAATTATCATAAAGATTATAGTTCGCATGATTTATGCATGAGTTGAAAATAAAAAAAATTAATTGAAAAGATTAAACATGTGAAATTAATAAAGATATTTAATCGCATTAAGTGCGCATGAGATTTATAAGTTATAAATTGATTAAAATAGAAGTCAAGTGGATAGTTAAATAAAGTAATTTAACAATTCACTTAAAGTGCATGAAGGAATAATAAAAGAATATTTAAATTTAAAAAGAAAATTAATTGTGCATGAATGAATTAATTAAATTAAATAATTATTATTTTAGAGTTGTAGAGACAAAAACCCTAAAGGTAATTAGATTCTATATTAGAGGTTTTTGGGATCATTATTACGGGGGGAACAAGTTTTCAGGGAACACACTTTTGGAAGAGGAACAAAGAAATCTTTGGAAGTTTTGAAGGGTTTGGTTTAGCAAGGGATCACCAGATTGTTAGCATCAGATCAAGGTAGGGTTTATGAACCATTCTAGAAACACTTTCAAATCTTTGTCTTCTTTGTGCTTGATAGAAATTGCTTTCTCAAATTTTATTGAATGAATCTTGCTACCTTTCTTCTGAATCTTTTGCGATTTTATTTCTTCTGGGAATCAGGATTGAAAAACTATTTAAATAACCTCGTTCAGCAATTGAAAGAAATTGGTAATAAATCAGGATCTGGGCTTTTGAATTAAATTTAAATTTAAAATTTAAATTTAAAAAGAGTTTGTTTGTGGAAATGAAAATCTTAGGATTGAAAATTCAAAGGGTTCGATTTATTTTTCCTATTAGACTGAAGTTTCAATCATGGATTAAAAATATATATACATATTTTAATATGAACTGGAAGTATTGTGTAAAAATGATATACATACATACATACATACATACACACATACATATATATATATATGAGATAAAAGTAAGTTTATAATAAATTATATATATATATACACAAAGCTTTTAATTATAATAATAAAATGTTTTTCAAAATTTTATAATTTAAAAATTTAAAAAAACATAGTTCAATAAACATTGTAACATGTTAAGTTTATTTCTCTTGGGTTCCCGAGCGGGGCGTTACAAAAATGAGATATGCTCTCATAATTACTTTTTCTATTTAATTAAGTAATCTTTAATTAATTAGAGACACTTTTCTTATTTAATTAAATAACTTCATTTAATTAATTAAGAATGGCTTCTCATTTAATTAAATAACTTTGTTTAATTAATTAGAAGTAAGTACTCTATTTAATTAAATAATTTTGTTTAATTATTTCAAAATTCTTTTCGAAACTATTCAACTCAAGTCAACCGTGGTTAAATCTGGTCAAATTTAGGTCAAACTTGATCTTTGCATATGTGAATATGAGCAAATGTGAGTATGAATTCAAGCAACAACTCGATGCAAATTCTCATTCAACCTTTCAAAATGAAGAGATGAGGGTCTCTTAAATAGACTTTTTTGAAATTCATCAACGGTTGAGATTGATTTCAATCAACGATCAGGATTAAAGGTGAAGTTCATTCATAAAGGGAGATTTACAAATTAAAGGGAGTTAACATATTTAATTTGAGTAAAATAAAGAGTTAACTGATTCAATTTGAGTAGAAAAAGGAGTTAACTGATCTAACTCATTTTTTATCAATACTGAACTGGAAATTTTTCTTTTTGAACAGAAGAGAGATTTTGTTGAGATATTTAATTTAATAAAATGAGATATGCTCTCATTATTACTTTTTCTATTTAATTAAGTAATTTTTAATGAATTAGAGACACTTTTCTTATTTAATTAAATAACTTCATTTAATTAATTAGGAATAGCTTCTCATTTAATTAAATAAATTTATTTAATTAATTCGACGTAAGTACTCCATTTAATTAAATAATTTTGTTTAATTATTTTAAAATATTTTTCAAAACAAGTCAACTCATGTCAACCGTGGCTAAATCTGGTCAACTTTTGGTCAAAACTTGATCTTTGCGTATGTGAATATGAGCAAAGGTGAGTATGAATTCAAGAAAATACTCGATGAAATTCTCATTCAACCTTTCAAAATGAACAGATTAGGGTCTCTTGAATAAACTTTCGTAGAATTCACCAACGGTTGAGATCAATTTCAATCAACAGTCAGGATTAAAGGTGAAATTCAGTCATAAAAAAAGATTTTCAAATTAAAAAGAGTTAACAGATTTAATTTGAGTAAAATAAGGAGTTAACTGATTCAATTTGAGTAGAAAAAAGAGTTAACTAATTTAACTCATTTTTGATCAATAGTGAACTGAAAATTTCCCTTATTGAACTGAAGAGACATTTTGTTGAGATATTTAATTTAATAAAATGAGATATGCTCTCATAATTACTTTTTCTATTTAATTAAGTAATCTTTAATGAATTAGAGACACTTTTGTAATTTAATTAAATAACTTTATTTAATTAATTAGGAATTGCTTCTCATTTAATTAAATAACTTTGTTTAATTAATTAGAAGTAAGTACTCCATTTAATTAAATAATTTTGTTTAATTATTTTAAAATACTTTTCAAAAAAAGTCAACTCAAGTCAACCGTGGTTAAATCTAGTCAAATTTTAGTCAAAACTTGATCTTTGTGTATGTGAATATGAGCAAAGGTGAGTATGAATTCTAGCAACAACTCGATGCAAATTCTCATTCAACCTTTCAAAATGAAGAGATGAGGGTGTCTTAAATAGACTTTCCTGGAATTCATCAACGGTTGAGATAAATTTCAATCAACAGTCAGGATTAAAGGTGAAGTTCAGTCATAAAGGGAGATTTCCAAATTAAAAGGAGTTAACAGATTTAATTTGAGTAAAATAAGGAGTTAACTGATTCAATTTGAGTAGAAAAAGGAGTTAACTGATTTAACGCATTTTTTATCAATAGTGAACTGAAAATTTCCCTTTTTGAACTGAAGAGATATTTTGTTGAGATATTTAATTTAATAAAATGAGATATGCTCTCATAATTACGTTTTCTATTTAATTAAATAATCTGTAATTAATTAGAGACACTTTTCTTATTTAATTAAATAACTTCATTTAATTAATTAGGAATGGCTTCTCATTTAATTAAATAACTTTGTTTAATTAATTAGAAGTAAGTGCTCCATTTAATTAAATAATTTCTTTTAATTATTTCAAAATTCTTTTCCAAACTAGTCAACTCAAGTCACCCGTGGTTAAATATGGTCAACTTTTGGTCAAACTTAATCTTTGCGTATGTGAATATGAGCAAATGTGAGTATGAATTCTAGCAACAACTCGAGGCAAATTCTCATTCAACCTTTCAAAATGAAGAGATGATAGCCTCTTAAATAGACTTTCTTGGAATTCATAAACGGTTGAGATCGATTTCAATCAGCGGTCAAGATTAAAGCTGAAGTTCAGTCATAAAGGGAGATTTCCAAATTAAAGGGAGTTAAAAGATTTAATTAGAGTAAAATAAGGAGTTAACTAAATAAATTTGAGTAGAAAAAGGAGTTAACTGATTTAACTCATTTTTTATCAATAGTGAACTGGAAATTTCCCTTTTTGAACTGAAGAAAGATTTTGTTGAGATATTTAATTTAATAAATTGAGATATGCTCTCATAATTACTTTTTCTATTTAATTAAATAATCTTTAATTAATTAGAGACACTTTTCTTATTTAATTAAATAACTTCATTTAATTAATTAGGAATGGCTTCTCATTTAATTAAATAACTTTGTTTAATTAATTAGAAGTAAGTACTCCATTTAATTAAATAATTTCATTTAATTATTTCAAAATTCTTTTCGAAATTAGCCAACTCAAGTCAACCGTGGTTAAATCTGGTCTACTTTTGGTGAAACTTGATCTTTGCGTATGTGAATATGAGAAAATATGAGTATGAATTCCAGCAACAATTCGATGCAAATTCTCATTCAACCTTTCAAAATGAAGAGATGAGGGTCTCCTAAATAGACTTTCTTAGAATTCATCAACGCTTGAGATCGATTTCAATCAATGGTCAGGATTAAAGGTGAAATTCAGTCATAAAAGGAGATTTTCAAATTAAAGGGAGTTAACAGATTTAAGTTGAGTAAAAGAAAGAGTTAAATGATTCAATTTGAGTAGAAAAAAGAGTTAACTGATTTAACTCATTTCTTATCAATAGTGAAATGGAAATTTCCCTTTTTGAACTGAAAAGAGATTTTTTTGAGATATTTAATTTAATAAAATGAGATATGCTCTCACAATTACTTTTTCTATTTAATTAAATAATTTTTAATTAATTAGAGACACTTTTCTTATTTAATTAAATAACTTCATTTAATTAATTAGGAATGGCTTATCATTTAATTAAATAACTTTGTTTAATTAATTAGAAGTAAGTAATCCATTTAATTAAATAATTTCGTTCAATTATTTCAAAATTCTTTTTGAAACTAATCAACTCAAGTCAACCGTGGTTAAATCTGGTCAACTTTTGGTCAAACTTGATATTTGCATATGTGAATATGAGCAAATATGAGTATAAATTCCAGCAACAATTCGATGCAAATTTTCATTCAACCTTTCAAAATGAAGAGATGAGGGTCTCTTAAATAGACTTTCTTGGAATTCATCAATGGTTGAGATCGATTTCAATCAATGGTCAAGATTAAAGGTGAAGTTCAGTCATAAAGGGACATTTCCAAATTAAAGGGAGTTAACAGATTTAATTTGAGTAAAATAAGGAGCTAACTGATTCAATTTGAGTAGAAAAATGAGTTAACTGATTTAACTCATTTTTGATCAATAGTGAAATGTAAATTTCCCTTTTTCAACTGAAGAGAGATTTTGTTGAGACATTTAATTTAATAAAATAATATATGCTCTCATAATTACTTTTTCTATTTAATTAAATAATCTTTAAGCAATTAGAGACACTTTTCTTATTTAATTAAATAACTTCATTTAATTAATTCGGAATGGCTTCTTATTTAATTAAATAACTTTGTTTAATTAATTAGAAGTAATCCATTCAATTAAATAATTTCGTTTAATTATTTCAAAATTCTTTTTGAAACTAGTCAACTCAAGTCAACCGTGGTTAAATCTGGTCAACTTTTGGTCAAACTTGATATTTGCGTATGTGAATATGAGAAAATGTGAGTATGAATTCTACCAACAATTCGATGCAAATTCTCATTCAACCTTTCAAAAAGAAGAGATGAGGGTCTATTAAATAGACTTTTCTAAAATTCATCAACGGTTGAGATCGATTTCAATCAACGGTCAGGATTAAAGGTGAAGTTTAGTCATAAAGGGAGATTTTCAAATTAAAGGGAGTTAACAGATTTATTTTAAGTAAAATAAGGAATTAACTGATTCAATTTGAGTAGAAAAAGGAGTTAACTGATTTAACTCTTTTTTTATCAATAGTGAACTGGGAATTTCCCTTTTTGAAATGAAGAGAGATTTTGTTGAGATATTTAATTTAATAAAATGAGATATGCTCTCGTAATTACTTTTTCTATTTAATTAAATAATCTTTGATTAATTAGAGACACTTTTTTTATTTAATTAAATAACTTCATTTAATTAATTAGGAATGGCTTCTCATTTAATTAAATAACTTTGTTTAATTAGTCAGAAGTAAGTACTCCATTTAATTAAATAATTTTGTTTAATTATTTCAAAATTCTTTTCGAAACTAGTCAACTCAAGTGAACCGTGTTTAAATCTAGACAACTTATAATCAAACTTGCTGTTTGCGTATTTGAATATGAGCAAATGTGAGTATGAATTTCAGCAACAATTCGATTCAAATTCTCATTCAACCTTTCAAAACGAAGAGATGAGGGTCTCTTAAATAGACTTTCCTAGAATTCATCAACGGTTGAGATTGATTTCAATCAACGGTCAGGATTAAAGGTGAAGTTCAGTCATAAAGGGAGATTTTTAAATTAAAGGGAGTTAGCAGATTTAATTTGAGTAAAACAAGGAGTTAACAGATTCAATTTGAGTAGAAAAATGAGTTAACTAATTTAACTCAAATTTGATCAATAGTGAATTTGAAATTCCTCTTTTTGAACTAAAGAGAGATTTTGTTGAGATATTTAATTTAATAAAATGAGATATGCTCTCATAATTACTTTTTCTATTTAATTAAATAATCTTTAATTACTTAGAGACATTTTTCTTATTTAATTAAATAACTTCATTTAATTAATTAGGAATGGCTTCTCATTTAATTAAATAACTTTGTTTAATTAATTAGAAGTAACTACTTCATTTAGTTAAATAATTTAGTTTAGTTTTTTCAAAAAAAAATTCGAAACTAGTCAACTCATGTCAACCGTGATTAAATTTGGTCTACTTTTGGTCAAACTTGATCTTGGCGTATGTGAATATGAGCAAATGTGTGTATGAATTCCAGCAACAATTCGATGCAAATTCTCATTCAACCTTTCAAAATGAAGAGATGAGGGTCTCTTAAATAGACTTTCCTGAATTCATCAACGATTGAGATCGATTTCTATCAACGGTCAGGAGTAAAGGTGAAGTTCAGTCATAAAGGGAGATTTCCTAATGAAAGGGAGTTAACAAATTTAATTTGAGTAAAATAAGGAGTTAACATATTCAATTTGAGTAGAAAAATGAGTTAACTGATTTAACTCATTTTTTATCAATAGTTAACTGAAAATTTTCTTTTTTGATCTGAACAGAAATTTTGTTGAGATATTTAATTTAATTAAATGTGATATGCTCTCATAATTACTTTTTTTATTTAATTAAATAATCTTTAATTAATTAGAGACACTTTTCTTATTTAATTAAATAACTTCATTTAATTAATTAGGAATGGCTTCTCATTTAATTAAATAACTTTGTTTAATTAACTAGAAGTAAGTAATCCATTTAATTAAATAATTTCGTTTAATTATTTTAAAATTTTTTTCGAAACTAGTCAACTCAAGTCAACCGTGGTTAAATCTGATCAACTTTTGGTCAAACTTGATCTTTGCATATGTGAATATGAGCAAATGTGAGTATGAATTCCAGCAACAATTCGATGCAAATTCTCATTCAACCTTTCAAAATGAAGAGATCGGGGTCTTTTAAATAGACTTTCATGGAATTCATCAAGGGTTGAGATTGATTTCAATCATAAAGGGAGATTTCCAAATTAAAGGGAGTTAACAGATTTAATTTGAGTAAAATAAAGAGTTAAATGATTCAATTTGAGTAGAAAAAGGAATTAACTGATTTAACTCATTTTTGATTAAGAGTGAACTGGAAATTTCCCTTTTTGAACTAAAGAGAGATTTTGTTGAGATATTTAATTTAATAAAATGAGATATGCTCTCATAATTACTTTTTCTATTTAATTAAATAATCTTTAATTAATTAGAGACACTTTTCTTATTTAATTAAATAACTTCATTTAATTAATTAGGAATGGCTTCTCATTTAATTAAATAACTTTGTTTAATTAATTAGAAGTAAGTACTCAATTTAATTAAATAATTTCGTTTAATTATTTAAAAATTCTTTTCGAAACTAGTCAACTTAAGTCAACCGTTGTTAAATCTGGTCAACTTTTGGTCAAACTTGACCTTTGTGTATGTGAATATGAGCAAATGTGAGTATGAATTCCAACAACAATTCGATGCAAATTTTCATTCAACCTTTCAAAATGACAAGATCAAGGTATTTTAAATAGACTTTCTTTGAATTCATCAACGGTTGAGATCGATTTAAATCAACTGTCAAGATTAAAGGTGAAGTTCAGTCATAAAAGGAGATTTCCAAATTAAAGGGAGTTAATAGATTTAATTTGAGTAAAATAAGGAGTTAACTGATTCAATTTGAGTACAAAAGGGAGTCAACTGATTTAACTCATTTTTGATCAATAGTGAACTGGAAATTTCCCTTTTTGAACTGAAAAGAGATTTTGTTGATATATTTAGTTTAATAAAATGAGATATGCTCTCATAATTACTTTTTCTATTTAATTAAATAATCTTTAATTAATTAGAGACACTTTTCTTATTTAATTAAATAACTTCATTTAATTAATTAGGAATGGCCTCTTATTTAATTAAATAACGTTGTTTAATTAATTAGAAGTAAGTACTCCATTTAAATAAATAATCTCGTTTAATTATTTCAAAATTCTTTTTGAAACTAGTCAACTCAAGTCAACCGTGGTTAAATCTGCTCAACTTTTGGTCAAACTTGATCTTTGCGTATGTGAATATGAGCAAATGTGAGTATGATTTTCAACAACAATTCGATGCAGATTCTCATTCAACCTTTGAAAATGAAGAGATAAGGGTCTCTTAAATAGAATTTCTTGGAATTCATCAATGGTTGAGATCGATTTCAATCAACGGGCAGGATTAAAGGTGAAGTTCAGTCATAAAAGGAGATTTCCAAATTAAAGGGAGTTAACAGATTTAATTTGAGTAAAATAAGGAGTTAACTGATTCAATTTGAGTAGAAAAAGGAGTCAACTGATTTAACTCATTTTTGATCAATAGTGAACTGGAAATTTCCCTTTTTGAACTGAAGAGAGATTTTGTTGACATATTTAATTTAATAAAATGAGATATGCTCTCATAATTACTGTCTCTATTTAATTAAATAATATTTAGTTAATTAGATACACTTTTCTTGTTTAATTAAATAACTTCATTTAATTAATTAGGAATGGTTTCCCATTTAATTAAATAACTTTGTTTAATTAATTAGAAGTAAGTACTCCTTTTAATTAAATAATTTCGTTTAATTATTTCAAAATTCTTTTTGAGACTAGTTAACTCAAGTCAACCGTGGTTAAATCTTGCCAACTTTTGGTCAAACTTGATCTTTGCGTAAGTAAATATGAGCAAATGTGAGTATGCATTCTAGCAACAATTCGATTCAAATTCTCATTCAACCTTTCAAAATGAAGAGATGAGGGTCTCTTAAATAGACTTTCCTTGAATTCAACAACGATTGAGATCGATTTCAATCAACGGTCGGGATTAAAGGTCAGAGTTTGTGTTTGAAACCTTGAGTTAGTATACTTTTAGGATTCCTAGACTTATAGAGATATGTGTTATGTGATTTTGATAGCCTGTTTGGGACTTGAGATTATCTCCTTAGCACGGTGGGAGTGGACCACTTAGGTACCACGCGGTCGAGTGGTAGTGTATTTTCCACTCTTAAAATTTTGAGATTCATTGAGACATCGTGGCTGATGCGTCCTTCATGATGGTGGATATGGATCCTTTTTCATTGATTATTAGCATATGTTAGATGATGTTATCTTATGCTTTTATTTGCATGTTAGATTACTTTCTACATATGATGTTGTATATATTAGGAGTAACATTCCTACTATGTAATACTGATGATCTCTTCGGTGATTTGTAATGTTACGCATGGAGGGATGGCTAGGATCTACGATGGTCTAATGATGCTATTGACGGTCGAGAGGAACCGTGTACTTAGTTTATTATGTTTGATCTTTATGATGGATGTATATCTTTTTGTATCATGTGATTATCTCTACTTTCATGTATCATGGATTAGAATAGGATGATGTACCTTATTCTATGTATGTATATTTTTTGAGGTTGTCATACCCTGTGACATGAACAGTGGATAATTAGGTATTTGAAATGTAATGTATAAAAATTGGACTTATCATTATTATTTCATGTGGATGTTGTACTAGATGGATTCATGTATGTAATTATACGTTAAGGGATCTAAAAGAATGTAATCTGTTATGTATGTTATGATGGACAATGCTATTGCTTCCGTTATTGTGCATGAGTTATATATATGGTATTTATTTTTTATTTTTTTAAAAATGCTAC
Organism: Cupressus sempervirens; assembly: GCA_028749045.1. Lineage (NCBI taxonomy): Eukaryota > Viridiplantae > Streptophyta > Pinopsida > Cupressales > Cupressaceae > Cupressus > Cupressus sempervirens. The sequence goes on from CM053791.1 coordinate 282,292,407, forward strand.
TAAACTTAGGAAAATTCTAAGTTAATTCTTTGGAACCCTTGGCGGGGCATTACATCTCTTCAGTTCAAAAAGGGAAATTTTCAGTTCACTATTGATCAAAAATGAGTTAAATCAGTAAACTCCTTTTTCTACTCAAATTGAATCAGTTAACTCCTTATTTTACTCAAATTAAATGTGTTAACTCCCTTTAATTTGGAAATCTCCCTTTATTACTGAACTTCACCTTTAATCTTGATCGTTGATTGAAATCGATCTCAACCGTTGATCAATCTTAGGAAAGTCTATTTAAGAGACCCTCATCTCTTCATTTTGAAAGGTTGAATGAGAATTTGCATTGAATTGTTGCTGGAATTCATACTCACATTTGCTTATATTCACATACGCAGAGATCAAGTTTGGCCAAAAGTTGACTAGATTTAACCACGGTTGACTTGAGTTGACTAGTTTCAAAAAAAAATTTAAAATAATTAAACGAAATTATTTAATTAAATAGAGTACTTACTTCTAATTAATTAAACAAAGTTATTTAATTAAATGAGAACCCATTCCTAACTAATTAAATGAAGTTATTTAATTAAATAAGAAAATTGTCTCTAATTAATTAAAGATTATTTAATTAAATAGAAAAAGTAATTATGAGAGCATATCTCATTTTATTAAACTAAATATCTCAACAAAATCTCTCTTCAATTCAAAAAGGGAAATTTCCAGTTCACTATTGATAAAAAATGAGTTAAATCAGTTAACTCCTTTTTCTACTCAAATTGAATCAGTTAACTCCTTATTTTACTCAAATTAAATCTGTTAACACCTTTTAATTTGGAAATATCCTTTTATGACTGAACTTCACCTTTAATCCTGACCGTTGATTGAAATCGATCTCAACCGTTGACGAATTCCAAGAAAGTCTATTTAAGAGACCCTCATATCTTCATTTTGAAAGGTTGAATGAGAATTTGCATCGAATTGTTGCTAGAATCCATACTCACATTTGTTGATATTCACATACACAAAGATCAAGTTTGACCAAAAGTTGACCAGATTTAACCACGATTGACTTGAGTTGACTAGTTTCGAAAAAGAATTTGACATAATTAAACGAAATTATTTAATTAAATGGAGTACTTACTTCTAATTAATTAAAAAAAGTTATTTAATTAAATGAGAAGCCATTCCTAACTAATTAAATGAAGTTATTTAATTAAATAAGAAAAGTGTCTCTAATTAATTAAAGATTATTTAATTAAATGGAAAAAGTAATTATGAGAGCATATCTCATTTTATTAAATTAAATATCTCAACAAAATCTCTCTTTAGTTTAAAAAGGGAGATTTCCAGTTCACTATTGATAAAAAATGAGTTAAATTAGTTAACTTCTTTTTCTACTCAAATTGAATTAGTTAACTCCTTATTTTACTCAAATTAAATTTGTTAACTCCTTTTAATTTGGAAATCTTCCTTTAAGACTGAACTTCACCTTTAATCCTGACCGTTGATTGAAATCGATCTCAACAGTTGATGAATTCCAGGAAAGTCTATTTAAGAGACCCTCATCTCTTCATTTTGAAAGGTTGAATGAGAATTTGCATCAAATTGTTGTTGAAATTCATACTCACATTTGCTCATATTCACATACGCAAAGATCAAGTTTGACCAAAAGTTATCCAGATTTAACCACGGTTGACTTGAGTTGACTAGTTTCGAAAAGAATTTTGAAATAATTAAACGAAATTATTTAATTAAATGGAGTACTTCTAATTAATTAAGCAAAGTTATTTAATTAAATGAGAAGCCATTCCTAATTAATTAAATGAAGTTATTTAATTAAATAAGAAAAGTGTCTCTAATTAATTAAAGATTATTTAATTAAATAGAAAAAGTAATTATGAGAGCATATCTCATTTTATTAAATTAAATATCTCAATAAAATCACTCTTGAGTTCAAAAAGGGAAATTTCTAGTTCACTATTGATCAAAAATGAGTTAAATGAGTTAACTCCTTTTCTACTCAAATTGAATCAGTTAACTCTTTATTTTACTCAAATTAAATCTGTTAACTCCCTTTAATTTGAAAATCTTCCTTTATGACTGAACTTCACCTTTAATCCTGACCGTTGATTGAAATCAATATCAACCATTGATGAATTCTAGGAAAGTCTATTTAAGAGACCCTCATCTCTTCATTTTGAAAGGTTGAATGAGAATTTGCATCGAATTGTTGCTGGAATTCATACTCACATTTGCTCATATTCACATACGCAAATATCAAGTTTGACCAAAAGTTGAGCAAATTTAACCACGGTTGACTTGAGTTGACTAGTTTCAAAAAGAATTTTGAAATAATTAAACAAAATTATTTAATTAAATGGAGTACTTACTTCTAATTAATTAAACAAAGTTATTTAATTAAATGAGAAGCCATTCCTAACTAATTATATGAAGTTATTTAATTAAATAAGAAAAGTGTCTCTAATTAATTAAAAATTATTTAATTAAATAAAAAAAGTAATTATGAGAGCATATCTCATTTTATTATATTAAATATCTCAACAAAATCTCTCTTCAGTTCAAAAAGGGAAATTTTCAGTTCACTATTGATAAAAAATGAGTTAAATCAGTTAACTCCTTTTTTTACTCAAATTGAATTAGTTAACTCCTTATTTTACTCAAGTTAAATATGTTAACTCCCTTTAATTTGGAAATCTCCCTTTATAACTGAACTTCACCTTTAATCCTGACCGTTGATTGAAATCGATCTCAACCGTTGATGAATTCTAGGAAAGTCTATTTAAGAGACCCTCATCTCTTCATTTTGAAAAGCAATGAGAATTTGCATCGAATTGTTGCTGGAATTCATACTCACATTTGCTCATATTCACATACGCAGAGATCAAGTTTGACCAGAAGTTGACCAGATTTGACCACGGTTGACTTGAGTTGACTAGTTTTGAAAAGAGTTTGTAAATAATTAAATGAAATTATTTAATTAAATGGAGTACTTACTTCTAATTAATTAAACAAAGTTATTTAATTAAATGAGAAGCCATTCCTAATTAATTAAATGAAGTTATTTAATTAAATAAGAAAAGTGTCTCTAATTATTTAAAGATTATTTAATTAAATAGAAAAAGTAATTATGAGGGCATATCTCATTTTATTAAATTAAATATCTCAACAAAATCACTCTTCAGTTCAAAAAGGGAAATCTTCCTTTATGACTAAACTTCACCTTTAATCCTGACCGTTGATTGAAATCGATCTCAACCGTTGATGAATTCTAGGAAAGAGTATTTAAGAGATCCTCATTTCTTCGTTTTGAAAGATTGAATGAGAATTTGCATCGAATTGTTGTTGGAATCCATACTCACATTTGCTCATATTGATATACACAAAGATAAAGTTTGACCAAAAGTTGACCAGATTTAACAAGGGTTGACTTGAGTTGACTAGTTTCGAAAAAGATTTCAAAATAATTAAACAAAATTATTTAATTAAATGGAGTACTTACTTCTAATTAATTAAATAAAGTTATTTAATTAAATGAGAAGCCATTCTTAACTAATTAAATGAAGTTATTTAATTAAATAAGAAAAGTGTCTCTAATTAATTAAAGATTATTTAATTAAATAGAAAAAGTAATTATGAGAGCATATCTCATTTTATTAAATTAAATATCTCAACAAAATCTCTCTTCAGTTTAAAAAGGGAGTTTTCCAGTTCACTATTGATAAAAAATGAGTTAAATCAGTCAACACTAGTCAACCCAAAACCCAAAACAATAGCATAAAAATACACAATGCAAACACATGTTTTGGTTTTGCTAAGTTTTCAAATTTGAATTAAAAAGTCTTAGTTTACGTTTTCCCAAATTATATCAAGTGGAAAAATTTCACGTTTTACCTAACCTATGTATTTGTTTGATAGATAAAAAGTTTCTCCATTAGACTCAATTTTCTAATTGATCTAATAATATTTTATTTATATAAACTTTGTTTGAAAAATGACATTTCCATTTAACAAAATATGCATATATCAAAACTTATATCACGTTCTAATAATTAACCTTAATTAACTAAATTAAGTTTATTATTATTATCTCCTCATTATAATTATTAATCATATTCTTTTAATCTTTTATCTTTACAAAATGATCCATCTATATAAATCATTTTAAATAAAATAATTATTTATAACTATTATACATACATATATATATATATACACACACACACACACACATACACATACATAAATATATATTTATATATTAATATCAATTGATAATAACTTTTAAAAAATATATATATATATAAAAATCGATCACAATTTATAAACAAAGCCAAAAGCAATTGATATATTTGAATCGCCGCCGATGACGTGCGATCATACCCGTCGCGGGTACCCTGCGACCACTGTCGTATGGCAGTTCTTTTGTCGCGAGTACACTGCGTTGCAGGTATCCTGCGACCCGCCAATATAAATATTGGTGGACAGATAAAGGTGGGGGGGTACATACCCACCCAGACATATTTATTAATTATTTTTTTAAACAACATTTTTTTTAAAATGCTTTTCGTAGAGATAAATCGCGATGCGATTTCTTAATAAAATATAAAGTTTTTAATAAAACGTTTCCCCATTGATGGGGTTTGAAATTGAATAATAAAATGCCCTTGTTCAGTATATATATATATGTATTTGTATATATGCATATATATATATATATATATATATATATATATATATATATATATATATATATATATATATATATATATATATATATATATATATTTATATATATATGTTTTCTGTATGCAGATTTGACCAATATAAACATGTATATACACAATTTATTAAAACCCTCTAATTTTCAGAATTCCCCCATAGACCTTTGATCTCCAAAATTTCCAATAATTAATTCTAATGGGTTTGACTATGAATTTCAACCCTAGCCCCGTTTTCTTTTTTGATCTATGCATATAAAATTCTCAAATAAATTTATATGCCCAAATTGAAAATGCATACAATAAAAATATGAAATTCCTCAGAAGACATATGGAAGACACGAAGAAGACAAGGATAGCAAGATGTAGAAATAGCATAAGTAAAATCACAAGAATCTACCTGGATTCTGATGCTAAATCGCTCTTCCTCAGAAAACTCGTAGAGCAAGCTCCCTTCTTCAGAACTCTCGAATCCTCCAATGCTCCAATTGCACTCCAAACGCTATGTCTAAGCTTCTAAGAATGCTTCAATATAAAGAGCTCTCAGGAAACCTCTAGAATGCTTCTAGAAATAGCTGGAAGGTGTCACGAACTAAGCATGGGTCTTTTCCAACCTTTTTGATGAGTCATAGAGTTGTAGACACCATGTGCTTAGTTGATGCACTAACCCCCGTGTTATTGACACATGAGAAATAGAAAAGTGCGTTAATTCCCATGCAAGCTTATAACTTCAATTTACTTTTTAAATAATTTCTTTTTAAATATTTATAACTTTCATTTTAACTTTTTATAACTTTCATTTTAATTTTTATAACTTTTATTATTATTATTTTATTTATTACTTTATTATTATTTTATTATTATTATTAATTTTAATTTTCTAATTTACTTTTATTTAATTCTTTTTCCTCAATTAATTCTCATTTAATTAATTATAATCAAAATATCAAAGATCATGATATTTAATTTTCTCAAATAATTAATTTATTAATTAAATCTATTTATTAAGACTTAATTAATAGAAAATTCACCATAGACCTCCAAGATAAAATATGAAAACCCATCATAGAGAAAATCACTCAAAATCAGTCTAAAGGGTTAAAAATTACGAAATATGTCATCTGACACATTTGATGGGTATTCAACTCTAATACTTGTCCTAACTCACTAGGACAAATGGTTTTAGGGTTTGAGATTTGGACTTGAGAATTTATCTCCCTTCTCTTATCATTGAGATAGTATAATAGGGTACGCTCATCTTGGAAATTCAGGGAAGTCGATACCCGATACCTGCAACCTGCAGAGAAACCATGCATGTACATACAATATATAATGTTAAGCTAAATAGACAATCGCAGGAAGTGGTGCATCGTGTAGATCTTGACTAAGCAGGTGACTACGACTCCCTTCCTTAACCACATCAGAAATGCCATACAATAAGAAAACACGCACACCACACACATGCAAGTATGGGGTAAGTAACCATAATAAAACACATGAGATAATAAACCATCTAACTAATCATCATTAATAACTAAAAACAATATAATGATCATCATGTATGCATGAAATGTAAAATCTAAATGATCACATCATATAACCACTGAATCCATAACATAATGTCTGATAGTCTCAAAACAATACCACTAATCCATCAACATAATACTAGTCCATCAAAGTCTGATAATAATAGCAACAATGAGTCTAGAAAAGATGTGAACGAGGGTAGGCACTACATCCACCCCCCTTGGATTAGGCTTACTCCTGGAAGCCTACAAACAAGTAGGGATATAACTCCCATAATCTAGCTACATCCTCCCAAGTAGCTGAAGAATCATCAGTAGGGTCCCATTGGACCCTTACCTACTCGATGGTTCGACCCTTGAGGGTCAACTCCCGCTACTTCAGAATATGAATCGGCTCCAAAGCCAGCTGCCCATCCTCTACCTGCAATGCATTCCAATCAAGAACATGTACAATATCAGGAATATACTACCTAAGCACTGAAAATTGGAAAACATCATGAATGCGAGCTAGGCTGGGCGGTAGAGCAAGACGGTAAGCAACCAGGCCAATCCTCTCTAGAATCTCGAATGGTCCCACAAAGCGAGGTGCTAGCTTAGAAAATTTTTCGTAACGAATCAGACTCTTTCGTGGATGCACTCTCAAGAAAACCTTATCACCCACAACAAACTACTTATCAATCCTATGAGCATTGGCATACTTCTTCTGCCTATCCTGTGCCTTAGTCATATGCTCACGGATACGCACTACCTTTTGCTCCATATCATGAAGCATCTCAGGACCCAATAGAATGCAATCCTTGAGGTTGTCCCAACTCAATGGTGTACGACAAGGACGTCCATATAATGCCTAAAAAGGTGCCATGCCAATAGAACTATGATACCCATTGTTGTAAGAAAACTCCACTAGGTAGAGATAGTCCTCCCAATGTGTCTACCTATCCATCACATACATCCGTAGCATATCCTCCAAAACTTGATTCACCCTCTCTGTCTGACCATCAGTCTCTGGATGATATGCTGAACTGAAGTTTAGTTGCACTCCAAGCTCATGCTGCAGCGATGTCCAGAATGCAGATGTGAATACAAGATCCTTGTTAGAAATGATCTTTCTAGGAATACCATGTAATCTCACAATGTCATGCATGAAGACATTTGCTACAAAAGCTGCTATGTAGGAAGACCTGATTGGTGAAAAATGTGCCACCTTAGTCAACCGATCAACGATAACTATGATAGCATCATGACGTCAAACTGTCATAAGTAATCCTACAATGAAATCCATGGAGATGATATCCCATTTCTAAGAAAGAATGAGATTAGGCTGCAAAAGTCCAGCTGGGTGCTGATGTTCTGCCTTGACTCTCTGACACTCAAGACACCTAGCCACAAAATTAGCAATATCTTGCTTCATCCCAGACCAAAAGAACAAACGTCTCAAATTAGCATGCATCTTCTTGACACCTGGATGTGCTGAGTAAGGTGTACGATGGGCTTCTGCCAGAATCAAGGTGTGAAGCTCATCCAGTAATGGCACATAAATCCTCCCCAAATGTCTCAAAAGACCATCCGATTCTCAAACGTAACCTGCAAACTTACCTTTTGAGGGTCTTCCTGAATCAATCTCTCTGCACACTTCCTGATACTAGGAATCTATAGGAAGTGCTTGAAGAATTTGACTCCTCAAATCCACACTAAGAGTCATCGATGATAACACATGTCTCCTGCGACTCAAAGCATCTGCCACCACATTCTCCTTACCCTGAATGTACTTAACCTCAAAATCATACTCACATAGAAATTCCATCCATCGACTCTGGCGAGCATTCAAATTAGGCTGAGTAAAAATGTACTGAAGACTATGATGATCGCTATGTAGCTCAAACCTATGCCCCAACAAGAAATGTCTCCATCTTGTCAAAGCATGAACTACTGCTGCTAACTCAAGATCATGCGTAGGGTAATTTAGCTCATGATCCTTGAGCTTGCGTGATTCATACGCAATCACCCGTCTATTCTGCATTAGCACTGCCCCAATCCCTTCAAGAGAAGCATCTGTACACACCATGAAATCACCTTTTGGATCAGGTACAGCTAAAATTGGTGCACTAGTCAAAAGCTCCTTGAGCCTCTAAAAAGCTTCCTCACATTTCTCTATTCACACAAACTTCTTACCTTTCCTCTGAAGAGAAGTGATAGGATGTGCTATCCTAGAGAAGTTCTGGACAAATCTACAATAATAACCTACTAGGCCCATGAAACTATGAATCTCTGACACATTAGTCAGTATCAGCCAATCTATTATCACCTGAATCTTGGCAGGATCCACTAAAATACCATCACCTGAGATGACATGCCCTAAATATTGAATCTCTGATTTGAAGAATTCACACTTAGCTGCATTGGCATAAAGCTAATTGTCTCTTAAACACTGCAAAACCAACCACAGGTGTTCCTCATGCTCCTTCTGAGTCTTAGAAAATATCAATATGTCATCAAGAAACATGAGAACAAACCTGTCAAGATATGATCAAAAAAAATACCATTCATCAAACTCATGAATACTGATGGAGCGTTAGTCAACCCAAAAGTTACCACTATGAACTCGTAATGCCCATAGTGAGTTCGAAAAGCGGTCTTGTGAATATCAGCTTCCTTGATGCAAAGCTGGTGGTATCCTGACTTAAGGTCAATCTTGGAGAATACTGTAGCTCCCTTGATCTGATCAAATAAGTCATCAATCCTAGGCAAAGGATACCTGTTCTTAATAGTCACCTTGTTCAACTATCTGTAGTCAATAAAAAGGCGCAAAGAACTATCTTTCTTCTTCACAAAGAGCACTGGAGCTCCCCATGATGATACACTAGGTCGAATGCTCCCTTTGGCCAAAAGTTCCTCTAGTTGAAGATGTAGCTCACCCAATTCCTGAGTAGTCATATGATATGGAGCTTTAGAGATAGGCTCCTCTCTAGGAATCAAATCAATACTAAAATCAATGTCCCTCTTTGGAGGCATGCCTAGAATCTCACTTGGAAAAACATCTGCGTACTCTTGCAAAATCGGGTGATCTAAAGTCTTACTCACAGGATCTTCCTCATCAAGATCATTTACCATCACAGCAAATATCTGAAATCCCTTACAAAAACTCTACTTCATTTGCATAGCAGAAATCATCCGCAGAGATATAGGCCTTGGTATCCCAACTATCTTCACATCATTCCCTTGGTCATCTTGGCACAAAATAATCTTCTTCCTACAATCTATACTGGCTCTATGAGATCCAAGCCAGTCCATGCCTAAAACCACATCATAGGAACCAAGGGGTATGACTCAAAGATCCACTATAGTATCAAAGCTTCCTAAGCTAAGCCCACACTTATGAACTACAGAATTCGTGGAGACCTTAATCCCTGAGGCTAGTTCTACTTGCCAACCATGATCTTGCTTCACCGCATCTAGCTTACACTTAGAAACTATAGATGGTGAAATAAATGAATCTGTAGCTCCTGAGTCAAACAATACTGAAAGAGATATACCTCGAATAGCACCTGTGGTCTCAACCACTATTCCCTGATGATCTACCTGACGCTGATCAACTGCTACAAAAATTCTATGAGCTATACCTGCATCACCAACTGTGGGTTCTGAAGCTGTAGGCCTAGGTCCTAAAAATTGAGGTGCTCGCTATGGACACTGAGCTGCATAATGTCCAATCTGTCCACATGAAAAATATTCTATATTTCGGCCAGATCCTCTTCCCATAGGTGGTACATTAGATTGCTAGCGACTGTTCCTGCTTACAAAAGACTGGCTACTCTGAGCTGGCTGATTGGGTTGATTCTATTTATTGCATTGAGCATTGCGGTTGTTCTTAAAGTTAGAACCTTTGCCACCACCTTGAGCCTGAGAATTCGATCCTTTCTACTGCTGTGTCTGCTAAGACTACTACTGATACTATTTTCCCTTAGAAAAGAAAGGCTTCTTATTACCACCTAAATTGAAGTTGCCTTTAGATCCTGATGTTGTTGGTGCTCCTACAAAACCACCTTGACCAAGGTTGACACTTTGCTCAACAAGGATTGCTCGATGTACCGCATCTTTGAGAGTTTTTGGCTCAAATACCTTGACACCCCCAATTATACGGTTATTCAAACCCCTAATAATGTGTTGTGTCAATTGAGCTGAATTTTCACTGAACCCTGAAAAAGACATGAGCTCATAAAACTTACGCTCATACTCAGTCACTGACATAGTGTACTGCTTGAGATTATGAAACTCATTTTTCCTTTGCTGCTTCCATTCCTCTGGTAGGAATCATTCACAGAAACTCTCTAAGAATAGTTCCCACGTGACACTGCTCATATCGATTACCAGCTTCTTCTCCTCAATCATCCACCAAGTAGCCCCAAAATTCTCCAAATTGGTAATCGCAAATCTTACCTTAACATTGCTATCGAGCTCCTGCATAACAAAAATCCATTTGAGGGAAATAAGCCACTACTCGGCCACATAACCAGAACCTTGCCCATTGAAAGGCTTGACCTTGGATCTTGAAAGATCCTTCATCTGAGTGGACACAATGGACCTCTGATAATCCTTCCGAGGACTCCTAGACTTGGGTCTATGCTCTTGTTCTGTCTGATGCACTTTAGGTTGTGCTTGAACAGGAGGTAAACGTTCTAGAATAGTTTGCATCATCTGTCTCAGACTAACCTCATCAGACTCAGCTTGGTCCTCTCTACAGCTCTCTTCCTGCTGCCTACTAGGTGCTCTTCCCTGCTCTCTACACGAGCTGATCCCTCATGGGCAGACTCATGGGCACTGACAGATCTGCCATGACCACGGCCTCTTCCACAGCCTCTAACAAAAGACCTAGTCCTAGATACCATCCTACAACAATACAAAGTACTATTAAAATCAAAAGACGCATGTTTGCAATAGACTAAGTTCAATTCTATGTTTATGTTTAAGTCAAATTTCCAATTTTGGAAACTAAGTGTTGAAGTATGAAAAATATAAAAGTAATAGTTCAAGTTCTGTTTCAGTTCACCTAGTTTTCAAATTGAATAGATACACTTGATAGTTCAAAGTTCTAGTTGTTCCAAAATATCCAAAGCTCCCAATTTAGAAACTCGGGCTCTGATACCAAATGTAACGCCTTGCCAAGAGATCCAAAGAATTAACCTAGAGTTTCACTAAGTTTAGTAACATTTTTTTTTTACATGAAAGTAAATACCATACATAATTTATTCACAATAATGGAAACAATAGCAATGTCCATCTGAAGGTAAACATAACATACATAACATATTACATCATTTAAAGATCCCTTAATGTTGAATTGCATACAAGAATCCATCTAGTACAACATCCACATGAAATAATAATGATAAGTCCAATGTCTAAATATTACATTTCCAAATGCTCAATCATCCACTGTACATGTCACATGGTATGACAAGCTCAAAGAATATACATATGTGAAATAAGGTACATCATCCTATTCCAACCCATGATACATCAAAGTAGAGATAATCATATGATACGTCATCATAGAAGACATATACATCCATCATAAAGATCAAACATAATAAACTAAGTGCATGGTTCCTCCCAACCGTTAATAGCATCATTAGACCATCGTGGGCCCTAGCCATCCCTTCGTGCGTAACATCCCAAATCATCGAAGAGATCATCGGTACTAACATAGTAGGAATGTCACTCCTAATATATACAACATCATGTGTAGAAAGTAATCTAACATGCAAATAAAAGCATAAGATAACATCATCTAACATATGCTAATCATTAATGAAAAAGGATACATATCCACCATCATGAAGGACGCATCAGCCACGATGTCTCAATGAGTCTCAAAATGATAAGAGTGGAAAATACACTACCACTCGACCGCGTGGTACCAAAGTGGTCCACTCCCACCGTGCTAAGAAGATAATCTCAAGTCCCAAACAGGCTATCAAAATCACATAGTACATCTCTCTATAAGTCTAGGAATCCTAAAGGTATACTAACTCAAAGGTTCCAATCACAAAATCTGACATCTACTTCCCAGAGGCACAAAATGACATGTAGGAACCTACTATCCAAGCGAGAAAGTGTCATCGCATTTATCATGTACAAGTTACCCTGACAGATAGCTAAAATCTACAGGTCCATACTGATCTCATGCGGCCACTAGTATCCTCTCATACTGACAAGAATCACAAGAATCTACCTAGATTCTGATGCTAAATCACTCTTCTTCAGAAAACCTGTAGAGCAAGCTCCCTTCTTCAGAACTCTCAAATCCTTCAATGCTCCAATTGCACTCGAAACTCTATATCTAAGCTTCTAGGGATGCCTGAATATAAAGAGCGCTCAGGAAACCTCTAGAATGCTTCTAGAAATAGCTGGAAGGTGTCACCAACTAAGCATGGGTCTTTTCCAACCTTTTTGATGAGTCATAGGGTTGTAGACACCATGTGTTTAATTGATGCACTAACCCCCGTGTTGTTGACACATGAGAAATACAAAATGCATTAATTCCTATGCAAGCTTATAACTCCGATTTAATTTTTAAATAATTCTTATTTAAATTTTATAACTTTCATTTTAATTTTTTTATAACTTTTATTATTATTATTTTTTTTATTACTTTATTATTATTTTATAATTATTATTAATTTTAATTTACTAATTTTCTTTTATTTAATTCTTTTTCCTCAATTAATTCTCATTTAATTAATTATAATCAAAATATCAAAGATCATGATATTTAATTTTCTCAAATAATTAATTTATTAATTAAATCTATTTATTAAGACTTAATTAATAGAAAATTCACCATAGACCTCCAAGATAAAATATGAAAACCCATCATAGAGCAAATCATACAAAATCAGTCTAAGGGGTTAAAAATTACAAAATATGTCATCCGACACATTCGGTGGGTACTGAACTCTGATACTTGTTCTAACTCACTAGGACAAATGGTTTAAGGGTTTGGGATTTGGACTTGAGAATTTATCTCCCTTCTCTTATCATTGAGATAGTATAATAGGGTACGCTCATCCTGGCAATTCAGGGAAGTCGATATCCGGTACCTGCAAGCTGCAAAACAACCATGCATGTACATCCAATACATATATAGTGCTAAGCTAATAGGCAATGACAGGAAGTGGTGCATCATGTAGATCTCGACTAAGCAGGTGACTACGACTCCCTTCCTTAACCACATCAGAAACGCCATACAATAACAAAACACACACACCATACACATGCAAGTATGCGATAAGTATCCATAATAAAACACATGAGATAATAAACCATCTAACTAATCATCATTAATAACTGAAAGCAATATAATGATCATCATGTATGCATGAAATGTAAAGTCTAAATGATCACATCATATAACCACTGAATCCATAACATAAAGTCTGATAGTCTCAAAACAATACCATCAACATAAAACTAGTCCATCAAAATCTGATAATAATGGCAACAATAAGTCTAGAAAAGATGTGAACTAGGGTAGGCACTACATTAAATCTGTTAACTCCCTTTAATTTGAAAATCTCCCTTTATGACTGAACTTCACGTTTAATCCTGACCATTGATTAAAATCGATCTCAACCGTTGATGAATTTCAGGAAAGTCTATTTAAGAGACCCTCATCTCTTCATTTTGAAAGGTTGAATGAGAATTTGCATCGAATTGTTGCTGGAATTCATACTCACATTTGCTCATATTCACATATGCAATGATCAAGTTTGACACAAATTTGACCAAATTTAACCATAGTTGACTAGTTTTGAAAAGAATTTTGAAATAATTAAAAGAAATTATTTAATTAAATGGAGTACTTCTAATTAATTAAACAAAGTTATTTAATTAAATGAGAAGCCATTCCTAATTAATTAAATGAAGTTATTTAATTAAAAAAGAAAAATGTCTCTAATTGATTAAAGATTATTTAATTAAATAGAAAAAATTAATTATGAGAGCATATCTCATTTTATTAAATTAAATATCCCAACAAAATCTCTCTTCAGTTCAAAAAGGGAAATTTCTAGTTCACTATTGATCAAAAATGAGTTAAATAAGTTAACTCTTTTTTCTACTCAAATTGAATCAATTAACTCCTTATTTTACTCAAATTAAATCTGTTAACTCTCTCCAATTTGGAAATCTCCCTTTATGACTGAACTTCACCTTTAATCCTGACCGTTGATAAAAATCGATCACAACCGTTGATGAATTCTGGAAAAGTCTATTTAAGAGACCCTCATCTCTTAATTTTGAAAGGCTGAATGAGAATTTCATCGAATTGTTGCAGGAATTCACACTCACATTTGCTCATATTCATATACAAAAAGAAAAAGTTTGACCAAAAGTTGACTAGATTTAACCACGGTTGACTTGAGTTGACTAGTTTCGAAAAAAAATTTCAAATAATTAAATAAAATTATTTAATTACATGGAGTACTTACTTCTAATTAATTAAACAAAGTTATTTAATTAAATGAGAAGCTGTTCCTAATTAATTAAATGAATTTATTTAATTAAATAAGAAAAGTGTCTCTAATTAATTAAAAATTATTTAATTAAATAGAAAAAGTAATTATGAGAGAATATCTCATTTTATTAAATTAAATATCTCGACAAAATCTCTCTTCAGTTCAAAAAGAAAAAATTCCAGTTCACTATTGATAAAAAATGAGGTAAATCAATTAACTCCTTTTTCTACTCAAATTGAATCAGTTAACTCCTTATTTTACTCAAATTAAGTCTGTTAAGTCCCTTTCATTTGGACATCTCCCTTTATGATTGAACTTCACCTTTAATCCTAACCGTTGATTGAAATCGATCTCAACCGTTGATGAATTCCAAGAAAGTCTATCTCAGAGACCCTCATCTCTTCATTTTGAAAGATTGAATGAAAATTTGCATCGAATTGTTGCTGGAATTCATACTCACATTTGCTCATATTCACATATGCAAAGATCAAGTTTGACCAAAAGTTGACCAAATTTAACCACGATTGACTTGAGTTGACTAGTTTCAAAAATAATTTTAAAATAATTAAATGAAATTATTTAATTAAATAGAGTACTTACTTCTAATTAATTTAAAAAGTTATTTAATTAAATGAGAAGCCACTCCTAATTAATTAAATGAAGTTATTTAATTAAATAAAAAAGTGTCTCTAATTAATTAAAGATTATTTAATTAAATAGAAAAAGTAATTACGAGAGCATATCTCATTTTATTAAATTAAATATCTCAACAAAATCTCTCTTCAGTTCAGAAAGGGAAATTTCCAATTCACTATTGATCAAAAATGAGATAAATCAGTTGACTCCTTTTTCTACTCAAATTGAATCAATTAACTCCTAATTTTACTCAAATTAAATCTGTTAACTCCCTTTAATTTGGAAATCTTCCTTTATGACTGAACTTCACCTTTAATCCCGACTGTTGATTAAAATCAATCTCAACTGTTGATGAATTCGAGGAAAGTCTATTTAAGAGACCCTCATCTCTTCATTTTGAAAGGTTGAATGAGAATTTGCATTGAATTTTTGCTGGAATTCATACTCACATTTGCTCATATTCACATACACAAAGATCAAGTTTGACCAAAAGTAGACCAGATTTAACCATGGTTGACTTTAGTTGACTAGTTTTGAAAAAAAATTTCAAATAATTAAATGAAATTATTTAATTAAATGTAGTACTTACTTCTAATTAATTAAACAAAGTTATTTAATTAAATGAGAAGCCATTCTTAATTAATTAAATGAAGTTATTTAATTAAATAAGAAAAGTGTCTCTAATTAATTAACAATTATTTAATTAAATAGAAAAAGTAATTATGAGAGCATATCTCATTTTATTAAATTAAATATCTCAACAAAATCTCTCTTCAATTCAAAAAGGGAAATTTCCAGTTTATGAATGATCAAAAATGAGTCAGACTAGTTAACTCTTTTTTCTACTCAAATTAAATCAGTTAACTCCTTATTTTACTCAAATTAAATCTGTTAACTCCCTTTAATTTGGAAATCTCCCTTTATGACAGAACTTCACCTTTAATCCTGACCGTTGATTGAAATCGATCTCAACCGTTGATGAATTCTTGGAAAGTCTATTTAAGAGACCCTCATCTCTTCATTTTGAAAGGTTGAATGAGAATTTGCATCGAATTGTTGCTGGAATTCATACTCACATTTCCTCATATTCACATACGCAAAAATCAAGTTTGACCAAAACTTGATCAGATTTAACCACGGTTGACTTGAGTTGACTAGTTTCGAAAAGAATTTTAAAATAATTAAATGAAATTATTTAATTAAATGGAGTACTTACTTCTAATTAATTAAATAAAGTTATTTAATTAAATGAGAAGCCATTCCTAATTAATTAAATGAAGTTATTTAATTAAATAAGAAAAGTGTCTTTAATTAATTATAGATTATTTAATTAAATAGAAAAAGTAATTACAAGAGCATATCTCATTTTATTAAATAAATATCTCAACAAAATCTCTCTTCAGTTCAAAAATGGAAATTTTCAGTTCACTAATGATCAAAAATGAGTTAAATCAGTTAACTCCTTTTTCTACTGAAATTGAATCAGTTAACTCCTTGTTTTACTCAAATTAATTCTACTAACTCCCTTTCATTTGGAAATCTCCCTTTATGACTGAACTTCAACTTTAATCCTGACCGTTGATTGAAATCGATCTCAACCGTTGATGAAGTCCAGGAAAGTCTATTTAAGAGACGCTCATCTCTTCATTTTGAAAGGTTGAATGAGAATTTGCATCGAATTATTGTTGGAATTCATAATCACATTTGCTCATATTCATATACGCAAAGATCAAGTTTGACCAAAAGTTAACCAGATTTAACCACGATTGACGTGAGTTGACTAGTTTCGAAAAGAATTTTTAAATAATTAAAGGAAATTATTTAATTAAATAGAAAAAGTAATTATGAGAGCATATCTCATTTTATTAAATTAAATATCTCATCAAAATCTCTCTTCAGTTCAAAAAGGGAAATTTCCAATTCACTATTGATAAAAAATGAGTTAAATCAGTTAACTCCCTTTTCTACTCAAATTGAATCAGTTAACAACTTATTTTACTCAAATTAAATCTGTTAACTCCCTTTAATTTGGAAATCTCCCTTTATGATTGAATTTCACCTTTAATCCTGAACGCTGATTGAAATCGATCTCAACCGTTGATGAATTCCAGAAAAGTCTATTTAAGAGACCCTCATCTCTTCATTTTGAAAGGTTGAATGAGAATTTGCATCGAATTGTTGTTGGAATTCATACTCACATTTTCTCATATTCACATATGCAAAGATCAAGTTTGACCAAAAGTTGATCAGATTTAACCACGGTTGACTTGAGTTGACTAGTTTCGAAAAGAATTTTAAAATAATTAAATGAAATTATTTAATTAAATGAGAAGCCATTCCTAATTAATTAAATGAAGTTATTTAATTAAATAAGAAAAGTGTCTCTAATTAATTAAAGATTATTTAATTAAATAGAAGAAGTAATTATGAGAGCATATCTCATTTTATTAAATTAAATATCTCAACAAAATCTCTCTTCAGTTCGAAAAAGGAAATTTTCAATTCACTATTGATAAAAAAATGAGTTAAATGAGTTAACTCATTTTTCTACTCAAATTGAATCAGTTAACTCCTTATTTTACTCAAATTAAATCTGTTATGTCCCTTTAATTTAGAAATCTCATTTTATGACTGAACTTCACCTTTAATCCTGACCGTTGATTGAAATCGATCTCAACCGTTGATGAATTCCAGGAAAGTCTATTTAAGAGTCCCTCATCTCTTCATTTTGAAAGGTTGAATGAGAATTTGCATCAAATTGTTCCAAGAATTCACACTCACATTTGCTCATATTCAGATACGCAAAGATCAAGTTTGACCAAAAGTTGATCAGATTTAACCACAGTTGACTTGAGTTCATCAAAATCTTTGTTCAGTTCAAAAAAAGAAATTTCCAGTTCACTATTGATCAAAAATGAGTTAAATGAGTTAACTCCTTTTTCTACTCAAATTGAATCAGTTAACTCTTTATTTTACTCAAATTAAATCCGTTAACTCCCTTTCATTTGGAAATCTACCTTTATGACTGAACTTCACCTTTAATCCTGACTGTTGATTGAAATTAATCTCAACCATTGATGAATTCTAGGAAAGTCTATTTAAGAGACCTCCATCTCTTCATTTTGAAAGGTTGAATGAGAATTTGCATCGAATTGTTGCTGAAATTCATACTCACATTTGCTCATATTCACATATGCAAAGATCAAGTTTGACCAAAAGTTGACCAGATTTACCCACGGTTGACTTGAATTGACTAGTTTCATAAAAAAATTTAAAATAATTAAATGAAATTATTTAATTAAATGGAGTACTTACTTCTAATTAATTAAACAAAGCCATTTAATTAAATGAGAAGCCATTCCTAATTAATTAAATGAAGTTATTTAATTAAATATGAAAAGTGTCTCTAATTAATTAAAGATTATTTAATTAAATAGAAAAAGTAATTATGAGAGCATATCTCATTTTATTAAATTAAATATCTCAACAAAATCTCTCTTCAGTTCAAAAAGGGAAATTTCCAGTTCACTATTGATCAAAAATGAGTTAAATCAGTTAACTTCTTTTTCTACTCAAATTGAATCAGTTAACTCCTTATTTTACTCAAATTAATTCTGTGAACTCCCTTTAATTTGGAAATCTCCCTTTATGACTAAAGTTCAACTTTAATCTTGACTGTTGATTGAAATCGATCTCAACCATTGATGAATTCCAGGAAAGCCTATTTAAGAAACCCTCATCTCTTCATCTTGAAAGGTTGAATGAGAATTTGCATCGAATTGTTGCTGGAATTCATACTCACATTTGCTCATATTCACATACGCAAAGATCAAGTTTGACCAAAAGTTGACCAGATTTAACCACGGTTGACTTGAGTTGACTAGTTTCGAAAAGAATTTTGAAATAATTAAACAAAATTATTTAATTAAATGGATTACTTACTTCTAATTAATTAAATAAAGTTATTTAATTAATTGACATGCCATTCCTAATTAATTAAATGAAGTTATTTAATTAAATAAGAAAACTGTCTCTAATTAATTAAAGATTATTTAATTAAATAGAAAAAGTAATTATCAGAGCATATCTCATTTTATTAAATTAAATATCTCAAAAAAATCTCTCTTCAGTTCAAAAAGGGAAATTTCTAGTTCACTATTGATCAAAAATGAGTTGAACTAGTTAACTCCTTTTTCTACTCAAATTGAATCAGTTAACTCCTTATTTTACTCAAATTAAATCTGTTAACTCCCTTTAATTTGAAAATCTCTTTTTATGGCTGAACTTCACCTTTAATCCTGACTATTGATTGAAATCGATCTCAACCATTGATGAATTCTAGTAACGTCTATTTAAGAAACCCTCATCTCTTCATTTTGAAAGGTTGAATGAGAATTTGCATCGAATTGTTGCTGGAATTCATACTCACATTTGCTCATATTCACATATGCAAAGATCAAGTTTGACCAAAAGTTGACTAGATTTAACCACGGTTGACTTTAGTTGACTAGTTTCGAAAAGAATTTTGAAATAATTAAACAAAATTATTTAATTAAATGGAGTACTTACTTCTAATTAATTAAACAAAGTCATTTAATTAAATGTGAAGCCATTTCTAATTAATTAAATGAAGTTATTTAATTAAATAAGAAAAGTGTCTATAATTAATTAAAAATTATTTAATTAAATAGAAAAAGTAATTATGAGAGCATATCTCATTTTATTAAATTAAATATCTCAACAAAATCTTTCTTTAGTTCAAAAAGGGAAATTTCCAGTTCACTATTGATAAAAAATGAGTTAAATCAGTTAACTCTTTTTTTGACTCAAATTGAATTAGTTAACTCCTTATTTTACTCAAATTAAATCCATTAACTCCCTTTAATTTGAAAATCTCCCTTTATGACTGAATTTCACCTTTAATCCTGACCATTGATTGAAATCGATCTCAATCATTGATGAATTCCAGGATAGTCTATTTAAGAGACCCTCATCTCTTCATTTTGAAAGGTTGAAGAGAATTTGCATCGAATTGTTGCTGGAATTCATACTCACATTTACTCATATTCACATACGCAAAGATCAGGTTTGACCAAAAGTTGACCAGATTTAACCATGGTTGACTTGTGTTGGCTAATTTCGAAAAGAATTTTGAAATAATTAAACGAAATGATTTAGTTAAATGGAGTACATACTTTTAACTAATTAAACAATGTTATTTAATTAAATGAGAAGTCATTCCTAATTAATTAAATGAAGTTATTTAATTAAATAAGAAAGTATCTCTAATTAATTAAAGATTATTTAATTAAATAGAAAAAGTAATTATCAGAGCATATCTCATTTTATTAAATTAAATATCTCAACAAAATCTCTCTTTAGTTCAAAAAGGGAAATTTCCAATTCACTATTGATCAAAAATGAGTTAAATGAGTTAACTTCTTTTTCTACTCAAATTGAATCAGTTAACTCCTTATTTTACTCAAATTAAATCTATTAACTCCCTTTAATTTAGAAATCTCCCTTTATGACTGAACTTCACCTTTAATCCTGACCGTTGATTGAAATCGATCTCAACCGTTGATGAATTTCAGGAAAGTCTATTTAAGAGACCCTCTGTGAGGCCTCGCCCCGACCCTTCGTAGCCTTAGTGGTTACTTTCTTATTTTGATACTCATGACTCGAGATGTCGAGACATTATTAGATACTCGAACATATCATATTATTTCATGTTGTGTGATGTTATTTTTAGATAGTTGATGTTCGTCATTGAATGCTTTATGTATATGTATGTTGATGAATTAAGTAAAATGTAGGATTTACACATTAATTTTGGAATCCTTATGATGAAGGATATAAGTAGGATGCAAGAAACCTTGATTGATGTATGTTTCAATTTATGTGAATTTTTGATACGTATATATGGGCATGTGATTTTTAGGACTATTGACGTGTGCAATGAGTGTGCAGATAATTTTAGCTGAGAAAACCAACAGAGAAACAAAACTGATCTCTATGTGCTAATTTTGGAAACTTTTTTGTTCGTAATTCACGTATTGTACTGTGAGATGTATGTATGTATCTTCTGTGTTCAGTGAATGTTAGTGTTCATAACTATATTTTTTTAGTGTCACTTGACACTCGTAAATTATTTATGGTCTTCAGTGTGCTGATTAGGGTTAGTTGTGTAACCTTTCAACCCAAGTTGGTTTAAGTTAGTGTCAGTTTGCTACTTAGGTTCTTAATCGAGTTTAGTCATCCTTAATCCGAATTAGTGCTTAATCTGCATTTTAGAATTATTAGTTAGTCCTAATATTTTTTTCTAGCTTTTGTTTGGCTCTATACCTTTTTCCTAAGGCTTAAAACATGATATTATTATACCCAAAGGGTATGAGTATGGGTTAGGGGTCTTTTTCAACCCCTAAGCCCCTTTTTTTGACTTTTGAGGTCACTCAAAAAGTCTCTTTTTGCCTTTGTGCGAAAATTGACCATGGTTAACTTGAGTTACCTCACCTCATCTCCACTTAAGGTTTAACCATAATGTAGGTTGAGTTAGGAGTTTCTAGAATTGCTAGTGGGTGGAAGTAGTTATTGCTCCTTTTGGGTGGTTGAGTTGGAGGCTTATTTAGAGGCCTTCATTGGACTAGTTGAGGTTGTTACCCAATCTCTACATTTAGAGAGGAGTTCTTGAAGGTTGAAGCAAGGAGAAGGAAACTCTACTCAAACTTGTTCATTGCCATTACCTCTTTGTGAAGGTTGGATTTCTCATCTCCCTTGTTCAGATTTTATTCTTGTTTCATGCTTATGCTACCTTGTTGTTGTTTCAATGTTTGTATGTTTGTGGGTATGTTGGAAAGATTTGAGAACCGTGTTATTTTGGAGGTTTTCTTTTCATGTTTATGTTTAAAATTTTGAGATTTTCTTGCATGGATGTTTTGGTATTACTCACCCTTGGATAGGGCAGAAGTGACCAATTTTGGGAAAGGTCTGTTTAGTTGGACTCCAACCAGTGTAGAGTCTCTTCTCAGGATGAGAAGAGGGAGAAAGGGTAGGGTGTTGTGGGCCCCTACCTGTCAGCACAAACCTTGTATTATTATGGTATGTTGAAATAGAAGAACGAAAGTTCTTGGTATATAGCTCCGATTGGGCATTTGTTGTTGTTGTGCTTGACTTCTCCTGGTTGGAAGAATCCACCTTTCCCTAATTTTGATTCATTGTGAATCCTATTGTGTAAACCATGTATGATTATGCATGTTTGATTGTCTCTTGATTATGCTTGGTTGTCACCCGATCAAATATTTGTTTCCTCCATGGTTCTAGAGATGTGTTGCAGAAAACATTATAAATCGCTTGATGAGGGTCATGAAGAAAATTAAATTATATTGTTGAATTTGGGATTGACATCCTATGTAAACTGGTATTTCAAACTTTGTTGGGTGGGCAACGAAGCTGGGTTTTCTTCCTGATTCTTCCTCGGCTGAGCCTTTGATTCAGGTTTGCAAATAAAAATGGAGATTGAGTATGTTTGTTCCTAATGAGATTTATTCGGGAAATCTTCAATTAAATGAATGCACATCAAAAATAGGATGGAAATGTTGTTGATTCAATTAGGCAAAAACTTCATGTTTCTTTATCTGTTGAAAACAAAAAAATCATTTTTTAAAAATAAAAAATTTAGTTTCTTGATTATTGAAATTAAATCAATTCTTGCATTGTGGCTCAAATGGATAATTAAATCTATTGGTTTATTAATTGTGCAAGTGGTCCTATTAGATTTACTTTTTAAAAAAAAAAGTGCCAAGAGAGCAAAAACTCTCTGGTTTTTGTATGGGGAGCAATTTAAATTCTCCCCTTGAGACACAAAATATTCTTAAAAATATTCCAAGATTTAAAAGTTAGATATAAAAAGCAATATACTTATAATAACATGAAAATGTATAAATTAACAATTATCTAACTTACTATCCTAATATCCATTCTCACCAACCTTTCTTTATTCATTTAACCTACATACCCCCATGCGCCAGTTTGTAAAGGAAGGCATTGTGTTGAAAACTTATGAGGTCGAATTTAATGCCAAGTCTTTGGCCACCTCATGACATCACATCCACCCCTCTCTTTTCAATTTTTGGGCGCAGTGAGTAAGACCAATTTGTACCATGGAAAGTGAGTAATGTTTTAAAAAGATTTCATTTCTTTTCTCCATCTTCTATTTGCCGATATTTATGCTGCCTCTCATACCTTAGTTAGATCTGTGCAAGGCTTTCTCATGGCATAAACTTTGGTCCACGTAAAGAGTTTTGGGAGGCGCCCAAGACATGGGAATTTGCAGCTCAGCGAATCCTTACATTTGGCTTTTATTACGAATAATTTGTTAGGGAGGTTAATTATTTTTACTGCCTTCTACCCTTAGCTTTCCTTGCCTACCTTGGACGCTTCATCACACTTGAGCATGGTCAGGGCTAGTGGGTTTGGGGCAGAGAGCCAAGCCTCCTTGGAAAGCACTTGGCGAGCGTCAGTCTTAGGAATCTGGGCTTGGGAATTGGGGATTGATGTGATATGGTTTGGGTAGAAGTTATTGCTAGGCTTAGGATAGTTTAGTAAGTTGTTTTTTTTTTAGTTAAGTTTTAGGTTAGTTTTAGTTGTTAGTTTAGAGTTAGAATAGAGTTAGGTGTTAGTATAGGGTTAGTTTAGTTTTTACTCAACTTTAGATTAGTATGTTATTAACATTAGATTGTTAGGATTAGTTTTGTTGATTAAATGATTAATCAATTTTTTGTTATAATTTAGTTTAGTTTATTTTAATTTAAGATTAGTTTAAAATTAAAGTTAGTTTAAGTTTTTAGATAGCTTTGTTCTAGGAAATGTATATTTTTAATGTTTTAGAATCTAGTTAGTTAATTTAATAAATGGATTAGTAGTAAATTTGGTTATGTTAATACATTTATGTAAGTTAATTGTTTTAAAATTTATATTAATGTAATATAGTTTAGATTTTACTTAGTAATTTTAAATAGATATATATTTTAATATAGTTAGTAGCTATTCTAGTTTTAATTTGGCGATATTTGAAATGGTTTAGAATGGCAATTTTATTTGAATTAAAAGGATAAGTTTAAGTTTGTTATAATTTAAGTATCATATTAAATTAATATTATATTATAGGTTCTATCATCATTTAACTTATGCAACTTTAGTTCTCCACTAATATGTTTTTTTTAAAAACTAATTTTAATGTATTATTGATTTAGTTAGCTATTAGTAAATAAAATTTAAATTTAATAAGATTAGATAGTTAATTTTTATGTTAAGATAGTCAAAATGTTTAAAGTTAATAAATTTTAGATATATATATATATATTCAGTTTTAATTTTAGTTAATCATTTTTTTTAAAAATGACTTTACAATATCGGTTAGATTGTTAATCAATATTTGTCAAAGAGATTTATGGTTATTTTTGATTTAGATACCTTTCAATTAATCTAAATCTCGAATACATTTACTTTATCATTTAAATAATTGTTTCATATTATTGTAAGCTAATAAAATAACGTATCTTCTGATCAATCATTTCCAACTTAGAGCATGTTTAATTATTAATCATTATTCAAACAAGATTTTGTGTGTTTTGCCCTCGTATTTTTGGCCATGACACCCTCATCTCTTCATTTTGAAAGGTTGAATGAGAATTTGCATCGACTTGTTGTTGGAATTCATACTCACATTTGCTCATATTCACATACGTAAAGATCAAGTTTGACCAAAAGTTGACCAAATTTAACCACGGTTGACTTGAGTTGACTAGTTTCAAAAAGAATTTTGAAATAATTAAATGAAATTATTTAATTAAATGGAGTACTTCTAATTAATTAAACAAAGTTATTTAATTAAATGAGAAGCCATTCCTAATTAATTAAATGAAGTTATTTAATTAAATAAGAAAAGTGTCTCTAATTAATCAAAGATTATTTAATTAAATAGAAAAAATAATTATGAGAGCATATCTCATTTTATTAAATTAAATATCTCAACAAAATCTCTCTTCAGTTCAAAAAGGGAAATTTCCAGTTCACTATTGATCAAAAATGAGTTAAATGAGTTAACTCCTTTTTCTACTCAAATTGAATAAGTTAACTCCTTATTTTACTCAAATTAAATCCGTTAACTCCCTTTAATTTGGAAATCTCCCTTTATGACTGAACTTCACCTTTAATCCTGATCGTTGATTGAAATCAATCTCAACCGTTGATGAATTCTAGGAAAGTCTATTTAAGAGACCCTCATCTCTTCATTTTGAAAGGTTGAATGAGAATTTGCATCGAATTGTTGCTGGAATTCATACTCAAATTTGCTCATATTCACATACGCAAATATCAAGTTTGACCAAAAGTTGACCAAATTTAACCACGGTTGATGTGAGTTGACTAGTTTCGAAATTTTTTTAAAAATAATTAAATGAAATTATTTAATTAAATGGAGTAGTTACTTCTAATTAATTAAACAAAGTTATTTAATTAAATGAGAAACCATACCTAATTAATTAAATGAAGTTATTTAATTAAATAAGAAAAGTGTCTCTAATTAATTAAAGATTATTTAATTAAATAGAAAAAGTAATTATGAGAGCATATCTCATTTTATTAAATTAGATATCTCAACAAAATGTCTCTTCAGTTCAAAAAGGGAAATTTCCAATTCACTATTGATAAAAAATGTGTTAAATCAGTTAACTCCTTTTTTTACTCAAATTGAATAAGTTAACTCCTTATTTTACTCAAATTAAATCTGTTAACTCCCTTTAATTTGGAAATCTCCCTTTATGACTGAACTTCACCTTTAAGCCTGACCGTTGATTGAAATCGATCTCAACCGTTGATGAATTCCACGAAAGTCTATTTAAGAGATCCTCATCTCTTCATTTTGAAAGGTTGAATGAGAATTTGCATCGAATTGTTGCTAGAATTCATACTCACATTTTCTCATATTCACATACGCAAAGATCAAGTTTGACCAAAAGTTGACCAGATTTAACCATGCTTGACTTGAGTTGACTAGTTTCGGAAAGAATTTTGAAATAATTAAACAAAATTATTTAATTAAATGGAGTACTTACTTCTAATTAATTAAACAAATTTACTTAATTAAATGAGAAACCATTCTTAATTAATTAAATGAAGTTATTTAATTAAATAAGAAAACAATCTCTAATTAATTAAAGATTATTTAATTAAATAGAAAAAGTAATTATAAGAGCATATCTCATTTTATTAAATTAAATATCTCAACAAAATCTCTCTTCAGTTCAAAAAGAGAAATTTTCAGTTCGCTATTGATAAAAAATGAGTTAAATAAATTAACTCCTTTTTCTACTCAAATTGAATCAGTTAACTCCTTATTTTACTCAAATTAAATCTGTTAACTCCTTTTAATTTGGAAATCTCCCTTTATGATTGAACTTCACCTTTAATCCTGACCGTTGATTGAAATCGATCTCAACCGTTGATGAATTCTAGGAAAGTCTATTTAAGAGACCCTCATGTCTTCATTTTGAAAGGTTGAATGAGAATTTGTATCGAATTGTTGCTGGAATTCATACTCACATTTGCTCATATTCACATACGCAAGATCAAGTTTGACCAAAAGTTGACCAGATTTAACCATAGTTGACTTGAGTTGACTAGTTTCAAATTTTTTTTTGAAATAATTAAACGAAATTATTTAATTAAATGGAGTACTTACTTCTAATTAATTAAACAAAGTTATTTAATTAAATGAGAAGCAATTCCTAATTAATTAAATGAAGTTATTTAATTAAATAAAGAAAGTGTCTGTAATTAATTAAAGATTATTTAATTAAATAGAAAAAGTAATTATGAGAGCATATCTCATTTTATTAAATTAAATATATCAACAAAATCTCTCTTCAGTTGAAAAAGGGAAATTTCCAGTTCACTATTGATAAAAAATGAGTTAAATTAGTTAACTCCTTTCTCTACTCAAATTGAATCAATTAACTTCTTATTTTACGCAAATTAAATCCGTTAACACCCTTTAATTTGAAAATCTTCCTTTATGACTGAACTTCACCTTTAATCCTGACCGTTGATTGAAATCGATCTCAACCGTTGATGAATTCTAGGAATGTCTATTTAAGAGACCCTCATCTCTTCATTTTGAAAGGTTGAGTGAGAATTTGAACTGAATTGTTGCTAGAATTCATACTCACATTTGCTCATATTCACATACACAAAGATAAAGTTTGACCAAAAGTTGACCAGATTTAACCACGGTTGACTTGAGTTAAGTAGTTTTGAAAAAAAATTTGAAATAATTAAACAAAATTATTTAATTAAATGGAGTACTTACTTCTAATTAATTAAACAAAGTTATTTAATTAAATGAGAAGCCATTCCTAATTAATTAAATGAAGTTATTTAATTAAATAAGAAAACTGTCTCTAATTAATTAAAGATTATTTAATTAAATAGAAAAAGTAATTATGAGAGCATTCATCATTTTATTAAATTAAATATCTCAACAAAATCTCTCTTCAGTTCTAAAAGGAAAATTTCCAGTTCACTATTGATCAAAAATGAGTTAAATCAGTTAACTCCTTTTTCTACTCAAATTGAATCAGTTAACTCCTTATTTTACTCAAATTAAATTTGTTAACTCCCTTTAATTTGCAAATCTCCCCTTCTGACTGAACTTCACCTTTAATCCTGACCGTTGATTGAAATTGATCTCAATCATTGATGAATTCCAAGAAAGTCTATTTAAGAGACTCTTATCTCTTCATTTTGAAAGGTTGAATGAGGATTTGCATCAAATTGTTGCTGGAATTCATACTCACATTCGCTCATATTCACATCTGCAAAGATCAAGTTTGACCAAAACTTGACCAGATTTAACCACGGTTGACTTGAGTTGACCAGTTTTGAAAAGAATTTTGAAATAATTAAACGAAATTATTTAATTAAATAGATTACTTACTTCTAATTAATTAAACGAAGTTATTTAATTAAATGAGAAGCCATTCCTAATTAATTAAATGAAATTATTTGATTAAATAAAAAAAGTGTCTCTAATTAATTAAAGGTTATTTAATTAAATAGAAAAAGTAATTATGAGAGCATATCTCATTTTATTAAATTAAATATCCCAACAAAATGTCTCTTCAGTTCAAAAAGGGAAATTTTCAGTTCACTATTGATAAAAAATGAGTTAAATTATTTAACTCCTTTTTCTACTTAAATTGAATCAGTTAACTCTTTATTTTACTCAAATTAAATCTGTTGACTCCTTTTAATTTGGAAATCTCCCTTTATGACAGAACTTCACATTTAATCTTGACAGTTGAATGAAATCGATCTCAACTGTTGATGAATTCGAGGAAAGTCTATTTAAGCGACCCTCATCCCTTCATTTTGAAAGGTTGAATGAGAATTTGCATCGAATTGTTGCTGAAATTCATACTCACATTTTCTCATATTCACGTATGCAAAGATCAAGTTTGACCAAAAGTTGACCAGATTTAACCACGGTTGACTTGAGTTGACTAGTTTCAAAAAGAATTTTAAAATAATTAAAGGAAATTATTTAATTAAATTGAGTACTTACTTCTAATTAATTAAGCAAAGTTATTTAATTAAATGAGAATCCATTCCTAATTAATTAAATGAAGTTATTTAATTAAATAAGAAAAGTGTGTTTAATTAATTAAAGATTATTTAATTAAATAGAAAAGGTAATTGTGAGAGCATGTCTCATTTTATTAAATTAAATATCTCAACAAAATCTCTCTTCACTTCAAAAAGGGAAATTTCCAGTTCACTTTTGATCAAAAATGAGTTAAATGAGTTAACTCTTTTTTCTACTCAAATTGAATCAATTAACTCCTTATTTTACTCAAATTAAATCTATTAACTCCCTTTAATTTGAAAATCTCCCTTTATGACTGAACTTCACCTTTAATGCTGACCGTTGATTGAAATTGATCTCAACCATTGATGAATTCCACGAAAGTCTATTTAAGAGACCCTCATCTCTTCATTTTGTAAGGTTGAATGAGAATTTGCATTGAATTGTTGCTGGAATCATACTCACATTTGCTCATATTCACAAACGCAAAGATCAAGTTTGACCAAAACTTGACCAAATTTAACGACGATTGACTTGAGTTGACTAGTTTGGAAAAGAATTTTGAATTAATTAAATGAAATTATTTAATTAAATGGAGTGCTTACTTCTAATTAATCAAACAAAGTTATTTAATTAAATGAGAAGCCATTCCTAATTAATTAAATAAAGTTATTTAATTAAATAAGAAAAGTATCTCTAATTAATTAAAGATTATTTAATTAAATAGAAAAAGTAATTATGATAGCATATCTCATTTTATTAAATTAAATATCTCATTAAAAATCTCTCTTCAGTTCAAAAAGGGAAATTTCCAGTTCACTATTGATCAAAAATGAGTTAAATTGGTTATTTCAAAATTCTTTTCGAAACTAGTCAACTCAAGTCAACCATGGTAAAATTTGGTCAACTTTTGGTCAAACTTGATCTTTGCGTATGTGAATATGAGCAAATGTGAGTATGAATTCTAGCAACAATTCGATGCAAATTCTCATCCAACCTTTCAAAATGAAGAGATGAGGGTCTCTTAAATAGACTTTCCTGGAATTCATCAACGATTGAGATCGATTTCAATCAGCGGTCATGATTAAAGGTGAAGTTCAGTTATAAAGGGAGATTTCCAAATTAAAGAGAGTTAACAGATTTAATTTGAATAAAATAAGGAGTTAACTGATTCAATTTGAGTAGAAAAAGGATTCAACTGATTTAACTCATTTTTGATCAATAGTGAACTGAAAATTTCCCTTTTTGAACTGAAGAGAGATTTTGTTGGGATATCTAATTTATTAAAATGAGATATGCTCTCATAATTACTTTTTCTATTTAATTAAATAATCTTTAATTAATTAGAGACACTTTTTTTATTTAATTAAATAGCTTCATTTAATTAATTAGGAATGGCTTCTCATTTAATTAAATAACTTTGTTTAACTAATCAAAAGTAAAAACTCTATTTAATTAAATAATTTTTTTTAATTATTTAAAAATTCTTTTCGAAACTAGTCAACTCAAGTCAACTGTAGTTAAATCTTGTCAACTTTTGGTCAAACTTGATCTTTGCGTATGTGAATATGAGCAGATGTGAATATGAATTCCAGCAACAATTCGATGCAAATTCTCATTCAACCTTTCAAAATGAAGAGATGAGGGTTTCTTAAATAGACTTTCCTAGAATTCATCAACGGTTGAGATCGATTTTAATCAACGGTCAGGATTAAAGGTGAAGTTCAGTCATAAAGGGAGATTTCCAAATTAAAGGGAGTTAACAGATTTAATTTGAGTAAAATAAAGAGTTAACTGATTCAATTTGAGTAAAATAAAGAGTTAACTGATTCAATTTGAGTAAAAAAAGGATTCAACTGATTTAACTCATTTTTGATCAATAGTGAACTGAAAATTTCCCTTTTTGAACTGAAGAGAGATTTTGTTGGGATATCTAATTTAATAAAATGAGATATGCTCTCATAATTACTTTTTCTATTTAATTAAATAATCTTTAATTAATTAGAGACACTTTTTTTATTTAATTAAATAGCTTCATTTAATTAATTAGGAATGGCTTCTCATTTAATTAAATAACTTTGTTTAATTAATTAGAAGTAAGTACTCCGTTTAATTGAATAATTTCGTTTAATTATTTCAAAATTCTTTTTGAAAATAGTCAACTCAATTCAATCGTGGTTAAATCTGATGAACTTTTGGTCAAATTTGATCTTTGCGTATGTGAATATGAGAAAATGTGAGTATGAATTCCAGCAACAATTCGATGCAAATTCTCATTCAACCTTTCAAAATGAAGAGATGAGGGTCTCTTAAATAGACTTTCTTGGAATTCATCAACGGTTGAGATCGATTTCAATCAACGGTCAGCATTAAAGGTGAAGTTCAGTCATAATGGAAGATTTTCAAATTAAAGGGAGTTAACAGATTTAATTTGAGTAAAATAAGGAGTTAATTGATTCAATTTGAGTAGAAAAAGGAGTTAATTGATTTAACTCATTTTTTATCAAAAGTGAACTGGAAATTTCTCTTTTTGAACTGAAGAGAGATTTTTTTGAGATATTTAATTTAATAAAATGAGATTTACTCTCATAATTACATTTTCTATTTAATTAAATAATCTTTAATTAATTAGAGACACTTTTCTTTTTTAATTAAATAACTTTATTTAATTATTTAGGAATGGCTTCTCATTTAACTAAATAACTGTGTTTAATTAATTAGAAGTAAGTACTGCATTTAATAAAATAATTTCATTTAATTATGTCAAAATTCTTTTCCAAACTAGTCAACTCAAGTCAACCTTGGTTAAATCTAGTCAAATTTTTGTCAAAGTTGATCTTTGCGTATGTAAATATGAGCAAATGTGAGTATGAATTCTAGCAACAATTCAATTCAAATTTTCAATCAACCTTTCAAAATGAAGAGATGAGGGTCTTTTAAATAGACTTTCCTAGAATTCATCAATGGTTGAGATCGATTTCAATCAACGGTTAGGATTAAAGGTGAAGTTCAGTCATAAAGGGAGATTTTTAAATTAAAGGGAGTTAACAGATTTAATTTGAGTAAAATTAGGAGTTAACTGATTCAATTTGAGTAGAAAAAGGAGTCAACTTATTTATCCCATTTTTGATCAATAGTGAATTGGAAATTTCCCTTTTTGAACTAAAGAGAAATTTTGTTGAGATATTTAATTTAATAAAATGAGATATGCTCTCATAATTACTTTTTCTATTTAATTAAATAATCTTTAATTAATTAGAGACACTTTTCTGATTTAATTAAATAACTTCATTTAATTAATTAGGAATGGCTTCTCATTTAATTAAATAATTTTGCTTAACTAATTAGAAGTAAGTACTCCATTTAATTAAATAATTTTGTTTAATTATTTCAATTTTTTTTCGAATCTAGTCAACTCAAGTCAGGCGTGGTTAAATCTGGTCAACTTTTGATGAAACTTGATCTTTGCGTATGTGAATATGAGCAAATGAGAGTATGAATTCTAGAAACAATTCGATGCAAATTCTCATTCAATCTTTCAAAATGAACAGATGAGGGTCTTTTAAATAGACTTTCCTGGAATTCATCAACTTGTTGAGATCGATTTCAATCAGCAGTCAGGATTAAAGGTTAAGTTCAGTCATAAAGGGAGATTTCCAAATTAAAGAAAATTAACAGATTTAATTTGAGTAAAATAAGGAGTTAACTTATTTAATTTGAGTAAAAAAAGGAGTCAACTGATTTAACTCATTTTTGATCAATAGTGAACTGCAAATTTCACTTTTTGAATTGAAGAGAGATTTTGTTGAGATATTTAATTTAATAAAATGAGATATGCTCTCATAATTACTTTTTCTATTTAATTAAATAATCTTTAATTAATTAGAGAGACTTTTCTTATTTAATTAAATAACTTCATTTAATTAATTAGGAATGGCTTCTCATTTAATTAAATAACTTTGTTTAATTAATTAGAAGTAAGTACTCCATTTAATTAAATAATTTCGTTTAATTATTTCAAAATTCTTTTCGAAACTAGTCAACTCAAGTCAGCCGTGGTTAATCTGGTCAACTTTTGGTCAAACTTTATCTTTGCTTATGTAAATATGAGCAAATGTGTGTATGAATTCCATCAACAATTTGATGCAAATTCTCATTCAACCTTTCAAAATGAAGAGATGAGGGTCTCTTCACTAGACTTTCTTGGAATTCATCAATGGTTGAGATCGATTTCAATCAACGGTCAGGATTAAAGGTGAAGTTCAGTCATAAAGGGAGATTTCCAAATTAAAGGGAGTTAACAATTTTAATTTGAGTAAAATAAGTAGTTAACTGATTCAATTTGAGTAGAAAAAGGAGTCAACTGATTTAACTCATTTTTGATCAATAGTGAACTGGAAATTTTCTTTTTTGAACCGAAGAGAGATTTTGTTGAAATATTTAATTTAATAAAATGAGATTTTCTCTCATAACTACTTTTTCTATTTAATTAAATAATCTTTAATTAATTAGAGACACTTTTCATATTTAATTAAATAACTTCATTTAATTAATTAGGAATGGCTTCTCATTTAATTAAATAACTTTGTTTGATTAATTAGAAGTAAGTACTCTATTTAATTAAATAATTTTGTTTAATTATTTCAAATTTTTTTCGAAACTAATCAACTCAAGTCAATCGTGATTAAATTTGGTCAACTTTTGGTCAAACATGATCTTTGCATATGTAAATATGAGCAAATGTGAGTATGAATTCCAGCATCAATTCGATGCAAATTCTCATTCAACCTTTCAAAATGAAGAGATGAGGGTCTCTTAAATGGATTTTCGTAGAATTCATCAACGGTTGAGATCGATTTCAATCAACGGTCAGGATTAAAAGTGAAGTTCAGTCATAAAGTGAGATTTAAAAATTAAAGGGAGTTAACAGATTTAATTTGAGTAAAATAAGGAGTTAACTGATTCAATTTGAGTTAAAAAGGAGTCAACTTATTTAACTTATTTTTTATCAATAGTGAACTAGAAATTTCATTTTTTGAACTGAAGAAAGGTTTTGTTGAGTTATTTAATTTAATAAAATGAGATATGCTCTCATAATTAATTTTTTTTTTAATTATATAATCTTTACTTATTTAGAGACACTTTTCTTATTTAATTAAATAACATCATTTAATTAATTAGGTGTAATGCCCCGCCAAGGGATTCAAAAAAAATTACTAAGTTTGCCAAACAATTTTTCTTTTAAATATGAAAGATAAAACCATTCATAACATTTGTGGAAGCAATAGGAACAATTCAAATAAAAATAAACATAACATATATACATAACATGCTACATTCTTTAAAGATCCCTTAATGTTGTATCACATCTAAATTAACTATTCATCTAACATCTCATCTTTATGAAATAACAATGATACATCCAATGTACTTAAACAATATACAAGTGTCCTTTTGTAATTATATTTTAGTTTAGCTCAATCATCCACTATACATATCACAGGGTATGAAAAGCTTAAAAGAATAAACATCTAAGTAGATAAAGTACATCATCATCATCTAATATTAATTCATGATGCAATAACATAAATGAAACCACATATCATACATGATACATCATCTCAAAAGATATAAACATCCATCACAAAAGATAACCATATATCACAAACATAAATAAGCACGGTTCCTCCCAACCGTAAATAGCATCATTCGACCATCGTGGATCCTAGCCATCCCTTCGTGCATAACATTCCAAAGCACCGAAGAGATCATCGGTATTAACATAGTAGGAATGTCACTCCTAAGACATCCTACTAACATGCAAAGTAAAGCATAATAAATCATCAACTAACATATGCAAAGTAAAGCAAATCTTCAATATAGGAAACATACCAGTAAATACATCCATCATAAGGTATATTATCTATCATAATGCTCCAGGAACATGATGAAAAATAAATACCAACCAAGGATACTCCAGCCAAGATGTCTCGGATAGATCTCAAATGATAAGAGTGAAAATACACTACTACCTAATCGCGTGGAACCTAAGTGATCCACTCCCACCGTGCTGAGGAGATAATCTTAAGTCCCAAATAAGATATCAATTCACGAAGCACAAATCTCTATAAGTTCAAAAATCCTAAAAGTATACTAACTCAAAGGTTCCATCACACAAAATCGACATCTAATTCCCAGAGGCACACAAAGACATGTAGAAAACCTACTCTGCAAGCGGGAAAGGTTCATTGCATTTATCACGTACAAGTTACCCTAGTAGTTAGCTAAACTCCACGGGTCCATACTAATCTCATGCGGGCAGTAGTATCCTCTCATACTGATGAGGCATACTACGGAATGCACAGTCACAACCATGCGTTCTCACTACTCCCTTCCTAACCTGTACAAGCACTCAAGGCATGGGTGAGAACATCAAAACAATTATCTTTTTAGACTCATTTAATCCCCATTTAGTGTGTAAATGTTATCACTTATTAACAAAACTTACAATGAGTTACCCTGGTAGCCACTTAGGGCCCCGACCCCCATTGCAAGCCACTTCCCGACACTACAAGTAGATTACCTACCCTAAGCTCATGGAATCATAAATCTCAAAATCATAAAAGATAATCCATAATAAAATCATCAAATATGCATAAAAACATCAAATATCCATAATAAGAATCATCAAATCTCCAAGATAAGAATCATCAAATCTCTATGAGCATCCGAAAAGCATCCATAGAAAATCATGACCACAACAGTTCTCTATTGGCAATTGAAGGCATCACTGATAATAATAAGTATCCATTGGTTCTCAATAACCAAAATATATCTCAAGATAAATGGTTCTCAACAAGCAACCAAGAATATCTCAAAATCATATTGATCGAAGACTCCAAAATGGTTGTGTCAAACATGTCACAACATGACATCATCAAGAAATAGATCCATATTTCAGTCCCATCATGGAAACTAGAAAATAATCTAAGGATAACTAATTGATGACTCAAAAATGATTATCTCAAGTGTCTCATACACATACCTCTCAGCTTCACACATGAAGACTGATGAACAATAACAATCAGTAAATAAAAACATTTCATAGAGCATATGATCACATTACCATGGTTGGGCTTATAAAGATCGAGACCAAATAAGATCAACATGCCATCATATCTCATAACCCCTGAGCCTCTGGTAACATCCTAGGACTGGTCAACACTAGTCAACCCAAAACTCAAAACAAGAAGCATATAGAATACACGATGCAAACACATATTTTGGTTTACTAAATTCACATAGTTGAATAATGTGTAGGGGTTTCCAATTTTTTTTTGCAAGTATACTTCAAGTGTTTTAAGTTTCATCATTTGACCTACAAGTCAACCCAATTGTTCCCCGATAGCATTACCCTTCCATTATTAAGAATTACATTCTAAGAATAACTTAAGGATAAATATTCACTAAACTGATCATCATTGACTTTAATTTAATTTCTTTCTTTATTTAACTAAGATCCATATTCTAATTGATTAACCTTCCTTCAATGTTACTTCAAATTTTTAGGATCATTATTCGTTATATTAGAAGAGGACCGATTATCATTCTGTCATGCCCAGACTATGAGGGCAAAAATACACAAATTTTTTTTTGAATAATAATTAATAATTAAACATGCTCTAAGTTTGACATGATTGAGATAGAAGTTTTAGTACAGGTTCTCTACATTACGTCTTAAGATTTTAAACATGAGGACGATAACATCATTAAAATTTTGAAACTTTCGTAATAAAAATTACTTAAATAACAATGTACATGAATTCTAATTTAAAATTACTTGCAATATCAAATCAATTAAACCTACATTAAAACTTATTTAAATAGCCAATTAATCGATAAATTTAGTCTACTTAATGGTAAAATAAAACAATTAAATTACATTTGAATTAAAACTAACTAACTTAGTATTTACAAAATTAAACATAACTATGTAACTAAAAATTATTAACAATTAACAACAGAAGTCCTTAATCAAAACATAAAGTAACCTTAAAACTTTATTAAATTAAACTAATTATACTTTAACAATTTAAAGTTTCATTTTAAACTAACTATTAACATAACAATATATAGAAAAAAACTAGACTAAACTAACATGTTAAAAAAAAAAATTAAATAACTTAAAACCAAAGATAAACTATACTAATTAAAATTAACTCTAAACTAAACTAAACCATATTTTAAATTACTAACATTGAATCTGAAATTACATTTAAATTTAATACTACTCTCAACAAACTAAACTAACATAATTTTAAAACATTTAATAAAACTCAACTAAAATAATTAAACAAACTAACCTACACCTAACATAGCTAACTCTAACCTATTAACCCTACCATTCCTACTCTACCACCCCTCCCTTGGGTCACGTCAACCCCAACCTTGGGTGAGTGCTTCCCAAGGTCAAGCGCCACCCAAGCGCTGACCAAAGGGTAGGGCTCTGCCCCAAAACAAGCAAGCGCATCCTTCAGAAAAAGGCGCCCAAACTAGTGGGTGAGAAAAAAAAAAAAAACAAAGCTTCAACACAAATTTTAAACTTTACCATGCCCTGCAAATTTTTGAGATGTGACCGGGTGATGTCATCACTATGATGACTAAAGATTTTCAAACTTTTTTTTAAAATTCCTCCTTTCATGCTGACGGCTAAGGGAGAAGATAAGGCATTTAAGTTATAAAGTTTTATGCGTGATTTAAAAGAGGATATTTAAAAGAATATTCTTTGTTCCATAAAATTCTAAATGCCAAGCCCATACAAAAGGCAGAGAGTTTTCTTACACTCTACGGCCACATTTTTTTTGAAAATTTTCTAAGTGTAGAGTTAAAGTCATGCATTTTCTTTTTTTTCTTGTATATAATTGGAATAGAATTGAAACATAGATTTAACCATTTACTCAATAATGCAAGTTTGATTAATATCCAATAATCATAAAACTAATTTTACATGAATGAACATAAATTTCCATTTCCAACATATATGAACAACTTGATATAATGCCCAACTGAACATCATCAATTCCATCCAAATTTTAAAATTCATCCATCTAAAATTAAAATTTACAATTAAATCACATGACAAGCAATTATACCCAACACCAATTTTATTGGCCAACCTAATTCAAAGGCTTAGCCGAGAAAGAATCAGGAAGAAAACCCGGCTTCGCTGCCATTTACAATAAGGTTTAAAATAGGATCTCAATCCCAAATTTCAACAATTAAATTAAATTTTTCCTCATGATCAAAGTCAAGGAGTTTGTAATGTTTTCTTAATCTCATTTCAAGAACCATGGGGGAAACCAATATCTGATCGGGTGACAACCAAGCAGAACCAAAAGAAAATCAAACATGCATAATCATACATGGTTTACACAATAGGATTCATAATGAATCAAAACTAGGGAAAGGTGGATTCTTCCAACAGGAGAAGTCAAGCATAACACCAATTCAGATGCCCAATCGGGGCTAATAACCAAGAACTTCCGTTCTTCCATTTAAACATGCCATACTCATACCAGGTTTGTGCTGACCGGTAAGGGCCCATAACACCCTACCCTTTATCCCTTTTCTCATCCTGAGACGAGACTCTACACTGGTTGGAGTCCAACTAAACAGACTTTTCCCAAAATTGGTCACTTCTGCCCTCTCCAAGGGGTGAGTAATACCAAAACACCCATGCAAGGAAAACTCAAAATTGCAAACATAAACAAGAAAGGAAAACAACCAAAATGACATGGTTTTCAAATCTTCCCAACATACCCACAACCATACAATAGTGAAACAACAACAAGGTAATATGAACATGAAACCAAACATTAAAAAAAACTGAATAAGGGAGATGAGAATTTCCTACCTTCACAAAGAGGTAATGACAATGAACAAGTTTGAGTAGAGTATCCCTTTCCTTCCTTCAACCTTAAAGCATTCCTCTCTAAATGTAGAGATTGGTAACAACCTCCACTAGCCCAATGAAGGCCTCTAAATAATCCTCCAACTCAACCACCCAAAAGGAGCAATGACTATCTCCACCTACTAACAAATCTAGAAACTCCTAACTCAACCTACACCATGGTTAAACCCTAAGTGGAGATGAGGTGAGGTAACTCAAGATAACCATGATCCATTTTCGCACAAAGGAAAAAAGAGACTTTTTGAGTGACCTCAAAAGTCAAAAAAAGGGGCTTAGGGGTTGGAAAAGACCCCTAACCCATACCCATACCCTTTTGTTAGAATAATAACATGTTTTAAGGCCTTAGGAAAGAGGTTTAGAGTCAAATAAAATCTAGGAATAAGATAGGTCCATCTAACTACTCTAACTTGCAAATTAATCACTAATCTGGATAAGGGATGACTAACCTTAATTAAGAACCTAATAGAAAACTGACACTAACTTAAACCAACTTGGTCCAGAGGTTAAACAATTAAACCTAAACGGCACACCGAAGCACATAAACATTTTATGAGTGTCAAGCGATACTGAAAGAACATAATTACGAACATTAACATTCATTGAACAAAGAAGATACATACATATATCTCACAATACAATACGTGAATTACGGACAACAAGGTTTTCAAATTTAGCACATAGAGATTAGTTCTATTTTTTCGTAGGGTTTCTCGGCTAAAATATCTGCACACTCATTACACACATCAGTAGTCCCGTAAAATCACATGTACATAAATGTATACGTATTCAAAAATTCACATAAATTAAAACATACATCAATAAGGGTTTCTTTATCCTACTTAATTCTTAATCATTTAAAATCTCTTAAATCAAAGTCTCAATTCCTACATTTACTGATTTTATCAACATACATATACATGAAACATTAAATGACAATCATCAAATATATCTGAAAATAACATTACACAACATGAAATAATAAAATTTGTTTTAAGCATTAGATAATGTCTCGACATCTCGAGTCGTGAATATCAAAAAAGATAATAGTAATGCATCACTATGCTACGATGGGTCGGGGCAAGGCCTCACATCCTCCCCCACTAGGCATGAACTTCCTCTCATGAAGTCGTGACCTCATCGTAACAATCCCATTGGACCCTAACCTGGTCTAGCTCTCGGCCTCGAAGTGCTAGGGTTTGTCGGGCAATAATGCAGATAGGCTCCAGTGCTAGCTGTCCATCTGACTCCACATGTAAAACATCCCAATCTATAATATGAGATTCATCATAAATGTATCCTCTAAGTACTAAAATATGAAACACATCGTGGATGCGTGATAGGCTAGGTGGCAAAGCTAAAAGGTATGCAATAGGTCCTATCCTCTCAAGGATCTCGAATGGCCCCACAAATTGGGGTGCCAACTTAGAGCCCTTTTCGAAACGAATCGGACTCTTGTGTGGTCGCACCCTTAGGAACACTCTATCTCCAACCTGATACTCTCGATCTGTCCTCTTTGCATCTGCATACTTCTTCTGCCTATCCTGTGCCTCTTTTAGGCGCTCTCTAATCAGGGTCACTTGCTGCTCCATCTCCTTTACTAACTAGGGACCAATAGATACTCGATCCTAGATCCTATCCCAACTCAAGGGTGTCTTGCACGATCTCCCTTACAAAGCCTCATAAGGCGGCATACCTATGGAAGAATGATGCCCATTGTTGTAGGCAAACTCGACAAGATGTAGGTATTCCTCCCATTTGACCTGATGGTCCATCACGTACATACGTAGCATGTCCTCCAAAACTTGATTCACTCGCTCGGTCTGGCCATCGGTTTGAGGATGGTACGCTATACTAAAATTGAGCCTAGTGCCCAAAGCTGACTGCAACTCTCTCCAAAATGAAGAATTGAACAAAGAGTCTCTGTCAGATATGATCTTATGGAGAACACCATGAAGTCTAACAATGTCTCGCAAGAATACCTGAGCTATGTCTCGTGCTGCGAATGTAGTACACACAGGTGAGAAATGGGCAACCTTGGTCAATGTGTCAACTATCACCAAAATGGCATCATGGTGAGGAGATGACATAGGAAGACCAACAATAAAATTCATAGATATAGTGTCTCATTTCCACACTGCAATCTCATGCAGCTGGAGAAGCCCGCCAGGATGATGGTGCTCTGCCTTCACCCTCTGGCACTCAAGGCATCTCGAAACTATGCTAGAAATCTACACTCTCATGCTTGGCCAATGATACAACTACCTCAAATCTGCATGTAACTTCTTAACACTGGGGTGCACTACATAAGGTGCTCTGTGAGCCTCAAGTACAATGAGCTCACGCAAACCCCCAATGGAAGGTACATACATACGTCCCCTATGATGCAAA
Source organism: Cupressus sempervirens (assembly GCA_028749045.1). NCBI lineage: Eukaryota > Viridiplantae > Streptophyta > Pinopsida > Cupressales > Cupressaceae > Cupressus > Cupressus sempervirens. The sequence continues at coordinate 282,333,812 of CM053791.1, forward strand.
ATTCCATCGGACTCCAAGGAATACTTTGCAAACTTCCCTTCCAAGGGTCTCTAAGAATGTACTAATTGACTAACTTCTGCATAAAGCTCATCAACTGGTAAGTGCTGCAAGATCCGCTCTCTCAAGTCAGTGCAAGTAGTCACAGATGAAAGCTCATGGCGCCTTCTACTTAAGGCATCTGCAACCATATTCTCCTTTCCATTGATGTAATGTACATCAAAATCATACTCACATAGAAACTCCATCCACCTTCTTTGCCTAGCATTAAGGTTCGGCTGAGAAAATATGTACTGCAAGCTCTGGTAATTGGAATGAAGCTCAAATCTATGACCCAGAAGAAAATGTTGCCATCTCACCAAAGCATGAACCACTGCCGCTAGTTCTAGGTCATGAGTAGGATAATTGAGTTCATGAGTCTTCAACTTCCTAGACTCAAAAGAAATAGGTTGTCCTTCCTGCATAAGGATTTCTCCTAAACCATCTAAAGATGCATCGGTGCACACCACAAAATCTGTAACAGGATCTGGTACTGCAAGAATCGGTGCACTCATGAGGGCTCTCTTGAGCTCTTCAAAAGCTCTACTACACTTCTCCGTCCACTCTTACTTCTTTCTTTTCCTCTGAAGAGAAGTGATGGGGTGTGCCAATCTAGAGAATCCTAAAATGAAGTGTCGGTAATAACCTGCTAGCCCCATAAAGCTCCTCACTTCAATAATACTGGTGGGTGCTGGCCAATCCATGATAGCCCTGATATTTGATGGGTCTACTGAGACACCTGATATGACATGACCCAAATAATGTATCTCGGGTCTGAAGAATGCACACTTCGACAAGCTGCCAAACAATTGATTCTCTCTCAGCCTCTACAATACCTGTCTCAGGTGCTCTTCATGCTCCCTCTCATCATGAGAATAAATTAGACTATCATCAAGAAACACAACCACAAAATTATCCAAAAAGGTATGAAATACTCCATTCATGAGGCTCATGAATACAGCTGGAGCATTCGTAAGGCCAAAAGGTACCACAGTGAACTTGTAGTGGCCATACCTAGTACGAAAAGTTGTCTTGGGGATATCACTATCCACAATCCTCAATTGATGGTAACCCAATTTTAGGTCAATCTTTGAGAATACTCGGGCACCCTGCAATTGATCAAAGAGGTCATTGATTCTGGGGAGAGGGTATCGATTCTTGATGGTCACCTTGTTCAACTGCCGATAATCGATACACAACCTAAGTGATCCATCCTTCTTCTTGACGAAGATCATTGGTGCACCCGAAGGTGACACACTAAGTCGAATATGCCCCTTCTCCAAGAGTTCCTCCAACTAAGCCTTTAGCTCACTAAGCTCATGAGTAGTCATCCTATATGGTGCTCTCAAAACTGGTTCAGCTCCTAGCACTAGGTCTATGTGAAAATCCACTGCTCGAGGTGGAGGCATACCAGGAAGCTCTGAAGGAAACACATCTACAAACTCCTGAAGGATTGGAAAATGATCAAGGGATGGCTTCCTTTTTGAATCTTCCTCTCGGTCACTAATAGTGATAGCAAACAACTGACCACCCTTTCGCATGCACCGTCTAAGCTGCATAGTGGAAATCATACGAAGGGACACTGGCCTCTTCACTCCGAAGATCTCTCTAGAGATACCATTGTCATCCACACATTCCACCCTCTTCTGTCGACAATCCATCTTGGAATTGTGGGCATAAAGCCAATCCATACCAAGAACAACATCATAAGAACCTAGAGGGGTAATGCGTAGATCAGTCCTAGTGGTCATGTCTCCAATCTGCATCTGAAAACTCCACACCATGGAACTAACTGACACTCTGGCTCCTGAGGCTAACTCTACCTCCTAACTAACATCCTGTCTAACTGCCACTAGCTCGCAATGCTCCACCACAAATGGAGATATAAAAGAGTTAGTAGCCCCAGAATCAAATAAAAATGCAACCATACGGCCCTATATAATACTTGTAGTCTTGATAACTATGGCCTAATGCTCAGCCTGGCGGTTGTCAATCGCTGCAAAAACTCTATGGGATCTACCCATGTCACCAACTGTCAGCTCTGAAAAAGCCCTGCTTTGATCGCTAAATGTCTATCCCTGCGGACACTCCCTAGCTATATGTCCCATGCCACCACAAGTGTAGCATGGTCCGTGAGTATAAGATCATGCACCCTATTACCCAAACTGTTGTGGTGCTCCTAACTTGCTAGATCCGATGAATCCTCCCCTAGAAGACTGCTGAGTCTTCCCTGACTATGATTGTGGGGCCTGTACTTTCTGATCCTGCCTAGGACCCTGTGACTGCCACTACTTTTGCTTGGAGCCTTGATAACCCTGAGAAGGTTTCTACTATTGCTGCTGGGGTTTTGGCTACAGAGACTGCTGGCCCCTAGAGGACCTAGTTGTATAGTTTTGATTCCCTTTCCAAGGGGGTTTCTGCTGGGAGGAGTTTCAGTTCTGAGACCGATCCTGTGACTCCTGCCTACCTCGAGTATCCTTAGCAACTAGTGCTATCTCCACTGCCTATCTAAAGGTGGTAGGGAAGGCCATCCTAACTGGGCCCTGAAGAGAGAAATTCAGACCCATGATAAAGTGATGCACCCATAGTTTCTCATCCTTCATGTATTCCACATAAGGAAGGAGCTCAAGAAACCTACTCTCGTACTGAGCCACTGTAAGGCCTCTCTGATAAAGAGAATGGAACTCCTCTATCTATTTCTACCGAAAATGCTCTGAAAATTACCTCTCTCCGAATCTTTCTAGGAAAGATTCCCATGTGAGGGTGTCCATCCTCACTCCACCAATGATCTTCTCTTGATGTGATGCAGGAGCATCTTGCATGGAAAAATTATTGGAAAAAAAAAAAAAAAAAAAATCTGGAGGAGAGAGAAAGTGACGAAAATTAGAGGAGAAATAATAAATAAATAAAAACAGAAAAAAGGAGAAAAAGAAAAAAGGAGGAATTTCTATTTTTGAGGAGCATAGGTGACATAAAATAAAAAAATAAGAAATTAGTTGTCATTCCATTTATCGAGGTGTGTGGGTAGAATTCTAGAAAGTTATGAATATTGTAGAAAGCTATGGAAGTTGTAGAAGGTTGTGGAGAAATTCTAGAAGGTTGTGGATAAGTCATGTATTGGGTGGTAAGTGCCTATTTAAGCAAGGCATATGAGCATTTCTAAATCAAGCTTGGAGAAGCTCAAAGAGAAGCTTGAGAAGTGGAAGCTCAAGAAGAAGGTGAAAGCTTGAGAAGTGGAAGCTCGAGGAGGAGAAGTTGGGAAGTAGAAGCTTTGGAAGGAAAGCTTGGAAATGTGAAAGTTGTGGAAGGTGAAGCTTGGAAAGCTTGGAAGGCTTCAAGGTGTGAAAGATAAGGAGGAAGTGAAGAGTGAGTTTTTCTGAGTTTGTGGACAGGGTGCCGAATGTGAGGCAGTTTACAGCAGGATTGTGATGGAGTTGTGAGTGTGTAGACAGAGCACCGAATGTGAGGCAGTTTACACTTGGATCTTGGATAAAGTTGGAGAAGAGCTAGTGACTGTGGTTGAGAAACAAGGAAGTTGCTTGGTGGCTTGCGAGCACAAGTTGAGATCTTGGAGGTTTCTACCGGAGTGTGGATCTGGACTAGCTTGGGTTTGGATTGGATCTTGAGAGATCTTGTAGAAATGTTATTGTAATTGCTATTGTATTTTCAAGTATAATAAAATTGTATTCATATTGTTGCATTCTTGGTTTTGATTTGGTAGGGTGGTGTGGCCCTTCGTCAGTGGTATTAGAGTCATCCTTCATCAGTGGTATCAAAGCGAGAGTTCTTGAGTGTACAAGCAAATCACCGAAGTGTGAGGCAGTTTGTACCAGGACCTTGGTTGGGTGAAGTTTATCAGAGCTGGTGGATTGCAAATCCATTGTCTTAGACTTGTGATGTGGCTCCTGATTATTCGTGCGAGGTGGCAGGTTGTGATATGACTTGCAAACAATTTGAGGTTGTCACAAGGAGCATGAGAAGGATTTTTTGCAGAGGGTTTACGAAGATCTTGGGAGATGGATCCAAGAGGATTGGACCCTAAGATGATTGCAAAAATCCATGATATAGTGAAGAGGAATTTTTCTAAGATGATTTCTCGGTTGGATGCTAGATTGGCTGATCAAGCTAAGAAGGTCAAGGTGGAAGGGGATGGTTTTGCTGATCAGTTTGTGGAGCCTGATGCAGAACCTGCAGAGCAACTAGAGGTTGTTGCTAAAGATATTCCTAATGTTGTTGATGTTGTGACAGATGTTGGTTTTCATGATCAATTGGTTGAGTCTAACGTGGATATTGTGGAGCACTCGATTGTGGATGATCTAGTTGATGTTGGTGGTGACTTATTTGTTGCAGAGCACTTGATCATGGATGATCCAATTGTTGGAGATGAGTTATGTATTGCAGAGCATCTTGTTGTGAGCAATGAGGTTTTTGGTGTTGAGATTTTGGCATGTATTGATGGTGATCTACAAGTTGGTGCTAATATGGAGTTTGTTGTTGCTAATGTGGGGTTTATTGCTATGGGTGTGAAATCACTAGTTGCTGATGTGGATGAGAGTTTTCTATTGAAGCATTATGTTCAGTTTGTTCTTGGAAATGAGCATGTTGATTGGATGGTTGAGATGTTGGTGTGGAAGATTTGTATGGTGTTTTTGTTGTCCCTATTGAGGTGGAAGCATTTGGTGAAGATGAAGATGGTGGTAGATCTTTCTTTTGACGTCAAAGTGTGGGACACACTTTTGTATCTATCGAGGGAGTCTGATGCAGGAGCATCTTGCACGGAAAAATTATTGGCAAAAAAAAAAAAATTGAAAAAAAATTTAAAAAAAAATCTGGAGGAGAGAGAAAGTGACAAAAATTAGAGGAGAAATAATAAATAAATAAAAAGGGAAAAAGGAGAAAAAGAAAAAAGGAGGAATTTCTATTTTCGAGGAGCATAGGTGACATAAAATAAAAAAATAAGAAATTAGTTGTCATTCAATTTATTGAGGTGTGTGGGTAGAATTCTAGAAAGTTATGAATATTGTAGAAAGTTGTGGAAGTTGTAGAAGGTTGTGGAGGAATTCTAGAAGGTTGTGGATAAGTCATGTATTGGGTGGTAAGTGCCTATTTAAGCAAGGCATATGAGCATTTCTAAATCAAGCGTGGAGAAGCTCAAGGAGAAGCTTGAGAAGTGGAAGCTTGAGAAGGGAAAGCTTGAGAAGTGGAAGCTCAAGAAGAAGGTGAAAGCTTGAGAAGTAGAAGCTTGAGAAGTGGAAGCTCGAGAAGGAGAAGTTGGGAAGTAGAAGCTTTGGAAGGAAAGCTTGGAAATGTGAAAGTTGTGGAAGGTGAAGCTTGGAAAGCTTGGAAGGCTTCAAGGTGTGAAAGAGAAGGAGGAAGTGAAGAGTGAGTTTTTTTGAGTTTGTGGACAGGGCGCCGAATGTGAGGCAGTTTACAGCAGGATTGTGATGGAGTTGTGAGTGTGTAGACAGAGTGTCGAATGTGAGGCAGTTTACACTTGGATCTTGGATAAAGTTGGAGAAGAGCTAGTGACTGTGGTTGAGAAACAAAGAGGTTGCTTGGTGGCTTGCGAGCACAAGTTGAGATCTTGGAGGTTTCTACCAGAGTGTGGATCTGGACTAGCTTGGGTTTGGATTGGATCTTGAGAGATCTTGTAGAAATGTTATTGTAATTGCTATTGGATTTTCAAGTATAATAAAATTATATTCATATTGTTGCATTCTTGGTTGTGAGTTGGTAGGGTGGTGTGGCCCTTCGTCAGTGGTATCAGAATGTACCTACATTATGATGCCACCAGTTGGAGGCATCCCCTCTCAACTGATGAACTGCTAGGCGTGCTTTTAGATTACTCCCATAAGGGCGTAACCCAAAGCACCACTGTAAGCTCTGCAACCATGCCTCTGCTACTAAACCCTCAGTGGTACCGGTAAACAATGGTGGTCCGAGTCGAATCAATTCCCTGATGTCATCTCCTACATGTCTAGGAGGTCTATCAAAAGGGGGTCTTCTCTAGTGTATGGACTCTTCCTCGTGTTCACCCTGACCCTCTAACTGTCTCGGTGGGGGACTCCTAGTCCTCTCTCTGACTCTGGGCCCGCCTCCTCTAGGTCCCTCTACTTCCACTATTGGAATCTGTTGAACTAGCTGAACTATAGGTACTACTCTTTGCTGAACTACACCAATCAAGGTCTGAAGTGCATCTATAATGTCCTGGTTCAGGTTCAGTGGTGGTGGAGGTGGGGGTGGGGGTGGTGGAGGTGGTGGTGGTCCATCCTCCTGTCCCGCTCTACCACCCCTAGTCCTACAACCTTTGCCTCGCCGGTTACGAGTAACAGGCAGCATCTACACAATTAAAAATTTGAGTTAAGTTTAGGAAGCACAATGGTTTAAGGTTCCTAGTTTTGCAACCTGGCTCTGATACCAAAATGTCATGCCTAGACTACGAGGGCAAAAACACACAAATTTTTTTTTTGAATAATAATTAATAATTAAACATTCTCTAAGTTTGACATGATTGAGATAGAAGTTTTCGTACAGGTTCTCTACATTACGTCTTAAGATTTTAAACATGAGGACGATAACATCGTTAAAATTTTGAAACTTTCATTATTAGATTAATATCGATAAAATTATGATATTACATTAACTTATAATGATATGCAATAAAAATTACTTAAATAACAATGTACATGAATTTGGATTTAAAATTACTTGCAATATCAAATCAATCAAACCTACATTAAAACTTATTTAAATAGCCAATTAATCAATAAATTTAGTCTACTTAATGGTAAAATAAAACAATTAAATTACATTTGAATTAAAACTAACTAACTTAGTATTTACAAAATTAAACATAACTATGTAACTAGAAATTATTAACAATTAACAACAAAAGTCCTTAATCAAAACATAAAGTAACCTTAAAACTTTATTAAATTAAACTAATTATACTTTAACAATTTAAAGTTTCATTTTAAACTAACTATTAAAATACCAATATATAGGAAAAAACTAGACTAAACTAACATGTTAAAAAATTAAATTAAATAACTTAAAACAAAAGATAAACTATACTAACTAAAATTAACTCTAAACTAAACTAAACCATATTTTAAATTACTAACTAACATTGAATCTGAAATTACATTTAAATTTAATACTACTCTCAACAAACTAAATTAACATAATTTTAAAACATTTAATAAAACTCAACTAAAATAATTAAACAAACTAACCTACACCTAACACAGCTAACTCTAACCTACTAACCCTAGCATTCCTACTCTACCACCCCTCCCTTGGGTCACATCAACCCCAACCTTGGGTGAGTGCTTCCCAAGGTCAAGCGCCACCCAAGCGCTGACCAAAGGGTAGCGCTCTGCCCCAAAACAAGCAAGCGCAGCCTTCAGAAAAAGGCGCCCAAACTAGTGGGTGAGAAAAAAAATAAACAAAGCTTCAACATAAATTTTAAACTTTACCATGCCCTGCAAATTTTTGAGATGTGACAGGGTGATGTCATCACTATGATGACTAAAGATTTTCAAACTTTTTTTTAAAATTCCTCCTTTCATGCTGACGGCTAAGGGAGAAGATAAGGCATTTAAGTTAAAAAGTTTTATGGGTGAGAAAAGATATTTAGTTTATATTAGTTTTAAATTAGGTTATACACAATTTCAAATATCATTATTATTCTAATTTAATTTTACAAGATTTAACATATGATTTAAAAGAGGATATTTAAAAGAATATTCTCCGTTCCATAAAATTCTAAATGCCAAGCCCATACAAAAGGCAGAGAGTTTTCTTACTCTCTTGGGCCACATTTTTTTTGAAAATTTTCTAAGTGTAGAATTAAAGTCATGCATTTTCTTCTTTTTTTTGTATATAATTGGAATATAATTAAAACATAGATTTAACCATTTACTCAATAATGCAAGTTTGATTAATATCCAATAATCATAAAACTAATTTTACATGAATGAACATAAATTTCCATTTCCAACATATATGAACAACTTGATATAATGCCCAAATGAACATCATCAATTCCATCCAAATTTTAAAATTCATCCATCTAAAATTAAAATTTACAATTAAATCAAATGACAAGCAATTATACCCAACACCAATTTTATTGGCCAACCTGATTCAAAGGCTCAGTTGGGAAAGAATCACGAAAAAAACTCGGCTTTGTTGCCATTTACAATAAGGTTTAAAATACAATTTACAATAGGATCTCAATCCCAAATTTCAACAATTAAATCAATTTTTCCTCATGATCAAAGTCAAGGAGTTTGTAATGTTTTCTGAATCTCATTTCAAGAACCATGGAGGAAACCAATTTCTGATCGGGTGACAAACCAAGCAGAACCAAAAGAAAATCAAACATGCATAATCATACATGGTTTACACAATAAGATTCACAATGAATCAAAACTAGGGAAAGGTGGATTCTTCCAACAGGAGAAGTCAAGCACAACACCAATTCAGATGCCCAATCGGGGCTAATAACCAAGAACTTTCGTTCTTCCATTTAAACATGTCATACTCATACCAGGTTTGTGTTGATGGGTAAGGGCCCATAACACCCTACCCTTTATCCCTCTTCTCATCCTGAGAAGAGACTCTACACTGGTTGGAGTCCAACTAAACAAACCTTTCCCAAAATTGGTCACTTCTGCCCTCTCCAAGGGTGAATAATACCAAAACACCCATGCAAGGAAAACTCAAAATTGCAAACATAAACAAGAAAGGAAAACAACCAAAATGAAATGGTTTTCAAATCTTCCCAACATACCCACAACCATACAATAGTGAATCAACAACAAGGTAACATGAACATGAAACCAAACATTAAAAAAAATTGAATAAGGGAGATGAGAATTTCCTACCTTCACAAAGAGGTAATGGAAATGAACAAGTTTGAGTAGAGTATCCCTTTCCTTCCTTCAAACTTCAAGCATTCCTCTCTAAATGTAGAGATTGGGTAACAACCTCCACTAGCCCAATGAAGGCCTCTAAATAAGCGTCCAACTCAACCACCCAAAATGAGCAATAACTATCTCCACCTACTAAAAAATCTAAAAACTCCTAACTCAACCTACATCATGGTTAAACCCTAAGTGGAGATGAGGTGAGGTAACTCAAGATAACCATGATCCATTTTCGCACAAAAGCAAAAAGGGACTTTTTGAGTGACCTCAAAAGTCAAAAAAAGGGGCTTAGGGGTTGGAAAATACCCCTAACTCATACCCATACCCTTTGGTTAGAATAATAACATGTTTTAAGGCCTTAGGAAAGAGGTTTAGAGTCAAATAAAATCTAGGAATAAGATAGGTCCGTTTAACTACTCTAACATGCAAATTAAGCACTAATCTGGATAAGGGATGACTAACCTTAATTAAGAACCTAATAGAAAACTGACACTAACTTAAACCAACTTGTTTCAGAGGTTAAACAATTAACCTTAAACGGCACACCGAAGCACATAAACATTTTACGAGTGTCAAGCGATACTGAAAGAACATAATTACGAACATTAACATTCACTGAACAAAGAAGATATATACATATATCTCACAATACAATACGTGAATTACGAACAACAAAGTTTTCAAATTTAGCACATAGAGATCAGTTCTATTTTTTCATAGGGTTTCTCGGCTAAAATATCTGCACACTCATTGAACACATTAGTAGTCCCATAAAATCACATGTACATAAATGTATACGTATTCAGAAATTCACATAAATTAAAACATACATCAATAAGGGTTTCTTTATCCTACTTAATTCTTAATCATTTAAAATCTCTTAAATCAAAGTCTCAATCCTACATTTACTGATTTCATCAACATACATATATATGAAACATTAAATGACAATCATCAAATATATCTGAAAATAACATCACACAACATGAAATAATAAAATATGTTCTAATCATCAGATAATGTCTCGACATCTCGAGTCGTGAATAAAAAAAAAAAAAATAGTAATGCATCACTATGCTACGATGGGTCGGGGCGAGGCCTCACACATTCTTCGAATAAGAGATTATAACTTTATTAAAATGATCAATTACATCAATCAATTAACATAGGTCCATATTCTAATAGTCCTCAATTAAATATTACTAAGTCTTCCCCATTAAATATCTAAGGTCATCATTCAAGTCATAAGAATAAGACCTATCAACTTGATATCAATATTTTTACAATTTTATTAAAAGAATTATATCAATTAAATCTTCATTACTTAACTTAATTGTTAATTAAATCTAATTAACTCTCATTGATTGATTTAATTAATAATTACATAATCATAGCAACATTTCAATTAATATCAGTTGACTAATAACTAACTATAATTCTGTATGATAAAAGTCAACTATAATTCAATACTCAAAAGATCATATTAATAATTCAATAATAATTATTGAAAATCTTAAATGACCATATTTGTCATCTTTCAAAGAATACCAACATTCCCTTAACAAATTCATATTATCATTAATCTTTTTAAATGAGACTCTATCGCACAACTTAATTATTAATATCATAGTTATAATATCATCTCAATGAATATCAATTGATTAAAAATAAATTATAATCCAACTCCAAAAATTATTATCTTTTACCAAACTTCAATCAATAAATAATCTCCACTAGATTAACTCTAATAAAATTTGTTGATATCTGTTTAAACCATTATTTATTAATAGTTTGCTAGTCCTTACAAACATTAGTAAATAACAAACTCCTCAAACTATACATACTTGATCTATAGAATCCTTCCATAAACTCATTAGTTAATATTTGGCTAACTCTTAACTCCATTAACGTATTAACCAATAACATAATAATTCAGTCTTAATCAAATATCATTCAGAGTTTCTAAATTTAAATCAACATAATATAAATTATCATCTTACAATTATTTAATCAATATTAAAATCAACCATTAGACTCCATTTTCTAATTGTTCTAATAATATTTTGTCTATATAAACGTTGTTTGAAAGAGATCCCTATCACAAACCAATAAGACTCATTGTAGATTTTAACATGAATAATCTCTACATTCTTAACATTATCATCTTCATTAAACAACTCTAAAATTGTTTAATATATATTAAATAGTATTCAATATACATTATAAAAAGTCTATTATATAAACTATATTAAAATATCTTTTCTTTTAATTTTCTCTCATCCATTTACTTAGATTGACTAATAATTAATTACACTTCTTCTACTATTAATTAATCTTAATTAAATTTGATTTAATTAGATTAGATAATAAACCATATAAAACTAATGCATATTAATAAGATTCTAATAAGAGAAGATTGCAATAATATCTTAATTCATTCCATGCTTTGATATATTATTTTTGTGAAGTTTAAGGATAAAGAACTCTTGGTTATGAGAAATGGAGAAATATCCGTCTTTGAATAAAATAGTCTCAGTATGATGGCCATATCTCCCTAATAAACTGTTGGATCGAGCTAAAATTTAAATATGTTGGAGAGAGCCAAGTTGCGCCAATTCTGACTGGAGTGATCGAAAAAATTCGATCTGGATAAAAAGTTATGAATGACTGAGTTCGGGTCTATCCAAGGGGCAGCGACAGGACAATTTGTGATGAATTAAGAATTTTCTGTTAAAATAATTGTTCTCTAAATTTAACCATAAAAGAGTTTGTTCATATGCATCTAAAAATATAATTGATAGAAAAATTACATCTAATCATTCAAATTTTTACCATAAAATTTCTATTTTAATTTCAAATCTTGTCTATCTAATTTCACAATATAAATTCGAACCCAAACCCGATTAAAATCTAATTATTTCTCTTTAATTGGATCTAGGATCTTTCTATTATTTTCTTCTCATCCAAATAAAATATCTAAATTCCAATTTTAAATACAGATAGTATTTAGACACATAAAACAGATATGATGAAGACAGGAAGAGAAAGAGTGCAAAGGAAATATGAGAATATCACGAGTGCACCTGGACACTGATGCTATTTTGTCATTCCTCAGAAGTCCATAGAAAATCCCTTCCTTCTCCATCATTTACAATTCTTCCAAGAATTCAAGCCGATCGAATCTTCCAAGTGATTAGAAGAGCTAGGAGCATAGAAGCAAGTAGAAAATATATGAGCATATGAATCTTCTCCCATGCATGTAAGCTTTGAAATTTCTATTTTTTTTTGCTTGTAGCTCCAGGCTTCCATTAACCTTGTAGCTTCCATTAAGCTTCTATGAATGCCTGAATAACAAGAGCTCTCAAGAAACCTTTGGATTGCTTCTTGAAATCGCTGAAAGGTGTCACCAACTAAGCATAGGTCTTTTACAATTCTTTTTTGATGAGTCATAGAATTATAGACACCTTGTGTTTAATTGATGCACTAACCCCCATATTCTTGACACACGTTAATTCTCATGCAAGCTTACAACTCCAATTTACTTTTTAAATAATCTCTATTTAAATTTTATAACTTTCACTTTAATTTTTATAACTTTTATTATTATTATTTTATTTATTACTTTATTATTATTTTATAATTATTATTTATTTTAATTTCTAGTTTTATTTTATTTTATTCTTTTTCATCAATAATTCACATTTAATTAATTACAATCACAATATCAAAAATCATGATATTTTATTAATTTTCTTAAATAAATAATTTATTAATTAAATCTATTTATTAAGACTTAATTAATGGAAAAATTCACCATAGACCTCCAAGATAAAATATGAAAACCCATCATCGAACAAATCATACAAAATAAATCTAAAGGGTTAATAATCACGAAATATGTCATCTGACACTTTCGGTGGGTATTCAACTCAGATACTTGTCTTAATTTTTCAATTAAGACAAATGGCTCAAAGGGTTGGGATTTGGACTTGAGAATTTATCTCCCTTCTCTTATCATTGAGATAATGTGATAGGGTATGCTCATCCTGGCAATTTAGAGAAGTCGATACCCGATACCTGCAACCTGCATAAAAATCATGCATTTACAAACACAATATATACTAAACTAAATAGACAATGGTAAGAAGTGGTGTATCGTGTAGATCCTGACTAGCAGGTGACTACGACTCCCTTCCTTAACCACATCAGACACGCCATACAAAAGCAAACATGCAAGGCAAACACACACACCATACACATGCAAGTATGGGGTAAGTATCCATAAGAAAGCACATATGATAATAAATCATCTTACTAATCATCATTAATAATTGAAAGAAATGTAATAATCATCATCATTAATTGTGAACACTAAAACTAATCATCATACATACATGAAATGTAGAGTCTAAATAATCTCATCACATAATAAACTAAATCCATAGCACAATATCCGATAATCTCAAAAGGATGCTGCTAACCAACAACATAAAACTAATTCTAAAAGAGTTCAGCAATGATAACAAAATGTGAATCAAGGGCAGGCACTACATTAAGAATGGCTTCTCATTTAATTAAATAACTTTGTTTAATTAATTAGAAGTAAGTAATCCATTTAATTAAATAATTTCAATTAATTATTTCAAAATTCTTTTCCAAACTAGTCAACTCAAGTCAATCGTGGTTAAATCTGGTCAACTTTTGGTCAAACTTAATCTTTGCGTATGTGAATATGAGAAAATGTGAGTATGAATTCCAGCAACAATTCGATGCAAATTCTCATTCAACCTTTAAAAATGAAGAGATGAGGGTCTCTTAAATAGACTTTCCTAAAATTTATCAATGGTTGAGATCGATTTCAATCAACGGTCAGGATTAAAGGTTAAGTTCAGTCATAAAGGGAGATTTCCAAATTAAAGGGAGTTAACAGATTTAATTTGAGTAAAATAAGGAGTTAACTGATTCAATTTTAGTAGAAAAAGGAGTCAACTGATTTAACTCATTTTTGATCAATAGTGAACTGAAAATTTCCCTTTTTGAACTAAAGAGAGATTTTGTTGAGATATTTAATTTAATAAAATAAGATATGCTCTTAAAGTTACTTTTTCTATTTAATTAAATAATCTTTAATTAATTAGAGACACTTTTCTTATTTAATTAAATAACTTCATTTAATTAATTAAGAATGGCTTCTCATTTAATTAAATATTTTTGTTTAATTAATTAGAAGTAAGTAATCCATTTAATTAAATAATTTCATTTAATTATTTCAAATTTTTTTTCGAAACTAGTCAACTCAAGTCAACTGTGGTTAAATATGGTCAACTTTTGGTCAAACTTGATCTTTGCGTATGTGAATATGAGCAAATGTGAGTATGAATTTCAGCAACAATTCGATGCAAATTCTCATTCAACCTTTCAAAATGATGAGATGTGGCTCTCTTAAATAGACTTTCTTAGAATTCAACAACGGTTGAGATCGATTTCAATCAACAATCAAGATTAAAGGTGAAGTTCAGTCATAAAGGGAGATTTCCAAATTAAAGGGAGTTAACAGATTTAGTTTGATTAAAATAAGGAGTTAACTAATTCAATTTGAGTAGAAAAAGGAGTCAACTGATTTAACTCATTTTTCATCAATAGTGAACTGAAAATTTCCCTTTTTGAACTGAAGAAAGATTTTGTTGAGATATTTAATTTAATAAAATTAGATATGCTCTCATAATTACTTTTTCTATTTAATTAAATAATTTTTAATTAATTAGAGACACTTTTCTTATTTAATTAATTAGGAATGGCTTCTCATTTAATTAAATAATTTTGTTTAATTAATTAGGAGTAAGTACTCTATTTAATTAAATAATTTTGTTTAATTATTTCAAAAAAAAAAATTCAAACTAGTCAACTCAAGTCAACCGTAATTAAATCTGGTCAAATTTTGATTAAACTTGATCTTTGCGTATGTGAATATGAGAAAATGTCAGTATGAATTCCAGTAACAATTCGATGCAAATTCTCATTCAACCTTTCAAAATGAAGAGATAAGGATCTCTTAAATAGGCTTTCTTAGAATTCATCAACGGTTGAGATCGATTTCAATCAACGATCAGGATTAAAGGTGAAGTTCAGTCATAAAGGGAGATTTCTAAGTTAAAAGAAGTTAACAGATTTAATTTGAGTGAAATAAGGAGTTAAGTGATTCAATTTGAGTAGAAAAAGGAGTCAACTGATTTAACTCATTTTTGATCAATAGTGAACTAAAAATTTTCCTTTTTAAAATAAAGAGAGATTTTGTTGAGATATTTAATTTAATAAAATGAGATATGCTCTCATAATTACTTTTTCTATTTAATTAAATAATCTTTAATTAATTAGAGACACTTTTCTTATTTAATTATTAGGAATGGCTTCTCATTTAATTAAATAACTTTATTTAATTAATTAGAAGTAAGTACTCTATTTAATTAAATAATTTTGTTTAATTATTTAAAAATTCTTTTCGATACTAGTCAACTCAAGTCAACCGTGGTTAAATCTGATCAACTTTTGTTCAAACTTGATCTTTGCATATGTGAATATGAGCAAATGTGAGTATGAATTCCACCAACAATTCGATGCAAATTCTCATTCAACCATTCAAAATGAAGAGATGAGGGTCTCTTAAATAAACTTTCGTGGAACTAATCAATGGTTGAGGTCAACTTCAATCAACAATCAGGATTAAAGGTGAAGTTCAGTCATAAAGGGAGATTTCCAAATTAAAGGGAGTTAACAGATTTAATTTAACTGATTCAATTTGAGCAGAAAAAGGAGTCAACTGATTTAACTCATTTTTGATCAATAGTAAACTGGAAATTTCTCTTTTTGAACTGAAGAGAGATTTTTTAAAGATATTTAATTTAATAAAATAAGACATGCTCTCATAATTACTTTTTCTATTTAATTAAATAATCCTTAATTTATTAGAGACAATTTACTTATTTAATTAAATAACTTCATTTAATTAATTAGGAATGGCTTCTCATTTAATTAAATAACTTTGTTTAATTAATTAGAAGTAAGTACTCTATTTAATTAAATAATTTCATTTAATTATTTCAAATTTTATTATGAAACTAGTCAACTCAAGTCAACTATGGTTAAATCTGGTCAACTTTTAGTCAAACTTGATCTTTGCATATGTGAATATGAGAAAATGAGAGTATGAATTCCAGCAACAATTCGATGCAAATTCTCATTCAACCTTTCAAAATGAAGAGATGAGCGTCTTTTAAATAGACTTTCCTGAAATTCATCAACGGTTGAGATCGACTTCAATCAACGGTTAAGATTAAAGGTGAAGTTTAGTCATAAAGGGAGATTTCCAAATTAAAGGGAGTTAACAAATTTAATTTGAGTGAAATAAGGAGTTAACTGATTCAATTTGCGCAGAAAAAGAAGTCAACTGATTTAACTCATTTTTGATCAATAGTGAACTGAAAATTTCCCTTTTTGAACTGAAGAGATATTTTCTTGAGATATTTAATTTAATAAAATGAGATATGCTCTCATAATTACTTTTTCTATTTAATTAAATAATCTTTAATTAATTAGAAACACTTTTTTTATTTAATTAAATAACTTCATTTAATTAATTAGTAATGGCTTCTCATTTAATTAAATAACTTTGTTTAATTAATTAGAAGTAAGTACTCCATTTAATTAAATAATTTCGTTTAATTATTTTAAAATTCTTTTCCAAACTAGTCAACTCAAGCAAACAATGGTTAAATCTGTTCAACTTTTGGTCAAACTTGATCTTTGCATATGTTAATATGAGCAAATGTGAGTATGAATTCCAGCAACAATTCGATGCAAATTCTCATTCAACCTTTCAAAATGAAGAGATGAGGGTCTCTTAAATAGACTTTCTTAAAATTCATCAACAGTTGAAATCGATTTCAATCAACGGTTAGGATTAAAGGTGAAGTTCAGTCATAAAGGGATATTTCCAAATTAAAGGGAGTTAACAGATTTAATTTGAGTAAAATAAGGAGTTAACTGATTCAATTTGAGTAGAGAAACGAGTCAACTGATTTATCTCTTTTTTTATCAATAGTGAACTGAAATATTTTTTTTTTGAACTGATGAGAGATTTTGTTGAGATATTCAATTTAATAAAATGAGATATGCTCTCATAATTATATTTCTATTTAATTAAATAATCTTTAATTAATTAGAGGCACTTTTCTCATTTAATTAAATAACTTTATTTAATTAATTACTAATGGCTTCTCATTTAATTAAATAACTTTGTTTAATTAATTAGAAGTAAGTACTCCATTTAATTAAATAATTTCGTTTAATTATTTCAAAATTCTTTTCGAAACTAGTCAACTCAAGTCAACCGTGGTTAAATCTAGTCAAATTTTGGTCAAACTTGATCTATGCGTATGTGAATATGAGCAAATGTGAGTATAAATTTTAGCAACAATTTGATGCAAATTCTCATTCAACCTTTCAAAATGAAGATATGAGCGTCTCATGAATAGACTTCTTTAGAATTCATCAACGGTTGAGATCGATTTCAATCAACGGTCAGGATTAAAGGTGAAGTTCAATAATAAATGAAGATTTTCAAATTAAAGAGAGTTAACAGATTTAATTTGAGTAAAATAAAGAGTTAATTGATTCAATTTGAGTAGAAAAAAGAGTTAACTTATTTAACTCATCTTTGATCAATAGTGAACTGGAAATTTCCCTTTTTGAACTGAAGAGAAATTTTTTTGAGATATTTAATTTAATAAAATGAGATATGCTCTTATAATTACTTTTTCTATTTAATTAAATAATCTTTAATTAATTAAAGACACTTTTCTTATTTAATTAAATAACTTCATTTAATTAATTAGGAATGGCTTCTCATTTAATTAAATAAATTTGTTTAACTAATTAGAAGTAAGTACTCCGTTTAATTAAATAATTTTGTTTACTTATTTTGAAATTTTCTTCCAAACTAGTCAACTCAAGCAGACCATGGTTAAATCTGTTCAACTTTTGGTCAAACTTGATCTTTACATATGTGAATATGACCAAATGTGAGTATGAATTCTAGCAACAATTCGATGTAAATTCTCATTCTACCTTTCAAAATGAAGAGATGAGGGTCTCTTAAATAAACTTTCTTAGAATTCATCAACAGTTGAAATCGATTTCAATCAATGGTCAGGATTAAAGGTGAAGTTCAGTCATAAAGGGAGATTTCCAAATTAAAGGGAGTTAACAGATTTAATTTGAGTAAAATAAGGAGTTAACTGATTCAGTTTGAGTAGAAAAAGGAGTCAACTGATTTAACTCAATTTTTATTAATATTGAACTGAAAATTTCCCTTTTTGAACTGAAAAGAGATTTTGTTGAGATATTTAATTTAATAAATTGAGATATGCTCTTATAATTACTTTTTCTGTTTAATTAAATAATCTTTAATTAATTATAGGCACTTTTCCAATTTAATTAAATAACTTCATTTAATTAAATAGGAATGGCTTCTCATTTAATTAAATAATTTTATTTAATTAATTAGAAGTAAGCACTCCATTTAATTAAATAATTTCGTTTAATTATTTCAAAAAAAAAATCGAAACTAGTCAACTCAAGTCAACCGTGGTTAACTCTGGTCAACTTTTGGTCAAACTTGATCTTTGCGTATGTGAATGTGAGCAAATGTGAGTATGAATTCTAGCAATAATTCGATGCAAATTCTCATTCAACCTTTCAAAATGAAGAGCTGACGGTATCTTAAATAGACTTTCCTAGTATTCATCAACGGTTGAGATCGATTTCAATTAACGGTCAGGATTAAAGGTGAAGTTTAGTCATAAAGGGAGATTTCCAAATTAAAGGGAGTTAACAGTTTTAATTTGAGTAAAATAAGGAATTAATTGATTCAATTTTAGTAGAAAAAGAAGTCAATTGATTTAACTCATTTTTGATGAATAGTGAACTGAAAATTTCTCTTTTTGAACTGAAGAGAGATTTTGTTGAGATATTTAAGTTAATAAAATGAGATATGCTCTCATAATTAATTTTTCTATCTAATTAAATAATCGTTAATTAATTAGAGACACTTTTCTTATTTAATTGAATAACTTCATTTAATTAATTAGGAATGGCTTCTCATTTAATTAAATAACTTTGTTTAATTAATTAGAAGTATGTACTCCAGTTAATTAAATAATTTTATTTAATTATTTCAAAATTCTTTTCGAAACTAGTCAACTCAAGTCAGCTGTGGTTAAATCTGGTCAACTTTTGGTCAAACTTGATCTTTGCGTAATGGAATATGAGCAAATGTGAGTATGAATTCCAGCAACAATTTGATGCAAATTCTCATTCAACCTTTCAAAATGAAGAGATGAGGGTCTCGTAAATAGACTTTCCTCGAATTCATCAATGGTTGAGATTGATTTCAATCAACGGTCAGTATTAATGGTGAAGTTCAATCACAAAGGGAGATTTCCAATTTAAAGGGAGTTAACAGATTTAATTTGAATAAAATAAAGAGTTAACTGATTCAATTTGAGTAGAAAAAAGAGTCAATTGATTTAACTCATTTTTCATGAATAGTGAACTGAAAATTTCTCTTTTTGAACTGAAGAGAGATTTTGTTGAGATATTTAATTTAATAAAATGAGATATGCTCTCATAATTACTTTTTCTATTTTAATTAAATAATCTTTAATTAATTAGAGACACTTTTCTTATTTAATTAAATAACTTCATTTAATTAATTAAGAATGGCTTCTCATTTAATTAAATAACTTCATTTAATTAATTAGGAATGGCTTCTCATTTAATTAAATAACTTTGTTCAATTAATTAGAAGTAAGTACTCCGTTTAATTAAATAATTTCGTTTAATTAGTTCAAATTTTTTTCGATACTAGTCAACCTTGCTTAAATTTGGTCAACTTTTGGTCAAACTTAATCTTTGTGTATGTGAATATGGGCAAATGTGAGTATGAATTCCAGCAACAATTCGATGCAAATTCTCGTTCAACATTTCAAAATGAAGAGATGAGGGTCTCTTAAATAGACTTTCCTGGAATTTATCAACGGTTGAGATCGATTTCAATCAATGGTCAGGATTAAAGGTAAAGTTCAGTCATAAAGGGAGATTTCTAAATTAAAGGGAGTTAACAGATTTAATTTGAGTAAAATAAGGAGTTAACTGATTCAATTTGATTAGAAAAAGGAGTTAACTGATTTAACTCATTTTTGATCAAAAGTGAACTAAAATTTTTTCTTTTTGAACTGAAGAGAGATTTTGTCGAGATATTTAATTTAATAAAATGAGATATGCTCTCATAATTACTTTTTCTATTTAATTAAATAATCTTTAATTAATTAGAGGCACTTTTCTTATTTAATTAAATAACTTCATTTAATTAATTAGGAGTGGCTTCTCATTTAATTAAATAATTTTATTGAATTAATTAGAAGTAAGTACTCCATTTAATTAAATAATTTCTTTTAATTCTTTCAAAATTCTTTCTAAACTAGTCAACTCAAGTCAACCGTGGTTAAATCTGGTCAACTTTTGGTCAAACTTGATCTTTGCGTATGTGAATATGAGAAAATGTGAGTATGAATTCCAGCAACAATTCGATGCAAATTCTCATTCAACCTTTCAAAATGACGAGATGAGGGTCTCTTAAGTAGACTTTCTTAAAATTCATCAACGGTTGAGATCGATTTCAATCAACGGTCAGGATTAGAGGTGAAGTTCAGTCATAAAGGGAGATGTCCAAATTAAAGCGAGTTAACAGATTGAATTTGAGTAAAATAAGGAGTTAACTGATTCAATTTTAGTAGAAAAAGGAGTTAACTTATTTAACTAATTTTTGATCAATAGTGAACTGGAAATTTCCCTTTTTGAACTGAAGAGAGATTTTGTTGAGATATTTAATTTAATAAAATGAGATATGCTCTCATAATTACTTTTTCTATTTAATTAAATAATCTTTAATTAATTAGAGACACTTTTCTTATTTAATTAAATAACTTCATTTAATTAATTAGGAATGGCTTCTCATTTAATTAAATAACGTTGTTTAATTAATTAGAAGTAAGTACTCCATTTAATTGAATAATTACGTTTAATTATTTCAAAATTCTTTTCAAAACTAGTCAACTCAAGTCAACCGTGGTTAAATCTGGTCAACTTTTGGTAAAACTTTATCTTTGCGTATGTGAATATAAGCAAATGTGAGTATGAATTCCAGCAACAATTCGATGCAAATTTTCATTCAACCTTTCAAAATGAAGAGATGAGGGTCTCTTAAATAGACTTTTTTGAAATTCATCAACGGTTGAGATCGATTTCAATCAACAGTAAGGATTACATGTGAAGTTCAGTCATAACGGGAGATTTCCAAATTAAACGGAGTTAAAAGATTTAATTTGAGTAAAATAACGAGTTAACTGATTCAATTTGAGTAGAAAAAGTAGTTAACTGATTTAACTCATTTTTTATGAATAGTGAACTGGAAATTTCCCTTTTTAAACTTAAGAGAGATTTTGTTGAGATATTTAATTTAATAAAATGAGATATGCTCTGATAATTACTTTTTCCATTTATTTATATAATCTTTAATTAATTAGAGACACTTTTCTTATTTAATTAAATTTACTTCATTTAATTAATTAGGAATGGCTTCTCATTTAATTAAATAATTTTTTTAAATTAATTAGAATTAAGTTCTCCATTTAATTAAATAATTTCGTTTAATTATTTCAAAATTCTTTTCAAAACTAGTGAACTCAAGTCAACCATAGTTAAATCTAATCAAGTTTTGGTCTAACTTGATCTTTGCATATGTGAATATGAGAAAATGTGAGTATAAATTTCAGTAACAATTCGATGCAAATTCTCATTCAACATTTCAAAATGAAGAGATGAGGGTCTCTTAAATAGACTTTCCTAGAATTCATCAACGGGTGAGATCGATTTCAATCAACGGTCAGTATTAAAGGTGAAGTTCAGTCATAAAGGGAGATTTCCAAATTAAAGAGAGTTAACAGATTTAATTGAGTAAAATAAGGAGTTAACGGATTCAATTTGAGTAGAAAAAGGAGTCAACTGATTTAACTAATTTTTGATGAATAGTGAACTGAAAATTTCCCTTTTTGAACTGAAGAGACATTTTGTTGAGATATTTAATTTAATAAAATGAGATATGCTCTCATAATTACTTTTTCTATTTAATTAAATAATCTTTAATTAATTAGCGACACTTTTCTTATTTAATTAAATAACTTCATTTTATTAATTAGGAATGGCTTCTCATTTAATTAAATAACTTTGTTTAATTAATTAGAAGTAAGTACTCCATTTAATTAAATAATTTCATTTCATTATTTCAAAATTATTTTCAAAACTAGTCAACTCAAGTCAACCGTGGTTAAATCTGGTCAACTTTTGGTCAAACTTGATCTTTGCGTATGTGAATATGAGCAAATGTGAGTATGAATTTCAGCAAAAATTTAATGCAAATTTTCATTCAATGTAGTGCCTACCCTCATTCACATCTTTTCTAGACTTATTGTTGTTATTATTATTAGACTATGATCGGCTAGTTTTATGTTTATGGATTAGTGGTATTGTTTTGACACTATCAGACATTATGTTATGGATTCAGTGGTTATATGATGAGATCATTTAGACTTTACATTTCATGTATGTATGACGATCATTATAATGTTTTTAGTTATTATTAATGATTGGATGGATGGTTTATTATCTTATGTGTTTTATTATGGATACTTACCCCATATTTGCATGTGTATGGTGTGCATATTTTCATATTGTATGGCATTTTTGATGTGGTTAAGGAAGGGATTCGTAGTCACCTGCTTAGTGGAGATCTACACGATGCACCACTGTCTACCATTGTCTGTTTAGCTTAGCATTATATATATTGTATGTACATGCATGGTTTTTCTGCAGGTTGCAGGTACCGGATATCGACTGTACCCTATTATACTATCTCAATGATAAGAGAAAGGAGATAAATTCTCAAGTCCAAATCTCAAACTCTTAAACCATTTGTCCTAGAGAGTTAGGACAAGTATCAGAGTTGAGTACCCATCGAATATGTCGGATGACATATTTCGTGATTTTTAACCCTTTAGACTGATTTTGTATGATTTGTTCTATGATGGGTTTTCATATTTTATCTTGGAGGTCTATGGTGAATTTTCTATTAATTAAGTCTTAATAAATAGATTTAATTAATAAATTAATTATTTGAGAAAATTAATATAAAATATCATGTTATTTGATATTTTGATTATAATTAATTAAATGTGAATTATTGAGGAAAAATGAATTAAATACAAGAAAATTAGAAAATTAAAATTAATAATAATAAAATAATAATAAAGTAATAAATAAATAATAATAATAAAAGTTATAAAAATCAAAATGAAAGTTATAAATATTTAAATAGAAATTATATAAAAAGTAAATTGGAGTTATAAGCTTGCATGGGAATTAACGCACTTTTCTATTTCTCATGTGTCAACAACACAGGGGTTTGTGCATCAATTAAGCACATGGTGTCTACAACCCTATGGCTCATTTTGAAGTTTGGAAAAGACCCATGCTTAGTTGGTGACACCTTCCAACTGTTTCTAGAAGCATTCTAGAGGTTTCCAGAGAGCTCCATATATTGAAGCATTCTTAGAAGCTTAGACAGAGCATTGGAGAGTAATTGGAGCATTGGAGGACTCAAGAACTCTGAAGAAGGGAGCTTGCTCTGCGAGTTTTCTGAGGAAGAGCGAATTAGCATCAGAATTCGGGTAGATTCTGAGGTTTTCTAAGATTTTACTTATGCTATTTCCGCATCATGCTTTCCCTATCTTCTTCGTGTCTTCCATATGTCTTTTAAGGAATTTCATATTTTTATTGTATGCATTCTCAATATGGGCAATTAAATTTATTTGAGAATTTTATATGCATAGATCTGAAAGGAAAATGGGGCTAGGGTTTAAATTCCTGACCAAATCCATTAGATTATTTTGGATAAAATTGAGAATTAAAAGTTCATAGAAAAATTCTGAGAGTTAGAATTCATATATGGTGTATATATATATGTTTTTTTTAATAAAAATTTGCATACATACATACACACACACACACACACACACACACACACACACACATATATATATATATATATATATGCATTATTTATACATATACTATGATATAAAATTCATATATATACATACATGTATATATATTTAATTGAGGAATCAAATATCAAATCGCAATAGAGATTCATATTAATAAATTTCATATTGAAAGGAAACATTTTTTTATTAAAAAATGTCATTGGAATCGCTAGATTAAAAAAAAATATATATATAAATAGATATGTACTGGAGGTGGGACGAAATGCACCCACCCCACGACCCTGTACTCTGACGACTTTAAATGTGCACGGTACCTGCACATCGCAGAGTACCTGCGAATGGGGTGGGTCTCTCTTAATATTACCGTGCCCCCCTCTTATTCCATATCTGACGGCGTCATACTGCGAGTTTTGCAGAGGGCCTATGACCCGCAGACCGCACGTATTAGAGTCCGCAATGACTTAGAAGGCAATTAAATTTATTGGGGTGACCCCTTACTCGATCTTCTTTCTTACTATCCGCGGCTCATGGTATTGTACGCATGGAGAAACAATCTTCATATATACTACCGCACAGCTAAGATAGGCCGCACGGCCATCATACATGGGCAGGTATATTGATAAGGTAGCGACATTATATTAGAGATCGTAGGATAGAATTTTTGATAAATTCAATCAATATAAGTTTTTGATTAGTTAATGGGGTATTCAGAGTAAAGTGATAACTATTAAATATTATTATAATTAGCCTTAGTTAATATTATTTAGTATATTAAATGACATTTAATATATTAGATAATTATTATTTTACAAGATATTGATCGATGAACAATGGTTATTATATTAACTTAACTAATAACTGATAAACAAATTATGTGAATTTGTTATTAGACATTAACATAAAACAAATTTAAAGATACAAAGCTAATTTGCTAAGGGTGGAAGATAGATAATATTTGCATTCATCCATGTTATTTGCATCTTATTTAATTAAATAAATTCATTTAATTAATTAGGAAAAGATTCTCATTTAATTAAATAACTTTGTTTAATTAATTAGAAGTAAGTACTCCATTTAATTAAATAATTTTGTTTAATTATTTCAAAAGAAATTTTGAAACTAGTCAACTCAAGTCAACCGTGGTTAAATCTGGTCAACTTTTGGTCAAACTTGATCTTTGCGTATGTGAATATGAGTAAATGTGAGTATGAATTCTAGCAACAATTCGATGCAAATTCTCATTCAACCTTTCAAAATGAAGAGATGTGAGTCTCTTAAATAGACTTTCCTGGAATTCATCAATGGTTGAGATCAATTTCAATCAACGGTCAAGATTAAAGCTGAAGTTCAGTCATAAAGGGAGATTTCTAAATTAAAGGGAGTTAATAGATTTAATTTGAGTAAAATAAATAGTTAACTGATTCAATTTGATTAGAAAAAAGAGTCAACTGATTTAGCTCATTTTTTATCAATAGTGAACTGGAATTTTTCCTTTTTGAACTAAAGAGAGATTTTGTTGAGAAATTTAATTTAATAAAATGAGATATGCTCTCATAATTACTTTTTCTATTTAATGAAATAATCTTTAATTAATTAGAGACACTTTTTTTATTTAATTAAATAACTTCATTTAATTAATTAGGAATGGCTTCTCATTTAATTAAATAACTTTGTTTAATTAATTAGAAGTACTCCATTTAATTAAATAATTTTGTTTAATTATTTCAAAAAAAAAAATGAAACTAGTCAACTCAAGTCAACCATAGTTAAATCTGGTCAACTTTTGTTCAAACTTGATCTTTGCGTATGTGAATATGAGCAAATGTGAGTATGAATTCCAACAACAATTCGATGCAAATTCTCATTCAACCTTTCAAAATGAAGAGATGATGATCTCTTAAATAGAATTTCTTAGAATTCATCAACGGTTGAGATCGATTTCAATCAACGGTCAGGATTAAAGGTGAAGTTTTAGTCATAAAGGGAGATTTCCAAATTAAAGGGAGTTAACAAATTTAATTTGCATAAAATAAAGAGTTAACTGATTCAATTTGAGTAGAAAAAGGAGTCAACTGATTTAACTCATTTTTTATCAATAGTGAACTGGAAATTTCCCTTTTTGAACTGAAGAGAGATTTTGTTAAGATATTTAATTTAATAAAATGAGATATGCTCTCATAATTACTTTTTCTATTTAATTAAATAATCTTTAATTAATTAGAGACACTTTTCTTATTTAATTAAATAACTTCATTTAATTAATTAAGAATGGCTTCTCATTTAATTAAATAACTTTGTTTAATTAATTAGAAATAAGTACTCCATTTAATTAAATAATTTTGTTTAATTATTTCAAAATTCTTTTCGAAACAAGTCAACTCAAGTCAACCGTGGTTAAATCTGGTCAACTTTTGGACAAACTTAATCTTTGTGTATGTGAATATGAGCAAATGTGAGTATGAATTCCAGCAACAATTCATTGCAAATTCTCATTCAACCTTTCAAAATGAAGAGATGAGGGTCTCTTAAATAGACTTTTCTGTAATTCATCAATGGTTGAGATCGATTTCAATCAACGGTCAAGATTAAAGGTGAAGTTCAGTCATAAAGGGAGATTTCCAAATTAAAGGGAGTTAACAGATTTAATTTGAGTAAAATAAAGAGTTAATTGATTCAATTTGAGTAGAAAAAGGAGTCAACTGATTTAACTCATTTTTTATCAATAGTGAACTGGAAATTTCCCTTTTTGAACTGAGGAGAGATTTTGT
Source organism: Cupressus sempervirens (assembly GCA_028749045.1). Taxonomy (NCBI): domain Eukaryota; kingdom Viridiplantae; phylum Streptophyta; class Pinopsida; order Cupressales; family Cupressaceae; genus Cupressus; species Cupressus sempervirens. The sequence continues at coordinate 282,360,725 of CM053791.1, forward strand.
TGAAATATTTAATTTAATAAATTGAGATATGCTCTCATAATTACTTTTTTTATTTAACTAAATAATCTTTAATTAATTAGAGATACTTTTCTTATTTAATTAAATAATTTCATTTAATTAATTAGGAATGGCTTCTAATTTAATTAAATAACTTTGTTTAATTAATTAGAAGTAAGTACTCCATTTAATTAAATAATTTTGTTTAATTATTTCAAAAAAAAATTGAAACTAGTCAACTCAAGTCAATCGTGGTTAAATATGGTCAACTTTTGATCAAACTTGATCTTTGCGTATGTTAATATGAGCAAATGTGAGTATGAATTCCAGCAACAATTTGATGCAAATTCTCATTCAACCTTTCAAAATGAAGAGATGGGGTCTCTTAAATAGACTTTCCTGGAATTCATCAACAGTTGGGATCGATTTCAATCAATGGTCAGGATTAAATGTAAAGTTTAGTCATAAAGTGAGATTTGCAAATTAAAAAGAGTTAACAGATTTAATTTGAGTAAAATAAAGAGTTAACTGATTCAATTTGAGTAGAAAAAAGAGTCAACTGATTTAACTTATTTTTTATCAATAGTGGACTGCCCTTTTTGAACTGAAGAGAGATTTTGTTGAGATATTTAATTTAATAAAATGAGATATGCTCTCATAATTACTTTTTCTATTTAATTAAATAATCTTTAATTAATTAGAGACAATTTTTTTATTTAATTAAATAATTGGGTAAAAGCACAAACCTGTGTCACCTTTTATAAAGAAACGTGATATTGGAATGTGACAGTTCAACATTAATGACAAAAAAAATGGTGTTTGTTTTTAAAATATGAAGATGATGTAAACTGATGAAATGTGTAGAATTCTATGAATTTTATGCTTATAATTTTTTTAATTTTTTTGACTAAGAATTTATTCATTTTATTTTATTTTGAAGTCCCTTTTTTAACTGTAAAAAATATAAGATGTAGTTCCCGTCAAACAAGTATGTGCAAATCATCTTTTTTTGTTCTAATTTGAAAATATTTTAGAGAGGACATGTATAGCTAGACAAGAATAGATTTTCACAATCAGATAAAGTATGAAGATGCACATTCTAGATTCGATTGTGTGCCATTTTTTTTGCATCAACGTTTCGAATCACACTCTGTGATTCATCATCAGGATATGAATAGTTGGAGGAGAAAAAATGTGATGATGAATCACAGAGTGTGATTTGAAACTTTGATGCAAAAAAAATGGTACACAATCGAATCCAGAATGCGTATCTTCATACATGTATAGCTACTTAACAAAAAAAGAAATAATTATTTTTGATGTATATTTTCTTTGTTATAAGTACTCAAGTTCGACCTTGTCAGAATCCAACATTTTTTTCCTTCCGTCAAAACTTCCCTATCAAATCTATAACTTCTTGAAAAAAAATTACATATTCGTGAAGAGGATTCTCTTCTCTAGTGATAAATATAATTTTATTTTATTTTTGATATGATTTACTATTTATTTTTATTTTTTGAGAGAGCATCTTCTGAAATGTTGAAATATTGACTTATAATATTTTGTGATTATAACATATTATAACTAATCAAAACACTCAAAATTTTATATAATGATTATATTGAATCTGATATCTATAAAAGGGTATTTTTAGTTTTTGAAAAGAATTGGGTTTTGATAGAAAAATGAGATTTGACCAAAACAGATTTTTGTATCACAAATGGTGACACACATCTGTGCTTTTACCCAACTTCATTTAATTAATTAGGAATGGCTTCTTATTTAATTAAATAACTTTGTTTAATTAATTAGAAGTAAGTATTCCATTTAATTAAATAATTTCATTTAATTATTTCAAAAAAAAATTCGAAATTAGTCAACTCAAGTCAACCGTAGTTAAATCTGATCAACTTATGGTCAAACTTAATTTTTGCATATGTGAATATGAGAAAATGTGAGTATGAATTCTAGTAACAATTTGATGCAAATTCTCATTCAACTATTCAAAATGAAGAGATGAGGGTCTCTTAAATAGACTTTCCTGGAATTCATCAACGGTTGAGATCGATTTCAATCAACGGTTAGGATTAAAGGTGAAGTTCAGTCATAAAGGAAGATTTCCAAATTAAAGGAAGTTAACAGATTTAATTTGAGTAAAATAAAGAGTTAACTGATTCAATTTGAGTAGAAAAAGGAGTTAACTGATTTAACTCATTTTTTATCAATAGTGAATTGGAAATTTGCCTTTTTCAACTGAAGAGAGATTTTGTTGAGATATTTAATTTAATAAAATGAGATATACTCTAATAATTACTTTTTCTATTTAATTAAATAATCTTTAATTAATTAGAGACACTTTTCTTATTTAATTAAATAACTTCATTTAATTAATTAGGAATGGCTTCTCATTTAATTAAATAACTTTGTTTAATTAATTAGAAGTAAGTACTCCATTTAATTAAATAATTTTGTTTAATTATTTCAAAATGCTTTTCGAAACTAGTCAACTCAAGTCAACCATGGTTAAATCTGGTCAACTTTTGGTCAAACTTGATCTTTGCGTATGTGAATATGAGCAAATGTGAGTATGAATTTCAAGAACAATTTGATGCAAATTCTCATTCAACCTTTCAAAATGAAGAGATGAGAGTCTCTTAAATAGACTTTCTTGGAATTCATCAACAGTAGAGATCGATTTCAATCAACGGTCAGGATTAAAGGTGAAGTTCAGTTATAAAGGGAGATTTCCAAATTAAAGTGAGTTAACAGATTTAATTTGAGTAAAATAAGGATTTAACTTATTCAATTTGAGTAGAAAAATGAGTCAACTGATTTAACTCATTTTTTATCAATAGTGAACTGGAAATTTGCCTTTTTGAACTGAAGAGAGATTTTGTTGAGATATTTAATTTAATAACATGAGATATGCTCTCATAGTTACTTTTTCTATTCAATTAAATAATCTTTAATTAATTAGAGACACTTTTCTTATTTAACTAAATAACTTCATTTAATTAATTAGGAATGGCTTCTAATTTAATTAAATAACTTTTTTTAATTAATTAGAAGTAAGTACTCCATTTAATTAAATAATTTTTTTAAATTATTTCAAAAAGAAATTTGAAACTAGTCAACTCAAGTCAACCGTGGTTAAATCTGATCAACTTTTGGTCAAACTTGATCTTTGCGTATGTGAATATGAGCAAATGTGAGTATGAATTCTAACAACAATTCGATGAAAATTCTCATTCAACCTTTCAAAATGAAGAGATGAGGGTCTCTTAAATAGACTTACCTGGAATTCATCAACAGTTGAGATCGATTTCAATCAATGGTCAGGATTAAAGGTGAAGTTCAGTCATAAAGGGAGATTTCCAAATTAAAGGGAGTTAACAGATTTAATTTGAGTAAAATAAGCAGTCAACTGATTCAATTTGAGTAGAAAAAGGACTCAACTGATTTAACTCATTTTTTATCAATAGTGAACTGAAAATTTCCTTTTTTGAACTGAAGATAGTGTAATGCCTGCCCCTAGTTCGCATTTTGCTAACATTGTTGAACTCTTTTAGGGCTAGTTTTATGTTGATGGTTAGCAACATTGTTATGAGATTATCAGATATTGTGCTATGGATTCAGTTTATTATGTGATGAGTTTACTTAGACTTTATATTTCATGTATGTATGATGATTATTACATTGCTTTCAGTTATTAATGATGATTAGTTAGACGATTTATTATCATATGTGTTTTATTATGGATACTTACCCCATACTTGCATGTGTATGGTGTGCATGTTTGCTTTGTGTGTTTACTTTTGTATGACGTGTCTGATATGGTTAAGGAAGGGAGTCGTAATCACCTGCTAGTCGAGATCTACACAATGTACCACTTCCTACCATTGTTCGTTTAGTTTAGTATATATTGTGTTTGTACATGCATAGTTTTTATGCAGGTTGTAGGTATTGGGTATCGACTTCCCTGAATTGCCAGGATGACCATACCCTATCACATTATTTCAATGATAAGAGAGGGGAGATAAATTCTCAAGTCCAAATCCCAACCCTTTAAGCCATTTGTTCTAATTGAAAAATTAGGACAAGTATCTGAGTTGAGTACCCTCCGAATATGTTAGATGACATAATTCGTGATATAAACCCTTGGTTTGATTTTGTATGTATTTTGGTTGTGATGGATTTTCATATTTTTACCTTAGGAGTCTTTGATGTATTTTCTATTAATTAAGCCTAATTAAAATATTTAATTAATGGTTTAATTAAATGGAAAATTAATATGATATTTTAATATTTATTTTATTTAATTAATTGGGAAATTAATTAAATAAAATAATTAAATTTGAAAATAAAAAGTTAAAAGTTTAAATTTGGAATTTGACAATATTTATTTTTATAATAATATATTTGGAGTTCATTTTTAAATAAATGACTAAATAATAATATTATTAAAGCTAATAAATATTTTAGCAATTAAGTTTTGGAAAATGAAATTTAAAAGTGGAAGATATATTTAAATTAATAAAAGATTCTAAATCTCATGTGATTAAATTATAAATATAACAAGATTGAAAAGTGGAATTATAAAAGTTAGTGCATGAGATTTAATAAATTAATTAATTAAATTAGAAAGAGTAAATTAAATATTATTTTAATATTTTCTCACATAGGAGTTGGCAAATTTTCGAGAGTTGTCATATAGACAACATAGAAGTTTGCACTCTAAGAATGCATAAGTTGTCTACACTTAGAAGTTAGCATTTTTTTTATTTGAGCACATGGTGTTTACAACATTAAGACTTATATAGAAGGTTGGAGAAGGTTCATGCTTGGTTGTCATGCTTATCTTCTAGTTGTTTCTAGAGACACTCTAGATGCATCTTAGAGGCCTTTAAATAGAGGCTCTCCTATTGTGTTTGGAAGCTGAAGTAGAAGCTTAATAGAAGCTTAATGGAAGCTTAATAGAAGCTGAATGAGAGCTACAAGCTACAAGCTTAAAATGAAAGCTTCAAGCTTACATGCATTGGAGAAGCTCATATGCTCATATGTCTCTACTTGCTTCTATGCTTCTTCTAACTCTTCTAGTCACTTGGAGGATTCAATTGACTTGAATCTTGGAAGAATTGTGAATGATGGAGAAGGAAGGGATTTTCTATGGACTTCTGAGGCATGGAAAAATTAGCATCAGTGTCCAGGTGCACTCGTGATAATCGCTTTTTCTCTTTGCACTATTTCTCTTCCTGTCTTTATCATGTTTATGTGTCTGAATACTCTTGTGATTGAATCTATAATTGAAAATTGGTATCTAGATATTCTATTTGGTTGCAAAGGAAACAATAGAAAACCCTAGTTTTAATATAGGAAAGAAATTAGATCTAAACGGGTTTGGGTTCGAATTAGAATCAAATTTAAATAGATTTGAAAATGGATTCAAGATTTATGGCCAAATCTATTTGTGAAATTATTGGATAAATTTAGAGAACAATCATTTTATGAGGAAATTCTTAATTCATCACAAATTGTCCTGTCGCTGCCCCTTGGATAGACTCAAACTCAGTCATTCATAACTTTTTATCGGGATCAAATTTATTCGATCGCTTTAGTCAGAATTGGCGCAACTTAGCCCTCTCCAACATATTTAAATTTCAGCCCGATCCAACAGTTCATTACGGAGATATGACCGTCGTACTGGGACTATTTTATTCAAAAATGGATGTCTCTTCATAACCAAGAGTTCTTTATGCTTAAACTTTACAAAAATAATATATCAAAGCATAGAATGAATTAAAGATATTATTGCAATCTTCCCTTATTAAAATCTTATTAATATGCATTAGTTTTATATGGTCTATTATCTAATCTAATTAAATCAATTTTAATTAAGATTAGTTAATAGTAGAAGAACTATAGTTAATTATTAATCAATCTAAGTAAATGGATTAAAAGAAAAGAAATTTTAATATAGTTTATATAGTGAAATTTTTATAATGTATATTGAATACTATTTAATATATATTAAACAATTTTAGAGTTGTTTAATGAAGATGATAATGTTAAGAATTTAGAAATTATTCATGTTAAAATCTACAATGAGTCTTATTGGTTTGTGATAGGGATCTTTATATAGACAAAATATTATTAGAACAATTAGAAAATAGAGTCTAATGGTTGATTTTAATATTGATTAAATAAATTGTAAGATGATAATTTATATTATGTTGATTTAAAATTTAGAAACTCTAAATGATATTGGATTAAGATTGAATTGTTATGTTAATACGTTTGAATACCTTATGGTATTAAGAGTTAGTCAAATATTAACTAATGGAATTTATGAAAATAATAGTTTGATGAGTTTATTATTTATTAATGTTTGTTGGGTCTAACAAACTATTAATAAATAATGGTTTAAATAATTATCAATATATTCGATTAGAGTTAATCTAGAGGAGATTATTTTATGATTAAAGTTTGGTAAAAAATATTAATTTTTAGATTTAGATTATAATTGATTTTTAATCAATTGATATTCATTGAGTTGATAATATAATTATGATATTAATAATTAAGTTGTGCGATAGAGTCTTATTCGAAAAGATTAATGACAATATGAATTTGTTGAGGGAATGTTGGTATTCTTTGAAAGATGATGAATATGATCATTTAAGATTTTTAGTAATTATTATTGAATTATTAATATGATCATTTGAATATTGAATTATAGTTGACTTTTAACTTACAGAATTCTAGTTAGTTATTAGTCAACTGATGTTAATTAGAACGTTCCTATGATTATACAATTACTAATTAAATCAATTAATGAGAGTTAATTAGATTTAATTAATAATTAAGTTATGTAAAGGAGATTTAATTGGTATAATTCTTTTAATGAAATTGTAGATTATCTATATCGAAGTTGATAAGTCTTATTCTAATGACTTGAATAATGACTTAGATACTTTAACGGTTATTAGTGACAATTTAATTATTATAATGATTCTAATTAAGAGGCTTAAGTGTTAGAGATATTTAATTGAGTTTTAAACTATTAGAATGATAAAAGTCATGGATTGCGTACCTATGTTAATTGAATTATTTAATTAATCATTTTAATAAAGTTAATTCGAAGACTAGTAATTGGTTCTTATAATGAATAATGATCCTTGAAGTTGAAGTAACCTTAAAAGAAGAGTTAATCAATTAGAATATGGATCATGGTTAAAATAGAGAAAAATTTAATTAAGGTCAATGATAATCAATTTAATGAGTAAATAGTTATTCTTAAGTTATTCTTAGAATGTAATTCTTAATAATAGAAGGATAATGCTATCGGGGAACAAATGGGTTGACTTGTAGGTCAAATGATGAAACTTAGACATTTGAAGTATACTTAAAATGAAAATTGAAGATCTACACTTAATTCAACTATGAGATGATAGCAAAACTAAAATATTTGTCTGCATTGTGTATTCTATATGCTTCTTGTTTTGGATTTTTGGGTTGACTAGTGTTGACTAGTCCTAGGTTGTTACCAGAGGCTCGGGGGTTATGAGATGTGTTGGCATGTTGATCTTATTTGGTCTTGATCTTTATTAGCCCAACCATGATAATGTGATCGTATACTCTATGAAATGTTTGTATTTACTGATTGTTATTGTTCATCAGTCTTCATGTGTGAAGTTGATATGTATGTGTATGAGACACCTGAGCTAATCATTTTTGAGTCATCGATCAGTTATCCTTGGATTATTTTCTAGTCGCCATGATGGGACTATGATGTGGATTTATTCTTGATGATGTCATGTTGTGACATGTTTGACTCAACCATTTTGGAGTCTTCAATCAATATGATTTTGAGATATTCTTGGTTGCTTGTTGAAGAACCAATAGATATGATGATTATTTTTGGTTATTGAGAACCAATTGATACTTATGATTATCAGTGATGCCTTGAGTTGCCAATAGAGAACTGTTGTGGTCATGATTTTCTATGGATATTTTTCAGATGCTCATGGAGATTTGATGATTCTTATCTTGGTGATTTGATGATTCTTATTATGGATATTTGATGCTTTTATCATGGATATTTGATGATTCTTTTTATGGATTATCTTTTGGGTTTTCTTTACAGTCGCTTGTAAAGGACTATGGTGATTTTATGATTCCATGAGCATTAGGGTAGGTAATCTACTTGTAGTGTCGGGAAGTGGCTTGCAATGGGGGCCGGGGCCCTAAGTGGCTGCAAGGATAACTCATTGTAAGTTTGGTTAATAAGTGATAACATTTACACACTAAATGGGGATTAAATGAACCTAAAAAGATAATTGTTTTGGTTCTCGCCCATGCCTTGAGTGCTTGTACAGGCTAGGATGGGAGTAGTGAGATGTATGGTTGCGACCTTGCATTCCATAGTATGCCTCATCAGTATGAGAGGGTACTAGTGGCCGCATGAGATCTATATGGACCCGTGGAGTTTAGCTAACTACCAGGGTAACTTGTACGAGATAAATGCGATGACACTTTCCCGCTTGCATAGTAAGTTCCTACATGTCATTGTTGTGCCTCTGAGAATTAGATGTCAGTTGTGTGTGATAGAACCTTTGAGTTAGTATACTTTTAGGATTCCTGGACTCATAGAGATTTATGCTTTGTGATTTTTATATCCTATTTGGGACTTGAGATTATCTCCTCAGCACAGTGGGAGTGGACCATTTAAGTTTCACGCGGTCGGGTGGTAGTGTTTTATCACTCTTATCATTTGAGATCTATCCGAGACACCGTGGCTGGAGCATTCTTGGTTGATATTTATCTTCATTATATTCTTGGATCATTATGATTGATGATATACCTTATGATGGATGTAATTCACTGGTATGCTTCTTACATTAATGATTTTCATATGTTAGATGATGGTATCTTATGCTTTACTTTGCATGTTAGTAGGATGTTTTAGGAGTGACATTCCTACTATGTATATAGCCGATGATCTCTTCGGTGCTTGGAATGTTACGCACAAAGGGATGGCTAAGATCCACGATGGTCTAATGATGCTATTTACGGTTGGGAGGAACCGTGCACTTAGTTATGTTTGTGATGTATGGTTATCTTTTATGATAGATGTTTATATCTTTATGATGATGATGTATCATGTATGGTTATGGTTTCATTATGTTATTGCATCATGGATTAATATTGGATGATGATGTACTTTATTTACATGGATGTATATTTTTTTAAGCTTTTCATGCCTTGTAACATGTACAGTGGATGATTGAGCAATTAAAAATGTAATTTATGAATATTGAATGTATCATTGTTATTTCATTTTTAAGGATGTAATGTTAGATGAATAAGTTATGATTAGAAGTAATTCAACATTAAGGGATCTTTAAAGAATGTAATATTTTATGTTATGTTATGTTTACTTTCAGTTGGATGTTACTATTGCTTCCACATATGTTGTGAACAGTTTATCTTTCATGTTTTAAAAAAAAAATTTGTTTGGCAAACTTAGTGAAATTCTTTGGATCCCTTGGCGGGGCATTACATATAGATTTTGTTGAGATATTTAAATTAATAAAATGAGATATGCTCTCATAATTACTTTTTCTATTTAATTAAATAATCTTTAATTAATTAGAACAACTTTTGTTATTTAATTAAATAACTTCATTTAATTAATTAGGAATGCCTTCTCATTCAATTAAATAACTTTGTTTAATTAATTAAAAGTAAGTACTCCATTTAATTAAATAATTTCATTTAATTATTTTAAAATTCTTTTCAAAACTAGTCAACAGTAGTTAAATCTAGTCAATTTTTGGTCAAACTTGATCTTTGCATATGTGAATATGAGCAAATGTGAGTATGAATTCCAACAACAATTCGATGCAAATTCTCCTTCAACCTTTCAAAATGAAGAGATGAGGGTCTCTTAAATAGACTTTCTTGGAATTCATCAACGGTTGAGATCGATTTCAATCAACAGTTAGGATTAAAGGTGAAGTTCAGTCATAAAGGGAGATTTCCAAATTAAAGGGATTTAATAGATTTAATTTGAGTAAAATAAGGAGTTAACTGATTCAATTTGAGTAGAAAAAGGAGTCAACTGATTTAACTTATTTTTAATTAATAGTGAACTGAAAATTTTTCTTTTTGAACAGAAGAGAGATTTTGTTGAGATATTTAATTTAATAAAATGAGATATCCTCTCATAAATACTTTTTCTATTTAATTAAATAATCTTTAATTAATTAGAGAAACTTTTCTTATTTAATTAAATAACTTCATTTAATTAATTAGGAATGGCTTCTCATTTAATTAAATAAATTTGTTTAATTAATTAGAAGTAAGTACTCCATTTAATTAAATAATTTCATTTAATTATTTCAAAAAAAAATTCTACACTAGTCAACTCAAGTCAACTATGGTTAAATCTGGTCAACTTTTGGTCAAACTTGATCTCTGCGTATGTGAATATGAGCAAATGTGAGTATGAATTCCAGCAACAATTCAATGCAAACTCTCATTCAACCTTTCAAAATGAAGAGATGAGGGTCTCTTAAATAGACTTTCTTGGAATTCATCAACGGTTGAGATCAATTTCAATCAATGGTCAGGATTAAAGGTGAAGTTCAGTCATAAAGGGAGATTTTCAAATTAAAGGGAGTTAATAGATTTACTTTGAGTAAAATAAGGAGTTAATTGATTCAATTTGAGTAGAAAAAGTAGTCAACTGATTTAACTCATTTTTCATCAATAGTGAACTGAAAATTTCCCTTTTTGAACTGAAAAGAGATTTTGTTGAGATATTTAATTTAATAAAATGAGATATGCTCTCATAATTACTTTTTCTATTTAACTAAATAATCTTTAATTAATTAGAGACACTTTTCTTATTTATTTAAATAACTTCATTTAATGAATTAGGAATGGCTTCTCATTTAATTAAATAAGTTCGTTTAATTAATTAGAAGTAAGTACTCCATTTAATTTAACAATTTCATTTAATTATTTCAAAATACTTTTCGAAACTAGGCAACTCAAGTCAACCATGATTAAATCTTGTCAACTTTTGGTCAAACTTGATCTTCGCGTATGTAAATATGAGCAAATGTGGGTATGAATTCCAGCAATAATTTGACGCAAATTCTCATTCAACCTTTCAAAATGAAGAGATGAGGGACTCTTAAATAGACTTTCCCGAAATTTATCAACGGTTGAGATCGATTTCAATCAACGGTCAGGATTAAAGGTGAAGTTCAGTCATCAAGGGAGATTTTCAAATTAAAAGGAGTTAACAAATTTAATTTGAGTAAAATAAAGAGTTAACTGATTCAATTTGAGTAGAAAAAGGAGTCAATTGATTTAACTCATTTTTTTATCAATAGTGAACTAGAAATTTCCCTTTTTGAACTGAAGAGAGATTTTGTTGAGATATTTAATTTAATAAAATGAGATATACTCTCATAATTACTTTTTCTATTTAATTAAATAATCTTTAATTAATTAGAGTCACTTTTCTTATTTAATTAAATAACTTCATTTAATGAATTAGGAATGGCTTCTCATTTAATTAAATAAGTTTTTTTAATTAATTAGAAGTAAGTACTCCATTTAATAAAATAATTTCATTTAATTATTTAAAAAAAAATTTTGAAACTAGTCAACTCAAGTCAACCATGGTTAAATCTGGTCAACTTTTGGTCAAACTTGATCTTTGGGTATGTGAATATGAGCAAATGTGAGTATGAATTCTAGCAACAATTCGATACAAATTCTCATTCAACCTTTCAAAATGAAGAGATGAGGGTCTCTTAAATAGACTTTCCTAGAATTCATCAACGGTTGAAATCGATTTCAATCAATGGTCAGGATTAAAAGCGAAGTTCAGTCATAAATGGAGATTTTCAAATTAAAGGGAGTTAACAGATTTAATTTAAGTAAAATAAGAAGTTAACTGATTCAATTTGAGTTGAAAAAGGAGTTAACTGATTTAACTCATTTTTTATCAATAGTGAAATGAAAATTTCTCTTTTTGAACTGAAGAGAGATTTTGTTGAAAAATTTTATTTAATAAAATGAGATATGCTCTGATAATTACTTTTTCTATTTAATTAAATAATCTTTAATTAATTAGAGACACTTTTCTTATTTAATTAAATAAATTTATTTAATTAATTAGAAATGATTTCTCATTTAATTAAATAACTTTCTTTAATTAATTAGAGTTAAGTATTCCATTTAATTAAATAATTTCTTTTAATTATTTCAAAATTCTTTTTAAAACTAGTCAACTCAAGTCAGCCATAGTTAAATCTAGTCAACTTTTGTTCAAACTTAATCTTTGCATATGTGAATATAAGCAAATGTGAGCATGAATTCCAACAACAATTCAATGCAAATTTTCATTCAACCTTTAAAAATGAATAGATGAGGGTCTCTTAAATAGACTTTCTTGGAATTCATCAACGGTTGAGATCGATTTCAATCAATGGTTAAGATTAAAGGTGAAGTTCAGTCATAAAGGGAGATTTTCAAATTAAAGGGAGTTAACAGATTTAATTTGAGTAAGATAAGGAGTTAACTGATTCAATTTGAGTAAAAAATGAAGTTAGCTAATTTAACTCATTTATTATTAATAGTGAACTAAAAATTTCTCTTTTTGAACTGAAGAGAGATTTTGTTGACATATTTAATTTAATAAAATGAGATATGTTCTCATAATTACTTTTTCTATTTAATTAAATAATCTTTAATTAATTAGAGACACTTTTCTTATTTAATTAAATAACTTCATTTAATTAATTAGGAGTGGCTTCTCATTTAATTAAATAACTTTGTTTAATTAATTAGAAGTAAGTACTCCATTTTATTAAATAATTCTGTTTAATTATTTCAAAATTCTTTTTGAAACTAGTCAACCGTAGCTAAATCTGGTGAACTTTTGGTCAAACTTGATCTTTGCATATGTGAATATGAGCAAATGTGAGTGTGAATTCCAACAACAATTCGATGCAAATTCTCATTCAACCTTTCAAAATGAAGAGATGAGGGTCTCTTAAATAGACTTTCCTGCAATTCATCAACGGTTGAGATCGATTTCAATGAATGGTCAAGATTAAAGGTGAAGTTCAGTCATAAAGGGAGATTTCCAAATTAAAGGGAGTTAACATATTTAATTTGAGTAAAATAAGGAGTTAACTAATTCAATTTGAGTACAAAAAGAAGTTAACTGATTTAACTCATTTTTTATCAATAGTGAACTAGAAATTACTCTTTTTGAATCGAAGAGAGATTTTGTTGAGATATTTAATTTAATAAAATTAGATATGCTCTCATAATTACTTTTTCTATTTAATTAAATAATCTTTAATTAATTAGAAACACTTTTCTTATTTAATTAAATAACTTAATTTAATTAATTAGGAATGGCTTCTCATTTAATTAAATAAGTTTGTTTAATTAATTAGAAGTAAGTACTCCATTTAATTAAATAATTTCGTTTAATTATTTCAAAACTCTTTTTGAAACTAGTCAATTAAATTAACCCGTGGTTAAATCTGATCAACTTTTTCTATTTAATTAAATAATCTTGAATTAATTAGAGACACTTTTCTTATTTAATTAAATAACTTCGTTTAATTAGTTAGGAATGGCTTCTCATTTAATTAAATAACTTTGTTTAATTAATTAGAAGTAAGTACTCTATTTAATTGAATAATTATGCTTAATTATTTCAAAATTCATTTCGAAACTAGTCAACTCAAGTCAACCGTGGTTAATTCTGGTCAACTTTTGGTCAAACTTGGTCTTTGCGTATGTGAATATGAGCAAATGTGAGTATGAATTCTAGCAACAATTCGATGCAAATTCTTATTCAACCTTTCAAAAATAAGAGATGAGGGTCTCTTAAATAGACTTTCCTGCAATTCATCAACAGTTGAGATCGATTTCAATCAACGGTCAGGATTAAAGGTGAAGTTCAATCATAAAGGGAGATTTCCAAATTAAAGAGAGTAACAGATTTAATTTGAGTAAAATAAGGAGTTAACTGATTCAATTTGAGTAGAAAAATGAGTTAACTGATTTAACTCATTTTTGATCAATAGTGAAGTTGAAATTTCCCTTTTTGAGTTGAAGAGAGATTTTGTTGAGATATTTAATTTAATAAAATGAGATATGCTCTCATAATTACTTTTTATATTTAATTAAATAATCTTTAATTAATTAGAGACAATTTTCTTATTTAATTAAATAACTTCGTTTAATTAATTAGGAATGACTGCTCATTTAATTAAATAACTTTGTTTAATTAATTAGAAGTAAGTACTCAATTTAATTAAATAATTTCATTTAATTATTTCAAAATTTCTTTCGAAACTAATCAACTTAATTCAATCGTGGTTAAATCTGGTCAACTTTTGGTGAAACTTGATTTTTGCGTATGTGAATATGAGCAAATGTGAGTATGAATTCTAACAACAATTCGATGCAAATTCTCATTCAACCTTTCAAATCGAAGAGATGAGGGTCTCTTAAATAGACTTTTCTAGAATTCATCAACTATTAAGATCGATTTCAATCAACGGTCAGGATTAAAGGAGAAGTTCAGTCATAAAAGAAGATTTTCAAATTAAAAGGAGTTAACAGGTTTAAATATGAGTAAAATAAGGAGTTAACTGATTCAATTTGAGTAGAAAAATGAGTTAACTAGTTGAACTCATTTTTGATCAATAGTGAACTGAAAATTTACTTTTTTCAACTGAAGAGAGATTTTGTTGAGATATTTAATTTAATAAAATGAGATATGCTCTCGTAAATACATTTTCTATTTAATTAAATAATCTTTAATTAATTAGAGACACTTCTCTTATTTAATTAAATAACTTCATTTAATTAATTAGGAATAGCTTCTCATTTAATTAAATAACTTTTTTTAATTAATTAGAATTAAGTAGTCCATTTAATTAAATAAATTTGTTTAATTATTTCAAAATTATTTTCGAAACTAGTCAACACAAGTCAACCGTAGTTAAATCTGGTCAACTTTTGGTGAAACTTGATCTTTGCGTATGTGAATATGAGCAAATGTGAGTATGAATTCATGCAATAATTCGATGCAAATTCTCATTCAACCTTTCAAAATGAAGAGATGAGAGTCTCTTAAATAGACTTTCCTGAAATTCATCAACGGTTGACATCGATTTCAATCAACGGTCAGGATTAAAGGTGAAGTTCAGTTATAAAGGGAGATTTTCAAATTAAAGGGAGTTAACAGATTTAATTTGAGTAAAATAAGGAGTTAATTGATTCAGTTTGAGTAAAAAAAGGAGTTAACTGATTTAACTCATTTTTTATCAATAGTGAACTAGAAATTTCCCTTTTTGAATTGAAGAGAGATTTTGTTGAGATATTTAATTTAATAAAATGAGATATGCTCTGATAATTACTTTTTCTATTTAATTAAATAATCTTTAATTAATTAGAGACACTTTTCTTATTTAAATAAATAACTTCTTTTAATTAGTTAGGAATGACTTCTCATTTAATTAAATAACTTTATTTAATTAATTAGAAGTAATTACTCTATTTAATTAAATAACTTTATTTAATTAATTACAAGTAAATACTCTATTTAATTAAATAATTTTGTTTAATTATTTCAAAATTCTTTTCAAAATTAGTCAACTCGAGTCAACCGTGGTTAAATTTAGTCAACTTTTGGTCAAACTTAATCTTTGCATATGTGAATATGAGCAAATGTGAGTATGAATTCCAGCAACAACTCGATGCAAATTCTCATTCAAGCTTTAAAAATGAAGAGATGAGGGTCTTTTAAATAGAATTTCCTGAAATTCATCAACGGTTGAGATCGATTTCAATCAATGGTCAGGATTAAACGTGAAGTTTAGTCATCAAGGGAAATTTTCAAATTAAAAGGAGTTAATAGATTTAATTTGAGTAAAATAAGGAGTTAACTGATTCAATTTGAGTAGAAAAAGGAGTTACCTTATTTAACCCATTTTTTATCAATAGTGAACTAGAAATTTGCCTTTTTGGACTAAAGAGAGATTTTGTTGAGATATTTAATTTAATAAAATGAGATATGCTCTCATAATTACTTTTCCTCTTTAATTAAATAATCTTTAATTAATTAGAGAAACTTTTCTTATTTAATTAAATAACTTCATTTAATTAATTAGGAATGGCTTCTCGTTTAATTAAATAACTTTGTTTAATTAATTAGAAGTAAGTACTCCATTTATTTAAATAATTTTGTTTAATTATTTCAAAATTCTTTTCGAAACTAGTCAACTCAAGTCAACCGTGGTTAAATCTGGTCAACTTTTGGTCAAACTTGATCTTTGCGTATGTGAATATGAGCAAATGTGAGTATGAATTCCAGCAACAATTCGATGCAAATTCTCATTCAACCTTTCAAAATGGAGAGATGAGGGTCTCTTAAATAGACTTTCCTGGAATTCATAAATGGTTGAGATCGATTTCAATCAACGGTCAGAATTAAAGGTGAAGTTCAGTCATAAAGGGAGATATCCACATTAAAAGGGAGTTAACAAATTTAATTTGAGTAAAATAAGGAGTAAACTGATTCAATTTGAGTAGAAAAAGGAGTTACCTGATTTAACTCATTTTTTATCAATAGTGAATTGGAAATTTGCCTTTTTGAACCGAAGAGAGATTTTGTTGAGATATTTAATTTAATAAAATGAGATATGCTCTCATAATTACTTTTTTTGTTTAATTATATAATCTTTAATTAATTAGAGCCACTTTTCTTATTTAATTAAATAACTTCATTTAATTAATTAGGAATGGCTTCTCATTTAATTAAATAACTTTGTTTAATTAATTAGAAGTAAGTACTCAATTTAATTAAATAGTTTCGTTTAATTATTTCAAAATTCTTTTCGAAACTAGTCAACTCAAGTCAACCGTGGTTAAATTTGGTCAACATTTGGTCAAACTTGATCTTTGTGTTTGTGAATATGAGCAAGTGTGAGTAAGAATTTTAGCAACAATTCGATGCAAATTCTCATTCAACCTTTCAAAATGAAGAGATGAGGGTCTCTTAAATAGACTTTCCTGGAATTCATCAATGGTTGAGATCGATTTCTATCAACGGTCAGGATTAAAGGTGAAGTTAAGTCATAAAGGGAGATTTTCAATTTAAAGGGAGTCAACAGATTTAATTTGAGTAAAATAAGGAGTTAACTGATTCAATTTGAGTAGAAAAAGGAGTTAACTGATTTAACTCATTTTTGATCAATAGTGAACTAAAAATTTCCCTTTTTAAACTGAAGAGAGATTTTGTTGAGATATTTAATTTAATAAAATGAGATATGCTCTCATAATTACCTTTTCTATTTAATTAAATAACCTTTAATTAATTAGAGACACTTTTATAATTTAATTAAATAACTTCATTTAATTAATTAGGAATGGCTTCTCATTTAATTAAATAACTTTGTTTAATTAATTAGAAGTAAGTACTCCATTTAATTAAATAATTTTGTTTAGTTATTTAAAAAAAAATTTCAAAACAAGTCAACTCAAGTCAACCGTAGTTAAACCTAGTCAACTTTTTGTCAAACTTGATCTTTGCGTATGTGAATATGAGCAAATGTGAGTATGAATTCCAGCAACAATTCGATCCAAATTCTCATTCAACCTTTCAAAATGAAGAGATGATGGTCTATTAAATAGACTTTCTTGGAATTCATCAATGGTTGAGATCGATTTCAATCAACAGTTAGGATTTAAAGGTGAAGTTCAATCATAAAACGAGATTTCCAAATTAAAGGGAATTAACTGATTTAATTTGAGTAAAAGAAGGAGTTAATTGATTCAATTTGAGTAGAAAAAGGAGTTAACTAATTTAACTCATTTTTTATCAATAGTGAACTAGAAATTTCCCTTTTTAAACTGAAGAGAGATTTTGTTGAGATATTTAATTTAATAAAATGAGACACGCTCTCATAACTACTTTTTCTATTTAATTAAATAATCTTTAATTAATTAGAGACACTTTTCTTTTTTAATTAAATAACTTCATTTAATTAACTAGGAATAGCTTCTCATTTAATTAATTAACTTTGTTTAATTAATTAGAAGTAATCCATTTAATTAAATAATTTTGGTAAATTATTTCAAAATTCTTTTCGAAACTAGTCAACTCAAGTCAACCGTGGTTAAATCTGATCAACTTTGAGTCAAACTTGATCTTTGCGTATGTGAATATGAGCAAATGTCAGTATGAATTCCAGTAACAATTTGATGCAAATTCTCCTTGAACCTTTCAAAATGAAGAGATGAGGGTCTCTTAAATAGACTTTTTTGGAATTCATCAACGGTTGAGATCGATTTCAATCAACGGTCAATATTAAAAGTGAAGTTCAGTCATAAAGGGAGATTTTCAATTTAAAGGGAGTTAATAGATTTAATTTGAGTAAAATAACTAGTTAACTGATTCAATTTGAGTAGAAAAAGGAGTTAAGTGATTTAACTCATTTTTTATCAATAGTGAACTAAAAATTTCCCTTTTTGAATTGAAGAGAGATTTTGTTGAGATATTTAATTTAATAAAATGAGATATGCTCTCATAATTACTTTTTCTATTTAATTAAATAATCTTTAATTAATTAGAGACACTTTTCTTATTTAATTAAATAACTTCATTTAATTAATTAGGAATGGCTTCTCATTTACTTAAATAACTTTGTTTAATTAGGTAGAAGTAAGTACTCCATTTAATTAAATAATTTTGTTTAATTATTTCAAAATTCTTATCGAAACTAGTCAACTCAAGTCAACCGTGGTTAAATATGGTCAACTTTTGCTCAAACTTGATTTTTGTGTATGTGAATATGAGCAAATGTGAGTATGAATTCCAGCAACAATTCGATGCAAATTCTCATTCAACCTTTCAAAATGAAGAGATGAGGGTCTCTTAAATAGACTTTCTTGAAATTCATCAATGGTTGAGATCGATTTCAATAAATGGTCAGGATTACAGGTGAAGTTCAGTCATAAAGGGAGATTTCCAAATTAAAGAGAGTTAATAGATTTAATTTGAGTAAAATAAGGAGTTAACTGATTCAATTTGAGTAGAAAAAGGAGTTAACTAATTTAACTCATTTTTTATTAATAGTGAACTGGAAATTTCCTTTTTTGACCTGAAGAGTGATTTTGTTGAGATATTTAATTTAATAAAATGAGATATGCTCTCATAATTACTTTTTCTATTTAATTAAATTATTTTTAATTGATTAGAGACACTTTTCTTATTTAATTAAATAATTTCATTTAATTAATTAGGAATGGCTTCTCATTTAATTTAAAAACTTTATTTAATTAATTAGAAGTAAGTACTCAATTTAATTAAATATTTTCGTTTAATTATTTCAACATTGTTTTCGAAACTAGTCAACTCAAGTCAACCGTGGTTAAATGTGGTCAACTTTAGGTCAAACTTGATCTTTGCTTATGTGAATATGAGCAAATGTGTGTATGAATTCCAGCAACAATTCGATGCAAATTCTCATTCAACCTTTCAAAATGAAGAGATGAGGGTCTCTTAAATAGACTTTCTTGGAATTCATCAATGGCTGAGATCGATTTCAATCAACGGTCAGGATTAAAGGTGAATTTCAGTCATAAAGGGAGATTTCCAAATTAAAGGGAGTTAAGAGATTTAATTTGAGTAAAATAAGGAGTCAACAGATTAAATTTAAGTAGAAAAAGGTGTTAACTGATTTAACTCAATTTTGATTAATAGTGAACTGAAAATTTGCCTTTTTGAACTAAAGAGAGATTTTGTTAAGATATTTAATTTAATAAAATGAGATATGCTCTCATAATTACTTTTTCTATTTAATTAAATAATATTTAATTAATTAGAGACACTTTTCTTATTTAATTAAATAACTTCATTTAATTAATTAGGAATGGCTTCTCATTTAATTAAATAACTTTGTTTAATTAATTAGAAGTAAATACTCCATTTAATTAAATAATTTCGATTAATTAATTCAAATTTTTTTTCGAAGCTAGTCAACTCAAGTCAACCGTGGTTAAATCTGATCAACTTTTGGTCAAACTTTATCTTTGCGTATGTGAATATGAGCACATATGAGTATGAATTCCAGCAACAATTCGATGCACATTCTCATTCAACCTTTCAAAATGAAGAGATGAGGGTCTCTTAAATAGACTTTTCTAGAATTCATCAACGGTTGAGAATGATTTCTATCAACGGTCCGGATTAAAGGTGAAGTTCTGTTATAAAGGGAGGTTTCCAAATTAAAGGGAGTTAACAGATTTAATTTGAGTAAAATAAGGAGTTAACTTATTCAATTTGAGTAGAAAAAAAAATTAACTAATTTAACTCATTTTTTATCAATAGTGAACTGAAAATTTCTCTTTTTGAACTGAAGAGAGATTTTTCTAAGATATTTAATTTAATAAAATGAGCTATGCTCTATTAATTGCTTTTTCTATTTAATTAAACAATCTTTAATTAATTAGAGACACTTTTCTTATTTAATTAAATAACTTCATTTAATTAATTAGGAATGGCTTCTCATTTAATTAAATAACTTTGTTTAATTAATTAGAAGTAATTACTCCGTTTAATTAAATAATTTCGTTTAATTATTTCAAAATTCTTTTCGAAACTAGTCAACTCAAGTCAACCGTGGTTAAATCTCATCAACTTTTGGTGAAACTTGATCTTTGCGTATGTGAATATGAGCAAATGTGAGTATGAATTCCAGCAACAATTCAATGCAAATTTTCATTCAACCTTTCAAAATGAAGAGATGAGGGTCTCTTAAATAGACTTTCTTGAAATTCATCAATGGTTGAGATCGATTTCAATCAACAGTCAGCATTAAAGGTGAAGTTCAGTCATAAAGGGAGATTTTTAGATTAAAGGGAGGTAACAAATTTAATTTGAGTAAAATATGGAGTTAACTGATTCAATTTGAGTAGAAAAAGGAGTTAACTCATTTAACTCATTTTTGATGAATAGTGAGCTGGAAATTTCCCGTTTTGAACTGAAGAGAGATTTTGTTGAGATATTTAATTTAATAAAATGAGATATGCTCTCATAATTACTTTTTCTATTAATTAAATAATCTTTAATTAATTAGAGACACTTTTCTTATTTAATTAAATAACTTCATTTAATTAATTAGGAATGGCTTCTCATTTAATTAAATAACTTTGTTTAATTAATTAGAAGTAAGTACTTCATTTAATTAAATAATTTCATTTAATTATTTCAAATTTTTTTTCGAAACTAGTCAACTCAAGTCAATCGTGGTTAAATCTGATGAACTTTTGGTCAAACTTGATCTTTGCGTATGTGAATATGAGCAAATGTGAGTATGAATTTCAGCAACAATTCGATGCAAATTCTCATTCAACATTTCAAAATGAAGAGATGAGGGTCTTTTAAATAGACTTTCCTGGAATTCATCAAAAGTTGAGATCGATTTCAATCAACGGTCAGGATTAAAGGTGAAGTTCTATCATAAAGGGAGATTTATGAATTAAAGGGAGTTAATAGATTTAATTTGAGTAAAATAAGGAGTTAACTGATTCAATTTGAGTAGAAAATGGAGTTATCTGATTTAACTCATTTTTGATCAATAGTGAATTGGAAATTTTCCTTTTTCAACTGAAGAGAGATTTTGTTGAGATATTTAATTTAATAAGATAAGATATGCTCTCATAATTACTTTTTCTATTTAATTAAATAATCTTTAATTAATTAGAGACACTTTTCTTATTTAAGTAAATAACTTCATTTAATTAATTAGGAATGGCTTC
Organism: Cupressus sempervirens; assembly: GCA_028749045.1. Taxonomy (NCBI): domain Eukaryota; kingdom Viridiplantae; phylum Streptophyta; class Pinopsida; order Cupressales; family Cupressaceae; genus Cupressus; species Cupressus sempervirens. The sequence continues at coordinate 282,382,589 of CM053791.1, forward strand.
TCATTTAATTAAATAACACTGTTTAATTAATTAGAAGTAAGTACTCCATTTAATTAAATAGTTTCGTTTAATTATTTCAAAATTCTTTTTGAAACTATTCAACTCAAGTCAACCGTGGTTAAATCTGGTCAACTTTTGGTCAAACTTGATCTTTGCGTTTGTGAATATGAGCAAATGTGAGTATGAATTCCAGCAACAATTCGATGCAAATTCTCATTCAACCTTTCAAAATGAAGAGATGAGTGTCGTGCCGAAAATATAAGGCCAAAAATGCACATAATTTTTTTAAAAAAATAGAATGATATTAAGGTCGTAAAAGATTTTAGATGCAAGTTGCCAACGTTATAAAGAAATATACAACTTAGTTTGGACATTTCGTTAGTGGGGTCATCAGGGTGAACTGAAAATGACCTACCAACAGAAGGGCCATAAAGCCCTTCATTTCATATCTTGTCTAGCATCAAAGAATTATGATCTAAAACTAATTAAGTAGTTCCTTCCACCTACTTGATAACTCAAGTGTTGCTACAATTTTTAAACATTTAACACTAAGAGAATTCATTACATTAGAGAATCAATTTAAAATCCCATTTGTCCACGCATGCTAACAATATTTTTATTTTGTGTTTTATTTATTTTATTTCTATTTAAAAAGAAACCTTACTTTCCAAGTTTACACTAACTTTTATAACTTTTCTAACATACTTATAACATTCTCATTTACTAATCTATCAATCTTTAAATAAAGTTGGAGGCTAGATTTATTTCAATTAAATCCAATAGTGAAACTAAACTTTATATAACACTATTATAAATCTAAATCCATATTATTGATACCAATATAATGTTCAATCTATCTAATCTTACAATCTATGATATAATGTACTTAATAATATAATAAATCTAAACTAACTTAAATCAAATCAAAATAAAATAAAATAAACTAAACTATATTTAATATGAAACAACCATCACATAAACTTAAAACTAATCTAGACTACATTAGCATTAACTAACTATATGAATTCATGATTACAAGTACATGTTAAAATTTCACCCATCCTTTCTTTTCTTTCTTTTTTTATATACTAAATTTTAAAAGATAACAAACAATACTAACACAAGAATAGCTAACATTTTAATTAAAAAAAGTCTTTCTAAACTAACCTTAACATCTAAACTTACTAAACTAACACTAACTAACAACTTTTAAAAAAAACAAAACTGACTTACTATTCTAAAGCATAATTACCTATACTAACTTCCCACTAACCCCATCCTACATGGTCACCTACCCACCAACCAACATCCAAACTACACCACATCCTACAGCCAAGTGGCTCGCCTCATGCGTGGGGCACTTCCCAAGGCGTCGCACTGTCCAATGTCTGTGCAATGCAGACTTGGTTATCGCCCCCTCTCCTCATTGCGTGATCCTGAGAATCAGAAAATTTTTGACAAAAACATTTTTTCTTCGGGGTTTCAATCTCAAATCTAACAACCAACTTGCATATTTGGAGTTTTCAATCAGTTTTGCAAGTTCCAGCATGCCATTGATGGACTTAAGAAGCTAATCCAGAATTTGCATGTCATATTTTGGTTGTTGGGGTCATTTTTTGATTTTTGGAGCCATTTTTTACTGTTAAAGGTGTCTGATTTACACTACAGCAACATCTTCTGTACATCAGCAAGAAAAAATGCTTTCCGGGTTTTGTTTGCAGCCCCGAAAAACCATCTGGGTATCTTTTAGATTTTGCATGCAAGCTGTATATTTTTCAGAATTGAGCATGCAAAGCTACAGCCATACCCCTCTCCGTTGGCAGTCACAGATTTGAATGCAGTTTTCAAATGGCTCATTCTTACTCATACGGACTCCAATTTTGATGATTTTTGTTATGAATTTGGCTATTTTTTTGTGCTCTATCCACTAGTGGAGTTGGTTTTTTATTTTTATGCATGAATTCTTCAGAAATTGTAGATTCTCAGCCATGACTATGCATAGTTCTCATTTTGGAAACTTCAGAGGATCATAACTTTCTCATACGACCTCGTATTGAGGCAATTCTTTTTTTAAAAGTGCATGATTTTTCGATTATATCGCAGTGGTACTATATGTTTCTTTGATTATTATGCCCAAGTTTCACTTTTAGCATATGCTCTTCATGAGGAGGCCCTGTCAGTTTTTCTTCCATAACTTGAGCATACGGATGTATTTTTTCGATCCAAAAAATGGATCAAAAAGCTGATTTTGAGATGGAGATGATGGTACAGGTGTTTTTGATTTTTGCTATAGTCTGGTTGCCTATTTTGGCAGTCAAAGTCAAATGTTTTATTTTGCCTTCCGGGAGCCATATCTCGCTCATTCGGACTCTTTTCTGGGCTCGCCAGATATCATTGGAAAGCTGGTTCTGTGAGTTATTCAATTACAGAGATCTTTTATCCAGATTCTACTCCAAGTTCTTTTTCCTCTGAGTTTTGCACTTTCACACTCTGGTGGATTACTTGGATTCTACAGGTTGTGGAATCTCTTCTTCTGTTCTTTTGGCTCACTCTTCTTTCTGACTTTTGCATATCTAGGATCTTGTACACCTTGTGTTTGTCTGTACTCACACTCAGTTATAAAGTGCCATGGGGGGTCATGATGTTTTTCCATTTTGTGCTCATCCACCTTTGTCAAGTGAATTTTTCTTCCACGACATTAGCCCATGCAGTGTGTCGGTGACACCGCCCTTTATCCTGTGCTTGTACTTCTATTACACTATTGGTGTTCCTGATTCTTCTTCTTGCAGATGTTTGTGGCATTGCATTTCAATGTTCTTGTCACCCGTCTCCCTGTTCAACATTATGGGGGGGTTCACTTGTTGTTCTATGCTTCTTTGGTTGATGGTTCGTGCCTTCTATTTCCATGGAGGTTCTATAGATTAGCATTTTGATAGAGTTTGCAGCTTCATGCTTCGGAGATGCTTCATGCTCTTTTTTGTTCCTCTCTTTGGGACATTTCCTAGATTGGAGGCTTAGTTTCTTTCATCTAGTTCTTTTTCTTGTATTGGGTACCTGATCAGGCCTTGTTGTCGGGACCCATTTCTACATCCACCTAAGCTTCTCTTATGGGGGGGTGTTAGTGTAGTTTTTTATTTTTCTTATTTTGTTAGGTTTTTCTTACACTTTTAATAATATTGCTTAGGTTAATAAAGCATGTCTTATTAGGTGAATGGTTGTGAGGTGTCACCTTCCTACATGTGAGCATCAATTAGCTATCTTGGGAAGATACTTTGCTATCTTTAGTCTGGTAGATGGTTGCTCCTCATTGGTTGGTGTTGCCACCTCCTCCCTCTTCCTAGCCTATATAAGTATGCTACTTGGCTTGTATTTGTATCTCTTATTTTTGCATCCTCTTAATGCTATTTTGCTTCCAGCATTTGCATTACTCTCTTGGAGACTAACTCTATGATGCTATTTTGATTTTGTATCATTTGCATTCATAGTTTAGATATTTACTCTTTGCACTAGTTTTCTAGGTTATTAGTCTTTTCAGATTCTAACAATTAGTGGGATGATTAACCACTAAACCCCCTGCCATGCCTAGCCTAGATAGGAGGGTGGAAGAAAAGATGGGGAATAGGGATATTAATTTAGTGGGTGCGATGGGGTTTTTTTTGATTAATTAAATAAATGGAATGATGTCTAGGAAGGTAGAGTTAAATGCAAAGTTTTGTAGTTGAGATAAGTCAACCAAATTTCCATTTAAATATTTTAAAGTTTCAAATGCATTTAATTTATATTCTTTTTTTAAAGAATTTATTATTGATTTTTATTGCAAACCAAAAGAATAATATAGAGAATATTCTCTGTGACTTGGGGGAAATTAAAATCTCTCCCATACATTTTCCAGAGGGCCTTTTTGACCTGGAGATGCACATTTTTCTCTTAAGAGGCCAATTTGGCTAAGTGTTGACATGTTTCCTTGTTAAGATTCTTTGATAAACAAGATAAGTTAAACATTCCTAGAGGCAATATGGAGTTATAATCTTCTAAATCAATTTGACACACAAGCATGCAAAGGAATATAATCCTCCTAATCAAAATTGATTTTATTCCTTATGAAGCTTACAAGGAATTATGATCTTATAATCAGAGTTCAAAAAGGTGATGAATTAATCCTTATCAAATTTAATTGTATCACTAGTGTAACTTAACAATGAAAGTGCTAGCTTGGTGATCACAATATAGGATTGATATTATAGCATGTTAATGTTCAAAACATTAAATTGAAACTTCAATACATCTATTGCCTTTCATTATCATAATTGAAACTCAGAATTTCCAATTCAAGACATTGACTATCATTATAATTTCTCACATACGTATGCCAAAGTTTGGAAAGATATGAGAACATTGCAAGAAAAATTTCATAATCTTTTTCTTTCCTCTATTATTCATCCTGGTTCAAGGCTCCATCGGGAAAGAACTAGTAAGAAAACCCGATGTCTTTGCCACTACATAAAATTCAATTACAACTTACATAATATTACAATTCATTGAGTTTCTTCAAGGCTTGCACAAGAGAACTTCTATCAAATGTCTTCATTGTATCAAGGAAAAACTAGAAAGAGACAAGAATCAACATGGAGACAACAACACAAGGAGACAAGCAATTTGAACATGCATTCTCACCCGGTTGCACAATAGGTCCAACAATGGACCAATATAGGGGAAAGGTGGATTTTCTCAATAGGAGAAGTCAATCACCATACCTTCATTTAGCACTTTCGGGGCTAAAACTTCAAGAACTTCCATTCTTTCACAAGGCCCTTTTGAGGCTATATCTACAAGGATTTCTTTTCATTCTTTTCCACCTTCAAGAATTCTCAATAACAACAAGGTATGGGATGACAAGTAGGGGCCCATACACCCTACCCTTTCTCCCTCCTCTCTCCATGAGAGGAGACTCTACACTATTGAGGTCCAACTAATGCCCTTTCTCCAAGCATGGCCACTTCTTCCCTATCCAAGGGTGAGTGTTGCCAAAAACATCCCCATGAAAATCTCTCAAAAACAATCAACACACCAAGGAGGCATATGAATAACATCAAAAGAAAAAAAGATAAAATCCCTCCGAAATCCACCCCCAACACACAAAAAGAAATGCAAAACTACATAATGTCTCCAACATGATTCAAGCAAGATTCAAAATATAAACACACATGAAGAACCATTCATGGAGTGAAGAACTCCTACCTTCATAAAGAGTTATGGCAATGGTGGTTTGAGAAGAGCTTCCCTTTCTTCTTTCAATCTTCAAGACTTCCTCCAAAACTAGAGGATTGGGTGACAAAACTAAACTCCCTCAAAAATGCCTCTAAGTATGGTCATTGACTCCACTAAGCTTCAAGTAACTCAAGATGGGGGTTTGGTCTCACTAACCCAAGTAAAGAGAAACCCCATCTTCGAAATCAGCCTATAATAGGGTTTTTAAGAGACCCTAAGAGTCAACCTAGGAGGCTAAAGGGTTGGAAAGTACCCCCACCCATACCCTTACCCATAGGGGTACTTAAATTTAATGTTTCTAAGCCTTTAAAGGCTTATTAGGAACAATTAAAAGTTAGGAGAATAGTAAGATCAAATTACAACCTTTAAAGAATTAAAATATAAGGTTAGCACAAAATTAACAAGTAGTTTAGCTCTGCTTTTCAGTTGAGTTGTCTCGGCTAATTTTCTTGCACACTCATTGCACACATCAGTAGGTCCAAAACCACATGCATAATGTGAATTACATATTAGAGAAATTATATAAATTAAAGCATCCATTTTTAAATAAATAATTGTTTATCTAATTCTACTCATATTTCTAACCTTTCAACTTGCATAACAAAATGTGTTAGTGTTGCATAAATTTTCTTCATCGTTATGCATATTTATAAGCATTAAATGACAAAATCAAATAACTGAAGTAAACATCACACAACGTAAAAATAGCTTAACAATGTTCAATGTATCCAATAATGTTCTGACATAACAAGCATGAGAATCAAAATAACAATGTATCATTGGTGCTAGGATGGGTCGGGGCGAGGCCTCACAATGAGGGTCTCTTAAATAGACTTTCCCAGAATTCATCAACAATTGAGATCGATTTTAATCAATGGTCAGGATTAAACGTGAAGTTCAGTCATAAAGGGAGATTTCCAAATTAAAGGGAGTTAATAGATTTAATTTGAGTAAAATAAGGAGTTAACTGATTCAATTTGAGTAGAAAAAGGAGTTAACTAATTTAACTCATTTTTTATCAATAGTGAACTGGAAATTTTCCTTTTTCAACTAAACAGAGATTTTGTTGAGATATTTAATTTAATAAAATGAGATATGCTCTCATAATTACTTTTTCTATGTAATTAAATAATCTTTAATTAATTAGAGACACTTTTCTTATTTAATTAAATAACTTCATTTAATTAATTAGGAATGGCTTCTAATTTAATTAGAAAACTTTGTTTAATTAATTAGAAGTAAGTATTCCATTTAATTAAATAATTTTGTTTAATTATTTCAAATTTTTTTTCCAAACTAGTCAACTCAAGTCAACCACAGTTAAATCTGGTCAACTTTTGGTCAAACTTGATCTTTGCGTATGTGAATATGAGCAAATGTGAGTATGAATCCCAGCAACAATTTGATGTAAATTCTCATTCAACCCTTCAAAATGAAGAGATGAGGGTCTCTTAAATAGACTTTTCGTGAATTCATCAACGGTTGAGATCGATTTCAATCAACGGACAGGATTAAAGGTGAAGTTCAGTCATAAAGGGAGATTTCCAAATTAAAGGGAGTTAACAGATTTAATTTGAGTAAAATAAGAAGTTAACAGATTCAATTTGAGTAGAAAATGAAGTTAACTGATTTAACTCATTTTTTATCAATAGTGAACTGGAAATTTCTCCTTTTCAACTGACGAGAGATTTTGTTGAGATATTTAATTTAATAAAATGAGATATGCTCTCATAATTACTTTTTCTATTTAATTAAATAATCTTTAATTAATTAGAGACACTTTGCTTATTTAATTAAATAACTTCATTTAATTAATTAGGAATGGCTTCTCATTTAATTAAATAACTTTCTTTAATTAATTAGAAGTAAGTACTCCATTTAATTAAATAATTTCGTTTAATTATTTCAAAATTCTTTTCAAAACTAGTCAACTCAAGTCAACTGTGGTTAAATCTGGTCAACTTTTGGTGAAACTTGATCTTTGCGTATGTGAATATGAGCAAATGTGAGTATGAATTTCAGCAACAATTCGATGCAAATTCTCATTCAACATTTTTAAATGAAGAGATGAGGGTCTCTTAAATAGATTTTCCTGGAATTCATCAACGGTTGAGATCGATTTCAATCAACGGTCGGGATAAAAGATGAAGTTCAGTCATAAAGGAAGATTTCCAAATTAAAGGGAGTTAACAGATTTAATTTGAGTAAAATAAAGAGTTAACTAATTCAATTTGAGTAGAAAAAGGAGTTAACTGATTTAACTCATTTTTTATCAATAGTGAACTGGAAATTTCCCTTTTTGAACTCAAGAGAGATTTTCTTGAAATATTTAATTTAATAAAATGAGATATGCTCTGATAATTACTTTTTCTATTTAATTAAATAATCTTTAATTAATTAGAGACACTTTTCTTATTTAATTAAATAACTTCATTTAATTAATTAGGCATGGATTCTCATTTAATTAAATAACTTTGTTTAATTAGGTAGAAGTAAGTACTCCATTTAATTAAATAATTTCATTTAATTATTTCAAAATTCTTTTTGAAACTAGTCAACTCAAGTCAACCGTGGTTAAATCTGGTCAACTTTTGATCAAACTTGATCTTTGCGTATGTGAATATGAGCAAATGTGAGTATGAATTCTAGCAACAATTCGATGCAAATTCTCATTCAACCTTTCAAAATGAAGAGATGAGGGTCTCTTAAATAGACTTTCCTTGAATTCATCAACAGTTGAGATCGATTTAAATCAACGGTCAGGATTAAAGCTGAAGTTCAGTCATAAAGGGAGATTTCCAAATTAAAAATAGTTAATAGATTTAATTTGAGTAAAATAAGGAGTTAAATGATTCAATTTGAGTAGAAAAAGGAGTTAACTTATTTAATTCATTTTTTATCAATAGTGAACTGAAAATTTCCCTTTTTGAACTGAAGAGAGATTTTGTTGAGATATTTAATTTAATAAAATGAGATATGCTCTCATAATTACTTTTTCTATTTAACTAAATAATCTTTAATTAATTAGAGACACTTTTCTTATTTAATTAAATAACTTCAGTTAATTAATTATGAATGGCTTCTCATTTAATTAAATAACTTTGTTTAATTAATTAGAAGTAAGTACTCTATTTAATTAAATAATTTTGTTTAATTATTTCAAAATTCTTTTTGAAACTAGTCAACTCAAATCAACCGTGGTTAAATCTAGTCAACTTTTGGTCAAACTTGATCTTTTTGTATGTGAATATGAGCAAATGTGAGTATGAATTCCAACAACAATTTGATGCAAATTCTCATTCAACCTTTCAAAATGAAGAGATGAGGTTCTCTTAAATAGACTTTTTTGAAATTCATCAACGGTTGAGATCGATTTCAATCAACGGTCAAGATTAAAGGTGAAGTTCAGCCATAAAGGGAGATTTCCGAATTAAATGGAGTTAATAGATTTAATTTGAGTAAAATAAGGAGTTAACTGATTCAATTTGAGTAGAAAAAGGAGTTAACTGATTTAACTCATTTTTGATCAATAGTGAACTGGAAATTTCCCTTTTTGAACTAAAGAGAGATTTTGTTGAGATATTTAATTTAATAAAATGAGATATGCTCTCATAATTACTTTTTCTATTTAATTAAATAATCTGTAATTAATTAGAGACACTTTTCTTATTTAATTAAATAACTTCATTTAATTAATTAGGAATGGCTTCTCATTTAATTAAATAACTTTGTTTATTAATTAGAAGTAAGTACTGTATTTAATTAAATAATTTTGTTTAATTATTTCAAAATTCTTTTCGAAACTAGTCAACTCAAGTCAATCATGGTTAAATCTGGTCAACTTTTGGTCAAACTTGATCTTTGCGTATGTGAATATGAGCAAATGTGAGTATGAATTTCAGAAACAATTCGATGCAAATTCTCATTCAACCTTTCAAAATGAAGAGATGAGGGTCTCTTAAATAGACTTTCCTAGAATAAATGAAGAGATGAGGGTCTCTTAGATAGACTTTCCTAGAATTCATGAACAGTTGAGATCGATTTGAATCAACGGTCAAGATTAAAGGTGAAGTTTAGTCATAAAGGGAGATTTTCAAATTAAAGGGAGTTAACAGATTTAATTTGAGTAAAATAAGGAGTTAACTGATTCAATTTGAGTAGAAAAAGGAGTTAATTGATTTAACTCATTTTTCATCAATAGTGAACTAGAAATTTCCCTTTTTGAACTGAAGAGAGATTTTGTTGAGATATTTAATTTAATAAAATGAGATATGCTCTCATAATTACTTTTTCTATTTAATTAAATAATCTTTAATTAATTGGAGACACTTTTCTTATTTAATTAAATAATTTTATTTAATTAATTAGGAATGGCTTCTCATTTAATTAAATAACTTTGTTTAATTAATTAGAATTAAGTACTCCATTTAATTAAATAATTTTGTTTAATTATTTCAAAATTCTTTTCGAAACTAGTCAACTCCGTAGTTAAATCTGGTCAACTTTTGGTCAAACTTAATCTTTACGTATGTGAATATGAGCAAATGTGAGTATGAATTCCAGCAACAATTCGATGCAAATTCTCATTCAACCTTTCAAAATGAAGAGATGAGGGTCTCTTAAGTGGACTTTCCTGGAATTCATCAACAGTTGAGATCGATTTCAATCAACGATCAAGATTAAAGGTGAAGTTCAGTCATAAAGGGAGATTTTCAAATTAAAGGGATGATTGAAATTTCAAATTCCCCAAGGTGATGACCTTGTCCTTTTACTGACTAAGGCAATAATCAAATTCCTGAATTGAGGCATTTATCACGGAATAAGGTGGCCACATGATCCATTGACGAATAACATGTCATATCACATAACAAGCACAAGTGTTAAGTGACACACACAAAATATCACATTATATTAAAAAAAATGACTTGTTTTACAATAATACATGAACTAGGCTACTATGCACACATACAATTCACATATACAAAATAAAACACATTACAATTAGTTTTGAATCTTTTCCACTGATTCAACCTTGGTTATGTCATGTTTGTATTAGTTTGAGCCTTAATTCCCCTTTAACCCATGGTCAAATTCCTGTACACTAAACTCGAGCGTCAGTAGTCCAAGAAAATCATATAAGCATATGTAAAATAAATCATTATCTCATTAACATTAGACTTGCATATATTTCATCATCTCAAATTAACTTTCCCTTTCTTAATCATTTCAAATATAACCTTCAAAATATTAAAATATCAAAACTTACATATCACATTCGACATTTGAGTTCCATACTTCATTCCTTATAATTACATTACTTCTTCTAACAATTTCCATGTAAAATGTTCAAAATAATATAAAACTAAAATTTACTTATCAACATAACATGGTCAATTTAATATTCTGAATAACTTCATATTCTATGACAAGATGCTGAATCCATAACTATTTAATCCCTAGGTATGTGGGTTAGGTTTCAATGCATAACAAAATTTATCTTTTAACTCTAATTTCCACTTCAACATTACCTTCTTATATTACAAGCATTTCTACCATTCAATTTCTATTAAAGCAATGCAAATAGCTTACAACATGAAATAGAATAATTAAATGCATCAATTAGGTCATAATATGCAGAGGTAATTGCGGATCATCAAAATGCAGACATTAAAATGACATAACCCTACAGTCTTAAAAGTGTATCAAACATAGGATTAAAATCACCGTAATGCAATTATCTCATTAGTACTATGACAAATTGGGTGAGGCCTCACAAATTAAATAACTTCATCTAATTAATTAGGAATGGATTTTCATTTAATTAAATAACTTTGTTTAATTAATTAGAAGTAAGTACTCCATTTAATTAAATAATTTCGTTTAATTATTTCAAAATTCTTTTCAAAACTAGTCAACTCAAGTCAACCATGGTTAAATCTGATCAACTTTTGGTCAAACTTGATCTTTGCGAATGTGAATATGAGCAAATGTGAGTATGAATTCCAGCACCAATTCGATGCCAATTCTCATTCAAACTTTCAAAATGAAGAGATGAGGGTCTCTTAAATAGACTTTCCTAGAATTCATCAACGGTTGAGATCGATTTCAATCAACGGTCAGGATTAAAGGTGAAGTTCAGTCATCAAGGGAGATTTCCAAATTAAAGGGAGTTAACAGATTTAATTTGAGAAAAATAAGGAGTTAACTGATTCAATTTGAGTAGAAAAAGGAGTTAACCGATTTAACTCATTTTTGATCAATTGTGAACTGGAAATTTCCCTTTTTGAATTGAAGAGAGATTTTGTTGAGATATTTAATTTAATAAAATGAGATATGCTCTCATAATTACTTTTTCTATTTAATTAAATAATCTTTAATTAATTAGAGACACTTTTCTTATTCAATTAAATAACTTCATTTAATTAATTAGGAATGGCTTCTCATTTAATTAAATAACTTTGGTTAATTCATTAGAAGTAAGTACTACATTTAATTAAATAATTTCGTTTAATTATTTCAAAATTTTTTACAAAACTAGTCAACTAAAGTCAACCGTGGTTAAATATAGTCAACTTTTGGTCAAACTTGATCTTTGCGTATGTGAATATGAGCAAATGTGAGTATGAATTCCAACAACAATTCAATGCAAATTCTCATTCAACCTTTCAAAATGAAGAGATGAGGGTCTCTTAAATAGACTTTCTTGGAATTCATCAATGGTTGAGATCGATTTCAATCAACGGTCCGGATTAAAGGTGAAGTTCAGTCATAAAGGGAGATTTCCAAATTAAAGGGAGTTAACAGATTTAATTTGAGTAAAATAAGGAGTTAACTGATTCAATTTGAGAAAAGAAAAAGGAGTTAACTGATTTAACTCATTTTTTATCAATAGTGAACTGAAAATTTCCCTTTTTGAACTGAAGAGAGATTTTGTTGAGATATTTAATTTAATAAAATGAGATATGCTCTCATAATTACTTTTTCTATTTAATTAAGTAATCTTTAATTAATTAGAGACACTTTTCTTATTTAATTAAATAACTTCATTTAATTAATTAGGAATGGCTTCTCATTTAATTAAATAACTTTGTTTAATTAATTAGAAGTAAGTACTCCATCTAATTAAATAATTTCATTTAATTATTTCAAAATTCTTTTCGAAACTAGTCAACTCAAGTCAACCGTGGTTAAATTTGGTCAACTTTTGGTCAAACTTGATCGTTGCGTATGTGAATATGAGCAAATGTGAGTATGAATTCCAGCAACAATTCGATGCAAATTCTCATTCAACCTTTCAAAATGAAGAGATGAGGCTCTCTTAAATAGACTTTCCTGGAATTCATCAACGGTTGAGATCGATTTCAATCAATGGTCCGGATTAAAGGTGAAGTTTAGTCATAAAGGGAGATTTCCAAATTAAAGGGAGTTAACAGATTTAATTTGAGTAAAATAAGGAGTTAACTAATTCAATTTCAGTAGAAAAAGGAGTTAATTGATTTAACTCATTTTTTATCAATAGTGAACTGGAAATTTCCCTTTTTGAACTAAAGAGAGATTTTGGTGAGATATTTAATTTAATAAAATGAGATACACTATCATAATTACTTTTTCTATTTAATTAAATAATCTTTAATTAATTAGAGAAACTTTTCTTATTTAATTAAATAACTTCATTTAATTAATTAGGAATGGCTTCTCATTTAATTAAATAAATTTGTTTAATTAATTAGAAGTAAGTACTCCATTTATTTAAATAATTTTGTTTAATTATTTCAAAATTCTATTCGAAACTAGTCAACTCAAGTCAACCATGGTTAAATTTGGTCAACTTTTGGTCAAACTTGATCTTTGTGTATGTGAACATGAGCAAATGTGAGTATGAATTTCAGGAACAATTTGATGCAAATTCTCATTCAACTTTTTCAAAATGAAGAGATGAGGGTCTCTTAAATAGACTTTCCTAGAATTCATCAACGGTTGAGATCGATTTCAATCAACGATCAGGATTAAAGGTGAAGTTCAGTCATAAAAGAAGATTTCCAAATTAAAGGGAGTTAACAGATTTAATTTGAGTAAAATAAGGAGTTAACTGATTCAATTTGAGTAGAAAAAGGAGTTATCTGATTTAACTCATTTTTTATCAATATTCAACTAAAAATTTCCCTTTTTGAACTGAAGAGAGATTTTGTTGAGATATTTAATTTAATAAAATGAGATATGCTCTCATAATTACTTTTTCTATTTAATTAAATAATATTTAATTAATTCGAGACACTTTTCTTATTTAATTAAATAATCTCATTTAATTAATTAGGAATGGCTTCTCATTTAATTAAATAACATTGTTTAATTAATTAGAAGTAAGTACTCCATTTAATTAAATAATTTCATTTAATTATTTCAAAATTCTTTTCGAAACTAGTCAACTCAAGTCAACCGTGGTTAAATCTGGTCAACTTTTAGTCAAACTTGATCTTTGCGTATGTAAATATCAGCAAATGTGAGTATGAATTTCAGCAATAATTTGATGCAAATTCTCATTCAACCTTTCAAAATGAAGAGATGAGGGTCTCTTAAATAGACTTTCTTGGAATTCATCAATGGTTGAGATCGATTTCAATCAACGGTCCGGATTAAAGGTGAAGTTCAGTCATAAAGGGAGATTTCCAAATTAATGGGAGTTAACAGATTTAATTTGAGTAAAATAAGGAGTTAATTGATTCAATTTGAGAAGAAAAAGGAGTTAACTCATTTAACTCATTTTTTATCAATAGTGAACTGGAAATTTCCCTTTTTGAACTGAAGAGAGATTTTGTTGAGATATTTAATTTAATAAAATGAGATATGCTCTCATAATTACTTTTTCTATTTAATTAAGTAATCTTTAATTAATTAGAGACACTTTTCTTATTTAATTAAATAACTTCATTTAATTAATTAGGAATGACTTCTCATTTAATTAAATAACTTTGTTTAATTAATTAGAAGTAAGTACTCCATTTAATTAAATAATTTCATTTAATTATTTCAAATTTTTTTTCGAAACTAGTCAACTCAAGTCAACCGTGGTTAAATCTGGTCAACTTTTGGTCAAACTTGATCTTTGCATATGTGAATATGAGAAAATGTGAGTATGAATTCCAGCAACAATTTGATGCAAATTCTCATTCAACCTTTCAAAATGAAGAGATGAGGGTCTCTTAAATAAATTTTCTTGGAATTCATCAATGGTTGAGATCGATTTCAATCAACGATCAGGGTTAAAGGTGAAGTTCAGTCATAAAGGGATATTTCCAAATTAAAGGGAGTGAACAGATTTAGTTTGAGTAAAATAAGGAGTTAACTGATTCAATTTGAGTAGAAAAAGGAGTTAAATGATTTAACTCATTTTTGATCAATAGTGAACTGGAAATTTCCCTTTTTGAATTGAAGAGAGATTTTGTTGAGATATTTAATTTAATATAATGAGATATGCTCTCATAATTACTTTTTCTATTTAATTAAGTAATCTTTAATTAATTATAGACACTTTTCTTATTTAATTAAATAACTTCATTTAATTAATTAGGAATGGCTTTTGATTTAATTAAATAACTTTGTTTAATTAATTAGAAGTAAATACTCTATTTAATTAAATAATTTCATTTAATTATTTCAAAATTCTTTTCCAAACTAGTCGACTCAAGTCAACCTTGGTTAAATTTGGTCAACTTTTGGTCAAACTTGATCTTTGCATATGTGAATATGAGCAAATGTGAGTCTGAATTCTAGCAACAATTCGATGCAAATTCTCATTCAATCTTTCAAAATGAAGAGATGAGGGTCTCTTAAATAGAATTTCGTGAAATTCATCAATGGTTGAGATCGATTTCAATCAACGGTCAAGATTAAACATGAAGTTCAGTCATAAATGGAGATTTCCAAATTAAAGGGAGTTAACAGATTTAAGTTGAGTAAAATAAGGAGTTAACTGATTCAATTTGAGTAGAAAAATGAGTTAACTGATTTAACTCATTTTTTATCAATAGTGAACTAGAAATTTCCCTTTTTGAACTGAAGAGAGACTTTGTTGAGATATTTAATTTAATAAAATGAGATATGCTCTCATAATTACTTTTTCTATTTAATTAAGTAATCTTTAATTAATTAGAGACACTTTTCTTATTTAATTAAATAACTTCATTTAATTAATTAGGAATGGCTTCTCATTTAATTAAATAACTTTGTTTAATTAATTAGAAGTAAGTACTCCATTTAATTAAATAATTTCATTTAATTATTTCAAAATTATTTTCGAAACTAGTCAACTCAAGTCAACCGTGGTTAAATCTGGTCAACTTTTGGTCAAACTTGATCTTTGTGTATGTGAATATGAGCAAATGTGAGTATGAATTCTGTAATGCCCCGCCAAGGGATCCAAAGAATTAACCTATAATTTCACTAAGTTTAGTAGCATTTTTTATTTTTATTTTTTCATGAAAGTAAATATCACATAAAACGTATGCACAATAACGAAAGTAATAGCATTGTCCATCTGAAAGTAAACATAACATAAATAACATATTACATTCTTTAAGATCCCTTAACGTTGAATTACATACATGAATCCATCTAGTACAACATCCTCATGAAATGATAAGTTCAATGTTTATACATTACATTCCAAATGCTCATCCATCCACTGTACATGTCACAGGGTATAACAAGCTCAAAGATTATACATACATAGAATAATGTACATCATCTTGTTCTAATCCATGATACATCAAAGTAGAGATAATCACATGATACAACATCATAGAGAACATATACATCCATCATAAAGATCAAACATAATAAACTAAGTGGACGGTTCCTCCCAACTGTCAATAGCATCATTAGACCATCATGGATCCTAGCCATCCCTCCGTGCGTAACATTCCAAATCACTGAAGAGATCATCGATATTATATAGTAGTAATGTCGCTCCTAATAAATACAACATCATATGTAGAAAGTAATCTAATATGCAAATAAAAGCATAAGATAACATCATCTAACATATGCTAATCATCAATGAAAAGGATACATATCCACCATCATGAAGGACGCATCAGCCACAATGTCTCAATGAATCTAAAAATGATAAGAGTGGAAAATACACTACCACCCCACCGCGTGGTACCTAAGTGGTCCACTCCCTCCATGCTAAAGAGATAATCTCAAGTCCCAAACAGGCTATCAAAATCACATAGTACAAATCTCCATAAGTCCAAGAATCCTAAAAGTATACTAACTCAAAGGTTCCAAACACAAAATCTGACATCTAATCCCAGAGGCACACAATGACATGTAGGAACCTACGATGCAAGCGGAAAAGTGTCATCGCAATTATCACATACAAGTTACCCTGGCAGTTAGCTAAACTCCACGGATGAATACTGATTTCATGCGGCCACTAGTATCCTCTCATACTGACGAGGCATACTACGAAATGCAAGGTCACAACCATGCGTCTCACTACTCCCATCCTAGCCTATACAAACGCTCAAGACATGGGCGAGAACAAAACACTTATCTTTTTAGGTTCATTCAGTAAGTATTAGGTGTGAATGTTATCACTTATTAATCCAACTTATAATGAGTTACCCTGGCAGCCTCTTAGGGCCCCGACCCCCATTGCAAGCCATTTCCTGTGACTACATGTAGATATCCTACCCTAATGCTCATGGACTCATAAATCTCAAAATCACAAAAGATAATCCATAATAAAATCATCAAATATGCATAAAAGCATCAAATCTCCATGAGCAAACATCCATAGAAAATCATGAACACAACAGCTCTCTATTGGCAACTGAAGTATCACTGATAATCAAAAGTACTCATTGGTTCTCAATAACCAAAAATATATATTGTTTTTCCATGTATTGTTTTTGGATGGATAAAAGTTTTCCTTTATAAGTCTAAAATCCAATTTCCAATTTACAATATTCTGTTGAAATCGTTCCCCACCAACTTTTAATTAAATTTCATATACTTTATATATTTTATAATTCAAAACTATTAATTAAATTCTAATAGTTAAATTATAATATTATAATTCATCATTATAAAAGATGAATCCTTAAATCCTTAATCAAATTATTATTATTCAAATTTATTAATAACGTATTTACATATTACATATATACATATATATATTTATATATATACATAGACATACATATGTAAATATATAAATAATAATGATTTTCGCATTTTATTAAAAAATGAAATATGAAATCGAATCACAAAATTTTGTTTTAAAAACTTTAATCACATCCCACTGTTTAATAACAGACACCGCCGGTTATAAACCATGCGGCCCGTATACATAAGCATCGGTGGATAGTCGTAGCACATACGGCTCCGACTGCTGCCTTAAACAAAGGTAAATGGGTACAGGGTTGGGATAAACCCGCCCCTCCCAAATTTGTCTGAAACGGATTTAACCCCGTGCACGGGTACCCTGCGAAGCGCAGGTACCCTGTGCTAATAAAGTCTGATATGACAGTGGCAGTATGGGGGAAGGTGAGAGTACATCCATCCCCCCCTTTTCAAAGCATATTATATATTATTATTTTTAAAAATTGCGTAAGCGATTTCAGTCATTGGTTACTATATGCGAATTCGATTTTAAATTAAATAAATACATATGTATATATATATACATATGTATATGTGTATATATATATACACATATGTATATGTGTATATATATATACACATATGTATATGTTTATATATATATATAAACATATGTATATGTGTATATATGTGTGTGTGTGTGTGTGTGTGTGTGTGTGTGTGTGTGTGTGTGTGTGAGGGTATAAATATATATATATATATATATACGTGTGTATGAGTATGCAAATTGACAAAAAAACACAAGGTATATATATAAATTTCAATTTTCAGAATTTTCCTATCAACCATTGATCTAAAGCATTCTTCAATAATTAATCTAATGGGTTTGACTATGAATTTCAACCCTAGCCCCATGTTCTTTTTAAATCCATGCATATAAAATTCTCAAATAAATTTAATTGCCCAAATTGAGAATGCATACAATAGAAATATGAAATTTCTCAGAAGACATATGGAAGACACGAAGAAGACAGGAATGCATGATGTGGAAATAACATAAGTAAAATCACAAGACTCTACCCAGATTTTGATGCTAATTCGCTCTTCCTCAGAAAACCCGCAGAGCGAGCTCCCTTCTTTAGAGTTCTTGAGTCCTCCAATGCTCCAATTGCACTCCAAACGCTGTGTCTAAGCTTCTAAGAATGCTACAATATAAAGAGCTTTCAGGAAACATCTAGAATGCTTCTAGAAATAGCTGAAAGGTGTCACCAACTAAGCATGGGTCTTTTCCAACCTTCAAGATGAGCCATAGGGTTGTAGACACCATGTGCTTAATTAATGCACTAACCCCCGTGTTGTTGACACATGAGAAATAGAGAAGTGTGTTAATTCTCATGCAAGCTTATAACTCCAATTACTTTTTATATAATTTCTATTTAAATATTTATAACTTTCATTTTGATTTTTATAACTTTTATTATTATTATTTATTTATTACTTTATTATTATTTTATTATTATTATTAATTTTAATTTTTTAATTTTCCTTTATTTAATTCATTTTCCTCAATAATTCACATTTAATTAATTATACTTGAAATATCAAAGATCGTGATATTTTATTAATTTTCTCCAAAATAATTAATTTATTAATTAAATCTATTTATTAAAACTTAATTAATAGAAAATTCACCATAGACCTCCAAGATAAAATATGAAAACCCATCATAGAACAAATCATACAAAATCAGTCTAAAGGGTTTAAAATCACAAAATATGTCATCCAACATATTCGGTGGGTACTCAACTCTGATACTTGTCCTAACTCACTAGGACAAATGGTTTAAGGGTTTGGGATTTGGACTTGAGAATTTATCTCCCTTCTCTTATCATTGAGATAGTATAATAGGGTACGCTCATCCTGGCAATTCAAGGAAGTTGATACCCGGTACCTGCAACCTATAGAAAAACCATGCATGTACATACAATATATATAATGCTAAGCTAAACAGACAATGGCAGGAAGTGGTGCATCGTGTAGATCCCGACTAAGCAGGTGACTACGAATCCCTTCCTTAACCACATCAGAAACGCCATACAATATGAAAACACACACACCATACACATGCAAGTATGGGGTAAGTATCCATAATAAAACACATAAGATAATAAACCATCCATCCAATCATCAATAATAACTGAAAATAGTATAATGATCATCATACATACATGAAATGTAAAGTCTAAATGATCTCATCATATAACCACTTAATCCATAACATAATGTCTGATAGTGTCAAAACAATACCACTAATCCATCAACATAAAACTAGTCAATCATAGTCTGATAATAACAACAACAATAAGTCTAGAAAAGATGTGAATGAGGGTAGGCACTACATCCACCCCCCCTTGGGTTAGGCTTACTCCTGGAAGCCTACAAACAAATAGGGATATAACTCCCTCAATCTAGCTGCATCCTCCCAGGTAGCTGAAGAATCATCAGTAGGGTCCCATTGGACCCTTACCTACTCGATGGTTTGACCCCTGAGGGTCAACCCCCGTTGCTCCAGAATACGAACTATCTCCAAAGCCAGCTACCCATCCTCTACCTGCAACGCATTCCAATCAATAACATGCACAATATCAGGAATATATTGCCTAAGCACTGAAACATGGAAAACATCATGAATGCAAGCTAGGCTGGGCGGTAGAGCAAGGCGGTAAGCAACCGGGCCAATCCTCTCTAGAATCTCGATTGGTCCCACAAAATGAGGTGCTAGCTTAGTACCCTTTCTGTACCAGATTGGACTCTTTCGCGATCGCACTCTTAGGAAAACCTTATCTCCCACAGCAAACTGCTTATCAGTCCAATGAGCATCGGCATACTTCTTCTGCCTATCCTATGCTGTAGTCAAGTGCTCACAGATACGCAGTACCTGTTGGTCCATATCACGAAGCATCTCAGGACCCAATAGGATGCAATCATCAAGACTGTCCCAACTCAATGGTGTACAACAAGGACGACCATATAATGCTTGAAAAGGTGTCATGCCAATAGAACTATGATACCCATTGTTGTAAGCAAACTCCACTAGGTAGAGATAGTCCTCCCAATGTGTCTACCTATCCATCACATACATCCGTAGAATATCCTCCAAAACTTGGTTCAACCTCTCTATCTGACCATCTGTCTCTGGATGATATGCCAAACTGAAGTTTAGCTGTGCTCCAAGCTCATGCTGCAACGATGTCCAGAATGCAAATGTGAATACAAGATCCCTGTTAGAAATAATCTTTCTAGGAATACCATGTAGTCTCACAATGTCACGCATGAAAATATTAGCTACAGAAGCTACTATGTAGGAAGACTTGATTGGTGAGAAATGTGCCACCTTAGTCAACCGATCAACTGTAACCATGATAGCATCATGATGCCGAACTGTCATAGGTAATCCCACTATAAAATCCATGGAGATGATATCCCACTTCCAAAAAGGAATGAGATTAGGCTGCAAAAGTCTAGCCAGGTGCTGGTGTTCTGCCTTGACTCTGACACTCAAGACACCTAGCCACAAAATCAGCAATATCTCTCTTCATCCCAGACCAAAAGAACAAATGTCTCAAATCAGCATGCATCTTCTTAACACCTGGATGTGATGAGTAAGGTGTATGATGGGCTTCTGCCAGTATCAAGGTGCGAAGCTCATCCGAAAATGGCACATAAATCCTCCCCAAATGTCTCAAAAGACCATCTGACTCTCGAACAAAACTTGCAAACTTACCTTCCAAAGATCTTCCTGAATCAATCTCTCTACACACTTCCTGATACCATGAATCTGTAGGAAGTGCTTGAAGAATACGACTCCTCAAATCCACACTAAGAGTCATTGATGTTATCACATGTCTCCTGCGACTCAAAGCATCCGCCACCACATTCTCCTTACCCTAAATGTACTTAACCTCAAAATCATACGCGCATAAAAACTCCATCCATCACCTCTGGCGAGCATTCAAATTAGGCTGAGTTAAAATGTACTGAAGACTACGATGATCACTATGTAGCTCAAATCTGTGCCCCAACAAGAAATGTCTTCATCTTGTCAAAGCATGAACTACTACTTCTAACTCAAGGTCATGTGTAGGATAATTTAACTCATGATCCTTGAGCTTGCGTGATTCATACACAATCACTCGTCCATTCTGCATCAACATTGCCCCAATCCCTTCAAGAGAAGCATCTGTACATACCATGAAATCACCTTCTGGATCAGGTACAGCTAGAATCGGTGCACTGGTCAAAAGTCCCTTGAGCTTCTGAAAAACTTCCTCACATTTCTCTGTCCATACAAACTTCTTTCCTTTCCTTTGAAGAGAAGTGATAGGATGTGCTATCCTAGAGAAGTTCTAGACAAATCTACGATAATAACTGGCTAAACCCATGAAACTATGAATTTTTGACACATTAGTCAGTGTAGGCCATTCTATTATTGCTTGAATCTTTGCAGGATCCACTGAAATACCATCACCTGAAATAACATTCCCTAAATACTGAATCTTCGATTTGAAAAATTCACACTTAGTTGCATTAGCATAAAGCTTATTGTCTCTCAAACGCTGCAATACCAACCATAGGTGTTCCTCATGCTCCTTCTGAGTCTTAGAATATATCAATATGTCATCAAGAAACACAAGTACAAACCTATCAAGATATGATCGAAAAACACCATTCATCAAACTCATGAAAATTGATGAAGCATTAGTCAACCCAAAAGGTACCACTGTGAACTCATAATGCCCATAGCGCGTTCGAAAAGCGGTCTTATGAATATCTGCTTCCTTGATGTGAAGCTGGTGGTATCCTGACTTAAGATCAATCTTGGAGAATACTGTAGCTCCCTTGATCTGATCGAATAAGTCATCAATCCTAGGCAGAGGATACCTATTCTTAATAGTCACCTTATTCAACTTTCTATAGTCAATGCAAAGGTGCAAAGAACCATTTTTCTTCTTCACAAAGAGCACTAGAGCTCCCCATGGTGATACACTAGGTCAAATGCTCCCTTTGGCTAGAAGTTCTTCTAGCTGAAGATGTAGCTCACCCAATTCTTGAGTAGTCATGCAATAAGGAGCTTTAGACATAGGCTCTGCTCCAAGAATTAGATCACTACTAAAGTCAATGTCCCTCTTCGGAGGCATGCTTGGAATCTCACTTGGAAAAACATCTGCATACTCCTGCAAAATTGGGTGATCTAAAGTCTCCCTCATGGGATCTTCCTCATCAAGATCATTTACCATAACAACAAAAATCTGACATCCCTTACGGAAACTTCGCTTCATTTGCATAGCAGAAATCATTCGCAGAGATATAGGCCTTGGTATCCCAACTATCTTCACATCATTCCCTTGGTCATCTTGACACAAAATGATCTTCTTCCTACAATCTATACTGGCTTTATGAGATCCAAGCCAGTCCATGCCTAAAGCGACATCATAGGAACCAAGGGGTATGACTCGAAGATCCATTGCCGTATCAAAGTTCCTAAACTAAGCCCACATTTATGAACTATAGAATCTGTGGAGACCTTGATCCTTGAGGCTAGTTCCACTTGCCAACCACGATCTTGCTTCACCATATCCAGCTTACACTTAGAAACTATAGATCGTGAAATAAATGAATCTGTAGCTCCTGAATCAAATAATACTGAAAGAGATATACCTCTAATAGCACCTGTGGTCTCAACCACTATTCCTTGATGACCTGCTTGACACTGATTAACTGCTGCAAAAACTCTATGAGCTCTACCTGAATCACCAACTGTAGGCTCTGAAGCTATAGGCCTAGGCCCTGAAAACTGAGGTGCTCGCTGTGGACACTAAGTTGCATAATGTCCAATCTGACCACATGAAAAGAATTCTGTATTTTTTCCAGAACCTCTTCCCATAGGTGGTACATTAGATTGTTGGCGACTGTTCCTGCTAACAAAAGACTGGTTACTCTGAGCTGGTTGATTGGACTGATTCTGTCTATTACGTTGAGAATTTTGGTTTTTATTCAAACCTTTGCCACCACCTTGAGCCTGAGAATTTGAGCCATTTTGTTGCTGTGTCTATTGAGACTGCTGCTGATACTGTTTCCCCTTAGAGAAACAAAACTTCTTGTTACCACCTGAATTGTAGTTGCTTTTAGATCCTGATGTTGCTGGCGCTCCTACAAAACCACCTTGACCAAGGTTGACACTTTGCTCAACAAGGATAGCTCGATGCACCACATCCCTGAGGGTTTTTGGCTCAAATACCTTAACTCGCCCAATAATACGATTATTCAAACCCCTAATAAAATGTTGTGTCAATTGAGCCGAATTTTCACTAAATCCTAAAAAAGACATGAGCTCATAAAAATTACGCTCATACTCGATCACTGACAAGGTGTACTGTCTGAGATTATGAAATTCATCAGCCCTTTGCTGTTTCCATTCGTCCGATAGGAATTGTTCACGAAAACTCTCTAGGAATAACTCCCATGTAACACTGCTCATATCGATTCCCAGCTTCTTCTCCTCAATCGTCCACCAAGTGGCCCCAAAATTCTCTAAATTGGTGATCGCAAATCTTGCCTTAACATTGATGTCAAAGTCCTGCATGGCAAAAATCCTGTCGAGGGAAATCAACCACTGCTTGGCCACATAACCAGAACCCTACCCATTGAAAGGCTTAACCTTGGATCTTGAAAGATCCTTCATTTGAGTGGACATAATGGACCTCTGACGATCCTTTCGAGGACTTCTAGATCTGGGTCTATGCTCTTGTTCTGTCTGATGCACTTTAGGCTATTCTTGAACAGGAGGTAGACGTTCTAGAATAGTCTGCATCATCTGTCTCAAACTAACCTCTTCAGACTCATCTTGGTCCTCTCTACGGTTCTCTTCCTGCTGCCTACTAGAGTGCTCTTCCCTGCTCTCTACATGAGTCGATCCCTCATGGGCAGACTCATGGGCAATGACAACTCTGCCATGACCATGGCCTCTTCCACAGCCTCTACCACGACCTCTAACAGAAGACCTAGTCCCAGATACCATCTTACAACAATACAAAGTACTATTAAAATCACATGTTTCCATAGACTATGTTCAGTTCTATGTTTAGGTTTAAGTAAAATTTCCAATTTTGAAAACTAAGTGTTGAAGTATGAAAAATATACAAGTAACAGTTCAAGTTCTATTTTAGTTCACCTAGTTTCAAATTGAACAGATACACTTGATAGTTCAAAGTTCTAGTTGTTCCAAAATACACAGAGCTCCCAATGTAGCAACTCGGGTTCTGATACCAAATGTAATGGCCCGCCAAGGGATCCAAAGAATTAACCTAGAATTTTACTAAGTTTAGTAGCATTTTTTTTTTCATGAAAGTAAATATCACATAAAACTTATGTACAATAACGGAAGCAATAGCATTGTCCATCTGAAAGTAAACATAACATAAATAACAGATTACATTCTTTAAGATCCCTTAATGTTGAATTACATACATGAATCCATCTAGTACAACATCCTCATGAAATGATAAGTTCAATGTTTATACATTACATTTCGAATGCTCATCCATCCACTGTACATGTCATAGGGTATGACAAGCTCAAAGATTATACATACATAGAATAAGGTACATCATCTTGTTCTAATCCATGATACATCAAAGTAGAGATAATCACATGATACAACATCATAGAGAACATATACATCCATCATAAAGATCAAACATAATAAACTAAGTGCACGGTTCCTCCCAACCATCAATAGCATCATTAAACCATCGTGGATCCTAGCCATCCCTCCGTGCGTAACATTCCAAATCACCAAAGAGATCATCGGTATTATATAGTAGGAATGTCACTCCTAATAAATACAACATCATATGTAGAAAGTAACTTAATATGAAAATAAAAGCATAAGATAACATCATCTAACATATGCTAATCATCAATGAAAAAGGATACATATCCACCATCATGAATGACGCATCAACCACAATCTCTCAATGAATCTCAAAATGATAAGAGTGGAAAATACACTACCACCCAACCGTGTGGTACCTAAGTGGTCCACTCCCTCCGTGCTAAGGAGATAATCTCAAGTCCCTAATAGGCTATCAAAATCACATAGCACAAATCTCCATAAGTCCAGGAATCCTAAAAGTATACTAACTCAAAGGTTCCAAACAAAAAATCTGAAATCTAATCCCAGAGGCACACAATGACATGTAGGAACCTACGATGCAAGTGGGAAAGTGTCATCGCAATTATCATGTACAAGTTACCTTGGCAGTTAGCTAAACTCCATGGGTCCATACTGATTTCATGCGGCCACTAGTATCCTCTCATACTGACGAGGCATACTACAGAATGCAAGGTCGCAACCATGTGTCTCACTACTCCCATCCTAGCTTGTATAAGCGCTCAAGGCATGGGTGAGAACAAAACACTTATCTTTTTAGGTTCATTCAGTTAATATTAGGTGTGAATGTTATCACTTATTAATCCAACTTGCAATGAGTTACCCTGGCAGCCTCTTAGGGCCCCAACCACCATTGCAAGCACTTCCCATCACTACATGCAGATATCCTACCCTAATGCTCATGGAATCATAAATCTCAAAATCACAAAAGATAATCCATAATAAAATCATCAAATATGCATAAAAGCATCAAATCTCCATGAGCAAACATCCATAGAAAATCATGAACACAACAACTCTCTATTGGCAACTGAAGTATCACTGATAATCAAAAGCACTCATTGGTTTTCAATAAAAAAAAATATATATCTCAATCATATTGATCGAAGACTCCAAAAATGGTTGAGTCAAACATGTCACAACATGACATCATCAAGAATAAATCCACATTTCAGTCCCATCATGGCGACTAGAAAATAATCAAGGATAATTGATCGATGACCAAAAATAATGGTTAAGTCAAGTGTCTCATACATAAGAATCTCAACTATAACAATCAGTAATTACAAACATTTCATAGAGCATTCCAACACATAACCATGGTTGGGTTTATAAAGATCGAGATTAAAACATCATCATGACATCACAAACACATAACCCCCAAACCTCTGGTAAACGTCCTATACTGATCAACACTGGTCAACCCAAAACCCAAAACAATAGCATAAAGAATACACAATGTAAACACATGTTTTGATTTTGCTAAGTTTTCAAATTTGAATTCCAATGCAAAAGTCTCAGTTTATGTTTCCAAGTTTAGAGAAGGAATTAGAGGAACATTTTGTACGTTTTTCCATGTATTATTTTTGGATGGATAAAAGTTTTCCTTTATAAGTCTAAAATCCAATTTCCAATTTACAATATTCTGTTGAAATCGTTCCCCACCAACTTTTAATTAAATTTCATATATTTTATAATTCAAAACTATTAATTAAATTCTAATAGTTAAATTATAATATTATAATTCATCATTATAAAAGATGAATCCTTAAATCCTTAATCAAATAATTATTATTCAAATTAATTAATAACGTATTTACATATTACATATATACATATATATATATATACATATACATACATATGTAAATATATAAATAATAATAATTTTCGCATTTTATTAAAAAATGAAATATTAAATTGAATCATAGAATTTTGTTTTAAAAACTTTAATAACATCCCACTATTTAATAATAGACACCGTCGATTATAAACCGTGCGACCTATATACATAAGCGTCGGCGGATAGTCGTAGCACATACGGCTCCGACCACTGTCTTAAACAAAGGTAAATGGGTATGGGGTTGGGATAAACCCGCCCCTCCCAAATTTGTCTGAAACAGATTTAACCCCATGAGCAGGTACCCTGCAATGCGCAGGTAGCCTGTGCTAATAAATTCTGATATGATAGTGGCAGTACGGGGGAAGGTGAGAGTACTTCTGCCCCCCCCCTTTTCAAAGCATATTATATATTATTATTTTTAAAAATCGCGTAAGCAATTTCAATTGCTAGTTACTATATGCGAATTCGATTTTAAATTAAATAAATACATATGTATATATATGTGTGTGTGTGTGTGTGTGTGTGTGTGTGTGTGTATAGATACATACAGATTTTAAAACATCACAGCATATAAACATGTGTATATATATATAATTGCATACATACATACATACATACATACATACATACATACATACATACATACATACATATATATATATATATACGTGTGTATGAGCATGCAAATTGACAAAAAAACACAAGGTATATATAAAAATTTCAATTTTTAGAATGCATACAATAGAAATATGAAATTTCTCAGAAGACATATGGAAGACATGAAGAAAACAGGAATGCATGATGTGGAAATAGCATAAGTAAAATCACAAGAATCTACTTGGATTCTGATGCTAATTCGCTCTTCCTCAAAAAACTTGCAGAGCAAGCTCACTTCTTCAGAGTTCTTGAGTTCTCCAATGCTCCAATTGCACTCCAAATGATGTGTCTAAGCTTCTAAGAATGCTACAATATAAAGAGCTTTCAGGAAACATCCAGAATGCTTATAGAAATAGCTGAAGGGTGTCACCAACTAAGCATGTGTCTTTTCCAACCTTCAAGATGAGCCATAGGGTTGTAGACACCATGTGCTTAATTAATGCACTAACCCCCATGTTGTTGACACATGAGTAATAGAGAAGTGAGTTAATTCCCATTAAGCTTATAACTCCAATTACTTTTTATATAATTTCTATTTAAATATTTATAACTTTCATTTTGATTTTTATAACTTTTATTATTATTATTATTTATTACTTTATTATTATTTTATTATTATTATTAATTT
Source organism: Cupressus sempervirens (assembly GCA_028749045.1). Lineage (NCBI taxonomy): Eukaryota > Viridiplantae > Streptophyta > Pinopsida > Cupressales > Cupressaceae > Cupressus > Cupressus sempervirens. Next base: position 282,410,825 of record CM053791.1, read on the forward strand.
TAATTTTCTAATTTTCTTTTATTTAATTCATTTTCCTCAATAATTCACATTTAATTAATTATACTCAAAATATCAAAGATCGTGATATTTTATTAATTTTCTCCAAAATAATTAATTTATTAATTAAATCTATTTATTAAGACTTAATTAATAGAAAATTCACCATAGACCTCCAAGATAAAATATGAAAACCCATCATAGAACAAATCATACAAAATCAGTCTAAAGGGTTTAAAATCACAAAATATGTCATCCGACATATTCAGTGGGTACTCAACTCTGATACTTGTCCTAACTTACTAGGACAAATGGTTTAAGGGTTTGGGATTTGGACTTGAGAATTTATCTCCCTTCTCTTATCATTGAGATAGTATAATAGGGTACGCTCATCCTGGCAATTCAGGGAAGTTGATACCCAGTACCTGCAACCTGCAGAAAAATCATGCATGTATATACAATATATATAATGCTAAGCTAAACAAACAATGGCAGGAAGTGGTGCATCGTGTAGATCCCGACTAAGCAGGTGACTACGACTCCCTTCCTTAACCACATCAGAAATGCCATACAATATGAAAACACGCACACCATACACATGCAAGTATGGGGTAAGTATCCATAATAAAACACATAAGATAATAAACCATCCATCCAATCATCAATAATAACTGAAAACAGTATAATGATCATCATACATACATGAAATATAAAGTCTAAATGATCTCATCATATAACCACTAAATCCATAACATAATGTTTGATAGTGTCAAAACAATACCACTAATCCATAAACATAAAACTAGTCGATCATAGTCTGATAATAATAATAATAAGTCTAGAAAAGATGTGAACGAGGGTAGGCACTAAAAATTCCAGCAACAATTCGATGCAAATTCTCATTCAACTTTTCAAAATGAAGAGATGAGGGTCTTTTAAATAGAATTTCTTAGAATTCATCAACGGTTGAGATCGATTTCAATCAATGGTCAAGATCAAAGGTGAAGTTCAGTCATAAAGAGAGATTTCCAAATTAAAGGGAGTTAACAGATTTAATTAGAGTAAAATAAAGAGTTAACTGATTCAATTTGAGTAGAAAAAGGAGTTAACTGATTTAACTCATTTTTTATCAATAGTGAACTGAAAATTTCCCTTTTTCAATTGAAGAAAGATTTTGATGAGATATTTAATTTAATAAAATGAGATATGCTCTCATAATTACTTTTTCTATTTAATTAAGTAATATTTAATTAATTAGAGAAACTTTTCTTATTTAATTAAATAACTTCATTTAATTAATTAGGAATGGCTTCTCATTTAATTAAATAACTTTGTTTAATTAATTAGAAGTAAGTACTCCATTTAATTAAATAATTTTATTTAATTATCTCAAAATTCTTTATGAAACTAGTCAACTCAAGTCAACCGTGGTTAAATATGGTCAACTTTTGGTCAAACTTGATCTTTGCGTATGTGAATATGAGCAAACGTGAGTATGAATTCCAGCAAGAATTCGATGCAAATTCTCACTCAACCTTTCAAAATGATGAGATGAGGGTCTCTTAAATAGACTTTCCTGGAATTCATCAACAGTTGAGATCGATTTCTATCAACGGTCAAGATTAAAGGGGAAGTTTAGTCATAAAGAGAGATTTCCAAATTAAAGGGAGTTAATGGATTTAATTTGAGTAAAATAAGGAGTTAACTGATTCAATTTGAGTAGAAAAAGGAGTTAACTGATTTAACTCATTTTTTATCAATAGTGAACTGGAAATTTCCCTTTTTGAACTGAAGAGAGATTTTGTTGAGATATTTAATTTAATAAAATGAGATACGCTCTCATAATTACTTTTTCTATTTAATTAAATATTATTTAGTTAATTAGAGACACTTTTCCTAATTAGAGACAATCGAATTAATTAAAGAAATTCTTTTCGAATTAAATAAACTTTCTTGGAATTCATCAACGGTTGAGATCGATTTCAATCAACAGTCAGGATTAAATGTGAAGTTTAGTCATAAAGGAAGATTTCCAAACTAAAAGGAGTTAACAAATTTAATTTGTGTAAAATAATGAGTTAATTGATTCAATTTGAGTAGAAAAAGGAGTTAACTCATTTAACTCATTTTTATCAATAGTGAACTAAAAATTTCCCTTTTTGAACTGAAAAGAGATTTTGTTGAGATATTTAATTTAATAAAATGAGATATGCTCTCATAATTACTTTTTCTATTTAATTAAGTAATCTTTAATTAATTAGAGACACTTTTCTTATTTAATTAAATAACTTCATTTAATTAATTAGGAATGGCTTCTCATTTAATTAAACAATTTTGTTTAATTAATTAGAAGTAAGTACTCCATTTAATTAAATAATTTTGTTTAATTATTTCAAAAAAAATTTCGAAACTAGTCAACTCAAGTCAACCGTGGTTAAATCTAGTCAACTTTTGGTCAAACTTGATGTTTGCGTATGTGAATATGAGCAAATGTGAGTATGAATTCCAGCAACAATTCGATGCAAATTCTCATTCAACCTTTCAAAAGGAAGAGATGAGGGTCTCTTAAATAGACTTTCTTGGAATTCATCAACGGTTGAGATCGATTTCAATTAGCGGTCAGGATTAAAGTTGAAGTTCAGTCATAAAGGGAGTTTTCCAAATTAAAGGGAGTTAACAGATTTAATTTGAGTAAAATAAGGAGTTAACTGATTCAATTTGAGTAGAAAAAGGAGTTAACTGATTTAATTCATTTTTGATCAATAGTGAACTAAAAATTTCCCTTTTTGAACTGAAGAGAGATTTTGTTGAGATATTTAATTTAATAAAATGAGATATGCTCTCATAATTACTTTTTCTATTTTATTAAGCAATCTTTAATTAATTAGAGACACTTTTCTTATTTAATAAAATAACTTCATTTAATTAATTAGGAATGGCTTCTCATTTAATTAAATAACTTTATTTAATTAATTAGAAGTAAGTACTCCATTTAATTAAATAATTTTATTTAATTATTTCAAAATTCTTTTCAAAACTAGTCAACTCAAGTCAACCCTGGTTAAATCTGGTCAACTTTTGGTCAAACATGATCTCTGCGTATGTGAATATGAGAAAATGTGAGTATGAATTTCAGCAACAATTCGATGCAAATTCTCATTCAACCTTTCAAAATGAAGAGATGAGAGTCTCTTAAATAGACTTTTCTGGAATTCATCAAGGGTTGAGATCGATCTCAATCAACGGTCAGGATTAAAGGTGAAGTTCAGTCATAAAGGGAGATTTCCAAATTAAAGGAAGTTAATAGATTTAATTTGAGTAAAATAAAGAGTTAATTGATTCAATTTGAGTAGAAAAAGCAGTTAACTGATTTAACTCATTTTTGATAAATAGTGAACTGGAAATTTTCCTTTTTGAACTGAAGAGAGATTTTGTTGAGATATTTAATTTAATTAAATGAGATATGCTCTGATAGTTAGTTTTTCTATTTAATTAAATAATCTTTAATTAATTAGAGACACTTTTCTTATTTAATTAAATAATTTCATTTAATTAATTAGGAATGGCTTCTCATTTAATTAAACAACTTTGTTTAATTAATTAGAAGTAAGTAATCCATTTAATTCAATAATTTCATTTAATTTTTTCAAAATTCTTTTCAAAACTAGTCGACTCAAGTCAACCGTGGTTAAATCTGGTCAACTTTTGGTCAAACTTGATCTTTGTGTATGTGAATATGAGCAAATCTAAGTATGAATTTTAGCAACAATTCGATGCAAATTCTCATTCAACCTTTCAAAATGAAGAGATGAGGGTCTCTTAAATAGACTTTCCTCGAATTCATCAACAGTTGAGTTCGATTTCAATCAGCGGTCAGGATTAAACGTGAAGTTCAGTCATAAAGGGAGATTTCAAAATTAAAGGGAGTTAACATATTTAATTTGGGTAAAATAAGGAGTTAACTAATTCAATTTCAGTAGAAAAAGGAGTTAACTGATTTAACTCATTTTTTATCAACAGTGAACTGAAAATTTCCCTTTTTGAACTGAAGAGAGATTTTGTTGAGATATTTAATTTAATAAAATGAAATATGCTCTCATAATTACTTTTTCTATTTAATTAAATAATCTTTAATTAATTAGAGACACTTTTCATATTTAATTAAATAACTTCATTTAATTAATTAGGAATGGCTTATCATTTAATTAAATAACTTTGTTTAATTAATTAGAAGTAAATACTCCTTTTCATTAAATAATTTCATTTAATTATTTCAAAATTCTTTTCGAAACTAGTCAACTCAAGTCAACTGTAGTTAAATCTGGTCAACTTTTGGTCAAACTTGATCTTTGTATATGTCAATATGAGCAAATTTGAGTATGAATTCCTGCAACAATTCGATGCAAATTCTCATTCAACCTTTCAAAATGAAGAGACGAGGGTCTCTTAAATAGACTTTACTAGAATTCATCAATGGTTGAGATCGATTTAAATCAATGGTCAGGATAAAAGGTGAAGTTCAGTCATAAAGGGACATTTCCAAATTAAAGGGAGTTAACAGATTTAATTTGAGTAAAACAAGAAGTTAACTGATTCAATTTGAGTAGAAAAAGGAGTTAACTCATTTAACTCATTTTTGATCAATAGTGAACTGGAAATTTCCTTTTTTGAACTGAAGAGAGATTTTGTTGAGATATTTAATTTAATAAAATGAGATATGCTCTCATAATTACTTTTTCTATTTAATTAAGTAATCTTTAATTAATTAGAGACACTTTTCTTATTTAATTAAATAACTTCATTTAATTAATTAGGAATGGCTTCTCATTTAATTAAATAACTTTGTTTAATTAATTAGAAGTAAGTTCTCCATTTAATTAAATTATTTCATTTATTTTTTTCAAAATTATTTTCAAAATTAGTCAACTCAAGTCAACCGTGGTTAAATCTGGTCAATCTTTGGTCAAACTTGATCTTTGCGTATGTGAATATGAGCAAATGTGAGTATGAATTCAAGCAACAATTCGATGCAAATTCTCATTCAACCTTTCAAAATGAAGAGGTGAGGGTCTCTTAAATAGACTTTCCTAGAATTCATCAACGATTGAGATTGATTTCAATCAGCGGTCAGGATTAAAGGTGAAGTTCAGTCATCAAGGGAGATTTCTAAATTAAAGGGAGTTAACAGATTTAATTTGGGTAAAATAAGGAGTTAAATGATTCAATTATAGTAAAAAAAGGAGTTAACTCATTTAACTCTTTTTTGATGAATAATGAATTGGAAATTTCTCTTTTTGAACTGAAGAGAGATTTTGTTGAGATATTTAATTTAATAAAATGAGATATGCTCTCATAATTATCTTTTCTATTTAATTAGGTAATCTTTAATTAATTAGAGACACTTTTCTTATTTAATTAAATAACTTCATTTAATTAATTAGGAATGGCTTCTCATTTAATTAAATAACTTTGTTAAATTAATTAGTAGTAAGTACTAAATTTAATTAAATAATTTCGTTTAATTATTTCAAAAGTCTTTTCAAAACTAGTCAACTCAAGTGAACCATGGTTAAATCTGCTTAACTTTTGGTCAAAGTAGATCTTTGCGTATGTGAATCTGAGTAAATGTTTGTATGAATTCCAGCAACAATTTGATGAAAATTCTCATTCAACTTTTCAAAATAAAGAGATGAGGGTCTTTTAAATAGACTTTTTTGAAATTCATCAATGTTTGAGATCGATTTCAATCAACGGTCAGTATTAAAGGTGAAGTTCAGTCATAAAGGGAGATTTCCAAATTAAAGGGAGTTAACAGATTTAATTTGAGTAAAATAAGGAGTTAACTGATTCAATTTGAGTAGAAAAAAGAGTTAACTGATTTAACTCAATTTTTTATCAATAGTGAACTAGAAATTTCCATTTTTGAACTAAAGATAGATTTTGTTGAGATATTTAATTTAATAAAATGAGATATGCTCTCATAATTACTTTTTCTATTTAATTAAATAATCTTTAATTAATTAGAGACACTTTTCTTATTTAATTAAATAACTTCATTTAATTAATTAAGAATGGCTTCTCATTTAATTAAATAACTTTGTTTAATTAATTAGAAGTAAGTACTCCATTTAATTAAATAATTTCGTTTAATTATTCCAAATTTTTTTCAAAACTAGTCAACTCAAGTCAACCGTGGTTAAATATGGTCAACTTTTGGTCAAACTTGATCTTTGCGTATGTGAATATGAGCAAATGTGAGTATGAACTCCAGCAACAATTTGATGCAAATTCTCATTCAACCTTTCAAAATGAAGAGATGAAGGTCTCTTAAATAAACTTTCCTAAAATTCATCAATAGTTGAGATCAATTTCAATCAACGGTCAGGATTAAAGGTGAAGTTCAGTCATAAAGGAAGATTTCCAAATTAAAGAGAGTTAACAGATTTAATTTGAGTAAAATAAGGAGTTAACTGATTCAATTTGAGTACAAAAAGGTGTTAACTGATTTAATTCATTTTTGACCAATAGTGAATTGAAAATTTTCCTTTTTGAACTGAAGAGAGATTTTGTTGAGATATTTAATTTAATAAAATTAGATATGCTCTCCTAATTACTTTTTCTATTTAAATAAAATAATCTTTAATTAATAAGAGACACTTTTCTTATTTAATTAAATAACTTCATTTAATTAATTAGGAATGGCTTTTTATTTAATTAAATAATTTTGTTTAATAAATTAAAAGTAAGTACTCCATTTAATTAAATAATTTCATTTAATTATTTCAAAATTCTTTCCAAAACTAGTCAACTCAAGTCAACTATCGTTAAATCTAGTCAACTTTTGGTCAAACTTGATTTTTGCGTATGTGAATATGAGCAAATGTGAGTATGAATTCCATTAACAATTCAATGCAAATTCTCATTCAACCTTTCAAAATGAAGAGATGAGGGTCTCTTAAATAGAATTTTTTGGAATTCATCAACGGTTGAGATCGATTTCAATCAACGGTCAAGATTAAAGGTGAAGTTCAGTCATTAAGGGAGATTTCCAAATTAAAGGGAGTTAACAGATTTAATTTGAGTAAAATAAGGGGTTAACTGATTCAATTTGAGTAGAAAAAGGAGTTAATTAATTTAACTCATTTTTGATCAATAGTGAGCTGAAAATTTCCCTTTTTGAACTGAAGAGAGATTTTGTTGAGATATTTAATTTAATAAAATGAGATATGCTCTCATAATTACTAATTTTATTCAATTAAATAAATTTTAATTAATTAGAGGCACTTTTTTTATTTAATTAAATAACTTCATTTAATTAATTAGGAATGGCTTCTCATTTAATTAAATAACTTTGTTTAGTTAATTAGAAATAAGTACTCCATTTAATTAAATAATTTCATTTAATTATTTTAAAATTCTTTTCGAAACTAGTGAACTGAAGTCAACCGTGGTTAAATCTAGCAAATGTGAGTATGAATTATTGCAAATGTGAGTATGAATTCAACTTTTCAAAATGAAGAGATGAGGGTCTCTTCAATAGACTTTCTTGGAATTCATCAATGGCTGAGATCGATTTTCAATCAACGGTCAGGATTAAAGGTGAAGTTCAGTCGTAAAGGGAGATTTCAAAAATAATGAAAGTTAACATATTTAATTTGAGTAAAATAAGGAGTTAACTGATTCAATTTGAGTAGAAAAAGGAGTTAACTGATTTAACTCATTTAATCAATAGTGAATTGAAAATTTTCCTTTTTGAACTGAGGAGAGATTTTCTTGAGATATTTAATTTAATAAAATGAGATATGCTCTCATAATTATTTTTTATATTTAATTAAATAATATTTAATTAATTAGTGACACTTTTGTTATTTAATGAAATAACTTCATTTAAATAATTAAGAATGGCTTCTCATTTAATTAAATAACATTGTTTAATTAATTACAAGTAAGTACTCCATTTAATTAAATAATTTTTTTAAATTATTTTAAAATTCTTTTTGAAACTAGTCAACTCAAGTCAACCATGGTTAAATCTGGTGAACTTTTATTCAAACTTGATCTTTGCGTATGTGAATATGAGCAAATGTGAGTACGAATTCCAGCAACATGTAGTGCCTGTCCCTAAGTTGCATTTCTGTCATCCTTGCCAAACTCTTTTTGGCCAATTTATGTTTGATGATTAGTATTATTATTTTAGAGATTATCAAATGTTGTTTTACACTCAGTTTATTATATGATGAGATTACTTGGTACTTTATATATTTCATGCATGTATGATGATTATTCAATATTTTCAGTTATCGATGATGATTAGTTAGATGGTTTATTATCACACGTGCTTTCTTATGGATACTTACCCCATACTGCATGTGTATGGTGTGCGTGTTTGTTTTATTTATGTATGGTGTTTCTGATGTGGTCAAGGAAGGAAGTCGTAGTCACCTGCTAGTCGGGATCTACACGATGCACTACTTTCTGCCATTATCTGTTTAGCTTAGAATATTGTGTTTGTACATTCATAGATTTTTTGCAGGTTGCAGGTACCGGGTATCGACTTCCCTGAATTGCCAGGATGAGCGTACCCTATCACATTGTCTCAATGGTAAGAGAGGGGAGATAAACTCTTAAATCCAAATCCTAAACCCTTTAGCCAATTGTCCTAATTGATAATTAAGACAAGTATCTGAGTTAAGTACCCTCCGAATGCATCAAAGGATGTAATTTCGTGATTATAACCCTTTTTGTTTGATTTAGTATGTGTTTTTCTATGATGGATTTTTCGTATGTTGTTATATGAGTCCTTGATGTGTTTTCTATTAGTTAAGTCTAATTAAAAAGATTAATTAATGATTTAATTTAATGGAGAATTAATATGATGTCTTTAATATTTAATTAATTGAGAAATTAATTAAATAAAAGAATTAAATTTGGAAATTAAAGTTCAAAGATAAATTTAGAACAGGATAATATTTATTTAATGTAATAATAATATATTTAGAGCTCATTTTTAAATAAATGCTAAATATTATTGTTAATTAAATTAATTAAATATGTTATCAATTAAGTTTTTAAAATTAATTTAAAAAGTTGAAAGATATAAAATTATTAAGAATTCTAGATCGCATGATCTAAGCATGAGTTTAAATATGAGAAATAAATTAAAAGCTTAAATAATAGAAATTAATAATGTTATTTTGATTTCATGAAGTGCACATGAGATTAAAGTAATAAATTAATCTAAAATAGAAGTCAAGTGGAATATTATATAAAGTTATTTAATAAATCAACTTATTGTGCATAAAAGATGAATGCAAATTAAAAGAAAAGATAAGAAAGGTTAATTTGGAGTTAACTCAGTTGTGCAAAGAGTCTTCTTGGGTGAACGCACAATTAAGTGCCCCAGTTTAAAGAGAAAATTTGCTTATCACAACATTGGGGGTTCATTCTTGGGGGACATGAATTGGGACACATTTTTGGATGGGAAATTTTGGGAGACTACTTTTGGAAGCGAATTTCAGAAGGTTGATACCAAGAAAGTTTTCCAGAAGAAGGTTACTAAGAGGAGCGAATTCTTTTACAGTACCTAGAGATTGCATAATAGCATCAGGATCAGGTAGGGTCTTGTGTTTTTTATTATCGATTTATTACGCAATTATCCTAACCTGTCTTCTTCGTGTTTGGGGTTTGTAAATCTGAAATTCTCTGTGAAGAATATTTAAACATTACGATATTGGAATTTATCAGATGCTTGTTTATAAACTTCTGTATACATGAGATTTAAATGGGAAGGGTTGAATCTAATACCAAAATTCTAGATTAGAAGTTTGGATGGTTGACTATACTTCTATACCAATATAAAAAAACAGGCAATTCTTTAATATATTTATATGTTTATATATTAAAGAGGAATTGAGTTAGTATATTTATAAATCTATATATTTATATATATATATATTTATATTTAAACAAAATTAAATTTCAAATTTAAAAAAAATAGGAAATTGTTTAAAAAAAAAATTCGTGGTTGTTGTTTTTTTTAAAAAAATAATATATAAAACAAAAAAATATGATTAAGTGGGGGGGGAGGGAATTACCCCGTGCCCACCCCCACTGTCGGGGAAGCTGATGGTACCTGCGTCGTAGGTACTACGATGGTAGGTACAAAGTACCTGCCGCCGCAGGCCCTGCGACTGCAGGACTGTGGTAGACCGCATGGGTTTGCAAGCCGACAGGCTTTAAACATGTATTTTTAAATTTTTTTTTAAATTTTAATTTTTATATAATTTTTATTATTATTTAAAATTTTTAATTAATATAGTTTTCATATATTTTAATTAATAATATTTTAATCTTTATTAATATTTAGTAATTAAATAATAATGGATTTAGCATAGTTTTTGTAAATATTAATTTATTAATAATTTTGGTTAAATATTAATAAATTAACAATTAATAAATAGATTAAAACAAGTAATTATTGATTAATATAATTAAAATTAGTTTAATTAAAGTTAATTAATTATGAATATTATTTGATTAAATTGTAGATTTGGATTATTGACTTAATGGAAGTTATTATAGAAATGGGTTAATCATAAGGGGTAGTTGTGAAAACTTAGTTACTTAAATTCGACATTAAATTGAAACATAAACCTTACCTTAACTCAATAATATACTTTCAAATACAATCTTTGAGACTTTGATGTTTTCTTTGTGTTCTCTGTATTTTGGGGTTGTTCTAGTATTAACCAGTTTAGGTTGTTACCAGAGGCTCGGGGTTGTGAATGTGATGTCATGATGATTTGGTCTCGATCTTTCTTAACCCAACCATGGTAATGTGATGAAGTGCTCTATGACATGATTGTGTTTACTATTTGTTATTGCTTTCCAATTTCCTTGTGTGAAGCTGAGATGTATGTATTTGAGATACCTGACTTAACCATTTTCAAGTCTCGTTCAGTTATATTGATAACCATTTTTGAGTCTCGATCAGTTATACTTGGATTGCTTTTCGGTCGCTTGAGAGGACTGAAGTGTTTGTTATGTTCTTGACGATGTCATGTTTTGACTTAACCATTTTGGAGTCTTTGATCAGTATTGTAATTTACTATTGGGATACTTTCTGGTTGCTCATTGGAGAACCATTGGATTTTGTGATTTATCATTGATGCCTTCAATTGTTGATAGAGAACTATCGTGGTCATATGATTATTATTTGGTGCTTATCTGTTGCTCATGAAGAACTGATGCAGTTTTGTGGCTTATCTTTTATGATGTCTTTTTAGTTGCTTGTATAGGACTGAGGTGGTTTTATTATGATTCTTTGATTTATGATTTCATGAGCCTAGGGTAGGTTATCTATGTGTAGAGTCGTGAAGTGGCTTGCAATGGGGATCGGGGCCCTAAGAGGCTGCCTGGAGTAATCCATTGTAAGTTATTTTAATAAGTGAAAACATTTACACTAAATGAGGGAAAATGAACCTAATAAGATAATTGTATATTCTCTCCCATGCCTTGAGTGCTAGTACAAACTAGGATGGGGTAGAGAGAATGCTTGGTTACGACCTTGCATTCCATAGTATGCCTCGTCAATACGAGAGGATACTAGTGGCCGCAAGGATCAGTAGGGACCCGGGATTCCTAAGGGATTGCTTGGGTAACTTCTACGTGACTTTTGCGATGACACTTTCCCACTTGCATATTAGGTTTCCTACGTGTCTTGTGGTACCTCTGGGATTTAGATGTCAATCTTTTTAGGAACCCTTGAGTTAGCATACTTATAGGATTTCCTGGACTTAGAGAGTATTTATGATTATAGGTTTTGTTATCCTTGTTTGGGACTTGAGACTATCTCCTCAGCGCTGTGGGAGTGGACCATTTAGGTTCCATGCGGTTGGGTGGTAGTGCTTTTACTCTTACCATTGAGATCTATTCCGTGGTCACCGTGGCTGGACTTTTCATGATTGGCATTTACCTTCACTATGTTCTTGGATTATTATGATGGATGGTTAGATTTTATGATATATGTTTTATCATTATGGATGTATAGATGTATCATGTATGGTGAATAGTTTCATATATTTTTACTGTACTTTGTATCATGGATTTGAGGATGTTGTATCTTTATCTTTGCATATGTATATTCTTTTAAGCCTTTCATACCCTGTGACTTGTACAGTGGATGATTGAGCATTCTGAATTAATTTGCCAAGAGGCATTCGGATCAAATGTATATTATGGACATGGGACTTTCTGATTATTCTTTCATATGTATGTGGTAATTGTTAGACTTAGAATTAATTAAATTTAAACGTGACTCAACGTCTTGGGATCCTTAAGAAATGTGACTTGCAAAGTATGGTTATCGATGATTACATGTTATTGCTTCCGCTACTATGTGTTTGATGTGTATGTTATACATTCTTACTTTAAAAAAAAAAAATGTTTAGAAAACTTAGTGAAACTTTAGGTTAATTCTTTTGGATCCCTTGGCGGAGCGTTACACAACAATTCGATGCAAATTTTTATTCAACCTTTCAAAATGAAGAGATGGGGGTCTCTTAAATAGACTTTCTTGGAATTCATCAACGGTTGAGATCGATTTCAATCAACAGTCAGGATTAAAGGTGAAGATCAGTCATAAAGGGAGATTTCCAAATTAAAGGGAGTTAACAGATTTAATTTGAGTAAAATAAGGAGTTAACCGATTCAATTTGAGTATAAAAAAGAGTTAACTGATTTAACTCATTTTTTATGAATAGTGAATTGGAAATTTTCCATTTTGAACTGAAGAGAGATTTTCTTGAGATATTTAATTTAATAAAATGAGATATGCTCTCATGATTACTTTTTCTATTTAATTAAATAATCTTTAATTAATTAGAGACACTTTTCTTATTTAATTAAATAACTTAATATAATTAATTAGGAATGGCTTCTCATTTAATTAAATAACTTTGTTTAATTAATTAGAAGTAAGTATTCTATTTAATTAAATAACTTCATTTAATTATTTAGAAATTCTTTTTCAAACTACTCAACTCAAGTCAACCGTGGTTAAATGTGGTCAACTTTTGGTCAAACTTGATCTTTGCGTATGTGAATATGAGCAAATATGAGTATGAATTCTAACAACAATTCGATGCAAATTCTCATTCAACTTTTAAAAATGAAGAGATGAGGATCTCTTAAATAGACTTTCCTAAAATTCATCAATGGTTGAGATCAATTTCAATCAACAGTTAGGATTAAAAGTGAAGTTCAGTCATAAAGGGATATTTCCAAATTAAAGGGAGTTGACAGATTTAATTTGAGTAAAATAAGAAGGTAACTGATTCAATTTGAGTAGAAAAAGGAATTAATTGATTTAACTCATTTTTTATCAATAGTGAACTCAAAATTTCTCTTTTTAAACTAAAGAGAGATTTTGTTGAGATATTTAATTTAATAAAAGGAGATATGCTCTCATAATTACTTTTTCTATTTAATTAAATAATCTTTAATTAATTAGAGACACTTTTCTTATTTAATTAAATAATTTTATTTAATTAATTAGGAATGGCTTCTCATTTAATTAAATAACTTTGTTTAATTAATTAGAAGTAAGTACTCCATTTAATTAAATAATTTTGTTTAATTATTTCAAAATTCTTTTTGAAACTAGTCAACTCAAGTCAACCGTGGTTAAATCTGGTCAACTTTTGGTCAAACTTCATATTTGCGTATGTGAATATGAGCAAATGTGAGTATGAATACCAGCAACAATTCGATCCAAATTCTCATTCAACCTTTTAAAACGAAGAGATGAGGGTCTCTTAAATAGACTTTCCTAGAATTCATCAATGGTTGAGATCGATTTCAATCAACGGTCAGGATTAAAGGTGAAGTTCAGTCATAAAGGGAGATTTTCAAATTAAAGGGAGTTAACAGATTTAATTTGAGTAAAATAAAGAGTTAACTAATTCAAGTTGAGTAGAAAAAGGAGTTAACTGATTTAACTTATTTTTTATCAATAGTGAACTGAAAATTTCTCTTTTTCAACTAAAGAGAGATTTTGTTGAGATATTTAATTTTATAAAATGAGATATGCTCTCATAATTATTTTTTATATTTAATTAAATAATCTTTAATTAATTAGAGACACTTTTCTTATTTAATGAAATAACTTCATTTAATTAATTAGGAATGGCTTCTCATTTAATTAAATAACATTGTTTAATTAATTATAAGTAAGTAATCCATTTAATTAAATAATTTCTTTTAATTATTTCAAATTTTTTTGAAACTAGTCAACTCAAGCCAACCATGGTTAAATCCAGTCAACTTTTGGTCAAACTTGATTTTTGCTTATGTGAATATGAGCAAATGTGAATATGACTTCCAGCAACAATTCGATGCAAATTCTCATTCAACTTTTTAAAATGAAGAGATGAGGGTCTCTTAAATAGAATTTCTTGGAATTCATCAACGGTTGAGATCGATTTCAATCAACGGTCAGGATTAAAGTTGAAGATTAGTCATAAAGGGAGATTTCCAAATCAAAGGGAGCTAAATGATTTAATTTGAGTAAAATATGGAGTTAACTGATTCAATTTGAGTATAAAAAAGAGTTAACTGATTTAACTCATTTTTTATCAATAGTGAACTGGAAATTTCCCATTTTGAACTGAAGAGAGATTTTGTTGAGATATTTAATTTAATAAAATAAGATACGCTCTCATAATTACTTTTTCTATTTAATTAAATAATCTTTAATTAATTAGAGGCACTTTTCTTATTTAATTAAATAACTTCATTTAATTAATTAGGAATGGCTTCTCATTTAATTAAATAACTTTGTTTAATTAATTAGAAGTAAGTACTCTATTTAATTAAATAATTTTATTTAATTATTTCAAAATTCTTTTCGAAACTAGTCAAGTCAAGTCAACCGTGGTTAAATCTAGTCAACTTTTGGTCAAACTTGATCTTTGCGTATGTGAATATGAACGAATGTGAGTATGAATTCCAGCAACAATTCAATGCAAATTCTCATTCAACCTTTCAAAATGAACAGATGAGGGTCTCTTAAATAGACTTTCCTGGAATTCATCAATGGTTAAGATTGATTGCAATCAACGGTCAGGATTAAAGGTGAAGTTCAGTCATAAAGGAAGATTTTCAAATTAAAGGGAGTTAACAGATTTAATTTGAGTAAAATAAGGAGTTAACTGATTCAATTTGAGTAGAAAAAGGAGTTAACTGATTTAACTCATTTTTTATCAGTAGTGAACCGAAAATTTTCCTTTTTGAACTGAAGAGAGATTTTGTTGAGATATTTAATTTAATAAAATGAGATATGCTCTCATAATTATTTTTTCTATTTAATTAAATAATCTTTAATTAATAAGATGCACTTTGCTTATTTAATTAAATAACTTCATTTAAATTAATTAGGAATAGCTTCTCATTTAATTAAATAACTTTGTGTAATTAATTATAAGCAAGTACTCGATTTAATTAAATAATTTCATTTAATTATTTCAAAAAAAATTTTGAAACTAGTCAACTCAAGTCAACCATAGTTAAATCTGGTCAACTTTTGGTCAAACTTGATCTTTGCGTATGTAAATATGAGCAAATGTGAGTGTGAATTCCAGCAACAATTGAATGCAAATTCTTATTCAACTTTTCAAAATGAAGAGATGAGGGTCTCTTAAATAAACTTTTCTGGAATTCATCAACGGTTGAGATCGATTTCAATCAACAGTCAGGATTAAAGGTGAAGTTCAGTCAGAAAAGGAAATTTCCAAATTAAAAGGAGTTAACAGATTTAAATTGAGTAAAATAAATAGTTAATTGATTCAATTTGAGTAGAAAAAAGAGTCAACTGATTTAACTCATTTTTTATCTATAATGAACTAGAAATTTCCCTTTTTTGAACTAAAGAGAGATTTTGTTGAGATATTTAATATAGTGCCTGCCCCTGGTTCATATTTTGTTATCGTTGCTGAACTCTTTTAGAACTAGTTTTATTTTGTTGGTTAGTAGCATTTTTTTAAGGTTATCAGATATTGTGCTATGGATTCAGTTTATTATGTGATGAGATTACTTAGACTCTACATTTCATGTATGTATGATGATTATTTTTAGTGTTCACAATTATTGATGATGATTATTACATTGCTTTCAATTATTAATGATGATTATTAAGATGATTTATTATCATATGTGCTTTCTTATGGATACTTACCCCATACTTGCATGTGTATGGTGTGCGTGTTTGCTTTTGTATGGCGTGTCTGATGTGGTTAAGGAAGAGAGTCGTAGTCACCTTCTAGTTGGGATCTACACGATGCACCACTTCCTACCATTATCTGTTTAGTTTAGTATATATTGTGTTTGTACATGCATGGTTTTTATGCAGGTTGCAGGTATCGGGTATCGACTTCCCTGAATTGCCAGGATGAGCGTACCTTGTCACATTATCTCAATGATAAGAGAGGGGAGATAAATTCTCAAGTCCAAATATCAACCCTTTGAGCCATTTTTCCTAATTAGAAAATTAGAACAAGTATCTGAGTTGAGTACCCTTCGAATATGTTGAATGACATAATTCATGATATTAACCCTTGGTTTGATTTTGTATGTATTTTGGCTATGATGGATTTTTTGTATTTTTACCTTTGTGAGTCTTTGGAGTATTTTCTATTAATTAAGCCTAATTAAAAGATTTAGTTAATGGTTTAATTAAATAAAAAATTAATATGATATTTTAGTATTTATTTTATTTAATTAATTAAAAAATTAATTAAATAAAATAATTAAATTTAAAAATAAAATAATTAAATTG
The DNA here is from genome assembly GCA_028749045.1 of Cupressus sempervirens. Lineage (NCBI taxonomy): Eukaryota > Viridiplantae > Streptophyta > Pinopsida > Cupressales > Cupressaceae > Cupressus > Cupressus sempervirens. The sequence continues at coordinate 282,427,653 of CM053791.1, forward strand.
GAAGATAAAAATTATAATATTAAATTTGGAATATGACAATATTTAATTTAATAATAATATATTTGGAGCTCATTTTTAAATAAATGACTAAATAATATTATTATTAAAGCTAATAAATATTTTAGCAATAAAATTTAAAAGTGAAAAATATATTTTAAATTATTAAAAGATTCTAAATCTCATATGATTAAAATATAAATATATTAAGATTGGAAAGTGGAGATATTAAAGTTAGTGCATGAGACTTAATAAATAAATAAATTAAATTGGAAGGAGTAAAGTAAATTGGAGTTATAAGCTTGCATGGAAATTAACATGTGTCAACAACATGGGGGTTAGTGCATCAATTAAGCACAAGGTGTCTACAACTCTATGACTCATCAAAAAAATTGAAAAAGACCCATGTTTAGTTGGTGACACATTTCAACGGTTTCAAGAAGCAATCCAAAGGTTTTTTGAGAGCTCTTTATATTCAGGCATTCATAGAAGCTTGGGGAGGGGGTGGAGAGCAATTGGAGCATTGGAGGACTCAAGAACTCTGAAGAAGGGAGCTTGCTCTGTAGATTTTTTGAGGAAGAGCGAATTAGCATCAGAATCCGGGTAGATTCTTGCGATTTTTCTTATGCTATTTCTGCATCAATCATTCCTATCTTCTTCGTGTCTTTCATATGTCTTCTGAGGAATTTCATATTTTTATTGTATGCATTTTCAATTTGGGCAATTAAATTTATTTAATAATTTTATATGCATGGATTTAAAGAAATTAGATCTAAACAGGTTTGGGTTCGAATTAGAATCAAATTGAAATAGATTTGAAAATGGTTTCAAGATTTATGGCCAAATCCATTAGTGAAATTATTGGATAAATTTACAAAACAATTACCTTTTAAGAAGAAATTTTTAATTATTCTGTCGCTGCCCCTTGGATAGACCCAAACTCAGTCATTCATAACTTTTTATTGTGATTGAATTTATTTGATCGCTCCAGTCAGAAGTGGCGCAACCTGGCCCTTTCAAACATATTTCAATTTCAGCCCAATCCAACAGTTCATTAGGAAGATATGGCCGTCGTACTGAGACTGTTTTATTCAAGGAAAAATATTTTTCCATTTTCCATAACCAAGAGTTCTTTATGCTTAAACTTCACAAAAATAATATATCAAAGTAATATAATTAGAATTTAATAATTATTTAATTAGTCTAAAGACTAATAAAAATGTTCTAAATGAATTAATGGAGATTTTTTAATGGAAATTTTGTGGATAGAGATATTGAATTCAATAGAGAATGGATGACTTTTAATATTAATTATTTAATGTATATTAAATACTATTTAATATATAGTTAAGAGGTGGTAATTTATAAAAGTGTTTAATGATGATTATTAAGAGACTCAAATTTTAATGATATTGGATTTAGATTTAAATAAGAATTATTATATTGACAAAGAGTCATAGTTACATTATAACATTATTATAACATAGCTACGATTTGAATTATTATATTGGTTATAAATTATTGATATGCCTTAAAGGTTAGTTAAATATTAACTAATGGGGCTTATGGAAATATAGTTTGATGAGTTTATTATTTATTAATATTTTTTGGGTCTAACAATCTATTAATAAATAATGGTTTAAATAGTTATCAACAAATTTGATTAGAGATAATCTAGTGGAGATTATTTAATGATTAAAGTTTTGTAAAAAGATATTAATTTTTGGAATTTGAAGTATAATTGATCAATTGATATTCATTGAGCTGATATCATAACCATGATATTAATAATTAAGTTGTGTGATAGAGAGTTATTTGAAAAAAGTGACGAATGTGGTTATTATAGATAAGATTCCCAACATAGCTTGTTATTAAATATTAACAAGTTATTATTATTGAACTATGAATATGAATATTTGTGTACTAGATTATAGTTGACCTTAATCTTACAGAATTATAGTTAGTTATTAGTCAACTAATATTAATTGGAACGTTGCTATGATTATGTAATTATTAATTAAAATAATCAATGAGAGTTAATTAGATTTAATTAACAATTAAGTTAAGTAATAAATATTTAATTGATATAATTCTTTTAATAAGATTGTAGAAATATTGATATCAAGTTGATAAGTCGTACTCTCATGACTTGAATGATGACTTTAGATATTTAATAGTGAAGACTTAGTAATATTTAATTGAGGACTGTTAGAATATGGACCTATGTTAATTGATTGATGTAATTGATCATTTTAATAAAGTTATAATCTCTTATTCAAATAATGATAATTGATTCTCTTATAATATAACAAATAATGATCCTAAAAAAGTTGAAAGGTTAATCAATTAGAATATGGATCATGGATAAATATAAAGGATAATTTAATTAAGGTCAATGATGATCAGTTTAGTGAATATTTATCCTTAAGTTATTCTTAGAATGTAATTCTTAATAATGAAAGGGTAATGCTATCGGGGAACAATTGGGTTGACTTGTAGGTCAAATGATGAAACTTAAAACACTTGAAGTATACTTGCAAACAAAAAACTGGAAACCCCTACACATTATTCAACTATGTGAATTTAGTAAACCAAAACATGTGTTTGCATCGTGTATTCTATATGCTTCTTGTTTTGGGTTTTGGGTTGACTAGTGTTGACCAGTCCTAGGTTGTTACCAGAGGCTCGGGGGTTATGAGATGTGATGGCATGTTGATCTTATTTGGTCTTGATCTTTAAAAGCCCAACCATGGTAATGTGATCGTATGCTCTATGAAATGTTTGTATTTACTGATTGTTATTGTTCATCAATTTTCATGTGTGAAGCTGAGAGGTATGTGTATGCGACACTTGAGCTAATCATTTTTGAGTCATTGATCAGTTATCATTGGATTATTTTCTAGTCGCCATGATGGGACTGAAATATGAATTTATTTCTTGATGATGTCATGTTGTGACATATTTGACTCAACCATTTTGGAGTCTTCGATCGGTATGATTTTGAGATATTCTTGGTTGCTTGTTGATAACCATTTATCTTGAGATATATTTTGGTTATTGAGAACCAATTGATACTTATGATTATTAGTGATATCTTCAGTTGCCAATAGAGAACTGTTGTGGCAATGATTTTCTATGGATGCTTTTTCAGATGCTCATGGAGATTTGATGATTCTTATCTTGGAGATTTGATGATTTTTATTATGGATATTTGATGCTTTTATGCATATTTGATGATTTTATTATGGATTATCTTTTATGATTTTGAGATTGATGATTCCATGAGCTTAGGGTAGGTAATCTGCTTGTAGTTTCGGGAAGTGCCTTGCAATGGGGGTCGGGGCCCTAAGTGGCTGCCAGGATAACTCATTGTAAGTTTGGTTATAAGTGATAACATTTACACACTAAATGGGGATTAAATAAACTTAAAAAGATAATTGTTTTGATGTTCTCGCCCATGCCTTGAGTGCTTGTACAGGCTAGGATGGGAGTAGTGAGAACGCATGGTTGCGACTGTGCATTCCATAGTATGCCTTGTTAGTATGAGAGGATACTAGTGGGTGCATGAGATCACTATGAACCCGTGAAGTTTAGCTAACTTCTAGGGTAACTTGTACGTGATAAATGCGATGACACTTTCCTGCTTGCAGAGTAAGTTTCCTACATGTCATTGTGTACCTTTGGGAATTAGATGTCGATTTTGTGTGATGGAACCTTTGAGTTAGTATACTTTTAGGATTCCTGGAATTATAGAGATTTGTGCTTCGTGAATTGATATCTTGTTTGGGACTTGAGATTATCTCCTCAGCACGGTGGGAGTGAACCACTTAGGTTCCACGCGGTCGGGTGGTAATGTATTTTCACTTTTATCACTTGAGATCCGTCTGAGACACCGTGGCTGGAGTATCCTTGGTTGGTAATTATTTCTCATTATGTTCTTGGAGCATTATGATAGATAATATACCTATTGATAGATGTATTTACTGGTATGTTTCTTATATTGATGATTTGTTTTACTTTGCATATGTTAGTTGATGATTTATTATGCTTTACTTTGCATGTTAGTAGGATGTTTTAAGAGTGACATTCTTACTATTTTAATACCGATGATTTCTTCGGTCCTTTGGAATTTTACACATGGAGGGATGGCTATGATCCATGATGGTCTAATAATTCTATTTACGGTTGGGAGGAACCGTGCACTTAGTTATTTATGTTTGTGATATATGGTTATCTTTTGTGATGGATGTTTATATCTTTTGTGATAATGTATCATGTATGATATGTGGTTTTATTAATATTATTGCATCATAGATTAATATTAGATGATGATCATGAACTTTATTTACTTGGATGTTTATTCTTTTAAGCTTTTCATACCCTGTGATATGTACATTGGATGATTGAGCTAAAACTAAAACAAAATTACAAAAGGACACTTGTATATTGTTTAAGTACATTGGATGTATCATTATTATTTAATAAGGATGGGATGTTAGATGAATAGTTAATTTAGATGTGATACAACGTTAAGGGATCTTTAAAGAATGTAGCTTGTTATGTATATATGTTATTTTTATTTTATTTGAATTGTTGCTATTGCTTCCGCAAATGTTATGAATGGTTTTATCTTTCATATTTTCAAAAAAAACTTGTTTGAAAAACTTAGTAAAATTCTTTGGATCCCTTGGCGGGGCATTACATTTAATTTAATAAAATGAGATATGCTCTCATAATTACTTTTTTTATTTAATTAAATAATCTTTAATTAATTAGAGGCACTTTTCTTATTTAATTAAATAACTTCATTTAATTAATTGGGAATGGCTTCTCATTTAATTAAATAACTTTGATTAATTAATTAGAAGTAAGTACTCCATTTAATTAAATAATTTTGTTTAATTATTTCAAAAAAAAATTCGAAACTAGTCAACTCAAGTCAACCATGGATAAATCTGGTCAACTTTTGGTCACACTTGATCTTTGCGTATGTGAATATGAGCAAATGTGAGAATGAATTTCAGCAACAATTTGATGCAAATTCTCATTCAACCTTTCAAAATGAAGAGATGAGGGTCTCTTAAATAGACTTTCCTGGAATTCATCAACGTTTGAGATCAATTTCAATCAACGGTCAGGATTAAAGGTGAAGTTTAGTCATAAAGGGAGATTTCCAAATTAAAGGGAGTTAACAGATTTAATTTGAGTAAAATAAGGAGTTAACTGATTCAATTTGAGTAGAAAAAAGAGTTAACTGATTTAACTCATTTTTGATCAATAGTGAACAAGAAATTTTCCTTTTTAAACTAAAGAGAGATTTTGTTGAGATATTTAATTTAATAAAATGAGATATGCTCTCATAATTACGTTTTTTATTTAATTAAATAATCTTTAATTAATTAGAGACACTTTTCTTATTTAATTAAATAACTTCATTTAATTAATTAGGAATGGCTTCTCATTTAATTAAATAACTTTGTTTAATTAATTAGAAGTAAGTACTCTATTTATTTAAATAATTTTATTGAATTATTTTAAAATTTTTTTTGAAACTAGTCAACTAAAGTCAACCATGGTTAAATCTGGTCATCTTTTGGTCAAACTTGATCTTTGCGTATGTGAATATGAGCAAATGTGAGTATGAATTCCAGCAACAATTCGATGCAAATTCTCATTCAACTTTTAAAAATGAAGAGATGAGGGTCTGTTCAATAGACTTTCTTGGAATTCATCAATGGCTGAGATCGATTTTCAATCAACGGTCAGGATTAAAGCTGAAGTTCAGTCATAAAGGGAAATTTCAAAAATAATGAAAGTTAACAGATTTAATTTGAGTAAAATAAGGAGTTAATTGATTCAATTTGAGTAGAAAAAGGAGTTAACTGATTTAACTCATTTTTTATCAATACTGAATTGGAAATTTTCCTTTTTGAACTGAGGAGAGATTTTATTGAGATATTTAATTTAATAAAATGAGATATGCTCTCATAATTATTTTTTATATTTAATTAAATAATTTTTAATTAATTAGAGACACTTTTGTTATTTAATGAAATAACTTCATTTAATTAATTAGGAATGGCTTCTCATTTAATTAAATAACATTTTTTAATTAATTAGAAGTAAGTACTCCATTTAATTAAATAATTTTTAAAAATTATTTCAAAATATTTTTCGAAACTAGTCAACTCAAGTCAACCGTGGTTCAATCTGGTCAACTTTTGATCAAACTTGATCTTTGCGTATGTGCATATGAGAAAATTTGAATATGAATTCCAACAAGAATTCGATGCAAATTCTCATTCAACCTTTCAAAATGAAGAGATGAGGGTCTCTTAAATAGACTTTCCTGGAATTCATCTACAGTTGAGATCGATTTCAATCAACAATCAGGATTAAAGGTGAAGATCAGTCATAAAGGATGATTTCCAAATTAAAGGGAGTTAACAGATTTAATTTGAGTAAAATAAGGAGTTAACCGATTCAATTTGAGTATAAAAAGGAGTTAATTAATTCAACTCATTTTTTATCAATAGTGAACTGGAAATTTTCCATTTTGAACTGAAGAGAGATTTTGTTGAGATATTTAATTTAATAAAATGACATATGCTCTCATAATTATTTTTTCTATTTAATTAAATAATCTTTAATTAATTAGAGACACTTTTCCTATTTAATTAAATAACTTAATTTAATTAATTAGGAATGGCTTCTCATTTAATTAAATAACTTTGTTTAATTAATTAAAAGTAAGTACTCTATTTAATTAAATAACTTCATTTAATTATTTCAAACTCCTTTTTCAAACTAGTCAACTCAAGTCAACTGTGGTTAAATTTGGTCAACTTTTGGTCAAATTTGATCTTTACATGTGTGAATATGAGCAAATGTGAGTATAAATTCTAGCAACAATTCGATGCAAATTCTTATTTAACCCTTCAAAATGAAGAGACCAGGGTGTCTTAAATAGACTTTCTTGGAATTCATCAACGGTTGAGATCGATTTCAATCAACGGTAAGGATTAAAGGTGAAGTTCATACATAAAGGGAGATTTTCAAATTAAAAGGAGTTAACAGATTTAATTTGAGCAAAATAAGGAGTTAACTAATTCAATTTGAGTAGAAAAAGGAGATAACTGATTTAACTCATTTTTTTCAATAGTGAACTGGAAATTTCTCATTTTGAACTGAAGAGAGATTTCGTTGAGATATTTAATTTAATAAAATGAGATATGCTCTCATTATTACTTTTTTTATTTAATTAAATAATCTTTAATTAATTAGAGACACTTTTCTTATTTAATTAAATAACTTCATTTAATTAATTAGGAATGACTTCTCATTTAATTAGATAACTTTGTTTAATTAATTAGAAGTAAGTACTCCATTTAATTAAATAATTTTGTTTAATTATTTCAAAATTCTTTTTCAAACTAGTCAACTCAAGTCAACTGTGGTTAAATTTGGTCAACTTTTGGTCAAACTTGATCTTTGCATGTGTGAATATGAGCAAATGTGAGTATGAATTCTAGCAACAATTCGATGCAAATTCTCATTCAACCTTTCAAAATGAAGAGATGAGGGTCTCCTAAATAGACTTTTCTATAATTCATCAATGGTTGAGATCGATTTCAATCAACATTCAGGATTAAAAGTGAAGTTCATTCATAAAGGGATATTTTCAAATTAAAGGGAGTTAACAAATTTAGTTTGAGTAAAATAAGGAGTTAACTAATTCAATTTGAGTAGAAAAAGGAGTTAACTAATTTAACTCATTTTTTATCAATAGTGAACTGGAAATTTCCCTTTTTGAACTGAAGACAGATTTTGTTGAGATATTTAATTTTATAAAATGAGATATGCTCTCATAATTACTTTTTCTATTTAATTAAATAATCTTTAATTAATTAGAGACACTTTTCTTATTTAATTAAATAACTTCATTTCATTAATTAGGAATGGCTTGGATACCGATGGATGGAGTCTCTGAGAAGCGTTGGCTGCCGGCTGGGCTAGGGTTTTTCCCCTAGCCTGTTCCTTGTGTTTGATCTTTACTATTTTTCTGTTCTGTTTGGATTGTTATCTACTGGACATAATTTGTGTCGGTGTTTTTGGAGATCTTCTGCAGTCAATTTTGGATTGGGGGTTTTATTGTTTGCATGGCAGGGCCTGGGATTTCTTCTCCGTTGGTGAGAACAGATGGTTCTTCTCGAACTATGTATGCAATGCGATCTGAATTGTTTTATTCAGGGGAGAGCTCCAAGCTGAAAAAAGTTAATGGTTGTCTTCCGCGTAGCCATGATCGCCCTGTTCTGGTTATTCCTCCAACAGCTGTAATGGAGGACATTGATTATTGGACCAAGCATGCTTTGATATGCAAATTTCTTGGAATCTGGATTTCCCTATCCGCTCTTGAGGCATGGAGCCATCGCTCTTGGCAGGTGGAAGGCGATATGGAGATTATGTTGGCAGGGAATAGTTATTTTTTTGTTGTATTCTCTTGCATGTCTGATCGTGATCGTGTTTTTGAAGGAGGCCCTTATTTCTACAACAATGTGGAGTTATTTGTCAAACTTTGACATTCAGGTTTTAATTCTACTGAGGATCTCCCTTCAACAGTGCCAATTTGGGTTCGCTTGCCTCGTCTTCCCTTGAAATTTTGGCGTGAAGACATCCTTCGACAAATTGTTGCTTTGTTGGGGAAGCCAGCTGCGATCGCACATCAAACCCTCGGTAAAAAGGTTATTTCTTTTGCTAGAATTTGTGTTGAAATTAATTTGATTAACCCATTACCAGATTCTTTGGAAATTTGTCTGGGAGATTCTTCTTGGGTGCAGCAGTTACATTATGAATCCCTCCCTTTCCGTTGCCGGATTTGTCGTGAGTATGGTCATTTACTGTGGCAGTGCCCCCGTAACTCGAGTTTCGAAGGAGTGGATCGGTCTACAGCTGGAAATGCTGGTGGTTTGGCAGATACTACAGGGAAAGGACAATCTCAAATGGTTAATACTACCAAGGGGATGAATCCACAAGATGCTACAGGTAAGGGTAAGGCTCCAATGCAGGATAAGGATGGATTTACCCCTGTTCATCCTCAAGCTAAGGGACGTGGTCAAAAGAAGCCTTTGAAAGAAAGATTATCTGATTCAGGTTTTAACTATTTTTAGGTGCTGGATAGTATGGTTCTAGAGGAGGGTATTCCTCCTCCTATCTCTTCTGATCCAGCTTACCCAGATGAGAGATCTGTTCCTAATGATGCTTGTGGGGCATCTCAAGTTGTAGTATATCAGAATTGTGAGGTTCCTGTAGCTCCTGTGACAGCGGCTCTGGTGACTCCTGTAGTGTTGGAAGATGATGATGTTGTTTTGGCTGACTTGGTTAAGGATGTGCTACCATCAGGTAAGGGCAAGGGATCTCCTCTCCCCTTGGGGTTGTTGCCTCGACCCTTTAAGCGGGCTTCTTCTTCTCCCCTTCTAAGGAGTGGGCGCAAAATAGACCAAGAGAAGATTAAACTCACAGGAGATATATTGATTGAATCTGGTTCAGTGAAACTTTTGGATTCTCATTTTTCCAAATCTACCCAATGATGATTATTCTCTCATGGAATGTAAGGGGGTTGAATAGCATCCCTAGACAAAAGGCTATCCATAACTTGGTGGTTGATCATAGTCCTGATGTTTTTTGTATCCAAGAGACTAAGCTCTCTGTGGAGTCTATGGTCCAACATGCCTCTAGTATTTGGTCTCGTGGCCAATGCTAGTGTGTTGGGGCAACAGGCAGTGCTGGTGGTTTAGCTATATTTTGGGATCCTCAAAAAATTTCTCCTCTTGGCTGGATGTCTTCTCGCTCAGCTCTCTCTATGGTAGCTTCTGCTCTAGACTCAGGAGAGGTAATCATGGTTACTAATGTGTATGCACCTGTTGATCTTGTGGGAAAGGAGGAACTTTGGGAACATATTCAATATGTTAGAAATTGTCATCCTTATCATCCTTGGGTGTTAGCAGGGGACTTCAATTTAGTTTTAAGTCTGGAAGAGAAGCATGGTGGTTTGGCTAGATCGGGGCCTTCTTCTACTCTTCTTCGGCAACACATATCTCTTTTGCATCTCTCTGATGTTAAGCCTTCTAATGACCTCTATACCTAGAATAATCGCAGGATTGGTGCTGCTGCTATCTCAGAATGCCTGGATAGATTTCTTGTTTCTTGCTTCTGGCTTAGTGGCACCCTTACTATCTCTTCAGAAATCCTTGATTGGAGGGGTTCAGATCATTGGCCAATCAAATTTTCCGCTATAGGGGCTTATGTTCCGAAGCATCCTCCTTTTAAGTTCCAATTGATGTGGCTTCATGACTCCTCTCTTCATGATTTTGTTTTTGTTGGTGGAAAGATGGTGCCCCTGCATATGGTACTGCAATGTTCTCATTTTCTAAAAAGCTTCAATATGTTAAAAGGCAGCTCAAGATATGGAATAGGGAATGCTTTGGGAATCTTCACTTTATGAAGAGGCTTGCTCAAGAAAATCTTGATGTCATCACAAGGGAGATTAGAGATCGAGGTTTCTCATAGGATCTTGGCCAGGCTGAATCCCTTGCTTCTAGAGCTCTAGAAGAATGGGAACTTCAAGAGGAAATTTTTTGGAAGCAAAAGGCTCGAGTTGATTGGCTCCAAGAAGGTGATCGAAACACTGCCTTTTTCCATAAAATAGTGCAATCTCGCCAGAATCAGAGCACTATCTCTTCTTTGGTTAATTCTCAAGGTATCCAACTGAATTCCTTGCCATCTTTGTTCCAGGAGGCTATTTCATACTTCTCTACCCTCTTCTCTGAGGACTCTCCTCCTGTTGATAATGAAGAAAATATTATTTTGTCCTGTATTCCTTCCCTTATCACTCAGGAAATGAATGATTATATCATGCGTCCTATCTCTTTGGAAGAGCTGGAGGCGGTGGTCTTTGGCATGCCTAAGGGGAAGGCTCCTGGTCCTGATGGTTTTCCAGTTGAATTCTTTCAGGAATTTTGGGACATCATTAATCATGATTTGTTGGAGGTGGTTAAAGAATCCTATGCTAGCAAGCAGATGCTTCGAGCTTTGAACTCTACATTCTTGACTCTTATTCCTAAGAGAGAGGGTGCTAATCAATTGGAGTTTTTAAGACCAATTGCCTTATGTAATGTGGTCTACAAAGTTATTACTAAGCTGATTGCTGAGAGCCTGAAAAGGTGGCTTCCCATTATTATCTCAGAAGAACAAGGTGGTTTTGTTGCTGGAAGATAAATTTTGGATGGGGTGGTTATTGCTACTGAGGCTATTCACTCTATGGCTACTTCAAGGGAGAGAGCAATGTTTGTTAAGCTAGATATGGCTAAGGCCTACGATAGAGTTAAATGGAGCTTCCTAAGGAGTATTCTTCTTTCTTTTGGATTTAGCTCTGACTGGGTGAGTTGGATTATGAGTTGCGTTACTTCTGCCTCTTTTTCTATTCTTATTAATGGTCAACCTTCACAACTATTTGGTGCTTCTAGAGGCCTCTGCCAGGGTGACCCTCTCTCCCCATATCTATTCATCATCATGGCTGAAGGCTTGGGCAGATTCATTAAGCATCAGGTGTCCCATAATTCTATTCAAGGCTGGCGGTGGGGTAATGGCTTACCTTCTCTTTCCCATCTTCAATTTGTTGATGATTCTACTCTTGCCGATCTTGCTAGGATCAAGGAAGCTGAAGCCTTTCAACATGCTTTGGATGTTTATTTGGCAGCTTCAGGCCAGAAATTTAATGAGCACAAATCTTTCATTTACTTTTTTAACACTCCTGATTCTATTCAACACAGGATTGTTGGTATCCTACGGTTTCAGATAGGTTCACTTCCTCTGACTTATCTTGGCATTCCTATTGCTGTTTCCAAGCAGCCACGTCTCTTCTGGAAAAATTTAATTACCAAGCTTTAGGATAAGGTAAATCATTGGACTCATAGATGGCTTTCTACTGCTACCCGGGTTACTCTTCTTCAAGCTGTTATCCAAGCTCTTCCTACTTATAGAAGCATGGTTCATGCTGCACCTATTTACTTTCTCAAGGAGTTTGATGCTCTTTCTCGACAATTCCTTTGGAGTGGTAATTTTTGTCGTACTAAATGGAGCTTGGTTAATTGGGCAACTGTTTGTAGGCCTAAAAAGGAGGGTGGTCTTGGTCTTCGTTCTGCTCTATTGAGTAGACAAGCTTTGGCTGCTAAACTTTATTGGTGATGGTGCTCTGGACAGCATCAACTTTGGGCTCGTATTATCACTCATAAATATTTTCATGGTGTTGATCCTTGCTCTGTTTCTACACTTCCTCTTGAAGGTTGTGGCTCAATGGTTTGGCATACTTTGAAGACAGGTGCAATGTTGGTGAAGAGGGGTCTGTTCTGGATATGTAAAGGAGGTTCTTAGGCTTTGTTTTGGTCTGATGCTTGGGATGGATTCCCTTCCATTTTATCCATATACCCTCATCTTCAGCCTCTTTGTGACTCTTTTCTTGCTAATGGATGGGATAAAGTCGCTCATTACAAGACTCCTTATCAATTGGGACCTGTTGTTGGTTATAGATGGAAGCATTCCTCTGATTGGCCTCCTAGAGGTACAGACATGGATCGTTAGGAGCTTTCTCAAATTTTGGCCTCTAGAGAGTGTTCCTCTTTGCTTGGTCCAGATGTATTGGCTTGGGGTGGTACCTTGTCTGGTAAATATCATGTCTCTGCTGGGTATCAGGAGATAACTATACAATTATTTGGGGATGCTGAGGTCCCTTGGTGGAAGCAAGTCTGGAATAAAGTTTCTTGGTCCAAGTGCAATTTTTTCATGTGGCTAGTGGCTCACAACCGTTGTCTTACTTGGGATAATCTTTGTAAACGTGGATTTCAGGGCCCCTCTTATTGTGTTTTTTGTGGTAATGGAGAGGAGTCTGTCTCCCATCTGTTCTTCCATTGCTCCTATTCTACTCAGATATGGCACCTTTGATGGAGCGCTTGGGGTTGCTCTTGTTGACATGCTTCCTCTTTGCCTGAGTTATGGGCTCGCTTGGGTAGTGCTCCCTCCAAGTCTTCTTCTCTCCATGCTGCTTGGATTGCTGGCCCATCTTTCATGCTTTGGCATATCTGGTTGGAGAGGAATCGTCGCATATTCCAAGATGTTCAGCTTGGTGTTTTGCATCTTTGCTGGAAAATATCACATTCTCTCCAGGAAACTATTCTTGTGAAGTGTGAGCTTGATGGGGGTATGGATCTGGTTGATCTTGCTATCTGTAATCGCCTCAATTATCATCTGCAGGATGGGGTTGTGGCTCATAGGTTTCCTTCTATGTCCAGGAAGCTTCACCATCAGAGGAAGGGTCGGGTTAACCGGGATGGGCAATGGACTCCTCCTCCCTGTGGAGTTCTAAAAATTAACACTGATGGTTCTTCACGTGGGAATCCTGGTCCGACTGGTATTGGCGGAGTGGCTCATTGTAGTTCTGGGAATGTTAAATTTTTCTTCTCAATTCATAAGGGTGATTATACTAATAATCTCATGGAAGCTCAGGCTATTTTATATGCTATGGAATAGTGTTGCTTGTGGGGATGGAGTAAGATTATTTGTGAGTCTGATTCCCAGGTGGTGGTGAACATGCTTTCTTCACAAGAGCTTGAGGATGTTAGTTGGCAGCTGGCCACTGTTGTTAAGCAGATTCTTTTCTTCTCTTCCTCTTTTCAGTTCATTAGGTTCAAGTATATTCCGCGAGAATGGAATAGACCTGCTGATTGTTTAGCCAAATGGGCTTCTAGTCATGATCCGGGTTGGAATGTTAGGGATAGGGGGCAACTGTCCTTTGAGATGGTGCAAGAATTTGATGATCTTGTTGCTCAGGATCGAGCTCCTTGTTGAGCTCTCCTTTTTGTATTCCTTTCTGTCTTAATAAATTTTTACCCCTCTTTTTGCACAATTAGGAATGGCTTCCCATTTAATTAAATAACTTTGTATAATTAATTAGAAGTAAGTACTCCATTTAATTAAATAATTTCGTTTAATTATTTCAAAATTCTTTTTCAAACTAGTCAACTCAATTCAACCGTGGTTAAATCTGGTCAACTTTTGGTGAAACTTGATCTTTGTGTAAGTGAATATCATCAAATGTGAGTATGAATTTCAGCAAAAATTCGATGCAAATTCTCATTCAACCTTTCAAAATGAAGAGATGAGGGTCTCTTAAATAGACTTTTCTGGAATTCATCAACGTTTGAGATCGATTTCAATCAACGGTTAAGATTAAAGGTGAAGATCAGTCATAAAGGGAGATTTCCAAATTAAAGGGAGTTAACAGATTTAATTCGAGTAAAATAAGGAGTTAACTGATTCAATTTGAGTAGAAAAAGGAGATAACTGATTTAACTCATTTTTTATCAATAGTGAACAGGAAATTTCCGTTTTTGAACTAAAGAGAGATTTTGTTGAGATATTTAATTTAATAAAATGAGATATGCTCTCATAATTACTTTTTCTGTTTAATTAAATAATCTTTAATTAATTAGAGACACTTTTCTTATTTAATTAAATAACTTCATTTAATTAATTAGGAATGGCTTCTCATTTAATTAAATAACTTTGTTTAATTAATTAGAATTAAGTACTCCATTTAATTAAATAATTTTGTTTAATTATTTCAAAATTCATTTTAAAACTAGTCAACTCAAACCAACTGTGGTTAAATTTGGTCAACTTTTGATCAAACTTGATCTTTGCGTATGTGAATATGAGCAAATGTGAGTATGAATTCCAGCAACACTTCGACGAAAATTCTCATTCAACCTTTCAAAATGAAGAGATGAGGGTCTCTTAAATAGACTTTCCTGGAATTCATCAACAGTAGAGATTGATTTCAATCAACAGTCAGGATTAAAGGTGAAGTTCAGTCATAAAGGGATATTTCCAAATTAAAGGGAGTTAACAGATTTAATTTGAGGAAAATAAGGAGTTAACTGATTCAATTTGAGTAGAAAAAGGAGTTAACTGATTTAACTCATTTTTTATCAATAGTGAACTGAAAATTTCACTTTTTGAAATGAAGAGAGATTTTGCTGAGATATTTAATTTAATAAAATGAGATATGCTCTCATAATTACTTTTTCTATTTAATTAAATAATCTTTACTTAATTCGAAACACTTTTCTTATTTAATTAAATATGTTCATTTAATTAATTAGGAATGGCTTCCAATTTAATTAAATAACTTTGTTTAATTAATTAAAAGTAAGTACTCCATTTAATTAAATAATTTCGTTTAATTATTTCAAAAAAAAAATTGAAACTAGTCAACTCAAGTCAACCGTGGTTAAATCTGGTCAACTTTTGGTCAAACTTGATCTTTGCGTATGCGAATATGAGAAAATGTGAGTATGAATTCCAGCAACAATTCGATTCAAATTCTCATTCAACCTTTCAAAATGAAGAGATGAGGGTCTCTTAAATAGACTTTCTTGGAATTCATCAACGATTGAGATCGATTTCAATTAGCCGTCAGGATTAAAGGTGAAGTTCAGTCATAAAGCGAGATTTCCAAATTAAAGAGAGTTAATAGATTTAATTTGAGTAAAATAAGGAGTTAATTGATTCAATTTGAGTAGAAAAAGGAGTTAACTGATTTAACTCATTTTTAATCAATAGTGAACTGAAAATTTCCCTTTTTGAACTGAAGAGAGATTTTGTTGAGATATTTTAATTTTATAAAATGAGATATGCTCTCATAATTACTTTTTCTATTTAATTAAGTAATCTTTAATTAATTAGAGACAATTTTTTTATTTAACTAAATAACTTCATTTAATTAATTCGGAATGATTTCTCATTTAATTAAATAACAATGTTTAATTAATTAGAAGTAAGTACTCCATTTAATGAAATAATTTTGTTTAATTATTTCAAAATTCTTTTCGAAACTAGTCAACTCAAGTCAACCGTAGTTAAATCTGGTCACCTTTTGGTCAAACTTGATCTTTGCGTATGTGAATATGAGCAAATGTTAGTATGAATTCCAGCAACAACTTGATGTAAATTCTCATTCAACCTTTTAAAATGAAGAGATGAGGGTCTCTTAAATAGACTTTTCTAGAATTCATCAACGATTGAGATCGATTTCAATCAACGGTCAGGATTAAAAGTGAAGTTCAGTCATAAAGGGAGATTTTCAAATTAAAAGCAGTTAACAGATTTAGTTTGAGTAAAATAAGGAGTTAACTGATTCAATTTTAGTAGAAAAAGGAGTTAACTAATTTAACTCATTTTTGATCAATAGTGAACTGAAAATTTTCCTTTTTGAACTGAAGAGAGATTTTGTTGAGATATTTAATTTAATAAAATAAGATATGCTCTCATAATTACTTTTTCTATTTATTTAAATAATCTTTAATTAATGAGAGACACTTTTCTTATTTAATTAAATAAGTTTATTTAATTAATTAGGAATGGCTTCTCATTTAATTAAATAACTTTGTTTAATTAATTAGAAGTAAGTACTCCATTTAATTAAATAATTTCGTTTAATTATTTCAAAATTCTTTTCAAAATTAGTCAACTCAAGTCAACGGTGGTTATATCTGGTCAAATTTTGGTCAAACTTGATCTTTGCGTACATGAATATGAGCAAATGTGACTATGAATTCTAGCAACAACTCGATGCAAATTCTCATTCAACCTTTCAAAATGAAGAGATGAGGGTCTCTTAAATAGACTTTCCTGGAATTCATCAACGGTTGAGATCGATTTCAATCAACGGTCAGGACTAAAGGTGAAGTTCAGTCATAAAGGGAGGTTTCCAAATTAAAGGGTAGTTAACAGATTTAATTTGAGTAAAATAAAGAGTTAACTGATTCAATTTGAGTATTAAAAGGAGTTAACTGATTTAACTCATTTTTGATCAATAGTGAACTACAAATTTTTCTTTTTGAACTGAAGAAAGATTTTGTTGAGATATTTAATTTAATAAGACGAGATATGCTCTCATAATTACTTTTTTTATTTAATTAAATAATCTTTAATTAATTAGAGACACTTTTCTTATTTAATTAAATAACTTCATTTCATTAATTAAGAATGGCTTCTCATTTAATTAAATAACTTTATTTAATTAATTAGAAGTAAGTACTCCATTTAATT
This sequence comes from Cupressus sempervirens, assembly GCA_028749045.1. Classification (NCBI taxonomy): domain Eukaryota; kingdom Viridiplantae; phylum Streptophyta; class Pinopsida; order Cupressales; family Cupressaceae; genus Cupressus; species Cupressus sempervirens. Next base: position 282,444,813 of record CM053791.1, read on the forward strand.
AAATAATTTCATTTAATTATTTCAAATTTTTTTTGAAAACTAGTCAACTCAAGTCAACCGTGCTTAAATCTGATCAACTTTTTGTCACACTTGATCTTTGCGTATGTGAATATGAGCAAATGTGAGTATGAATTCTAGCAACAACTTGAAAGAATTTCTAATTCAACCTTTCAAAATGAAGAGATGAGGGTCTCTTAAATAGACTTTCATGGAATTCATCAACGGTTGAGATTGATTTCAATCAACAGTTAGGATTAAAGGTGAAGTTCAGTCATAAATAGAGATTTCCAAATTAAAGGGAGTTAAGAAATTTAATTTGAGTAAAATAAGGAGTTAACTGATTCAATTTGAGTAGAAAAAGGAGTTAACTGATTTAACTCATCTTTGAATAATAGTGAACTGAAAATTTCCCTTTTTGAACTGAAAATATTTAATTAAATAATTTCTTTTAATTATTTCAAAATTCTTTTCGAAACTAGTCAACTCATGTCAACTGTCGTTAAATCTGGTCAACTTTTGGTCAAACTTGATCTTTGTGTATGTGAATATGAGTAAATGTGAGTATGAATTCCAGCAATAATTTGATGCAAATTCTGATTCAACCCTTCAAAATGAAGAGATGAGGGTCTCTTAAATAGACTTTCCTAGAATTCATCAATGGTTGAGATCGATTTCAATCAACGGTTAGGATTAAAAGTGAAGTTCAGTCATAAAATGAGATTTCCAAATTAAAAGGAGTTAATAGATTTAATTTGAGTAAAATAAGGAGTTAACTGATTCAATTTGAGTAGAAAAAGGAGTTAACTGATTTAGCTCATTTTTTATCAATAGTGAACTGGAAATTTTCCTTTTTGAACTAAAGAGAGATTTTGTTGAGATATTTAATTTAATAAAATGAGATATGCTCTCTTAATTACTTTTTCTATTTAATTAAATAATCTTTAATTAATTAGAGACACTTTTCTTATTTAATTAAATAACTTCATTTAATTAATTAGTAATGGCTTCTCATTTAATTAAATAACTTTGTTTAGTTAATTAGAAGTAAGTACTCCATTCAATTAAATAATTTCGTTTAATTATTTCAAAAAAAAATTTGAAACTAGTCGACTCAAGTCAACCGTGGTTAAATCTGGTCAACTTTTGGTCAAACTTGATCTTTGCGTATGTGAATATGAGCAAATATGAGAATGAATTCTAGGAACAACTCGATGCAAATTCTCATTCAACCTTTCAAAATGAAGAGATGAAGGTCTCTTAAATAGACTTTCCTAGAATTCATCAATGGTTGAGATCTATTTCAATCAACGATCAGGACTAAAGGTGAAGTTCAGTCATAAAGGGAGATTTCCAAATTAAAAGGAGTTAAAAGATTTAATTTGAGTAAAATAAGGAGTTAACTGACTCAATTTGAGTAGAAAAAGGAGGTAACTGATTTAACACATTTTTGATCAATAGTGAATTGAAAATTTTACTTTTTGAACTGAAGAGACATTTTATTGAGATATTTAATTTCATAAAATGAGATATGCTCTCATAATTAATTTTTTTATTTAATTAAATAATCTTTAATTAATTAGAGACACTTTTCTTATTTAATTAAATAACTTCATTTAATTAATTAGGAATGGCTTCTCATTTAATTAAATAACTTTGGTTTAATTAATTAGAAGTAAGCACTCCATTTAATTAAATAATTTTGTTTAATTATTTCAAAATTCTTTTTGAAACTAGTCAACTCAAGCTAATTGTGGTTAAATTTGGTCAACTTTTGGTCAAACTTGATCGTTGCGAATGTGAATATGAGCAAATGTGAGTATGAATTCCAGCAACAATTCGATGCAAATTCTCATTCAACCTTTCAAAATGAAGAGATGAGGGTCTCTTAAATAGACTTTATTGGAATTCATCAACGGTTGAGATCGATTTCAATCAACGGTCAGGATTAAAGGTGAAGTTCAGTCATAAAAGGAGATTTCCAAATTAAAGGGAGTTAACAGATTTAATTTGAGTAAGATAAGGAGTTAACTGATTCAATTTGAGTAGAAAAAAGAGTTAACTAATTTAACTCATTTTTTATCAATAGTAAATTGAAAATTTTCCTTTTTGAACTGAAGAGAGATTTTTTTGAGATGTTTAATTTAATAAAATGAGATATGCTCTCATAATTACTTTTTTTATTTAATTAAATAATCTTTAATTAATTCGAAAAACTTTTTTTATTTAATTAAATAAGTTCATTTAATTAATTAGGAATGACTTCTCATTTAATTAAATAACTTTGTTTAATTAATTAGAAATAAGTACTCCATTTAATTAAATAATTTCGTTTAATTATTTCAAAAAAAATTTGAAACTAGTCAACTCAAGTCAACCGTGCTTAAATCTAGTCAACTTTTGGTCACACTTGATCTTTGCGTATGTGAATATGAGCAAATGTGAGTATGAATTCCAGCAACAACTCAAAGCAAATTCTCATTCAACCTTTTAAAATGAAGAGATGAGGGTCTCTTAAATAGATTTTCTTGGAATTCATCAACGGTTGAGATCGATTTCAATCAACGGTGAGGATTAAAGATGAAGTACAGTCATAAAGGGAGATTTCCAAATTAAAAGGAGTTAACAGATATAATTTGAGTAAAATAAGGAGTCAACTGATTCAATTTGAGTAGAAAAAGAAGTTAACTCATTTAACTCATTTTTTATCAATAGTGATTTGGAAATTTTCCATTTTGAACTAAAGAGAGATTTTTTTGAGATATTTAATTTAATAAAATGAGATATGCTCTCATAATTACTTTTTCTATTTAATTAAATAATCTTTAATTGATTAGAGACACTTTTCTTATTTAATTAAATAACTTCATTTAATTAATTGGGAATGGCTTCTCATTTAATTAAATAACTTTGTTTAATTAATTAGAAATAAGTACTTCATTTAATTAAATAATTTTGTTTAATTATTTCAATATTCTTTTCAAAACTAGTCAACTCAAGTCAACCGTGGTTAAATCTAGTCAACTTTTGGTCAAACTTGATCTTTGCGTATGTGAATATGAGTGTAACGCCCCGCCAAGGGATTCAAAAGAATTAACCTAAAGTTTCACTAAATTTGCTAAACATTTTTTTTTTAAAAGTAAGAATGTATAACATACACATCAAACACATAGTAGCGGAAGCAATAACATGTAATCATCGACCAACATACATTGCAAGTTACATTTCTTAAGGAACCCAAGACGTTGAGTCACGTTTAAATTTAATTAATTCTAAGTCTAACAACTATCACATACATATGAAGGAATAATCAGAAAGTCTCATGTCCATAATATACATTTGATCTGAATGCCTCTTGGCAAATTAATTCGAAATGCTCAATCATCCACTTTACAAGTCATAGGGTATGAAAGGCTTAAAAGAATATACATATGTAAAAATAGAAATGCATCAACCTCCACGAATCCATGATACAAAGTACAGTAAAAATATATGAAACTATTCACCATACATGATACATCCATACATCCATAATGATAAAACATCTATCATAAAATCTAACCATCCATCATAATAATCCAAGAACATAGTGAAGGTAAATGCCAACCAAGAAAACTCCAGTCACGGTGACCACGGAATGGATCTCAATGGTAAGAGTAAAAAGCACTACCACCCGACCACGTGGAACCTAAATGGTCCACTCCCACCGCGCTGAGGAGATAGTCTCAAGTCCCAAATAGGATAACAAAACCTATAATCATAAATACTCTCTAAGTCCATGAAATCCTATAAGTATGCTAACTCAAGGGTTCCTCAAAAGATCGACATCTAAACCCAGAGGTACCACAAAGACATGTAGGAAACCTATTATGCAAGCAGGAAAGTGTCATTGCAAAAGTCACGTAGAAGTTACCCGAGCAATCCCTTAGGAATCCCGGGTCCCTACTGATCCCTGCAGCCACTAGTATCCTCTCGTACTGACAAGGCATACTACGGAATACAAGGTCGTAACCAAGCGTTCTCTCTACCCCATCCTAGTCTGTACTAGCACTCAAGGCAAGAGAGAGAACATACAATTATCTTATTAGGTTCATTTTCTCTCATTTAGTGTAAATGTTTTCACTTATTAAAACAACTTACAATGGGTTACTCTAGGCAGCCTCTTAGGGCCCCGATCCCCATTGCAAGCCACTTCCTGACTCTACACATATATAACCTACCCTAGGCTCATGAAATCACAAATCAAAGAATCATAATAAAATCACCTCAGTCCTATACAAGCAACTAAAAAAAATCATAAAAGATAAGCCACAAAAACTACATCAGTTCTTCATGAGCAATAGATAAGCATCAAATGATAATCATATGATCACAACAGTTCTCTATCAGCAACTGAAGGCATCAATGATAAATCACAAAATCCAATGGTTCTCCAATGAGCAACCAGAAAGTATCCGAATAGTAAATTACAATACTGATCGAAGACTCCAAAATGGTCAAGTCAAAACATGTCACAACATGACATCATCAATATCTAAATGGACACTTCCGTCCTCTCAAAGCAACCAGAAGGTAATACAAGTATAACTGATCGAGACTCAAAAATGGTTAAGTTAGGTATCTCAAATACATACATCCCAGCTTCACACAAGGAAACTAGAAAGCAATAACAAATAGTAAATACATCCATCATAGAGCATACTATCACATTACCTTGGTTGGTTTGAAAAGATCGAGAACAATTCATCATAACCTCACATTCACAAACCCGGCCTCTGGTAACAACCTAAACTGGTCAATACTAGAAAACCCCAAAACATAGACAATAAAATAAAATAGTACAGATACAAAGTATAGGTTTCATATTTTGGCTTGATTAAATCACATAGTTAAGTTGGATATAAGGTTTCAATTTTCGTTTTAGTACAAGTTTTCGAGTAGATAAAAATTACAATTTTACCCTAATAGTTACACCCATTTTAATATTCGAATAACATGTACAATTATCCTGAATTCTTATCAAGTCAATTACTTAAAGATAATAAGTTCGAAGGTAATTATTTATTTAATTTTATAATAATCATTTATTATTAAAAATTAAATACCCGCAATCCCAATCATAATATTCATTGAATAATTATACATCTTTAATTGATTCTAATCATTAATTCTGACTTAACACCCTTAATAACCCAAATTACCTAAATTTAATAATTATTAATTATTAAACATTATAATTCTAAAAAGAAAAACTAATCTAATATTTATTAATTATTAATTAATTAAAAACTCTTAAAAATTATTTAATAATTAATATTTATTAATTATTAGTTAATGAAGTATTATTAATAAATTATCATATATATATTTATTTATTTATTAAAAATAATAATTAACAAATTATATTAAAAATAATAATAAAATTACAACTAAAATAAATAACTTTAAAAGTTAATAACAAAATAATTCAAATCTTACCCCGTGCCCTTATTAAAGGGGGGCGGCTGCAGCAACGATTCTGATGCTGCCGCAGAAGAGTACGCTACGTCAGCAGTAGGGTCACTCTGTGATAGCCGGATCATAAAGAGAGGGAGGTGGGGGTGTCACGGCCCCACCTCCAAATTCAATATTATAATATATATATATTTTTTAAATATAAAATTTAGTTATATAACATTTTTAAAATTTTTTTAATAATTTATTTATTATTTTAAAAATAAACATTTTTAATTAAATTTATTAAATATAAATTTATGAAACAAACCACTTTCTTTTTATTTATAATTTTTTTTTAAAAAAAAAATTATTTTCATCAATATTCTGATAGAGAAGATATTTTTAACCATCCAAATTTTCAATCTAATTTTTTTAAAAAATTTAATTTAAAATGCAACCTTTCCCAATTACATCCTAATTTTAATCTAACAAACGAGGATTCCTGATCACTTTTCAAATCACTACGTATGTCGAATATATTGACAAGCATTTGATAAATTTCAATATTGTAATGTTTAAACATTCATCATAGAGAATTTAGATCTACAATCCACAGACACGAAGAAGACAAGAAATAAGAAAATTGCATAAATGATCAACGATCAAACACAAGACCCTACTTGATCCTGATGCTAATACGAAATCCTTGAAAAACTATGAGAGAATTCGCTCCCCTTCAATAACTTTCCTCTGGAAATCTTTCTTGGTATCAGCCTTCTGAAATTCGCTTCCAAAAGTTGTCTCCCCAAAATTCTTGTCCAAATTCGTGTCCCAAAAATGAACCCCTAAAGTTGTGATAAGAAGTTTTCTCCTCAAATCGGGGCACTAATTGTGCGTTTATCCGAGAAGACTCTTTGCACAGCTGAGTTAACTCCCGATTAACCTTTATTATCTTTTCTTTTATTTTGCATTCATCTTTTCATGCACATTAAGTTGAATTATTAAATAACTTTACTTAATATTCCACTTGACTTCTATTTTAAATTAATTTATTACTTTAATCTCATGTGCACTTTATGAAATTAAAATAACATTATTATTTTCTATTATTTAATCTTTTAATTTATTTCTCAAATTTAAACTCATGCTTAGATCATGCGATCTAGAATCCTTAATAATTTAATATCTTTCAACTTTTAAATTTATTTTAGAACTTAATTGATAACATATTTAATTAATTTAAATAACAATAATGTTTAGCATTTATTCAAAAATGAACTCCAAATATATTATTATTAAATTAAATACATATTATCATGTTCTAAATTTATCTTTAAACTCTAATCTCTAAATTTAATTCTTTTATTTAATTAATTTCTCAATTAATTAAATATTAAAGATATCATATTAATTCTCCATTAAATTAAATCATTAATTAATCTTTTTAATTAGACTTAATTAATAGAAAACACATCAAGGACTCATATAACAACATACGAAAACCCTTCATAGAAAAACACATACTAAATCAAAACAAAAAGGGTTATAGTCACGAAATTACATCATTTGATGCATTCGGAGGGTACTTAACTCAGATACTTGTCCTAATTATCAATTAGGACAATTGGTTAAAGAGTTTAGGATTTGGACTTAAGATTTATCTCCCCTCTCTTACAATTGAGATAATGTGATAGGGTACGCTCATCTTAGCAATTCAGGGAAGTCGATACCTGGTACTTGCAACCTGCATAAAATCTACGCATGTACAAACACAATATTCTAAGCTAAACAAGCAATGGCAGGAAGTGGTGAATCGTGTAAATCCTGACTAGCAGGTGACTACGACTCCCTTCCTTAACCACATCAGAAATGCCATACATAAAGAAAACAAACATGCACACCATACCCATGCAAGTATGGGGTAAGTATTCTTAAGAAAACATGTACAATAACTGTCTAACTAATCATCATACACACATAAAGTATAGAGTATCAAGTAATCTCATCATATAATCAACTGAATGTAGAACAATATCTGATAATCTTAAAACAATGCTTCAAATCATAAGCATAAAACTAACCTAAAAGAGTTTGGTATTGATAATGAAAATGTGAACTAGGGGCAGGCACTACAATGAGAAAATGTGAGTATGAATTTCAGCAACAATTCGATGCAAATTGTCATTCAACCTTTCAAAATGAAGAGATGAGGGTCTCTTAAATAGATTTTCATGGAATTCATCAACGGTTGAGATCGATTTCAATCAACAGTTAGGATTAAAGGTGAAGTTCAGTCATAAAGGGAGATTTTCAAATTAAAGGGAGTTAACAGATTTAATTTGAGTAAAATAAGGAGTTAACTGATTCAATTTGAGTAGAAAAAGGAGTTAACTGATTTAAATCATTTTTGAACAACAGTGACCTGGAAATTTTCCTTTTTGAATTGAAAATATTTAATTAAATAATTTTGTTTAATTATTTCAAAATTCTTTTCGAAACTAGTCAACTCAAGTCAACTGTGGTTAAATCTGGTCAACTTTTGGTCAAACTTGATCTTTGTGTATGTGAATATGAGTAAATGTGACTATGAATTCCAGCAACAATTTGATGCAAATTTTCATTCAACCTTTCAAAATGAAGAGATGAGAGTCTCTTAAATAGACTTTCCTAGAATTCATCAATGGTTGAGATTGATTTTAATCAACGGTTAGGATTAAAGGTGAAGTTCAGTCATAAAGGGAGATTTCCAAATTAAAAGTAGTTAACAGATTTAATTTGAGTAAAATAAGGAGTTAACTGAATAATTTTGAGTAGAAAAAGGAGTTAACTCATTTAACTCATTTTTTATCAATAGTGAACTGGAAATTTTCCTTTTTGAACTGAAGAGAGATTTTTTTGAGATATTTAATTTAATAAAACGAGTTATGCTCTCTTAATTACTTTTTCTATTTAATTAAATAAGCTTTAATTAATTAGAGACACTTTTCTTATTTAATTAAATAACTTCATTTAATTAATTAGTAATGGCTTCTCATTTAATCAAATAATTTTGTTTAATTAATTAGAAGTAAGTACTCCATTTAATTAAATAATTTCATTTAATTATTTCAAAATTCTTTTCAAAACTACTCAACTTAAGTCAACCGTAGTTAAATCTGGTCAAATTTTGGTCAAACTTGATCCTTGCGTATGTGAATATGAGCAAATGTGAGTATGAATTTTAGCAACAACTCAATGCAAATTCTCATTCAACCTTTCAAAATGAAGAGATGAGGGTCTCTTAAATAGACTTTCTTGAAATTCATCAATAGTTGAGATTGATTTCAATCAACGGTCAGGACTAAAGGTGAAGTTCAATCATAAAGGAAGATTTTCAAATTAAAAGGAGTTAAAAGATTTAATTTGAATAAAATAAGGAGTTAACAGATTCAATTTGAGTAGAAAAAGGAGTTAACTGATTTAACACATTTTTGATCAATAGTGAACTGGAAATTTTTCTTTTTGAACTGAAGAGAGATTTTGTTCGGATATTTAATTTAATAAAATGAGATATGCTCTCATAATTACTTTTTTTATTTAATTAAATAATCTTTAATTAATTAGAGACACTTTTCTTATTTAATTAAATAACTTTATTTAATTAATTAGGAATGGCTTCTCATTTAATTAAGTAACTTTGTTTAATTAATTAGAAGTAAATACTCCATTTAATTAAATAATTTTGTTTAATTATTTCAAAATTCTTTTCGAAACTAGTCAACTTAAGTCAACCGTGGTTAAATCTGGTCAACTTTTGGACACACTTGATCTTTGCGTATGTGAATATGAGCAAATGTGAATATGAATTCCAGCAACAAGTCGAAGCAAATTCTCATTCAACCTTTCAAAATGAAGAGATGAGGGTCTCTTAAATAGATTTTCTTGAAATTCATCAACAGTAGAGATTGATTTCAATCAATGGTGAGGATTAAAGGTGAAGTTCAGTCATAAAGGGAGATTTCCAAATTAAAAAGAGTTAACAAATTTAATTTGAGTAAAATAGGGAGTTAACTCATTCAATTTGAGTAGAAAATGGAGTTAACTGATTTAATTTATTTTTTATCAATAGTGAACTGGAAATATTCCTTTTTGAACTGAAGAGAGATTTTGTTGAGATATTTAATTTAATAAAATGAGATATGCTCTCATAATTACTTTTTCAATTTAACTAAATAATCCTTAATTAATTAGAGACACTTTTCTTATTTAATTAAATAACTTCATTTAATTAATTAGGAATGGCTTCTCATTTAATTAAATAACTTTGTTTAATTAATTAGAAGTAAGTACTCCATTTAGTTAAATAATTTCATTTAATTATAACAAAATTCTTTTCGAAACTAGTCAACTCAATTCAATCGTGGTTAAATCTGGTAAACTTTTGGTCAAGCTTGATCTTTGCGAATGTGAATATGAGAAAATGTGAGTATGAATTCTAGCAACAATTCGATGCAAATTCTCTTTCAACCTTTCAAAATGAAGAGATGAGGGTCTCTTAAATAGACTTTATTGGAATTCATCAACGGTTGAGATCGATTTCAATCAATGGTCAAGATTAAAGGTGAAGTTTAGTCATAAATGAAGATTTCCAAATTAAAGGGAGTTAACAGATTTAATTTGAGTAAAATAAGGAGTTAACTGATTCAATTTGAGTAGAAAAAGGAGTTAACTCATTTAACTCATTTTTGATCAATAGTGAACTAGAAATTTTCCTTTTTGAACTGAAAAGAGCTTTTGTTGAGATATTTAATTTAATAAAATGAAATATGCTCTCATATTTACTTTTCTTATTTAATTAAATAATCTTTAATTAATTATAGACACTTTTCTTATTTAATTATATAACTTCATTTAATTAATTAGGAATGGCTTCTCATTTAATTAAATAACTTTGGTTTAATTAATTAGAATTAAGTACTCCATTTAATTAAATAATTTCGTTTAATTATTTTAAAATTCTTTTCGAAACTAGTCAACTCAAGTCAACCGTGGTTAAATCTGGTCAACTTTTGGTCAAACTTGATCTTTGCGTATGTGAATATGACCAAATCTGAGTATGAATTCTAGCAACAATTTGATGCAATTTCTCATTCAGCCTTTGAAAATGAAGAGATGAGGGTCTCTTAAATAGACTTTCCTAGAATTCATCAGTGGTTGAGATCGATTTCAATCAATGGTCAGGATTAAAGGTGAAGTTCAGTCATAAAGGGAGATTTCCAAATTAAATGGAGTTAACAGATTTAATTTGAGTAAAATAAGGAGTTAACTGATTCAATTTGAGTAGAAAAAGGAGTTAATTGATTTAACTCATTTTTGATCAATAGTGAACTGAAAATTTCCCGTTTTGAACTGAAGAGAGATTTATTTGAAATATTTAATTTAGTAAAATGAGATATGCTCTCATAATTATTATTTTTATTTAATTAAATAATCTTTAATTAATTAGAGACACTTTTCTTATTTAATTAAATAACTTCATTTAATTAATTAGAAATGGCTTCTTATTTAATTAAATAACTTTGTTTAATTAATTAGAATTAAGTACTCCATTTAATTATATAATTTCATTTAATTATTTTAAAATTCTTTTCAAAACTAGTCAACTCAAGTCAAACGTGGTTAAATCTGGTCAACTTTTGGTGAAACTTGATCTTTGCGAATGTAAATATGAGCAAATATGAGTACGAATTCCAGAAAGAACCTTATGCAAATTCTGATTCAACCTTTCAAAATGAAGAGATGAAGGTCTCTTAAACAGACTTTTCTGGAATTCATCAATGGTTGAGATCGATTTTAATCAACGGTCAGGATTAAAGATGAAGTTCAGTCATAAAAAGAGATTTCCAAATCAAAGGGAGTTAACAGATTTAATTTGAGTAAAATAAGGAGTTAACTGATTCAATTTAAGTAGAAAAATGAGTTAACTGATTTAACTCATTTTTTTATCAATAGTGAACTGGAAATTTCCCTTTTTGAACTGAAGAGAGATTTTGTTAAGATATTTAATTTAATAAAATGAGATATGCTCTCATAATTACTTTTTCTATTTAATTAAGTAATCTTTAATTAATTAAAGACACTTTTGTTATTTAATTAAATAATTTCATTTAATTAATTAGGAATGGCTTCTCATTTAATTAAATAACTTTGTTTAATTAATTAGAAGTAAGGACTCCATGAAATTAAATAATTTCATTTAATTATTTCAAAAAAAATTTCGAAATTAGTCAACTCAAATCAATCGCGATTAAATTTAGTCAACTTTTGGTCAAACATGATATTTGCGTATGTGAATATGAGAAAATGTGAGTATGAATTCCAGCAAAAATTCAATGCAAATTCTCATTCAACCTTTCAAAATGAAGAGATGAGGGTCTCTTAAATAGACTTTCCTATAATTCATCAACGGTTGAGATCGATTTCAATCAATGGTTAGGATTAAAGGTGAAGTTCAGTCAAAAAGGGAGATTTTCAACTTAAAGGTAGTTAACAGATTTAATTTGAGTAAAATAAGGAGTTAACTGATTCAATTTGAGTAGAAAAAGGAGTTAATTGATTTAACTCATTTTTTATCAATAGTGAATTGGAAATTTCCCTTTTTGAACTGAAGAGAGATTTTGTTGAGATATTTAATTTAATAAAATGACATATGCTCTCATAATTACTTTTTCTATTTAATTAAATAATCTTTAATTAATTAGAGACAATTTTCTTATTTAATTAAATAACTTCATTTAATTAATTAGGAATGGCTTCTCATTTAATTAAATAACTTTGTTTAATTAATTAGAAGTAAGTACTCCATTTAATTAAATAATTTCGTTTATTTATTTCAAAATTCTTTTTGAAACTAGTCGACTCAAGTAAACTGTGGTTAAATTTGGCTACCTTTTGCTCAAACTTGATCTTTGCGTATGTGAATATGAGCAAATGTGAGTATGAATTCCAGCAACAATTTGATGCAAATTCTCATTCAACCTTTGAAAATGAAGAGATGAGGGTCTCTTAAATAAACTTTGAAGGAATTCATCAACGGTTGAGATCGATTTCAATCAGCGGTCAGGATTAAAGGTGAAGCTCAGTCATAAAGGGAGATTTCCAAATTAAAGGGAGTTAACAGATTTAATTTTAGTAAAATAAAGAGTTAACTGATTCAATTTGAGTAGAAAAAGGAGTTAACTGATTTAACTCATTTTTGATCAATAGCGAACTGAAAATTTTGCTTTTTGAATTGAAGAGAGATTTTGTTGAAGTATTTAATTTAATAGAATGAGATATGCTCTCATAATTACTTTTTCTATTTAATTAAATAATATTTAATTAATTAGAGACATTTTTCTTTAATTAATTAGGAATAATTTTGCATTTAATTAAATAACTTTGTTTAATTAATTAGAAGTAAGTACTCCATTTGATTAAATAATTTTATTTAATTATTTCAAAATTCTTTTTGAAACTAGTCAACTGAAGTCAATCGTGGTTAAATCTGGTCAACATTTCGTCAAACTTGATCTTTGCGTATGTGAATATGAGAAAATGTGAGTATGAACTCCAGCAACAATTTTATGCTAATTCTCATTCAACCTTTCAAAATGAACAGATGACGGTCTCCTAAATAGACTTTCCCAGAATTCATCAACGGTTGAGATCGATTTCAATCAACGATCAGGACTAAAGGTAAAGTTCAGTCATAAAGGGAGATTTCCAAATTAAAGGGAGTTAACAGATTTAATTTGAGTAAAATAAGGAGTTAACTGATTCAATTTGAGTAGAAAAATGAGATAACTCATTTAACTCATTTTTGATGAATAGTGAACTGGAAATTTCCCTTTTTGAACTGAAGAGAGATTTTGTTAACATATATAATTTAATAAAATGAGAAATGCTCTCATAATTACTTTTTCTATTTAATTAAGTAATCTTCAATTAATTAGAGACACTTTTCTTATTTAATTAAATAACTTCAATTAATTAATTAGGAATGGCTTCTCATTTAATTAAATAACTTTGGTTTAATTAATTAGAAGTAAGTACTCCATTTAATTAAATAATTTCGTTTAAATATTTTAAAATTCTTTACGAAACTAGTCAACTCAAGTCAACCGTGGTTAAATCTGGTCAATTATTGGTCAAACTTGATCTTTGCGTATGTGAATATGAGAAAATGTGAGTATGAATTCCAGCAAAAATTTGATGCAAATTCTCATTCAACCTTTCAAAATGAAGAGATGAGGGTATCTTAAATAGACTTTCCTGGAATTCATCAATGATTGAGATCAATTTCAATCAATGTTTAGGATTAAAGGTGAAGTTCGGTCATAAAGGGAGATTTCCAAATTAAATAGAGTTAACAGATTTAATTTGAGTAAAATAATGAGTTAACTGATTCAATTTGAGTAGAAAAAAGAGTTAACTGATTTAACTCATTTTTGATCAATAGTGAATTGAAAATTTCTCTTTTTGAATTGAAGAGAGATTTTGTTGAGATATATAATTTAATAAAATGAGATATGCTCTCATAATTACTTTTTCTGTTTAATTACATAATCTTTAATTAATTAGAGACAATTTTCTTATTTAATTAAATAACTTCATTTAATTAATTAGCAATGGCTTCTCATTTAGAAGTAATTACTCTATTTAATTAGATAATTAGAAATAATTTTGTTTAATCATTTCAAAATTCTTTTTGGAACTAGTCAACTCAAGTCAGCCGTGGGTAAATCTGGTCAACTTTTGGTCAAACTTAGTCTTTGCGTATGTGAATATGAGCAAATGTGATTATGAATTCTAGCAACAATTCGATGCAAATTTTCATTCAACCTTTCAAAATGAAGAGATGAGGGTCTCTTCAATAGACTTTCCTGGAATTCATCAATGGTTGAGATCCATTTCAATCAACGGTCAGGATTAAAGGTGAAGTTCAGTCATAAAGGGAGATTTCCAAATTAAAGGGAGTTAACAGATTTAATTTGAGTAAAATAAAGAGTTAGCTGATTCAATTTGAGTAGAAAAAGGAGTTAACTGATATAACTCATTTTTGATCAATAGTGAACTATAAATTTCCCTTTTTGAACTGAAGAGAGATTTTGTTGAGATATTTAATTTAATAAAATGAGATATGCTCTCATAATTACTTTTTCTATTTAATTAATTAATTTCAGACACTTTTCTTATTTAATTAAATAACTTTATTTAATTAATTAGAATGGCTTCTCATTTAATTAAATAACTTTGTTAAATTAATTAGAAGTAAGTACTCCATTTAATCAAATAATTTCGTTTAATTATTACAAAATTCTTTTTGAAACTAGTCAACTCAAGTCAACCATGGTTAAATCTGGTCAACTTTTTGTCAAACTTGATCTTCGTGTATGTGAATATGAGCAAATGTGAGTATGAATTCCAGCAACAATTTGATGCAAATTCTCATTCAACCTTTCAAAATGAAGAGATGAGGATCTCTTAAATAGACTTTCCTAGAATTCATCAATGGTTGAGATCGATTTCAATCAATGGTCAGGATTAAAGGTGAAGTTCAGTCATAAATGGAGATTTCCAAATTAAAGGGAGTTAACTGATTTAATTTGAGTAAAATAAGGAGTTAACTGATTCAATTTGAGTAGAAAAAGGACTTAAATCATTTAACTCATTTTTTATCAATAGTGAACTGGAATTTTCCATTTTTGAATTGAAAAGAGATTTTGTTGAGATATTTAATTTAATAAAATGAGATATGCTCTCATAATTACTTTTTTTATTTAATTAAATAATCTTTAATTAATTAGAGACACTTTTCTTATTTAATTAAATAACATCATTTAATTAATTAGGAATGGCTTCTTATTTAATTAAATAACTTTGTTTAATTAATTAGAAGTAAGTACTCCATTTAATTAAATAATTTCGTTTAATTATTTCAAAATTCTTTTTGAAACTTGTCAGCTCTAGTCAATCGTGGTTAAATCTGGTCAACTTTTGGTCAAACTTGATATTTGCATATGTGAATATGAGCAAATGAGAGTATGAATTCCAGCAACAATTCGATCCAAATTCTCATTCAACCTTTCAAAATGAAGAGATAAGGGTCTCTTAAATAGACTTTCTTGGAATTCATCAACGGTTGAGATCGATTTCAATCAACGGTCAGTATTAAAGGTGAAATTCAGTCATAAAGGGAGATTTCCAAATTAAAAGGAGTTAACAAATTTAATTTGAGAAAAATAAGGAGTTAACTGATTCAATTTCAGTAGAAAAAGGAGTTAACTGATTTAACTCATTTTTGATCAATAGTGAATTGAAAATTTCCCTTTTTGAACTGAAGAGGGATTTTGTTGAGATATTTAATTTTATAAAATGAGATATGCTCTCATAATTACTTTTTCTATTTAATTAAATAATATTTAATTAATTAGAAACACTTTTCTTATTTAATTAAATAACTTCATTTAATTAATTAGGAATGGCTTCTCATTTAATTAAATAACTTTTTTTAATTAATTAGAAGTAAGTACTCCATTTAATTAAATAATTTCGTTTAATTATTTCAAAATTCTTTTCAAAACTCCTCAAATCAAGTCAACCGTGGTTAAATCTGGTCAACTTTTGGTCAAACTTGATCTCTGCGTATGTGAATATGAGCAAATGTGAGTATGAATTCTAACAACAATTCAATGCAAATTCTCATTCAACCTTTCAAAATGAAGAGATTAGGGTCTCTTAAATAGACTTTCTTGGAATTCATCAATGGTTGAGATCGATTTCAATCAACAGTCATGATTAAAGGTGAAGTTCAGTCATAAAGGGAGATTTTCAAATTAAAGGGAGTTAACAGATTTAATTTTGTGTAAAATAAGGAGTTAACTGATTCAATTTGAGTAGAAAAAGGAGTTAACTGGTTTAACTCATTTTTTATCAATAGTGAACTAAAAATTTCTCTTTTTGAACTAAAGAGAGATTTTGTTAAGATATTTAATTTAATAAAATGAGATATGCTCTCATAATTACTTTTTCTATTTAATTAAATAATCTTTAATTAATTAGAGACACTTTTCTTATTTAATTAAATAACTTCATTTAATTAATTAAGAATGACTTTTCATTTAATTAAATAACTTTATTTAATTAATTAGAAGTAAGTACTCCATTTAATTAAATAATTTTATTTTTAATTATTTCAAAATTCTTTTCGAAACTAGTCAACTCAAGTCAACCATGGTTAAATCTGGTCAACTTTTGGTCAAACTTGATCTTTGCATATGTGAATATGAGCAAATGTGAGTATGAATTCCAGCAACAATTTGATGCAAATTCTCATTCAACCTTTCAAAATGAAGAGATGAGGGTCTTTTAAATAGATTTTTGTAGAATTCATCAATGGTTGAGATATATTTCAATCAATGGTCAGGATTAAAGGAGAAGTTCAGTCATAAAGGGAGATTTCCTAATTAAAAGGAGTTAACAGATTTAATTTGAGTAAAATAAGGAGTTAACTAATTCAATTTGAGTAGAAAAAAGAGTTAACTCATTTAACTCATTTTTAATCAATAGTGAATTAGAAATTTTCCTTTTTGAACTGAAGAGAGATTTTGTTGAGATATTTAATTTAATAAAATGAGATATGCTCTCATAATTACTTTTTCTATTTAATTAAGTAATCTTTAATTAATTAGAGGCAAATTTCTTATTTAAATAAATAACTTCATTTAATTAATTAGGAATGGCTTCTCATTTAATTAAATAACTTTGTTTAATTAATTAGAAGTAAGTACTCTATTTAATTAAATAATTTCTTTTAATTATTTCAAAATTCTTTTCAAAACTAGTCAACTTAAGTCAACTGTGGTTAAATCTAGTCAACTTTTGGTCAAACTTGATCTGTATGTATGTGAATATGAGAAAATGTGAGTATAAATTCCAGCAACAATTCGATGCAAATTCTCATTCAACCTTTCAAAATGAAGAGATGAGGGTCTCTTAAATAGAGTTTTCTGGAATTAATCAACAGTTTAGATCGATTTCAATCAACGGTCAGGATTAAAGGTGAAGTTCAGTCATAAAGGGAGATTTCCAAATTAAAGGGAGTTAACTCATTTAATTTGAGTAAAATAAGGAGTTAACTGATTCAATTTGAGTAGAAAAAGGAGTTAACTGATTTAACTCATTTTTTATCAATAGTGAACTGAAAATTTCCCTTTTTGAACTGAAGAGAGATTTTGTTGAGATATTTAATTTAATAAAATGAGATATGCTCTCATAATTACTTTTTTTATTTAATTAAGTAATCTTTAAATAATTAGAGACGCTTTTCTTATTTAATGAAATAAATTCATTTAATTAATTAGGAATGGCTTCTCATTTAATTAAATAACTTTGTTTAATTAATTAGAAGTAAGTACTCCATTTAAATAAATAATTTCGTTTAATTATTTTTAAAAAAAAATTGAAACTAGTCAACTTAAGTCAACTGTGTTTAAATCTGGTCAACTTTTGGTCAAACTTGATCTTTGCATATGTAACGCCCCGCCAAGGGATCCAAAGAATTAAACTAGAGTTTCACTAAGTTTGGTAACTTTTTTTTTTTACGTGAAAGTAAATACCATACATAACTTATTCACAATAACAGAAGCAATAGCAATGTACATCTGAAAATAAACATAACATATATAACAGATTACATTCTTTAAGATCCCTTAACATTGGATTACATACAAGAATCCATCTAGTACAACATCCACATGAAAAAATAGTGATAAGTCCAATGTTTAAACATTACATTTCCAAATGCTCAATCATTCGCTGTACATGTCATAGGGTATGACAAGCTCAAAGAATATACATATGTGAAGTAAGGTATACCTTCCTATTCTAATCCATGTTACATCAAGTCAATCACATGATACACATGATACATCATCATAGAATACATATACATCCATCATAAGATCAAACATAATAAACTAAGTGCACGGTTCCTCCCAACCGTCAATAGCATCATTAGACCATCGTGGGCTCTAGACATCCCTCCGTGCATAACATCCCAAATCACCAAAATGATCATTGGTATTAACATAGTAGGAATGTCACTCCTAATATATACAACATCATATGTAGAAAGTAATCTAACATGCAAATATAAGCATAAGATAACATCATCTAACATATGCTAATCATCAATGAAAAAGGATACATATCCACCATCACGAAGGATGCATCTGCCATGATGTCTCAATGAGTCTCAAATGATAAGAGTGAAAAATACACTACCACCCGACCATGTGGTACCTAAGTGGTCCACTCCCACCGTGCTAAGGAGATAATCTCAAATCCCAAACAAGCTATTCATAACACATAGCTCAAATCTCTATAAGTCCAAGAATCCTTAAGGTATACTAACTCAAAGGTTCCAAACACAAAATCTGACATCTACTTCCTAGAGGCACACAATGACATGTAGGAACCTACTATGCAAGCGTGAAAGTGTTATCGCATTTATCACATACAAGTTACCTTGGCAGTTAGCTAAACTCCACGGGTCCATACTGATCTCATGCGGCCACTAGTATCCTCTCATACTGACAAGGCATATTATGGAATGCAAGGTCGCAACCATGTGTCTCACTACTCCCATCCTAGCCTGTACAAGCACTCAAGGCATGGGCGAGAACAAAACACTTATCTTTTTAGGTTCATTCAGTTAGTATTAGGTGTGAATGTTATCACTTATTAATCCAACTTACAATGATTTACCTTGGCAGCCTCTTAGGACCACGGTCCCCATTGCAAGCCACTTCCCGTCACTACATGCAGATATCCTACCCTAATGCTCATGGACTCATAAATCTCAAAATTACAAAAGATAATCCATAAAAGCATCAAATCTCCATGAGAAAACATCCATAGAAAATCATGAACACAATAGCTTTCTATTGGCAACTGAAGTATCACTAATAATCAAAAGTATCCAATGGTTCTCAATAACCAAAATATATATCAATCATACTGATCGAAGACTCCAAAAATGGTTGAGTCAAACATGTCACAACATGACATCATCAAGAATAAATCCACATTTCAGTTCCATCATGAAAACTAGAAAATAACCAAGGATAACTGATCGATGACCAAAATAATGGTTAGGTCAAGAGTCTCATAAATAAAAAATCTCAACTATAACAATCAGTATTCACATCCAATACATAAAGCATTCCATCACATAACCATGGTTGGGTTTATAAATATCAAGATTAAAACATCATCATGACATCACAATCACAAAACCCCCAAGCCTCTGGTAGATGTCCTATAACTGGTCAACACTAGTCAACCCAAAATCTAAAACAATAGCATAAAGAATACACAATGTAAACACATATTTTGGTTTTGCTAAGTTTTCAATTTTGAATTCAAATGCAAAAGTCTCGGTTTACATTTCCCAAACTATATCAAGTGGAGAAATTTCACGTTTTACCTAACCCATGTATTTGTTTGATAGATAAAAAGTTTCTCCATTAGACTCAATTTTCTAATTGATCTAATAATATTTTATTCATATAAACTTTGTTTGAAAAAATGACATTTCCATTGAACAAAATTTGCATATATCAAAACTTATATCACATTCTAATAATTAACCTTAATTAACTAAATTAAGTTAATTACTATTATCTCCTCATTATAATTATTAATCATATTCTTTTAATCTTTTATCTTTACAAAATGATCCATCTATATAAATCATTATAAATAAAACAATGCAACTTGAAAAGTCAAAATTCATATTCATATATCAATTAAACCCCTTCCCCAGTAGTCGTAATACCTGCGGTCATATCAATTGTACCGCTGTCTGCATATCGCAGACTGTACCCTGGTCGTTGCACCCAATGTACTCACGACCCGTCATTTGAGAGACATCAGGGACTTTGCGGTCACTGTCAGATGTCAGTCGCGATAGTACCAACCGTGGAAAGGGAGGGGTGTGGTACAGGGTATAACCCGCCCCTCCAAATAATTTATATATATATATATTTTTTTTTTTTTTTTAAATGCGATTTCAATAACGTTTTTTATAAAAACGTTCCAATGCGATAACAAATTTATTAATATGAATTTTCTACTGCGATTTGATATTTGAAATCCCTAATATATATACATATGTATATATATATATATATATGTATATATATGTATATATATGTATATACAAATTTTGTGTCACAGTATATGTACAAATAATGCATATATATATATGTATAATATATATATGTATGCAGATTTAAAGATATAAACATATATATTCACAATATATATGAATTCTAATTTTCAGAGTTTTCCTATAAACTTTTAAACCTCAAATTTATTCAATAAATTATCTAATGGTTTGGCTACCATTTAAAACCCTTAGCCCCTTTTTCCTTTTAGATCTATGCATATAAAATTCTCAAATAAATTTAATTGCCCAAATTGAGAATGCATACAATAAAAATATGAAATTCTTCAGAAGACATATGGAAGACATGAAGAAGACAGGGAAAGCAAGATGCAAAAATAGCATAAGTAAAATCACAAGAATCTACCTAGATTCTGATGCTAAATCGCTCTTCCTTAGAAAACCCGCAGAGCAAGCTCCCTTCTTCAGAACTCTCAAATCCTCCAATGCTCCAATTGCACTCCATACGCTATGTCTAAGCTTCTAGGGATGTTTGAATATAAAGAGCTCTCAGGAAACCTCTAGAATGCTTCTAGAAACAGCTGGAAGGTGTCACCAATTAAGCATGAGTCTTTTCCAACCTTTTTTAATGAGTCATAGAGTTGTAGACACCATGTGCTTAATTGATGCACTAACCCCCGTGTTGTTGACACAAGAGAAATAGAAAGTGCGTTAATTCTCATGCAAGCTTATAACTCCAATTTACTTTTTAAAATAATTTCTATTTAAATTTTATAACTTTCATTATTATTATTTTATTTATTACTTTATTATTATTTTATAATTATTATTAATTTTAATTTACTAATTTTTTTTACTTAATTCTTTTTCCTCAATTAATTCTCATTTAATTAATTATAATCACAATATCAAAAATCATAATATTTTATTAATTTTCTCAAATAATTAATTTATTAATTAAATCTATTTATTAAGACTTAATTAATAGAAAATTCACTATAGACCTCCAAGATAAAATATGAAAACCCATCATAGAACAAATCATACAAAATCAGTCTTAAGGGTTAAAAATCATGAATTATGTCATCTGATACATTCGGTGGGTACTCAACTCTGATACTTGTCCTAACTCACTAAGACAAATGGTTTTAGAGTTTGGGATTTGGACTTAAGAATTTATCTCCCTTCTCTTATCATTGAGATAGTATAATAGGGTATGCTCATCCTGGCAATTTAGGAAAGTCGTGTAATGCCCTGCCAAGAGATCTAAATTTTTTTATTAAGTTTGCCAAACAATTTTTTTTTTTTAAACATGAAAGATATAACCATTCATAACATTTGCGGAAGCAATAGCAATAATTCAAATGAAAATAAACATAATAGGCTACATTCTTTAAAAATCTCTTAATGTTGTATCGCATCTAAATTAACTATTCATCTAACATCCCATCTTTATGAAATAACAATGATACATCCAATGTACTTAAACAATATACACGTGTCCTTTTGTAATTATATTTTAGTTTAGCTCAATTATCCACTGTACATATCACAGGGTATGAAAAATTTAAAAGAATAAACATCCAAGTAAATAAAGTACATCATCATCATCTAATATTAATCCATGATGCAATAACATAAATGAAACCACATATCATACATGATACATCATCACAAAAGATATAAACATTCATCACAAAAGATAACCATATATCACAAACATAAATAACTAAGTGCACGGTTTCTCCCAACCGTAAATAGCATCATTAGACCATCGTAGATCCTAGCCATCCCTCCATGCGTAACATTCCAAAGCACTGAAGAGATCATCGGTATTAACATAGTAGGAATGTCACTCCTAAAACATCCTACTAACATGCAAAGTAAAGCATAATAAATCATCAACTAACATATGCAAAGTAAAGCAAATCATCAATATAAGAAACATATCAGTAAATACATCCATCATAAGGTATATTATTTGTCATAATGCTCCAAGAACATAACGAAGAATAAATACCAACCAAGGATACTCCAGCCACGGTGTCTCGGATGGATCTCAAATGATAAGAGTAAAAATACACTACCACCCGACCGTGTGGAACCTAAGTGGTCCACTCCCACCGTGCTGAGGAGATAATCTCAAGTCCCAAACAGAATATCAATACACATAGCATAAAAAGTTCAAGAATCCTAAAAGTATACTAACTCAAATGTTCCATCACACAAAACTGACATCTAATTCCCAGAGGCACACAAAGACATATAGGAAACCTACTCTGCAAGCGGAAAAGTTTCATCATAATTATCATGTACAAGTTACCTTAGCAATTAGCTAAACTCCATGGGTCCATACTGATCTCATGCGGCCACTAGTATCCTCTCATACTGACGAAGCATACTACGGAATGCAAGGTCGCAACCCTGCGTTCTCACTACTCCCATCCTAGCTTATACAAGCGCTCAAGGCATGGGCGAGAACATAAAAACAATTATCTTTTTAGGTTCATTTAATCCTCATTTAGTGTGTAAATATTATCCCTTATTAACCAAACTTACAATGAGTTACCCTGGCAGCCACTTAGGGCCCCGGCCTCCATTGCAAGCCACTTTCCGACACTACAAGTAGATTACGTACCCTAAGCTCATAGAATCATAAATCTCAAAATCATAAAAGATAATCCATAATAAAATCATCAAATATGCATAAAAGCATCAAATATCCATAATAAGAATCATCAAATCTCCAAGATAAAAATCATCAAATCTCTATGAGCATCTGAAAAAGCATCCATAGAAAATCATGACCACAACAGTTCTCTATTGGCAACTGAAGGCATCACTGATAATCATAAGTATCAATTGGTTCTCAATAACCAAAATATATCTCAAGATAAATGGTTCTCAACAGGCAACCAAGAATATCTCAAAATTATACTGATTGAAGACTCCAAAATGGTTGAGTTAAACATGTCACAACATGACATCATCAAGAAATAAATCTATATTGTAGTCCTATCATGGTGACTAGAAAATAATCCAAGGATAACTTATCGATGACTCAAAAATGATTAGCTCAAGTGTCTCATACACATACCTCTCAGCTTCACACATGAAGACTGATGAACACTAACAATCAATAAATACAAACATTTCATAGAGCATACGATCACATTACCATAGTTGGGCTTATAAAGATCGAGACCAAATAAGATCATCATGCCATCATATCTCATAACCCTCAAGCCTCTAGTAACATCCTAGGACTGGTCAACACTAGTCAACCCAAAACCCAAAACAAGAAGCATATAGAATACACGATGCAAACACATATTTTGGTTTACTAAATTCACATAGTTGAATAATGTGTAAGGGTTTCCAATTTTCTATTTGCAAGTATACTTTCAAGTGTATAAAGTTATCATTTGACCTACAAGTCAACCCATTTGTTCCCCGATAGCATTATTCTAAGAACAACTTAAGGATAATTATTTACTCATTAAACTGATCATCACTGACCTTTAATTAAATTGATTTCTTTATTTAACTAAGATCCATATTCTAATTGATTAACTCTCCTTCATAAATCAAGGATCATTATTCATTTATAAAAGAACCAATTATAAAACTAAGAAGAGTTATAACTTTATTAAAATGATCAATTAAATCAAACAATTAACATAGGTACACCATCTATGACCTATTAACATCTTATAGTTTCCAATTCAACAATACTAAGTCTCACCATTAAAACATCTAAGGTCGTTATTCAAGTCATAAGAATAAGACCTATCAACTTCAATGTAAATACTTCACAACTTGCTAGAGGAATCGATATTAGCATATCAATTAAAACACTATTACATAACTTGATTATTAATTAAATCTAATTAACTCTAATTAATTTAATTAATAATTACATATCCAAGACAACATTCCAATTAATATTAGTTGACTAATAACTAACTATAATTTTATAAGTTAAAAGTCATCTATAATTTAGTACACAAATATTCATATTCATAGTTCAATAATAATAACTCGTTAATATTTAATAACAAGCTATATTGGAAATCTTATTAATAAATCTATAATGACCACATTCGTCATTCTTTCAACAATATTCCCATTTTATTTTAATAATAACAAGTTATAATAAATCCCCAATACCAAGTATTATTATCTCAAATAAGTTTCTCCTATGTACGATAATTCAATTAATTAATACTCTAAATTATTAACCAATTCAATTTGATTAATATCTTTTACAGTACTTCATTCATTAACTAATCTCCTCTAGATTAACTCTAATCGTATTAATTGATAACTATTTAAACTATTAACACTATTATTTATTAATAGTTTGTTAGTCCCAACAAACATTAATAAATAATAAACTCATCAAAACTATTATTAATCGATCTAGAGAACTTTAGATAAACTTCATTAGTTAACTCTTAATACCATTAAGGTATATCAATAATTTAGTTAATAACATATAACGTATTAATAATACCATAGTAATTCAAATTATAACAATGTTATAATAGTAACTTCATGTCAATTAAATCTTAATCCATTATCATTAAAGTCTCTTCATTTAAAAACGTAATATAAAATTACCATCTCTAAATTATTTAATATATATATTAAATAGTATTTAATATACATTACAAAAAAGTCTACTATATAAACTATATTAAAAATCTCTTTTCTTTTAATTTTCTCTCATTTAAAAATCCATTTACTAATAATTAATTACACTTCTACTATTAATTAATCTTAATTAAATTTGATTTAATTAGATTAGATAATAAACCATATAAAACTAATGCATATTAATAAGATTCTAATAAGAGAAGATTTAAATAATATCTTTAATTCATTCCATGTTTTGATATATTATTTTTGTGAAGTTAAGCATAAAGAACTCTTGGTTATAAGAAATGGAGAAATATCTGTCCTTGAATAAAACAGTTCCAATACGACGGCCATATCTCCCTAATGAACTGTTGGATCGAGCTGAAATTTAAATATGTTGGAGAGGGTCAAGTTGCGCCAATTCTAACTAGAGAGATCGAATAAATTCGATGACGATAAAAAGTTATGAATGACTGAGTTTGGGTCTATCCAAAGGGCAGCGACAGGTCAATTTGTGATGAATTAAGAATTTCCTGTTAAAATAATTATTCTCTAAATTTAAACATAAAAGGGTTTGTTCATATGTATCTAAAAATATAATTAATAGAAAGATTACATCTAATCATTCAAATTTTCACCATAAAATTTCTATTTTAATTCCAAATCTTGTCTTTCTAATTTAATATAAATTTGAACTTAAACCCAATTAAAATCTAATTTTTTTCTCATTTGGAACTAGGGTTTTTCTATTGTTTTTTTCTCATCCAAATAAAATATCTAGATTCCAATTTCAAATAGTAGATTCAATCATAGAGAGTATTCAGACACATAAAACAGATATGATGAAGATAGGAAGAGAAAGAGTGCAAAGGGAATATGAGAATAGCACGAGTGCACCTGGACACTGATGCTAATTTGTCATGTCTCAGAAGTCCATATAAAATTCTTTCCTTCTCCATCATTCACAATTCTTCTAAGAATCCAAGCCGATCGAATCCTCCAAGTGATTAGAAGAGGTAGAAGGAGCATAGAAGCAAGTAGAAAATATATAAGCATATGAATCTTCTCCTATGCATGTAAGCTTTGAAGTTTCTATTTATTTTTTAGCTTGTAGTTCGAGGCTTCCATTAAGCTTGTAGCTTTCATTAAGCTTTTCATTTAAGCTTCTATGAATGCCTGAATATCAAGAGCTCTCAAGAAACTTTTGGAATGCTTCTTAAAACTGCTGAAAGGTGTCACCAACTAAGCATGGGTCTTTTCCAATTCTTTTTTGATGAGTCATAGAATTGTAGACACCTTGTGCTTAATTGATGCACCAACCCCCGTGTTGTTGACACATGTTAATTCTAATGCAAGCTTATAACTCCAATTTACTTTTTAAATAATCTCTATTTAAATTTTATAACTTTCATTTTAATTTTTATAACTTTTATTATTATTATTTTATTTATTACTTTATTATTATTTTATAATTATTATTAATTTTAATTTATAGTTTTCTTTTATTTAATTCATTTTTCCCAATAATTCACATTTAATTAATTACAATCAAAATATCAAAGATCATGATATTTTATTAATTTTCTCAAATAAATAATTTATTAATTAAATCTATTTATTAAGACTTAATTAATGGAAAATTCACCATAGACCTCCAAGATAAAATATGAAAACCCATCATAGAACAAATCATACAAAATAAATCTAAAGGGTTAAAAATCACGAAATATGTCATCCAACACATTCGGTGGGTATTCAACTCAGATACTTGTCCTAATTTTTTAATTAGGACAAATGACTCAAAGGGTTGGAATTTGGACTTGAGAATTTATCTTCCCTCTCTTATCATTGAGATAATGTGATAGGGTACGCTCATCTTGGCAATTCAAGAAAGTCGATACCAAACACCTGCAACCTGCATAGAAACTATGCATGTACAAATACAATATATACTAAACTAAACAGACACTGGCAGGAAGTGGTGCATCGTGTAGATCCCGACTAAGCAGGTGACTACGACTCCCTTAACCACATCAGAAACGTCATACAATAAGAAAACACGCACACCATACACATGCAAGTATGGGATAAATATCCATAAGAAAACACATATGATAATAAATCATCTTACTAATCATCATTAATAATTGAAAGAAATGTAATAATCATCATCAATAATTGTGAACACTAAAAATAATCATCATACATACATGAAATGTAGAGTCTAAGTAATCTCATCACATAATAAACTGAATCCATAGCACAATATCTAATAATCTCAAAAGAATGCTGCTAACCAACAACATAAAACTAGTTCTAAAAGAGTTCAGCAACGATAACAAAATGTGAACCAGGGGCTGCTACTACAAGTCGATACCCAGTACCTGCAACCTGCAGAAAAACTCACGCATGTACATCCAATATATATATAGTGCTAAGATAAAAAGGAAATTGTAAGAAGTGGTGCATCGTATAGATCTCGACTAAGCAAGTGACTACGACTCCCTTCCTTAACCATGTCAGAAATGCCATCCAATAAGAAAACACACACACCATATACATGCAAGTATGGGGTAAGTATCCATAATAAAACACATGAGATAATAAACTATTTAACTAATCATCATTAATAACTAAAAACAATATAATGATCATCATGTATGCATGAAATGTAAAGTCTAAATTATCACATCATATAACAATTGAATCCATAACATAATGTCTGATAGTCTCAAAACAATACCACTAATCCATCAACATAATACTAGTCTATCAAAGTCTAATAATAATAGCAACAATGAGTCTAGAAAAGATGTGAACAAGGGTAGGCACTACAGCATATGTGAATATGAGCAAATGTGACTATGAAGTTTAGCAACGATTCGATGCAAATTCTCATTCAACCTTTCAAAATGAAGAGATGAGGGTCTCTTAAATAGACTTTCCTGGAATTCATCAACAGTTGAGATCGATTTAAATCAATGGTCAGGATTAAAAGTGAAGTTCAGTTATAAAGGGAGATTTCCAAATTAAAGGGAGTTAACAGATTTAATTTGAGTAAAATAAGGAGATAACTGATTCAATTTGAGTAGAAAAAGGAGTTAACTGATTTAACTCATTTTTAATCAATAGTGAACTGAAAATTTCCTTTTTTAAACTGAAGAGAGATTTTGTTCAGATATTTAAATTAATAAAATGAGATATGCCCTCATAATTATATTTTCTATTTAATTAAATAATCTTTAATTAATTAGAGACAATTTTTTTATTTAATTAAATAACTTCATTTAATTAATTAGGAATGGCTTCTCATTTAATTAAATAACTTTGTTTAATTAATTAGAAGTAAGTACTCTATTTAATTAAATAATTTTGTTTAATTATTTCAAAAAAAATTTTGAAACTAGTCAACTCAAGTCAACCGTGGTTAAATATGGTCAACTTTTGGTCAAACTTGATCTTTGCGTATGTGAATATGAGAAAATGTGAGTATGAATTCTAGCAACAATTCGATGCAAATTCTCATTCAACCTTTCAAAATGAAGAGATGAGGATCTCTTAAATAGACTTTCTTGGAATTCATTAACAATTGAGATCGATTTCAATCAGTGGTCAGGATTAAAGGTGAAGTTCAGTCATAAAGGGAGATTTCCAAATTAAAGGGAGATAACAGATTTAATTTGAGTAAAATAAGGAGTTAACTGATTCAATTTGAGTAGAAAAAAAAGTTAACTGATTTAACTCATTTTTCATCAATAGTGAACTGGAAATTTTCCTTTTTGAATTGAAGAGAGATTTTGTTGAGATATTTAATTTAATAAAATGAGATATGCTATCATAATTACTTTTTCTATTTAATTAAGTAATCTTTAATTAATTAGAGACACTTTTCTTATTTAATTAAATAACTTCATTTAATTAATTAGGAATGGCTTCTCATTTAAATAAATAACTTTGTTTAATTAATTAGAAGCAAGTACTCCATTTAATTAAATAATTTTATTTAATTATTTCAAAATTCTTTTAGAAACTAGTCAACTCAAGTCAATCGTGGTTAAACCTGGTAAACTTTTGGTCAAACTTGATCTTTGCGTATGCGAATATGAGCAAATGTGAGTATGAATTACAGCAACAATTTGATGCAAATTCTCATTCAACCTTTCAAAATGAAGAGATGAGGGTCTTTTAAAGAGACTTTCCTAGAATTCATCAACGGTTGAGATTGATTTCAATCAACGGTCAGGATTAAAGGTGAAGTTAAATCATAAAGGGAGATTTCAAAATTAAATGGAGTTAACAGATTTAATTTGAGTAAAATAAAGAGTTAACTGATTCAATTTGAGTAGAAAAAGGAGTTAAATGATTTAACTCATTTTTTATCAACAATGACCTGAAATTTTTCTTTTTTGAACTGAAGAGAGATTTTGTTAAGATATTTAATTTAATAAAATGAGATATGCTCTCATAATTACTTTTTCTATTTAATTAAGTAATTTTTAATTAATTAGAGACACTTTTCTTATTTAATTAAATAACTTCATTTAATTAATTAGGAATGGCTTCTCATTTAATTAAATAACTTTGTTTAATTAATTAGAAGTAAGGACTCCATTTAATTAAATAATTTTATTTAATTATTTCAAAATTCTTTAAAAAAATAGTCAACTCAAGTCAACCGTGGTTAAATCTGGTCAACTTTTGGTCAAACTTGATCTTTGCGTATGTGAATATGAGCAAATGTGAGTGAATTCCAGCAACAGTTCGATGCAAATTCTCATTCAACTTTTCAAAATGAAGAGATGACGGTCTCTTAAATACACTTTCTTGATACTCATCAATGGTTGAGATCGATTTCAATCAACGGTCAGGATTAAAGGTGAAGTTTAGTCATAAAGGGAGATTTTCAAATTAAAGGGATTTAACAGATTTAATTTGAGTAAAATAAGGAGTTAACTAATTCAATTTGAGTAGAAAAAGGAGTTAATTGATTTAACTCATTTTTTATCAATAGTGAATTGGAAATTTCCTTTTTTGAACTGAAGAGAGATTTTGTTAAGATATTTAATTTAATAAAATGAGATATGCTCTCATAATTACTTTTTCTATTTAATTAAATAATCTTTAATTAATTAGACACACCTTTCTTATTAAATTAAATAACTTCATTTAATTAATTAGGAATGGCTTCTCATTTAATTAAATAACTTTATTTAATTAATTAGAAGTAAGTACTCCAATTAATTAAATAATTTTGTTTAATTATTTCAAAATTCTTTTCGAAACTAGTCAACTCAAGTCAACCGTGGTTAAATCTGGTCAACTTTTGGTCAAACTTGATCTTTGCATATGTGAATATAAGCAAATGTGAGTATGAATTCCAGCAAAAATTTGGTACAAATTCTCATTCAACTTTTGAAAATGAAGAGATGAGGGTCTCTTAAATAGACTTTCCTAGAATTCATCAATGGTTGAGATCGATTACAATCAGCGGTCAAGATTAAAGGTGAAGTTCAGTCATAAAGGGAGATTTCCAAATTAAAAGAAGTTAACAGATTTAATTTGAGTAAAATAAGGAGTTAACTGATTCAATTTGAATAGAAAAAGGAGTTAACTGATTTAACTCAGTTTTGATCAATAGTGAACTAGAAATTTGCCTTTTTGAACTCAAGAGAGATTTTGTTGAGATATTTAATTTAATAAAATGAGATATGCTCTCATAATTACTTTTTCTATTAGAGGCACTTTTCTTATTTAATTAAATAACTTCATTTAATTAATTACAAATGGCTTCTCATTTAATTTAATAACTTTGTTTAATTAATTAGAAGTAAGTTCTCCATTTAATTAAATAATTTCGTTTAATTATTTCAAAAAAAATTTGAAACTAGTCAACTCAAGTCAACCATGGTTAAATCTAGTCAACGTTTGGTCAAACTTGATCTTTGCGTATGTGAATATGAGCAAATGTGAGTATGAATTCCAGCAACAATTCAATGCAAATTCTCATTCAACCTTTCAAAATGAAGAGATGATGGTCTCTTAAATAGACTTTCCTGAAATTCGTCAACGGTTGAGATCGATTTCAATCAATGGTCAGGATTAAAGGTGAAGTTTAGTCATAAAGGTAGAGTTCCAAATTAAAGGGAGTTAACTGATTTAATTTGAGTAAAATAAAAATTTAACTGATTCAATTTGAGTAGAAAAAGGAGTTAACTGATTTAACTCATTTTTGATCAATAGTGAACTGAAAATTTCTCTTTTAGAACTAAACAGAGATTTTGTTGAGATATTTAATTAAATAAAATAAAATATGCTCTCATAATTACTTTTTCTATTCAATTAAATAATCTTTAATTAATTAGAGGCACTTTTCTTATTTAATTAAATAACTTCATTTAATTAATTAGGAATGGCTTCTCATTTAATTAAAGAACTTTGTTTAATTAATTAGAAGTAAGTACTCCATTTAATTAAATAATTTCATTTAATTATTTCAAAATTCTTTTCGAAACTAGTCAACTCAAGTCAACCGTGGTTAAATCTGGTCAACTTTTGGTCAAACTTGATCTTTGCGTATGTGAATATGAGAAAATGTGAGTATGAATTTCAGCAACAATTCAATGCAAATTCTCATTCAACATTTCAAAATGAAGAGATGAGGGTCTCTTAAATAGACTTTCTTGGAATTCATCAACGGTTGAGATCGATTTCAATCAACGGTCAGGATTAAAGGTGAAGTTCAATCATAAAGGGAAATTTCAAAATTAAATGGAGTTAACAGATTTAATTTGAGTAAAATAAAGAGTACACTGATTCAATTTGAGCAGAAAAAGGAGTTAACTGATTTAACTCATTTTTAATCAATACTGAACTGGATTTAACTCATTTTTAATCAATAGTGAACTGAAAATTTCCTTTTTTGAACTGAAGAGAGATTTTGTTGAGATATTTAATTTAATAAAATAAGATATGCTCTCATAATTACTTTTTCTATTTAATTAAACAATCTTTAATTAATTAGAGGCACTTTTATTATTTAACTAAATAACTTCATTTAATTAATTAGGAATGGCTTCTCATTTAATTAAATAACTTTGTTTAATTAATTAGAAGTACTCCATTTCATTAAATAATTTCGTTTAAATATTTCAATTTTTTTTTGAAACTAGTCAACTCAAGTCAACTGTGGTTAAATCTGGTCAACTTTTGGTCAAACTTGATCTTTGCGTATGTGAATATGAGCAAATGTGAGTATGAATTCCAGCAAAGATTCGATGCAAATTCTCATTCAACCTTTCAAAATGAAGAGATGAGGGTCTTTTAAAGAGACTTTCCTAGAATTCATCAACGGTTGAGATTGATTTCAATCAACGGTCAGGATTAAAGGTGAAGTTAAATCATAAAGGGAGATTTCAAAATTAAATGGAGTTAACAGATTTAATTTGAGTAAAATAAAGAGTTAACTGATTCAATTTGAGTAGAAAAAGGAGTTAACTGATTTAACTCATTTTTTATCAATAGTGAACTGAAAATTTCCCTTTTTGAACTGAAGAGAGATGTTGTTGAGATATTTAATTTAATAAAATGAGATATGCTCTCATAATTACTTTTTCTATTTAATTAAATAATCTTTAATTAATTAGAGGCACTTTTCTTATTTAATTAAATAACTTCATTTAATTAATTAGGAATGGCTTCTCATTTAATTAAATAACTTTGTTTAAATAATTAGAAGTACTCCATTTAATTAAATAATTTCATTTAATTATTTCAATTTTTTTTCGAAACTAGTCAACTCAAGTCAACCGTGGTTAAATTTGGTCAACTTTTTGTCAAACTTGATATTTGCGTATGTGAATATGAGCAAATGTGAGTATGAATTTCAGCAAAAATTTGAATCAAATTCTCATTCAACCTTTCAAAATGAAGAGATGAGGGTCTCTTAAATAGACTCTCCTGGAATTCATCAACGGTTGAGATCGATTTCAATCAACGGTCAGGATTAAAGGTGAAGTTTATTCATAAAGGAAGATTTCCAAATTAAAAGGAGTTAACAGATTTAATTTGAGTTAAATAAAGAGTTAACTAATTCAATTTTAGTAGAAAAAAGAGTCAACAAATTTAATTCATTTTTGATCAATAGTGAACTGAAAATTTCTCTTTTTGAATTGAAGAGAGATTTTGTTGAGATATTTAATTTAATAAAATGAGATATGCCTTGATATTTAATTTAATTAAATAATTATGTTTAATTATTTCAAAATTCTTTTCGAAACTAGTCAACTCAAGTGAACCATGGTTAAATCTGGTCAACTTTTGGTCAAACTTGATCTTTGCGTATGTGAATATGAGCAAATGTAAGTATGAATTCCAGCAACAATTCTATGCAAATTCTCATTAAACCTTTCAAAATGAAGAGATGAGGGTCTCTTTAAAAGACTTTCCTGGAATTCATCAACGGTTGGGATCGATTTCAATCAACGGTCAGAATTAAAGGTGAAGTTCAGTCATAAAGGGAGATTTCCAAATTAAATGGAGTTAACAAATTTAATTTGAGTAAAATAAGGAGTTAATTGATTCAATTTGAGTGGAAAAATGAGTCAACTGATTTAACTCATTTTTGATCAATAGTGAACAGGAAATTTCCCTTTTTGAACTGAAGAGAGATTTTGTTGAGATATTTAATTTAATAAAATGAGATATGCTCTCATAATTACTTTTTTGATTTAATTAAATAATCTTCAATTAACTAGAGACACTGTTCTTATTTAATTAAATAACTTCATTTAATTAATTATGAATGGCTTCTCATTTTATTAAATAACTTTGTTTAATTAATTAGACGTAAGTACTCCATTTAATTCAATAATTTCATTTAATTATTTCAAAATTCTTTTCGAAACTAGTCAACTCAAGTCAACTATGGTTAAATTTGGTCAACTTTTGGTCAAACATGATCTTTGCGTATGTGAATATGAGCAAATGTGGGTATGAATTCCAGCAACAATTCGATGCAAATTCTCATTCAACCTTTCAAAATGAAGAGATGAGGGTCTTTTAAATAGACTTTCCTGGAATTCATCAACGGTTGAGTTCGATTTCAATCAACGGTCAGGATTAAAGCTAAAGTTCAGTCAAAAAGGGAGATTTCCAAATTAAAGGTAGTTAACAGATTTAATTTGAGTAAAATAAAGAATTAACTGATTCAATTTAAGTAGAAAAAGGAGTCAACTGATTTAACTCATTTTTTATCAATAGTGAACTGGAAATTTCCCTTTTTTAATTGAGGAGAGATTTTGTTGAGAAATTTAATTTAATAAAATGAGATATGCTCTCATAATTACTTTTTCTATTTAATTAAATAACGTTTAATTAATTAGAGACACTTTTCTTATTTAATTGAATAACTTTATTTAATTAATTAGGAATGGCTTCTCATTTAATTAAATATTTTTGTATAATTAATTAGAAGTAAGTACTCCATTTAATTAAATAATTTCATTTAATTATTTCAAAATTCTTTTCAAAACTAGTCAACTCAAGTCAACCGTGGTTAAATCTGATCAAGTTTTGGTCAAATTTGATCTTTGTGTATGTGAATATGAGCAAATGTGAGTATGAATTCTAGCAACAATTTGATGCAAATTCTCATTCAACCTTTCAAAATGAAGAGATGATGGTCTCTTAAATAGACTTTCCTGAAATTCATCAACGGTTGAGATCGATTTCAATCAACGGTCAGGATTAAAGGCAAAGTTCAGTCATAAAGGGCGATTTCCAAATTAAATGGGGTTAATAGATTTAATTTGAGTAAAATAAGGAGTTAGCTGATTTAAATTGAGTAGAAAAAGGAGTCAATTGATTTAACTCATTTTTGATCAATAGTGAACTAGAAATTTCCCTTTTTGAACTGAAGAGAGATTTTGTTGAGATATTTAATTTAATAAAATGAGATATGCTCTCATAATTACTTTTTCTATTTAATTAAATAATCTTTAAGTAATTAGAGACACTTTTCTTATTTAATTAAATAACTTCATTTAATTAATAAAGAATGGCTTCTCATTTAATTAAATAACTTTGTTTGATTAATTAGAGGTAACTACTCCATTTAATTAAATAATTTTGTTTAATTATTTCAATATTCTTTTCGAAACGAGTCAACCCAAGTCAACCGTTTGTTAAATCTGGTCAACTTTTGGTCAAACTTGATCTTTGCGTATGTGACTATGAGCAAATGTGAGTATGAATTCCAACAACAATTCGATGCAAATTCTCATTCAACCTTTCAAAACGAAGAGATGAGGGTCTCTTAAGTAGACTTTCCTGGAATTCATCAACAGTTGAGATCGATTTCAATCAACGGTTAGGATTAAAGGTGAAGTTCAGCCATAAAAGAAGATTTCCAAATTAAAGGGAGTTAACAGATTTAATTTGAGTAAAATAAGGAGTTAACTGATTCAATCTGAGTAGAAAAAAGAGTCAACTGATTTAACTCATATTTATCAATAGTGAACTGAAAATTTCCCTTTTTGAACTGAAGAGAGATTTTTTTGAGATATTTAATTTAATAAAATGAGATATGCTCTCATAATTATTTTTTTGATTTAATTAAATAATCTTTAATTAATTAGAGACACTTTTCTTATTTAATTAAATAATTTTATTTAATTAATTACTAATGGCTTCTCATTTAATTAAATAACTTTATTTAATTAATTAGAAGTAAGTACTCCATTTAATTAAATAACTTCATTTAATTAATTAGGAATGGCTTCTCATTTAATTAAATAACTTTTTTTAATTAATTAGAAGTAAGTACTCCATGTAATTAAATAATTTCGATTAATTATTTCAAAATTCTTTTCAAAACTAGTCATCTCAAGTCAATCGTGGTTAAATCTGGTCAACTTTTGGTCAAACTTGATCTTTGCATATGTGAATATGAGCAAATGTGAGTATGAATTCCAGCAACAATTCGATGCAAATTCTCATTCAACCTTTCAAAATGAAGAGATGAGGGTCTCTTAAATAGACTTTCTTGGAATTCATCAATGGTTGAGATCGATTTCAATCAACGGTCAGGATTAAAGGTGAAGTTCAGTCATAAAGAGAGATTTCCAAATTAAAAAGAGTTAACAGATTTAATTTGAGTAAAATAAAGAGTTAACTTATTCAATTTGAGTAGAAAAAAGAGTCAACTGATTTAACTCATTTGTTATCAATAGTGAACTAGAAATTTCCCTTTTTGAACTGAAGAGAGATTTTGTTGAGATATTTAATTTAATAAAATGAGATATGCTCTCATAATTACTTTTTCTATTTAATTAAATAATCTTATATTAGTTAGAGACACTTTTCTTATTTTATTAAATAACTTCATTTAATTAATTAGGAATGGCTTCTCATTTAATTAAATAACTTTGTTTAATTAATTAGAAGTAAGTACTCCATTTAATTAAATAATTTTGTTTAATTATTTTAAATTTTTTTTTGAAACTAGTCAACTCAAGTCAACCAAAGTTAAATCTAGTCAACTTTTGGTCAAACCTTTTTTTTTGCATATGTGAATATGAGCAAATGTGTGTAAGGTCCCTCCTCGCATGTACTTATTAAATATGAATTTTTCTGTCAAATCTATTGTAGGAGATTTGAATGGATATGGAGTAATGTTGTAGATTTTTTTTAGATGTCCTAATAAAAATTGAGAACAACAGATACATCCATGCTTTAATACTTAAAGATTAGAGAACGGCTAGGTTGTCTTGACTATTTAAACATTAAATTTGCACTAACAATAATACAAGGTGTTTCACTTAATGATGATGTTATTGATTTTGTTACCTCAATGATTATTCTTGTATTTAATCTGAATTAATGAATAAGTTATATGTCATGTTGATTATGTAATCACTGATGATTAAATGTGAGTAGAAATGAATTAAATAGTTAAGTAATTGAAGCATTATGTTCTGAGTTTTCCCCAATCCATCGTAGCATAGTGATACATTACTTTTATTTTGATACTCACGAATCGAGATATCGAGACATTATCTGATGCTTGAACATATTGATTTTTTTTCATGGTGTGTGATGTTACTTTTAGATATTTGATATTCGTCATTTAAGGTTTTATGTATATATATGTTGATGAATTAAGTAAAATGTAGGAATAACACATTGATTTTTGGAATCTTGATGATTAAGGATATAAGTAGGATGAAAGAAACCCTTATTGATGTATGTTTCAATTTATGTGGATTTTTGATACGTATACATATATGTACATGTGATTTTATGAGACTATTGATGTGTGCAATGAGTGTGCAGATATTTAGCTGAGAAACCCTATGGAGGAACAGAACTGATCCCTATGTGCTAATTTTGGAAACCTTGTTGTTCATAATTCAAGTATTGTATTGTGAGATGTATGTATGTAGCTCTCTGTGTTCAGTAAATGTTAGTGTTCATAACTATGTTCTTTTAGTGTCTCTTGACACTCGTGAATTATTTGTTCTCTTTAGCATGCTGGTTAGGGTTAGTTGTGTAACCCATGGACCTAAGTCAGTTTAAGTTAGTGTCAGTTTGCTAATTGGGTTCTTAATCGAGTTTAGTCATCCTTAATCCAGATCAGTGCTTAATTTGCATTTTAGAGTTGTTAGTTGGTCCTAATTATTTTCCTAACCTTTGTTTGGCTCTAAACCTATTCCTAAGGCTTTAAAACATGAAATATTTATACCCAAGGGATATGGGTATGGGTTAGGGGTTTTTTCCAACCCCTAAGCCCCTTTTTTTGACTTTTGAGGCCACTCAAAAAGTCTCTTTTTGCTTTTGTGTGAAAATTGACTATGGCTACCATGAGTTTCATTACCCCACCTCCACTTATTATTTAACCATAGCATGGGTTGAGTTAGGAGTTTTTAGAATTATAAGTGGGTGGGAGAAGTTATTGATCCTTTTGGTGGTTGAGTTTGAGGCTTATTTAGAGGCCTTCTTGGACTAGTTGAGGTTGTTACCCAATCTCTACATTTAGAGAGGAGTCTTGAAAGATTGGAGCAAGGAAGGGGAAAGCTCTACTCAAACTTGTTCATTGCCATTACCACTTTGTGAAGGTAGGAATTCTCATCTCCCTTGTTCAAATTTTCGTGTTTGTTTTATGCTTATGCTATCTTGTTGTGTTTTGAATGTTTGTGTGTTTGTGGGTATGTTGGGAAGCTTTGAAAACCATGCTATTTTGGATGTTTTCTCTTCTTGTTTTTTGTTAAATTTTGAGATGTTCTTGCATGGATGTTTTGGCATTACTCACCTTTGGAGAGGGCAAAAGTGGCCAATTTTGGGAAAGGGCATTTTAATTAGACTCCAACAATGTAGAGTCTCTTCTCAAGATGAGAAGAGGGAGAAAGGGTAGGGTGTTATGGGCCCCTACCTATGAGCACAAACCTCATATGAGTATGACATGTTAAAATGGAAGAATGGAAGTTCTTGGTTTATAGCCCCGATTGGGCATCTATTTTGGTGTTGTGCTTGACTTCTTCTGTTGGAAAAATCCACCTTTCCCTAGTTTTGATTCATTGTGAATCCTATTGTGTAAACCATGTATGAATAAGCATGTTTTATTGTCTCTTGGTTATGCTTGGTTGTCACCCGATCAGATTCTGTTCCCTCCATGGTTCTTGAATGTGTTGCAGAATTCATTTTGAATCCCTTGATGAGGGTCATGAAGAAAATTCAATTAAATTGTTGTAATTGGAATTGATATCCTATGTATTTTGTATTTTAAACTTTGTTGTAAATGGCAACGAAGCCAGGTTTTCTTCCTGGTTCTTTCCCGGCTGAGCCTTTGAATCAAGTTTGCCAATAAAATGGTGTTTGAGTTATATGCTTGCATTGAGCCTTATAGCTTGTTTTCAGTTTTGCATATGTAATTTAAAATAAATAAAAAAATCAGATGTGATGGTGTTACCTTACTGCACATTTTTATGATTGGTAATCACATTCCTTTAAATTAGATTAATCAGATAACATGTTGATATATACTTAGCTGTATAATTTTAAGTTTAAAATATGTTAAGAAAATTTGCATTTGAGTTGTGTTTAAATTTTATAGTTATACATGTGCGTGAGGAAGTTAAGTGAATTTATTTGAAAACTTGTTACCTACGTTTAATCCTATTATGACTTTTAAATATTAAATCATAACTTGTTGGCATTTTTGGGCATGATATTTTGGTATCAAAGCCTAGTTTCATGACACTGGGGCAATAATGGGTCCATGTTAAGTGTGGACATTTATAATTTACTAGATGAAGCAGAGATTTCCCTTGTAGAAATTTAATAAACAAATGCATTCCTTCGAAATTGTGAAACCGATAATTAAACTAAGTTGAGAAAATTCAAGTTTATAAATGATACTTTCATTTTACATGTTCGTAATTATCAGGAAGCATAACCTTCATATTCAAATATTTAAACAAAATATTAAACCCGATGTTAGAATCAACTTAGAGAGAACAAAATGCTTCCTCTGGTTAACTAAATAGATTGAATAACTCAATACTTAGAAAAAAAATAAGGGACTAAAAATAAGAGAGAAAAATATATTCCCCATGGTATGATAACATATTCTACATTCAAAAATTCTACACTTAGAAAATATAATGGACTTGAAAAAAATTACCTCCTAGAGCAAATATGCTCTCTGGAGTTTGTATGGAAAGAAAAAAAATTGATTTCCCTTTTCAACAGAGAATCTTAAAGATTCTTAAGATTCTCTAAATATCTCTTTGAACATAATGAATAATTCAAATAAAGATAAAATAAAATAAATAAAAAAGAGAACACTAAACCAACTATTTTGCTTTAATTCATAACTCCCCTCTCCAATGTATGATGCAGGCAAGCTTTGAAGGAAGCAAGTCAAACTTAATAATAAATGAAATGTGCAAAGCATTCAAAAACATTAACTCTTACCCTCCATTTCCCTTGCTAGGCATTGAAAAGGCCTCCAAAATTTGCAACAAAGTACTACATGTGCCCCATGTCACCTACATGACAGTTGTATGAGCCAATAAAAATTGGAGGGGCAAAGTATTAAATGCTGCAGGTTTGGTTTTAAAAGTCTTGTCTCACAACTTTATCCTTCTCCCATGCCAGGCGTATTTATTCCTTAGGAGACTTGGTTGTTGCGTATGGCAGCCTTGGGCAGATTTCTTTGAAAACAACAAACTCAAGAAAGAATATTAAAATAACTTGCCAAGCTTTGGGCAACTTTTGTTGAAAACAGAAAACTCAAGAAAGAATATTAAAATATAGTTATTTTCAAACCATTAAATCTCCTTTTAAGGCTCACATAATACTTACTAAGAAGGAAGAAGGAACATGCTTCCTTGGGCAGCTTTTGTTTGTCTTGGGCAGCATGCTCTTCATTTGGGAAAGGCCCACGTGAGCCTAGGCAGACTTGGAAATAGTTGGGTTAGAGGAGGATAAGTGTGGCTTAGTAAGTGTGTTAGTTAGTTAGTTAGATTGTTAGTAGTTAGGTGTTATTGAAGTTAGTTTAGGATAAAGTTAGGATTTGTTTTTTTTTATATAGTTTTAATGTTAGAATTATAAATTAGTTTTGTGGGTTAGTATTACATTTTCAAATTGGTATTATGTTATGATGTTAAGATAGGATATATTAAGAGTTTTTTTTTTATAGTATGTATTAGTGATTAGATTTTAGTTAGTAAGGTAGAGATAGTTGTAAATTCTTGATGTTAAATTTAGTTTGTTTTAATTTATTAGATAATGTTAATAATTAAAGATAAGATATGCATTAAAGTTTAAAGGTTAGGATTTGTATGTTAGATGTCAAATTAGTATACTAAGTTAACTTGTTTTAATTGTTAGTATTATAATAGTTTGTTTTATATTAATAGTATTTCCTTTGAATAGAGTATATTAATGTTATTAATAAATAAGTCTATGACTTTAAAATGTAATGTTGTCTTTATTTTATTCAAACTATTTGAAATGTTTAGGCATGGTTATTCTAAAATTAGGATTATAAATTAGATTGTATTAGATTAATGGATAATAATTCTAATTATTTGTTCTATCATGTTTTAAGGTTGCTTTTAAATATAAAACTATTAGGCTAAATAGTTAAGTATTTAATAAAAGTTTAGCTTGTATAATGGAAAGAGAAGTAGTTGTATATTTCTGATTTCTTAATATGAAATATGAAATTATATTATTCTCAAAATTAATCCATTTATCATTAAAGATGTATTTAAAAATTTTCTAGGCATATATTAATATTCTGGGTAGAGGATGCCCTTGAGTGAGATAATGCTCTTGTATTTATTTGAAGGTCCTATAGGACAAGAGTTGACATGATAATTTGTTAGGATGATTTAGGTTCTGATAGAAGATGAGTTAATGTTGTGATTGTCTAATCATAAATGTTTAAATGTTTAAATTAGTTCCAATAGGTTATATGGATCACTAAGATCAAGTATAAATATGATAGTAGGGTAACCTTTAAGTGCAGAATTAACCCTGCTAGAGAATTGACCTAGTCAAGTGTATTAAGTGTGTAAGTATTAGATTTAATTTAACATAACCTGTGTTATTGATCAAATCGAATAATTTGGAATTATTGATAAGGACAATAGCATTTAGTACATTCACATATGATAATTAGAACTTGTGTAAACAATGAAACAAATAAAACACTGATATATATGTATATGTATACAAGATCATACCAATTTGGTGAGATTGATAACACAACTTCAGCCGATATATTGTGGTGAATTTGACTTGAGAAACATTATGGGTATGTGCCCTAATTTGTAATTATAGTGGATTGAGGATAAGAAATTTGGTTTTATATTTGCAACTTAGAGTTTAACTCTACTGTCACTAAGGTCCCCACATGTTAGAGTCTTCAAAAAGAAACTAATATAACAAAAAAAAGGATTGATGGAGACTCATTTTAATGTCCTTGTATTTGCATTTTGGGGTGAGTCTGGATTGGGACAAAACCCTTAGTATAAAAAAAACCCTAATTATAGGGCAATGTCGACAAAGATAATTATGTAGTGAATATGTGAGATCGATCATTGATTGAGTGACATGGTCTTTAGACCAACATCTATATTCAATTCAAGATCCCTGCAATGTATTTGGAAAACCTAAGATCCTCAGTGACCCTGGTATGGCCGCATTATGTCAAGAATGTACATTTTGAAAGTAATTGGATTTATTTTTTGATTTGTTTGATTTCAGATATTGGTAGTTCAATGTTTTTTTTTCCTTTTTGTCAAATAGTGTGATGTGGGGCTGTTTAGCCCACGGTATTATTGATGATTCTATTTTTGCCTCTAAGTCATGACTTCAATTTTTTATTAAAATTTTACTATTGTGGCCACTCTTTATTTCTTTGATTTTGGACTTTTGTGTTGGATGTTTCATCCTTGATGTTGAATTTAAATTGTGAGGCACTTTTTTTTTTATATAAAAAAAAAAATTGTTGGCAAAGTGATATATGATGGGCCTACCAAAAGGGATTCATGATGATTAAGTGGATGTTTAACATTAGGGTATGTGGGATTTAGAACATCTTATGATATTATTATTGATAGAAAATCTATAGGTATATTTATATTAAATTAGAAAATTGTTTATATGTGACCTATATGTTTTAAGAAGTATGTATGTGAGTCATTAATCATTCTTTTTGTAAAAGTAAATATTGGAAAATGTCTAGACAAGGTTTAGCATAAGATGAACATTTTAATTGTG
Source organism: Cupressus sempervirens (assembly GCA_028749045.1). NCBI lineage: Eukaryota > Viridiplantae > Streptophyta > Pinopsida > Cupressales > Cupressaceae > Cupressus > Cupressus sempervirens. Next base: position 282,487,885 of record CM053791.1, read on the forward strand.
CAACTTTCAGGAGGAAGTCAAAGGCTAGTGGGGGAGGATGTAAGGTCCCTCCTCGCATGTACTTATTAAATATGAATTTCTCTGTCAAATCTATTGTAGGAGATTTGAATGGATATGGAGTAATGTTGTAAGTTTTTTTTTAGATGTCCTAATAAAAATTGAGAACAACAGATACATCCATGCTTTAATACTTAAAAATTAGAGAACGACTATGTTGTCTCGACTGATTAAACATTAAATTTGCACTAAAAATAATACAAGGTGTTTCACTTAATGATGATGTTATTGATTTTGTTACCTCAATGATTATTCTTGTATTTAATCTGAATTAATGAATAAGTTATATGTCATGTTGATTATGTAATCACTGATGATTAAATGTGAGTAGAAATGAATTAAATAGTTAAGTAATTGAAGCATTATGTTCTGAGTTTTCCCCAATCCATCGTAGCATAGTGATACATTACTATTATTTTGATACTCATGAATCGAGATATCGAGACATTATCTGATGCTTGAACGTATTGATTTTTTTTTATGGTGTGTGATGTTACTTTTAGATATTTGATATTCGTCATTTAAGGCTTTACGTATATATATGTTGATGAATTAAGTAAAATGTAGGATTAACACATTGATTTTTGGAATCTTGATGATTAAGGATATAAGTAGGATGAAAGAAACTCTTATTGATGTATGTTTCAATTTATGTGCATTTTTGATATGTATACATATATGTACATGTGATTTTATGAGACTATTGATGTGTGCAATTAGTGTGCAGATATTTAATCGAGAAACCCTACGGAGGAACAGAACTGATCCCTATGTGCTAATTTTGGAAACTTTGTTGTTCGTAATTCAAGTATTGTATTGTGAGATGTATGTATGCAGCTCTCTGTGTTCAGTAAATGTTAGTGTTCGTAACTATGTTCTTTTAGTGTCGCTTGACACTCGTGAATTGTTTGTGCTCTTTAGCATACTGGTTAGGGTTAGCTGTGTAACCCATGGACCTAAGTCGGTTTAAGTTAGTGTCAGTTTGCTAATTGGGTTCTTAATCGAGTTTAGTCATCTTTAATCCAGATCAGTGCTTAATTTGCATTTTAGAGTTGTTAGTTGGTCCTAATTATTTTCCTAGACTTTGTTTGGCTCTAAACCTATTCCTAAGGCTTTAAAACATGAAATATTTATACCCAAGGGGTATGGGTATGGGTTAGGGGTATTTTCCAACCCCTAAGCCCTTTTTTTTGACTTTTGAGGCCACTCAAAAAGTCTCTTTTTGCTTTTGTGCGAAAATTGACTATGGCTACCATGAGTTTCATTACCCCACCTCCACTTAGTGTTTAACCATAGCATGGGTTGAGTTAGGAGTTTCTAGAATTATAAGTGCGTGGGAGAAGTTATTTATCTTTTTGGTGGTTGAGTTTGAGGCTTATTTAGAGGCCTTCTTGGACTAGTTGAGGTTGTTACCCAATCTCTACATTTAGAGAGGAGTCTTGGAAGATTGGAGCAAAGAAGGGGAAAGCTCTACTCAAACTTGTTCATTGCCATTACCACTTTGTGAAGGTAGGAATTCTCATCTCCCTTGTTCAAATTTTCATGTTTGTTTCATGCTTATGCTATCTTGTTGTTGTTTGAATGTTTGTGTGTTTGTGGGTATGTTGGGAAGCTTTAAAAACCATGTTATTTTGGATGTTTTCTTTTCTTATTTTTTGTTGAATTTTGAGATGTTCTTGCATGGGTGTTTTGGCATTACTCACCCTTGGAGAGGGCAGAAGTGGCCAATTTTGGGAAAGGGCATTTTAGTTGGACTCCAACAGTGTAGAGTCTCTTCTTAAGATGAGAAGAGGGAGAAAGGGTAGGGTGTTATGGGCCCCTACCTATCAACACAAACCTTGTATGAGTATGACATGTCAAAATGGAAGAACGAAAGTTCTTGGTTTATAGCCCTAATTGGGCATCTATTTTGGTGTTGTGCTTGACTTTTCCTGTTGGAAAAAATCCACCTTTCCCTAGTTTTGATTCATTGTGAATACTATTCTATAAACCATGTATGAATAAGCATGTTTGATTGTCTCTTGGTTATGCTTGGTTGTCACCCAATCAGATTCTGTTCCCTCCATGGTTCTTGAATGTGTTGCAAAATTCGATTTGAATCCCTCGATGAGGGTCATGAAGAAAATTCAATTAAATTGTTGTAATTGTGATTGATATCCTATGTATTTTGTATTTTAAACTTTGTTGTAAATGGCAACGAACCCAAGTTTTCTTCTTGGTTCTTTCTCGGTTGAGCCTTTGAATCAAGTTTGCCAATAAAACGGTGTTCGAGTTATATGCTTGCATTGAGTCTTATAGATTGTTTTCAGTTTTGCATATGTAATTTAAAAAAAAATAAAATCTGATGTGATGGTGTTACCTTATTGAACATTTTTATGATTAGTAATCACACTCGTTTAAATTAGATTAATTAGATAACATGTTGATATATACTTAGCTATACAATTTTAAGTTTAAAATATGTTAAGAAAATTTGCATTTGAGTTGTGTTTAAATTTTATAGTTATATATGTGCATGAGAAAGTTTAGTGAATTTATTTGAAAACTTGTTTACTACATTTAATCCTATTATGACTTTTAAATATTAAATCATAACTTGTTGGCATTTTTGGGCATGACAATGTGAGTATGAATTCCAGCAACAATTCGATGCAAATTCTCATTCAACTGTTCAAAATGAAGAGATGAGGGTCTCTTAAATAGACTTTCCTGGAATTCATTAATGATTGAGATCGATTTCAATCAACAGTCAGGATTAAAGGTGAAGTTCAGTCATAAAGGAAGATTTCCAAATTAAAGGGAGTTAATAGATTTAATTTGAGTAAAATAAGGAGTTAACTGATTCAATTTGAGTACAAAAAGGAGTCAACTGATTTAACTCATTTTTAATCAATAGTGAACTAGAAATTTCCCTTTTTGAACTGCAGAGAGATTTTGTTGAGATATTTAATTTAATAAAATGAGATATGCTCTCATAATTACTTTTTCTATTTAATTAAATAATCTTTAATTAATTAGAGACATTTTTCTTATTTAATTAAATAACTTCATTTAATTAATTAGGAGTAGCTTCTCATTTAATTAAATAAATTTGTTTAATTAATTAGAAGTAAATACTCCATATAATTAAATAATTTCATTTAATTTTTTCAAAATTCTTTTCGAAACCAGTCAACTCAAGTTAACCGTGGTTAAATCTGGTGAACTTTTGGTCAAACTTGATATTTGCATATGTGAATATGAGCAAATGTGAGTATGAATTCCAGCAACAATTCAATGCAAATTCTCATTCAACCTTTCAAAATGAAGAGATGAGGGTCTCTTAAACAGACTTTCCTAGAATTCATCAATGGTTGAGATCGATTTCAATCAACAGTCAGGATTAAAGGTGAAGTTAAGTCATAAAGGGAGATTTCCAAATTAAAGTGAGTTAACAGATTTAATTTGAGTAAAATACGGAGTTAACTAATTCAATTTGATTAGAAAAAGCAGTTAACTAATTTACCTTATTTTTGATCAATAGTGAACTGGAAATTTCCCTTTTTCAACTGAAGAGAGATTTTGTTAAGATATTTAATTTAATAAAATGAGATATGCTCTCATAATTATTTTTTCTATTTAATTAAATAATCTTTAATTAATTAGAGACACTTTTCTTATTTAATTAAATAACTTCATTTAAATAAGTAAGAATGGCTTCTCATTTAATTAAATAACTTTGCTTAATTCATTAGAAGTAAGTATTCCATTTAATTAAATAATTTCATTTAATTATTTCAAAATTATTTTCAAAACTAGTCAACTCAAGAAAACTGTGGTTAAATCTGGTCAACTTTTGATCAAACTTGATCTTTGCGTATGTGAATATGAGCAAATGTGAGTGTGAATTCCAGCAACAATTCGATGCAAGTTCTCATTGAACCTTCCAAAATGAAGAGATGAGGGTCTCTTAAATAGACTTTCCTTGAATTCATCAACGATTGAGATCGATTTCAATCAACGGTCAGGATTAAAGGTAAAGTTCAGTCATAAAGGGAAATTTCCAAATTAAAGGGAGTTAACAGATTTAATTTGAGTAAAATAAGGAGTTAACTAATTGAATTTGAGTAGAAAAAGGAGTTAACTAATTTAACTCATTTTTTATCAATAGTGAATAGAAAATTTTCCATTTTGAACTGAAGAGAGATTTTGTTGAGATATTTAATTTAATAAAATGAGATATGCTCTCATAATTACTTTTTCTATTTAATTAAATAATCTTTAATTCATTAAAGAAACTTTTCTTATTTAATTAATTAACTTCATTTAATTAATTAGCAATGGCTTCACATTTAATTAAATAACTTTGTTTAATTAATTAGAAGTAAGTACTCTATTTAATTAAATAATTTCGTTTAATTATTTCAAAAAATCTTTTCAAAACTAGTCAACTCAAGTCAACTATGGTTAAATCTAGTCAAATTTTGGTCAAACTTGATCTTTGCATATGTGAATATGAGCAAATGTCCGTATGAATTCCACCAACAATTCGATGCAAATTCTCATTCAACCTTTCAAAATGAAGAGATGAGGGTATCTTAAATAGACTTTCTTGGAATTCATCAATGGTTGAGATCGATTTCAATCAACGGTCAAGATTAAAGGAGAAGTTCAGTCATAAAGGGATATTTCAAAATTAATGGGAGTTAACAGATTTAATTTGAGTATAATAAGGAGTTAACTGATTCAATTTGAGTAGAAAAAAGAGTTAACTCATTTAACTCATTTTTTATCAACAGTGAACTGAAAATTTCCCTTTTTGAACTGAAGAGAGATTTTGTTGAGATATTTAATTTAATAAAATGAGATATGCTTTCAAAATTACTTTTTCTATTTAATTAAATAATCTTTAATTAATTAGAGACACTTTTCTTATTTAATTAAATAACTTCATTTAATTAAATAGGAATGGCTTCTCATTTAATTAAATAACTTTGTTTAATTAATTAGAAGTACTCTATTTAATTAAATAATTTTGTTTAATTATTTCAAAATTCTTTTCGAAATTAGTCAACTCAAGTCAACCATGGTTAAATCTAGTCAACTTTTGGTCAAACTTGATCTTTGTGTATGTGAATATGAGCAAATGTGAGTATGAATTCCAGCAACAATTCGATGCAAATTCTTATTCAACCTTTCAAAATGAAGAGATGAGGGTCTATTAAATAGGCTTTCTTAGAATTCATCAACAGTTGAGATCGATTTCAATCAACGTTTAGGATTAAAGGTGAAGTTCAGTCATAAAGGGAGATTTCCAAATTAAAGGTAGTAAACATATTTAATTTGAGTAAAATAAGGAGTTAACTAATTCAATTTGAGTAGAAAAAGGAGTTAACTCATTTACCTCATTTTTTATCAATAGTGAACTGGAAATTTCTCTTTTTGAACTGAAGAGAGATTTTATTGAGATATTTAATTTAATAAAACCAGATATGCTCTCATAATTACTTTTTATATTTAATTAAATAATCTTTAATTAGTTCGACACACTTTTCTTATTTAATTAATTAACTTCATTTAATTAATTAGGAATGGCTTCTCATTTAATTAAATAACTTTGTTTAATTAATTAGAAGTAAGTACTCCATTTAATTAAATAATTTCGTTTAATTATTTAAAAATTCTTTTCGAAACTAGTCAACTCAAGTCAACCGTGGTTAAATCTAGTCAACTTTTTGTCAAACTTGATCTTTTCGTATGTGAATATGAGCAAATTTGAGTATGAATTCCAACAACAATTCGATGCAAATTCTTATTCAACCTTTCAAAATGAATAGATGAGGGTCTCTTAAAAAGACTTTCCTAAAATTCATCAACGTTTGAGTTCGATTTCAATCAACGATAAGGATTAAAGGTGAAGTTAAGTCATAAAGGGAGATTTTCAAATTAAAGGGAGTTAACAGATTTAATTTGAGTAAAATAAGGAGTTAACTGATTCAATTTGAGTAGAAAAAGGAGTTAACTGATTTAACTCATTTTTTATCAATAGTGAACTGGAAATTTCCCTTTATGAACTGAAGAGAGATTTTGTTGAGATATTTAATTTAATAAAATCACATATGCTCTCATAATTACTTTTTTTATTTTATTAAATAATCTTTAATTAATTAAATACACTTTTCTTATTTAATTAAATAACTTCATTTAATTAATTAGGAATGACTTCTCATTTAATTAAATAACTTTGTTTAATTAATTAGAAGTAAGTACTCCATTTAATTAAATAATTTTGTTTAATTATTTCAAAATTCTTTTCGAAACTAGTCAACTCAAGTCGACCGTGGTTAAATCTGGTCAACTTTTGGTCAAACTTGATCTTTGCATATGTGAATATGAGCAAATGTGAGTATGAATTCCAGCAACAATTCGATGCAAATTCTTATTCAACCTTTCAAAATGAAGAGATGAGTGTCTCTTAAATAGGCTTTCCTGGAATTCATCAACGGTTGAGATCGATTTGAACTAAAGAGAGATTTTGTTGAGATATTTAATTTAATAAAATGAGATATGCTCTCATAATTACTTTTTCTATTTAATTAAATAATCTTTAATTAATTAGAGACACTTTTCTTATTTAATTAAATAACTTCATTTTATTAATTAGGAATGGCTTCTCATTTAATTAAATAACTCTGTTTAATTAATTAGAAGTAAGTACTCCATTTAATTAAATAATTTCATTTAATTATTTCAAAATTCTTTTCGAAACTAGTCAACTCAAGTCAATCGTGGTTAAATTTGGTCAACTTTTGGTCAAACTTGATCTTTGCGTATGTGAATATGAGCAAATGTGAGTATGAATTCTAGCAACAATACGATGCAAATTCACATTCAACCTTTCAAAATGACGAGATGAGGGTCTCTTAAATAGACTTTCCTGGAATTCATCAACGGTTGAGATCGATTTCAATCAAACGGTCAAGATTAAATGTGAAGTTCAATCATAAAAGAAGATTTTCAAATTAAATGGAGTTAACAAATTTAATTTGAGTAAAATAAAGAGTTAACTGATTCAATTTGAGTAGAAAAAAGAGCTAACTGATTTAAGTCATTTTTAATCAATCGTGAATTAGAAATTTCTCTTTTTGAACTGAAGAGAGATTTTGTTGAGATATTTAATTTAATAAAATGAGATATGCTCTCATAATTACTTTTTCTGATTAATTAAACAATCTTTAATTAATTAGAGACAGTTTTTATTTAATTAAGTAACTTCATTTAATTAATGAGGAATGGCTTCTCATTTAATTAAATAATTTTGTTTACTTAATTAGAAATAAGTACTCGATTTAATAAAATAATTTTGTTTAATTATTTTCAAATTCTTTTCGAAACTAGTCAACTGAAGACAACCGTGGTTAAATCTGGTCAACTTTTGGTCAAACTTGATTTTTGGGTATGTGAATATGAGCAAATGTGAGTATGAATTCCAGCAACAATTCGATACAAATTCTCATTCAACATTTCAAAATGAAGAGATGAGGGTCTCTTAAATAGACTTTCCTAGAATTCATCAACGGTTGAGATCGATTTCAATCAACAGTCAGGATTAAAGGTGAAGTTAAGTCATAAAGGGAGATTTCCAAATTAAAGTGAGTTAACAGATTTAATTTGAGTAAAATACGGAGTTAACTGATTCAATTTGAGTAGAAAAAGCAGTTAACTAATTTACCTTATTTTTGATCAATAGTGAACTGGTAATTTCCCTTTTTCAACTGAAGAGAGATTTTGTTAAGATATTTAATTTAATAAAATGAGATATGCTCTCATAATTATTTTTTCTATTTAATTAAATAATAATTAATTAATTAGAGACACTTTTTTTATTTAATTAAATAACTTCATTTAAATAAGTAGGAATGGCTTCTCATTTAATTAAATAACTTTGCTTAATTCATTAGAAGTAAGTTCCATTTAATTAAATAATTTCATTTAATTATTTCAAAATTATTTTCAAAACTAGTCAACTCAAGAAAACTGTGGTTAAATCTGGTCAACTTTTGATCAAACTTGATCTTTGCGTATTTGAATATGAGCAAATGTGAGTGTGAATTCCAGCAACAATTCGATGCAAGTTCTCATTGAACCTTCCAAAATGAACAGATGAGGGTCTCTTAAATAGACTTTTCTTGAATTCATCAACGGTTGAGATCGATTTCAATCAACGGTCAGGATTAAACGTGAAGTTCAGTCATAAAGGGAAATTTCCAAATTAAAGGGAGTTAACAGATTTAAGTTGAGTAAAATAAGGAGTTAACTAATTGAATTTGAGTAGAAAAAGGAGTTAACTGATTTAACTCATTTTTTATCAATAGTGAACTGAAAATTTTCCATTTTGAACTGAAGAGAGATTTTGTTGAGATATTTAATTTAATAAAATGAGATATGCTCTCATAATTACTTTTTCTATTTAATTAAATAATCTTTAATTCATTAAAGAAACTTTTCTTATTTAATTAAATAACTTCATTTAATTAATTAGCAATGGCTTCACATTTAATTAAATAACTTTGTTTAATTAATTAGAAGTAAGTACTCTATTTGATTAAATAATTTTGTTTAATTATTTCAAAAAATCTTTTCAAAACTAGTCAACTCAATTCAACTATGGTTAAATCTAGTCAACTTTTGGTCAAACTTGATCTTTGCATATGTGAATATGAGCAAATGTCCATATGAATTCCAGCAACAATTCGATGCAAATTCTCATTCAACCTTTCAAAATGAAGAGATGAGGGTATCTTAAATAGACTTTCTTCGAATTCATCAATGGTTGAGATCGATTTCAATCAACGGTCAAGATTAAAGGAGAAGTTCAGTCATAAAGGGATATTTCGAAATTAATGGGAGTTAACAGATTTAATTTGAGTATAATAAGGAGTTAACTGATTCAATTTGAGTAGAAAAAAGAGTTAACTCATTTAACTCATTTTTTATCAACAGTGAACTGAAAATTTCCCTTTTCGAACTGAAGAGAGATTTTGTTGAGATATTTAATTTAATAAAATGAGATATGCTCTCAAAATTACTTTTTCTATTTAATTAAATAATCTTTAATTAATTAGAGACACTTTTCTTATTTAATTAAATAACTTCATTTAATTAAATAGGAATGGCTTCTCATTTAATTAAATAACTTTGTTTAATTAATTAGAAGTAAGTACTCCATTTAATTAAATAATTTTATTTAATTATTTCAAAATTCTTTTCAAAACTAGTCAACTCAAGTCTTCTGTGGTTAAATCTGGTCAACTTTTGGTCAAACTTGATCTTTGCGTATGTGAATATGAGCAAATGTGAGTATGAATTCCAGCAACAATTCGATGCAAATTCTTATTCAACCTTTCAAAATGAAGAGATGAGGGTCTATTAAATGGGCTTTCCTAGAATTCATCAACAGTTGAGATCGATTTCAATCAACGGTCAGGATTAAAGGTGAAGTTCAGTCATAAAGGGAGATTTCCAAATTAAAGGTAGTAAACATATTTAATTTGAGTAAAATAAGGAGTTAACTAATTCAATTTGAGTAGAAAAAGGAGTTAACTCATTTACCTCATTTTTTATCAATAGTGAACTGGAAATTTCTCTTTTTGAACTGAAGAGAGATTTTATTGAGATATTTAATTTAATAAAATCAGATATGCTCTCATAATTACTTTTTATATTTAATTAAATAATCTTTAATTAGTTCGACACACTTTTCTTATTTAATTAAGTAACTTCATTTAATTAATTAGGAATGGCTTCTCATTTAATTAAATAACTTTGTTTAATTAATTAGAAGTAAGTACTCCATTTAATTAAATAATTTTGTTTAATTATTTAAAAATTCTTTTCGAAACTACTCAACTCAAGTCAACCGTGGTTAAATCTAGTCAACTTTTTGTCAAACTTGATCTTTTCGTATGTGAATATGAGCAAATGTGAGTATGAATTCCAACAACAATTTGATACAAATTCTTATTCAACCTTTCAAAATGAATAGATGAGGGTCTCTTAAAAAGACTTTCCTGAAATTCATCAACGTTTGAGTTCGATTTCAATCAACGGTAAGGATTAAAGGTGAAGTTAAGTCATAAAGGGAGATTTTCAAATTAAAGGGAGTTAACAGATTTAATTTGAGTAAAATAAGGAGTTAACTAATTCAATTTGAGTAGAAAAAGGAGTTAACTGATTTAACTCATTTTTTATCAATAGTGAACTGGAAATTTCCCTTTTTGAACTGAAAAGAGATTTTGTTGAGATATTTAATTTAATAAAATGACATATGCTCTCATAATTATTTTTTCTATTTAATTAAATAATCTTTAATTAATTAGATACACTTTTCTTATTTAATTAAATAACTTCATTTAATTAATTAGGAATGACTTCTCATTTAATTAAATAACTTTGTTTAATTAATTAGAAGTAAGTACTCCATTTAATTAAATAATTTTGTTTAATTATTTCAAAATTCTTTTCGAAACTAGTCAACTCAAGTCGACCGTGGTTAAATCTGGTCAACTTTTGGTCAAACTTGATCTTTGCGTATGTGAATATGAGCAAATGTGAGTATGAATTCCAGCAACAATTCGATGCAAATTCTTATTCAACCTTTCAAAATGAAGAGATGAGTGTCTCTTAAATAGGCTTTCCTGGAATTCATCAACAGTTGAGATCGATTTCAATCAACGGTCAGTATTAAAGGTGAAGTTCAGTCATAAAGAGAGATTTCTAAATTAAAGCGAGTTAACATATTTAATTTGAGTAAAATGAGGAGTTAACTGATTCAATTTGAGTAAAAAAAGGAGTTAATTGATTTAACTCGTTTTTTATCAATAGTGAACTAGAAATTTCCCTTTTTGAACTAAAGAGAGATTTTGTTGAGATATTTAATTTAATAAAATGAGATATGCTCTCATAATTACTTTTTCTATTTAATTCAATAATCTTTAATTAATTAGAGACACTTTTCTTATTTAATTAAATAACTTCATTTTATTAATTAGGAATGGCTTCTCATTTAATTAAATAACTATGTTTAATTAATTAGAAGTAAGTACTCCACTTAATTAAATAATTTCATTTAATTATTTCAAAATTCTTTTCGAAACTAATCAACTCAAGTCAATCGTGGTTAAATTTGGTCAACTTTTGGTCAAACTTGATCTTTGCGTATGTGAATATGAGCAAATGTGAGTATTAATTCTAGCAACAATACGATGCAAATTCATATTCAACCTTTCAAAATGAAGAGATGAGGGTCTCTTAAATAGACTTTCTTGAAATTCGTCAACGGTTGAGATCGATTTCAATCAACGGTCAGGATTAAATGTGAAGTTCAATCATAAAGGGAGATTTTCAAATTAAATGGAGTTAACAAATTTAATTTGAGTAAAATAAAGAGTTAACCAATTCAATTTGAGTAGAAAAAGGAGTTAACTGACTTAAGTCATTCTTGATCAATCGTGAATTAGAAATTTCTCTTTTTGAACTCAAGAGAGATTTTGTTGAGATATTTAATTTAATAAAATGAGATATGCTCTCATAATTACTTTTTCTGATTAATTAAACAATCTTTAATTAATTAGAGACACTTTTTATTTAATTAAGTAACTTCATTTAATTAATGAAGAATGTCTTCTCATTTAATTAAATTATTTTGTTTACTTAATTAGAAATAAGTACTCGATTTAATTAAATAATTTTATTTAATTATTTTTAAATTCTTTTTGAAACTAGTCAACTCAAGTCAACCGTGGTTAAATCTGGTCAACTTTTGGTCAAACTTGATTTTTGCGTATGTGAATATGAGCAAATGTGAGTATGAATTCCAACAACAATTCGATACAAATTCTCATTCAACATTTCAAAATGAAGAGATGAGGGTCTCTTAAATAGACTTTCCTGAAATTCATCAACGGTTGAGATCGATTTCAATCAATGGTCACGATTAAATGTGAAGTTCAGTCATAAAGGGAGATTTTCAAATTAAAGGGAGTTAACAGATTTCATTTGAATAAAATAAGGAGTTAACTAATTCAATTTGAGTAGAAAAAGGAGTTAATTCATTTAACTCATTTTTGATCAATAGTGAACTGAAAATTTCCCTTTTTGAACTGAACAGAGATTTTGTTGAGATATTTAATTTAATAAAATGAGGTATGCTCTCATAATTACTTTTTCTATTTAATTAAATAATCTTTAATTAATTAAAGACACTTTTAGTATTTAATAAAATAACTTCATTTAATTAATTAGGAATGGCTTCTCATTTAATTAAATAACTTTGTTTAATTAATTAGAAGTAAGTACTTCATTTAATTAAACAATTTTATTTAATTATTTCAAAATTCTTTTCGAAACTAGTCAACTCAAGTCAACTGTGGTTAAATCTGGTCAACTCTTGGTCAAACTTGATCTTTGCGTATGTGAATATGAGCAAATGTGATTATGAATTCTAGCAACAATTCAATGCAAATTCTCATTTAACCTTTCAAATGAAGAGATAAAGGTCTCTTAAATAGACTTTTCTGGAATTCGTCAACGGTTGAGATCGATTTCAATCAATGGTCAGGATTAAAGGTGAAGTTCAGTCATAAAGGGATATTTCAAAATTAATGGGAGTTAACAGATTTAATTTGAGTATAATAAGGAGTTAACTGATTCAATTTGAGTAGAAAAAGGAGTTAACTCATTTAACTCATTTTTGATCAATACTGAACTTGAAATTTCTCTTTTTGAACTAAAGAGAGATTTTGTTGAGATATTTAATTTAATAAAATGAGATATGCTCTCATAATTACTTTTTCTATTTAATTAAATAATCTTTAATTAATTAGAGACACTTTTCTTATTTAATTAAATAACTTCATTTAATTAATTAGGAATGGCTTCTCATTTAATTAAATAACTTTGTTTAATTAATTATAAGTAAGTACTTCATTTAATTAAATAATTTTATTTAATTATTTCAAAATTCTTTTCAAAACTAGTCAACTCAAGTCAACCGTGGTTAAATCTGGTCAACTTTTGGTCAAACTTGATCTTTGCGTATGTGAATATGAGCAAATGTGAGTATGAATTCCAGCAATAATTCAATGCAAATTCTTATTCAACCTTTCAAAATGAAGAGATGAGGGTCTATTAAATAGGCTTTCCTAGAATTCATCAACAGTTGAGATCGATTTCAATCAACGGTCAGGATTAAAGGTGAAGTTCAGTCATAAAGGGAGATTTTCAAATTAAAGGTAGTAAACATATTTAATTTGAGTAAAATAATGAGTTAACTAATTCAATTTGAGTAGAAAAAGGAGTTAACTCATTTACCTCATTTTTTATCAATAGTGAATTGGAAATTTCTCTTTTTGAACTGAAGAGAGATTTTATTGAGATATTTAATTTAATAAAATCAGATATGCTCCCATAATTACTTTTTATATTTAATTAAATAATCTTTAATTAGTTCGACACACTTTTCTTATTTAATTAAGTAACTTCATTTAATTAATTAGGAATGGCTTCTCATTTAATTAAATAACTTTGTTTAATTAATTAGAAGTAAGTACTCCATTTAATTAAATAATTTCATTTAATTATTTAAAAATTCTTTTCGAAACTAGTCAACTCAACTCAACCGTGGTTAAATCTAGTCAACTTTTTGTCAAACTTGATCTTTTCGTATGTGAATATGAGCAAATGTGAGTATGAATTCCAACAACAATTCGATGCAAATTCTTATTCAACCTTTCAAAATGAATAGATGAGGGTCTCTTAAAAAGACTTTCCTGAAATTCATCAACGTTTGAGTTCGATTTCAATCGACGGTAAGGATTAAAGGTGAAGTTAAGTCATAAAGGGAGATTTTCAAATTAAAGGGAGTTAACAGATTTAATTTGAGTAAAATAAGGAGTTAACTGATTCAATTTGAGTAGAAAAAGGAGTTAACTGATTTAACTCATTTTTTATCAATAGTGAACTGGAAATTTCCCTTTTTGAACTGAAGAGAGATTTTGTTGAGATATTTAATTTAATAAAATGACATATGCTCTCATAATTACTTTTTCTATTTAATTAAATAATCTTTAATTAATTAGATGCACTTTTCTTATTTAATTAAATAACTTCATTTAATTAATTAGGAATGACTTCTCATTTAATTAAATAACTTTGTTTAATTAATTAGAAGTAAGTACTCCATTTAATTAAATAATTTTGTTTAATTATTTCAAAATTTTTCTCGAAACTAGTCAACTCAAGTCGACCGTGGTTAAATCTGGTCAACTTTTGGTCAAACTTGATCTTTGCGTATGTGAATATGAGCAAATGTGAGTATGAATTCCAGCAACAATTCGATGCAAATTCTTATTCAACCTTTCAAAAAGAAGAGATGAGTGTCTCTTAAATAGGCTTTCCTGGAATTCATCAACAGTTGAGATCGATTTCAATCAACGGTCAGTATTAAAGGTGAAGTTCAGTCATAAAGAGAGATTTCTAAATTAAAGCAAGTTAACATATTTAATTTGAGTAAAATGAGGAGTTAACTGATTCAATTTGAGTAAAAAAAGGAGTTAATTGATTTAACTCATATTTTATCAATACTGAACTAGAAATTTCCCTTTTTGAACTAAAGAGAGATTTTGTTGAGATATTTAATTTAATAAAATGAGATATGCTCTCATAATTACTTTTTCTATTTAATTAAATAATCTTTAATTAATTAGAGACACTTTTCTTATTTAATTAAATAACTTCATTTTATTAATTAGGAATGGCTTCTCATTTAATTAAATAACTCTGTTTAATTAATTAGAAGTAAGTACTCCATTTAATTAAATAATTTTATTTAATTATTTCAAAATTCTTTTCGAAACTAATCAACTCAAGTCAATCGTGGTTAAATTTGGTCAACTGTTGGTCAAACTTGATCTTTGCGTATGTGAATATGAGCAAATGTGGGTATGAATTCTAGCAACAATACGATGCAAATTCACATTCAACCTTTCAAAATGAAGAGATGAGGGTCTCTTAAATAGACTTTCTTGAAATTCATCAACGGTTGAGATCGATTTCAATCAACGGTCAGGATTAAATGTGAAGTTCAATCATAAAGGGAGATTTTCAAATTAAATGGAGTTAACAAATTTAATTTGAGTAAAATAAAGAGTTAATCGATTCAATTTGAGTAGAAAAAGGAGTTAACTGATTTAAGTCATTTTTGATCAATCGTGAATTAGAAATTTCTCTTTTTGAACTCAAGAGAGATTTTGTTGAGATATTTAATTTAATAAAATGAGATATGCTCTCATAATTACTTTTTCTGATTAATTAAACAATCTTTAATTAATTAGAGACACTTTTTATTTAATTAAGTAACTTCATTTAATTAATGAGGAATGTCTTCTCATTTAATTAAATTATTTTGTTTACTTAATTAGAAATAAGTACTCGATTTAATTAAATAATTTTATTTAATTATTTTCAAATTCTTTTTGAAATTAGTCAACTCAAGTCAACCGTAGTTAAATCTGGTCAACTTTTGGTCAAACTTGATTTTTGCGTATGTGAATATGAGCAAATGTGATTATGAATTCCAACAACAATTCGATACAAATTCTCATTCAACATTTCAAAATGAAGAGATGAGGGTCTCTTAAATAGACTTTCCTGAAATTCATCAACGGTTGAGATCGATTTCAATCAACGGTCACGATTAAATGTGAAGTTCAGTCATAAAGGGAGATTTTCAAATTAAAGGGAGTTAACAGATTTAATTTGAATAAAATAAGGAGTTAACTAATTCAATTTGAGTAGAAAAAGGAGTTAATTCATTTAACTCATTTTTTATCAATAGTGAACTGAAAATTTCCCTTTTTGAACTGAACAGAGATTTTGTTGAGATATTTAATTTAATAAAATGAGGTATGCTCTCATAATTACTTTTTCTATTTAATTAAATAATCTTTAATTAATTAAAGACACTTTTAGTATTTAATTAAATAACTACATTTAATTAATTAGGAATGGCTTCTCATTTAATTAAATAACTTTGTTTAATTAATTAGAAGTAAGTACTTCATTTAATTAAATAATTTTATTTAATTATTTCAAAATTCTTTTCGAAACTAGTCAACTCAAGTCAACTGTGGTTAAATCTGGTCAACTCTTGATCAAACTTGATCTTTGCGTATGTGAATATGAGCAAATGTGATTATGAATTCTAGCAACAATTCAATGCAAATTCTCATTTAACCTTTCAAAATGAAGAGATAAAGGTCTCTTAAATAGACTTTTCTGGAATTCGTCAACGGTTGAGATCGATTTCAATCAATGGTCAGGATTAAAGGTGAAGTTCAGTCATAAAGGGATATTTCGAAATTAATGGGAGTTAACAGATTTAATTTGAGTATAATAAGGAGTTAACTGATTCAATTTAAGTAGAAAAAGGAGTTAACTCATTTAACTCATTTTTGATCAATACTGAACTTGAAATTTCTCTTTTTGAACTAAAGAGAGATTTTGTTGAGATATTTAATTTAATAAAATGAGATATGCTCTCATAATTACTTTTTCTATTTAATTAAATAAATTTTAATTAATTAGAGACACTTTTCTTATTTAATTAAATAACTTCATTTAATTAATTAGGAATGGCTTCTCATTTAATTAAATAATTTTGTTTAATTAATTAAAAGTAAGTACCCCATTTAATTTTATAATTTTGTTTAATTATTTCAAAACTAGTCAACTGAAGTCAACTGTGGTTAAATTTGGTCAACTTTTGGTCAAACTTGATCTTTACGTATGTGAATACGAGCAAATGTGAGTATGATTTCCAACAATAATTCGATGCAAATTCTCATTCAACCTTTCAAACTGAAGAGATGAGGGTATCTTAAATAGACTTTCTTGGAATTCATCAACAGTTGAGATCGATTTCAATCAACGGTCAGGATTAAAGGTGAAGTTCAGTCATAAATGGAGATTTCCAAATTAAAGGGAGTTAACATATTTAATTTGAGTAAAATAAGGAGTTAACTGATTCAATTTGAGTAGAAAATGGAGTTAACTGATTTAACTCATTTCTGATGAATAGTGAACTGGAAATTTCCCTTTTTGAACTAAAGAGAGATTTTGTTGAGATATTTAATTTAATAAATTGAGATATGCTCTCATAATTACTTTTTCTATTTAATTAAATAATCTTTAATTAATTAGAGACACTTTTCTTATTTAATTAAATAACTTCATTTAATTAACTAGGAATGGCTTCTCATTTAATTAAATAATTTTGTTTAATTAATTAGAAGTACTCCATTTAATTAAATAATTTTGTTTAATTATTTCAAAATTCTTTTCGAAACTAGTCAACTCAAGTCAACTGTGGTTAAATCTGGTCAACATTTTGTCAAACTTGATCTTTGCGTATGTGAATATGAGCAAATGTGAGTATGAATTCTAGCAACAATTCAATGCAAATTCTCATTCAACCTTTCAAAATAAATAGATGAGGGTCTCTTAAATAGACTTTCTTGGAATTCATCAACGGTTGAGATCGATTTCAATCAACAGTCAAGATTAAAGGTGAAGTTTGGTCATAAAGGGAGATTTCCAAATTAAAGGGAGTTAACAGATTTAATTTGAGTAAAATAAGGAGTTAACTTATTCAATTTGAGTAGAAAAAGGATTTAACTGATTTACCTCATTTTTTATCAATAGTGAACTGGAAATTTCTATTTTTGAACTGAATAAAGATTTTGTTGAGATATTTAATTTAATAAAATGAGATATGCTCTCATAATTACTTTTTCTATTTTATTAAATAATCTTTAATTAATTAGAGACACTTTTCTTATTTAATTAAATAACTTTATCTAATTAATTAGGAATGACTTCTCATTTAATTAAATAACTTTGTTTAATTAATTAGAAGTAACTACTCCATTTAATTAAATTATTTCGTTTAATTATTTCAAAATTCTTTTCGAAAGTAGTCAACTCAAGTCAATCGTGGTTAAATCTGGTCAACTTTTGGTCAAACTTGATGTTTGCGTATGTGAATATGAGCAAATGTGAGTATGAATTCCAACAACAATTTGATGCAAATTCTCAGTCAACCTTTCAAAATGAAGAGATGAAAGTCTCTTAAATAGACTTTCCTGGAATTCATCAACGGTTGAGATCGATTTCAATCAACGGTCAGGATTAAAAGTGAAGTTCAGTCATAAAGGGATATTTCCAAATTAAAGGGAGTTAACAGATTTAATTTGAGTATAATAAGGAGTTAACTGATTCAATTTGAGTAGAAAAAGGAGTTAACTGATTTAACTCATTTTTCTTCATTAGTGAACTGGAAATTTCCCTTTTTGAACTGAAGAAATTTTTTGTTGAGATATTTAACTTAATAAAATGAGGTATGCTTTCATAATTACTTTTTCTAGTTAATTAAATAATCTTTACTTAATTAGAGACACTTTTCTTATTTAATTAAATAACTTCATCAATTAGTTAGGAATGGCTTCTCATTTAATTAAATAACTTTGCTTAATTAATTAGCAGTAAGTACTCTATTTAATTAAATAATTTTGTTTAATTATTTCAAAATTCTTTTCGAAACTAGTCAACTCAAGTAAATCGCGGTTAAATCTGTTCAACTTTTGGTCAAACTTGATCTTTGTGTATGTGAATATGAGCAAATGTGAGTATGAATTCCAGCAACAATTCGATGCAAATTCTCATTCAACCTTTCAAAATGAAGAGATGAGGGTCTCTTAAATAGATTTTCCTAGAATTCATCAATAGTTGAGATCGATTTCAATCAACGGTCATGATTAAAGGTGAAGTTCATTCATAAAGGGAGATTTCCAAATTAAAGGGAGTTAACAGATTTAATTTGAGTAAAATAAGGAGTTAACTTATTCAATTTGAGTAGAAAAATGAGTTAACATATTTAACTCATTTTTGATCAATAGTGAACTAGAAATTTCTCTTTTTGAACTGAAGAGAGATTTTGTTGAGATATTTAATTTAATAAAATGAGATATGCTCTCATAATTACTTTTCCTATTTAATTAAATAATCTTTAATTAATTAGAGACACTTTTCTTATTTCACTAAATAACTTCATTTAATTAATTAGGAATGGCTTCTTATTTAATTAAATAACTTTGCTTAATTAATTAGAAGTACTGGGTATGTGCAAGATCATGGTGTACCAAACTATGGCCTTAAGTGGCAATGAAAAATCAGCAAATCAGGTTTATGTCAACTTGACACATAATTTTGAAGTGGTTATGGACTTTATATCAAAAATTTGTAAAAAATAATTTGTAAAAAATTGAATTTAGTTTCTGAAATACTAGGCCTTATCAGGAGATAAAAATAATTGATTGGTCAAAAGTTTGAATTTTAATGCAGTACTATGAAAATTTCAGGGCGAAAATAAAAATTAGGTGTATGTCTGACCACCTTAATCAAAATCAAATCATAATATTTTTTTAATATAATTATAGATATGAAAACTAGAGTAATGCCCGGATGTGACCCATATTTTTTGATATTTTTATTCCAAATAAATAATTAAATATGAATTTTCTACCAAAAATTTTTTGGATTAAAAAAAGTTCCGTGTCTGACCACCCTAACTAATAGAAAATTTGATCAAATTTTTCTTTTTTTGTTTTTTTCTTATACTAGGTGAAGTATAGAATGTGACGCAACTTTTAGATTTAAAAAATGTTATACCGTTTGAAAGTTATAGCTATTTTTCATTCAATATGTCAATTAGCACTTTACAATAATCTTCATTAATAATTAACTAATAAATACTTATCAAACTCAGAATTTGACAGAAATTATATTGATGAAATCTAGAGAGTGATATTAAAAAACCCATTTTGTTTCATTCAATTTCGATCAAAATAACATTGTCAGATGGCTACCCGAAGTCTGAGTATCACTAAAACTCTCTATAAACACGTCTTTGGGGTTGACCGGGCAGGCTTGGTAAATACCAAGCCTGATCGGATATCCGATTCAAAATTGGATATTAGATTTCAAATCGGATATCTGATTTGACATTGGATATCCGATATGGCTCTGTAGTCAAATTTCAAAAATCTTCAAATTTTGGAAGGAAATTCGATTTAAACGTTCTAGTTTATTATTTTTAAATTATTTCACTTATATTAATATGTAAAGGCATATTTTAATATATTATATATATATAATAATGTAATGTAAACATACAAGATATAATCTAGTAATATATAATAATATCTTATGTTAATCTTATTACAATCTATAAATATAATATATATTATTATTATTTTTACTAAATATAATAACGTAATTTATATATATATATAAAATACGTATTATATATTATTATATTAATATGTATAATAATATAATATTTATATAACAACGTAATATTTTTATTAAATATAATATATATTATAAATATTATTATATTAATATGTATGTTATTAATATATTTATATAATAACGTAATATTTTCATTAAATATAATAATGTAATATGTATATGAATATATATATATATTATTATATTGATATGTATATTATTAATATATATGTATATTATTAATATGTATATTATTAATATATAAGAGTCAAAGGGGGTCATAGGGTGACCTATAACCCTCTTTGACCCATTAAACGATGATATATGTCTCTAGGGGTCCCCTAGGGACATATGTCATCCTTTAATGGGTCAAAGAGGGTCCCTTTGACCCATTAAATGATGACATATGTCCCTAGGACCCCCAGGGACATAGTCGAATCGTTCATATCGGTCAAAGGGGGTCATAGGGTGACCTATGACCCCCTTTGATGCATTAAACGACGACATATGTTCCTAGGGGTCCTAAGACCCTTAGGGACATATTCGAATAGGTAATATGGGTCAAATGGGGTCATAGGGTAACCTATGACCCTTTTTGATCCTTTAAACGATGACATATGTCTCTAGGGGTCCTAGTACTCCTAGGGACATATTCGAATCGTACATATGGGTCAAAGGGGGTCATAGGGTGACCTATGACCCTCTTGACCCATTAAACGATGATATATGTCTCTAGGGGTCCTAGGACCCCTAGGGACATATTCGAATGGGTAATATGGGTCAAAGGGGGTCATAGGGTGACCTATGACCCCCTTTGATGCATTAAATGATGACATATGTTCCTAGGGGTCCTAGGACCCTTAGGGACATATTCGAATAGGTAATATGGGTCAAATGGGGTCATAGGGTAACCTATGACCCTCTTTGACCCTTTAAATGATGACATATGTCTCTAGGGGTCCTAGTACTCCTAAAGACATATTCGAATCGTACATATGGGTCACCCTATGACCCTCTTGACCCATTAAATGATGATATATGTCTCTAGGGGTCCTAGGACCCCTAGGGACATATTCAAATGGGTAATATGGGTCAAAGGGGGTCATAGGGTGACCTATGACCCTCTTTGACGCATTAAACAACGATATATGTCTCTAGGGGTCCTAAGACCCCTAGGGACATATTCGAATGGGTAATATGGGTCAACGGGGGTCATAGGGTGACCTATGACCCTCTCTGACCCATTAAACGATGAGATATGTCGCTAGGGGTCCTAGGACCCCTAGGGACATATTTGAATGGGTAATATGGGTCAAAGGGGATCATAGGGTGACCTATGACCCCCTTTGACCCATTAAACGACGACATATGTCTCTAGGGGTCCTAGGACCCCTAGGGACATATTCGAATGGGTATTATGGGTCAAAAGGGGTCATAGGGTGACCTATGACCCTCTTTGACCCATTAAATAATGACATATGTCCCTAGGGGTCCTTGGACCCCAAGGGAGATTTTCAAATGGGTAATATGGGTCAAAGGGGGTCATAGGGTGACCTATGACCCTCTTTGACCCATTAAATGATGACATATGTCCCTAGGGGTCCTAGGACCCCTAGGAACATATTTGAATTGTTCATATGAGTCAAAGGGGGTCATTGGGTGACCTATGACCCCCTTTGATCCATTAAACGACGACGTATGTCCCTAGGGGTCCTAGGACCCCTAGGGACATAGTCGAGTTGTTCATATGGGTCAAAGGGGGTCATAGGGTGACCTATGACCCCCTTTGACCCATTAAATGATGACCCTCTTTGTATTATATATTATTATATTAATATGTATAATAATATAATATATATATAACAACGTAATATTTTTATTAAATATAATATATATTATAAATATTATTATATTAATATATATGTTAATAATATATCTATATAATAACGTAATATTTTAGTATATATAACGTAATATTTTAGGATATACTATTTATACTATTTTAGGATAATAATTATAATATAAATAAACACTATATATTTACACTATTATATCTATATTAATAATATTAATACTATTATAGGTATAATAATAATATTGATACTATAGGTATATTAATACTATTTTATATTAATATTATTGATATTTTATACTAATACTAATATACTATAACTTAGTTATAAATTAAAGTCGTTTGCCTCCAAATATTTTCATAATATTAATATTATTGTGGCAAAGGAGGGAAACCTTAGCAAGTTTTCCCCCCAAAAGTCCTTTTCCTATATTGGATATCTGATTATACTGGCATCAATTTCAAATATTTGACTGTCCCTACAGACCCGACAACATTACTTTTTTACCTCTTTTTTCACGGGATTTGTAAAAAGTCATGTTTTGGGGCCCAACCAATCGAAAAGAATTCAAAAAAATAACCTTAGGTGTTCGAATTTGTCATCTGAATGGGGAGCAGCAGTCATCGAAAGAATAAACGTAAAAGGAAGATATCCAATGAAGACATTGCAGCATATAGGGAAAAGGACAAAATGAAACACCAAAAAAAAAGACAAAGTATGCTAAATATCAATCAAGTTGACGATGAATTAATAGAAGGTGAAATCATAGAGTCAGATAATGAAAATGTACAATTGGGGAATGAAAATGTACCTATTGAAAATGATAATGCGAAAATTGAAAATGTAGAGATTGAAAATTTTGAAGAAGAAATGCCACCAAGTCATAATCCAAATTGCATAATTGACCATGTCGAAGATGACAATGCACAGGAACTTAATGCACAAGAACCTTACATATCTCCTAATTATAATCGACATGAAGGTTCTAAAACACCAAAATGGATAATTGAAATTGATGAAATGATTATGACTAGTTTGGAAGGAAAAAAATCATAAGGAACCATTCGATTATGGGCTTCAAGACTATATTAGATGTTTTTCGGCAACAAGACAGTGGTAGAGCAATGTCAGCTTTTCATGCACTTATTAAAGATGCAAAAGATGAGACCTATGCTTTCCAAATTGAAAATTCGTGTCAATAAAAAGTTGGAAAGAAATGCCATTATTGTGAAGAATCTTTTCAGTGCTCTCAATAGCGTTGGGAAAAATAGCAGAGAGAAGGATAATAGAGCTACTCGAAGGGTTATTACAACCTCTTTGGTAAGTCATCATTTGAGAAAGGGTAGATATATGAGACAAACTTGTATTGATTTGAATCTAAATCGTACTACTTTGAGAAGAGCACTTAGTCGACGAGAGAAAATTGATGATCCTCTTCAAAATGAAACATGGGCATTTGGTGGGAGACTTCCACATTTTGATAAGAAGCTATCCGACGATGTGAAGGAAGAAATTATACAATTTTGGCACTCTAACTCACGAGTATCACCCAATGCTAAAGATGTCTTAAAGTTGAGAATTGGCATCAGAGACCGCACACCACATCCTAAACACTATTTGGAGGTAAGTCAAACTATGTTGTTCAAACAATTTAGAGAGAGTCATCCAAGTGTTCATATATCACAAAGGGCTTTTGAATCTTTGAAGCCATTTTATTGTGTGCCACTCAAAATTCGAAATACATGTTGTTGCAAATATCATGTTGAGTTTTCTATGCACCATGAACTATTATGCTCCATCTGTTCTACTTTGCATAGTAAAGAAATGTTGGAGGATTGTGGGGCTAGTGGGCTTCCAAAATCATCAAGAGACTTGTTAGATCAACTCTTATGTCGTAGAGTTGATGGTTGTTCCTTTTATAAAAATTCTTGCTTAAATGAGAAGTGTTCAGAATGTGGTGGCTTATCCAAGTTTGACACATGTTTCCATGAGGGGTGTGAACAAGATCTTGGAAAGACAATAGTGTAAAAAAGGGTCTATGAAATGGTGAAATACACATTGAAGAGTGGGAGTGAGAGCTCTAGATGTGAATTGGTTGGAAAAGATATCAATGTGGCTAATTTTATTTCAGATTTCAAGGCAAATCTTTTTTACAAGTATGCAAGACATAGTCACAGGTCTCAGTGGTTGGATCAATAATTTAGAACGTGTAAGGAGACTTTTCCCATTGGCACTATTATATCAGTTGTTGATTTTGCTGAGAACTACACATTGCAACCTCAAAATGAGACACAATCTCAGTATTACAACTCTATTCAAATTGCAATTTTTGTTCACATAACATATAGACATGCCCCTGATAGTGCAGAAGATAATCGAAAGATTATTAGAGAGTATCATTTTTATATGAGTGATGATAGATCTCACTCTCACGAGTTTGTGCAACATTGTTTCGAGAAATTTTTTTATTTCTTACATGAGCATGCAATTGCTATGGATAGACATATCATTTGGTCAGATAACTGTACAGGTCAATTCAAGAATGCTCGCATGTTTTATTGGTTGTGTAGGATGCACGTAGAGAGAGGGGTGCCTCATATTTGGAGTTTTTTTGAGTCCGGCCATGGAAAAGGGGAACATGATGGAGCAGGGGCATGTGTGAAGAGAGCTCTAGTTAAGGAGCAACTAAAGATTTCAACAACAGAGCTTCTTGATGCTCGTAGCATTGTTGATTGGTGTAGTTTAGCATTATCACAGGGGGGACTCTTAATTTAGTGGTACGCAGGTTCTTTTGGTTGGTTGAGGAAGGGTCCATAGGTGATAGATCAGATTGTGCTACAGTGACAGACTCATCAAAAATGCATTCATTTCGGAGCTCTAATTCTAGTACATGGACCATTTGGACACGACAACTAGCTTATTTTTGTCGTACTTGTTTTCAGTGTGATTGGGATCACTGTGAGTCAAGTGAGTGGGTGGACACATGGGCTCCACATTATCTTACTCCATTGTCTATCATACCCTCTATCAAAAATGATGACATGGAAAGTTCACTTGAGCATAATCATCTATCAGATCTACTTCAGCCAGGACATGTCTTTGCATTGGTTGCACCACAGGGGAATGATGAGAAATCCGATTATTGGTTAGCACGTTGTGTAAGAGGAAAACAAAAACTTGCACAATCGATCACAGATGATGATGGATTCACGTATCCAACTGGTTCAGTGGTTGTTGCTGGAACATGGCTACAGACATTCATGCTTAGAAGGAACGGAATTCCTGCATTCGAAGACTATTAGAAGCACAAATTAATTCTCATATATTCGCATCTTATTATAGCAACAAATGTAAAGTTATTGAAGCATCAAGGAAGACCAAAAGTAAAAGAACTTTTTACTATTGCTAATGCTGATCATGAAGCCTTGTTGGAGACCCTAAAACAAAGAGAGGACCCTATTGGAATACTTGACTAGGTATATATACTTCTTATGTTATTTTCTTCATAATGATTTAATGAATTGATGATTATCTTGTTTAATACAATAAGTTACTAATTTTTGTATGATATTGGAATGTAGGTAGATCATGAAGAGTTGGAGGGGGGTGGTATTGGGGAGAATTTCTAAAATTTATGATGTATTATGATGTAAAATGTGTAGTTTTTTGTATATGGTTTTTGTATTTTGGTAGGTTCTTTGTAAGGAATTATAAGAGGAAGATATTGAACAAGTTCTTCCAAATCATATTTGCATGTGATACAAGGCTATAACGACAATTTTAAGAGCATTTATAACTATATGAAAGATAATTGCATGCGGATATCTTATTACAAATTTGGTTTTTTCCTTATTTGACATAAAGCTGACATTATGATTATTAAAACTATTTTTATCAAACTAATCAAATAAGAAAAATCCATAAAGTACGGATGAAAAATTAGAATACTTGATTTCTTCCATTTTACAACCAATCTCATTTCTTCCTGAGGCCTAAAATAACCTATCTCATTTTTGAGAGATCACATTCCGTTTGGATTCAGCACAACGATCTCGCTCGATGCCAAAACTCGCAGTGTGCCTCAGTTCATAGGTGCACCACAGCGTAACTTTGAAACCACTGATCTTGGAATCGAATCGTCAGTCCCATTAGCTCCAGATGAGCGAGTGAACCCTAGTCACACCTTTTTTCTGGCCACGAAGACCATCCATCATTTGCAGCCACCCCGTACCGAGGAGTCTTCAAGGTGCTCTAAGTGCATTTTGAGGTCGATCCTTCGAGGGTCATAACTTAGAGCTCGTGAGGGCTATCGATGAACCGTTAGAGGAGACAAGTTCGTAAGGATGGAGTGGCTTAGTGTTTTTGCTAAAATAAGTTAGTGGGAAGGCTTTATTAGAGGGTCTTGGCCAAACTAGTGGGGTGTTTGCCAAAATTTCTTGTTTTATTTCTACTTGGTTTTGTTTTCTTGTTGTGTGCTTGAGTATTGTTATGGGATTGGGACTTACACTCACCCTTGTGGGAAGGGAAGAGAATTCCAGGGTGAAGGGCTTAAGTTGGGTTTGAAAAATGTATTGAGAACCTTGGAGTATGGGCTCCATTGTATGCCATAACATTTCATATCATGCTGGGGGTGATAAGGAAAGTATGGTGTAGAAAGGAAGTTTGAGGAGTTACAGCTGATGGTAGTGGGTTTGGAGGAGGAAATGTGGAGGCCCCAAGAGGGCATTAAATGGTTCATTTATGATAGCCCCGAGAGGGCATGAAATTTGGTGAATTATGATAGCGCCGAGAGGGCATGAAAATTGTTTATTGCAAATATGGTTTGGTATGGCAAGTCTCCATTTTAGAACACACCTTCACCCTATGTTTATGGTTCCATCTATGAAGCCATCGTGAAATAGTCTTGGGGGGGAATTGTTCAAGTTTGAAATGTAATGTTTATGCATTGAAAGATTGTATGTGTATCCCAGTTTGAACCTTGTTCCCTAGCGCAGGGGTGGTTTCTTTGAGGCCTATGGTTGGGTGGAAAGCACCCATGGTCCTTGTTATTTTGTTGTGTTGCATATGAAGATTTGTGTCCAAGGGAGCAATGGAAATGGCTTGGAATGATCATCTTGCAAATTGATGTTGGATGAGAAAACTTGACATTGTGCCCTCATTTTTGAAGGAGGATTCACTAGCTTGTTCATGTTCTCAATGATCATGTTGGACAATGTTCATGCTACTAATTGTCCATATCTTTCAATGTCCATGTTCCTTACGATTTTGAAAAGTCCCTTATGTTGCCCCATTGTGATGGAAGGAGATTGTATCATTGTTACCTAATGTACGTGTAGAAGAAAATATTGATAAGGTTGTATATGCATGTTTCATTTGGAGTTTATATTGTTATGAAAGCATTGGTATGAGTCAAAAATTTGCTTTGACATCATTGTTATCATTTGAAAATGTGAAAGAAATTTTTCTCCTTGTGGTATTGTAAATGACTAGTTGATAATAACAATCCATAGATGTTATGTGATACCATTGATTGTATAAATTTAAAACTTAGCAGATTGCTTACAATCTTGTTGTGCACTCAATAATTTGGTGAGGAAGCAATGTTGATAGATAATGAGGATATAGTAATATACTAATTTTCACATTAATATATATTGTAATGATTAATGAATGTGTGTACATTGGTAATGAGGATAATAAGTAATTCTGATCCCCTTCCCTTACATGCTAGAATCATGACCTAGTCCATATGATACAACTGACAGACCCTAATAGAATATTAGTATCAGAGGCTTGTTAGGATATGAATTACCTCACTAATTTATGAGTGTTGTATCTTGAACTTGCTCGTTTGACTCGTGACGCTAACTTGAACTAGACTGTCATCCAATCTATTTGAAAACCACCTATGACTAAAATGTTAACACCTTCACACTATTCACATGAGTCTTGAACTCCTATTCAATGATAACCTTGTTTTACAATATGTAATTTCTTATGCGACTTCATAAGCTTAAAAAAAAAAAAAAAATTGTTGTGTTTTTACTAGTAAAATTTAGGGCATGACACATGATCCACGATAAATTGAACAATACTAGATACTAAATTAATATGTATATCATTGTGCACGTAAATAATAAAAATATATATCAAAATACATGTATCCATAGAAAATTTTTTACAAAAATATATATCAAAGATCATATATCCATAGACAAAGTACTCAAATATATATATATCAAAATACATAGATCCATATACAAAATGTGGCTGATCCTGCCATCAGAATGTGTATAATATCAATGTTTCTATATACAATGTGACATATGCCATCTCAAAATGTCTCATGATGCATCCTAAAAAAACTATACTATCCTAGGGTGCTGGTGGATGATCAAAATGCAGCCTCTTCGCTGCACTAGGTGGATCGGATGCCTCCTACATAAACAAAAAAGGGAAACCCAAAGTTAGACTACTAGATTTATATGATTCTACGTATCTAACATTGAATTACTCAAATGCATAATGATCTTTTCCGTATTGGAGATTAATACTATCAAAATTTCATAATAAATACATCTCTCGTTGACCTCCTGCGTCGGTCAGGAATCCTCTCGTATGCCCTCGGCAATGCTGGTACCTCTGTGATTGTGGGCTGTATATGTTCAAATACCTTTGTCAGATGAATCTACAATTTAAACTATAACATTATAATTCATAGCATGCTAAATTTATAACATATTTAATCAGTAATTCAAACTACAACTTACTATTGTAGGCTCCTCCTCAGGAGTGAGTGGCCACGTCATCAAATCTACATAACTGTCCCGTCAAACCTCATGTGCACTAGGAGTCTCCTATGAGATACAAAATAGTAGTTGTTAATATCATGAAAATTAGTTTTGAATTTATTTATGAAGATAAGTGATGCAAGAGCATCCCATGCTCATCAGGGGAACATTGAAGATCCAAGGCATTACAGAGGTCATGGAACATCTCTTGAAGTCAATTGGGCAATCCTTGCACCAATTATGGCTCATGGAAGCATACAAAGTTATAATGTTGGACTCATATGTGGAATAAAGTTGTAATTGGGCATGAGATAGGATTTTAGGATTTCATATGGTAGATGTGTCATTTGATAGGTTCATGTAGGTTGTCATGATCATATCTTGTCATTAGACAAGTCAAAATGTTCTAGAATTGAGTTTTGGGGTTTGAACAATCAGGCCCTGATTTTTAAGCCATTTTAAGGAGGGTTTTGAAGTTTGGGTATTTAGGAGTGTGACCAAGACCTATAATCTTGAAAATCCTTAGTGTGTTGGTCCCTTTGTTGAAGCCTTGGTGTGTCTAATTCCTCCTTTTGTGTCCCAGAGTTGAAAGGTACATAAGTGGTGTCCAGAGATTTCTTGGTGAGGAAAGAAAGAGAATCAGTGAGTTGGCCCTTGGGAAGGAAGAAAACTTGTTGTGAAAATGCCTCCTAAAAATCAAATGGCTAGAGAACTTGAAGAATTGAGAGAAGAGTTGGAAAAAGAGAAAAGAGAGAGGAGAGAACTTGAAGCATCTAGAGTGAGGGAAGAAAGACAGATGAGAAGAGAGAGGCTGAAGCTTATTGCAAGGATAGAATCCTTAGAAAAGGAAAGGCAAGAACCTAGAAGAGAAGAGGTTAGAGGAAGAAATCATGGAGAGAACCATGAAAAAGAAGAGGTTGGTAATGCAAGGCAAGAGCATGAGACAACAGATGATCCTGAAGAAAGGAGATTTATGAGAATCATTAAGGCAGTACAAGGTAATGGTGGGAAGAACCATATTGATTTTCCAATATACCAGGGTAAAATGGATAGTGAAGAAGTGCTAGGGTGGATAGAGGCCCTTGAGAACTACTTTGATCTTGAAGACATAGAGGCAGATAAGAAGGTAAAAGTAGCAACAACAAGACCGAGAGGAACATCACTCACTTGGTGGACTAGTGTTCAGAATGAGAGAGAGGAAAGGTGGTGCAGGACACCTAACCTATGTGGTAGGGGGGAACAAGTATCTCTGTTGTCGGACACCTTGCCACTCCATGAAAGCGAGGATTCAAGTAGATTAGGAAGTTGGAATAAATGTTTGGTCCATATTTTACAAGTTGGTCTATGTTTTTTAATAAAGGCACATGTAAGGCCCACAAGCATTTTGGTGTGGTTATAAACCAAGTGACTCCATGGGACCAAAAGGCCTTAGAATAGGGTATTTAGAGTCTAAACAGTATTAGCAAAAAGTGGTTGTTTGTTTGTTTTATGGTTGGGAACACCTATATGGTTGTTCCAACGGTCATGTAGACCTTTATATATGTCATATGTGATCTCAGTTGAAAGGGGGAGATCAGAGTGTACGGTGGTTTGGAGAAAAAATAATAAAAACTTCAATTTTCTGGAAATTTACTTAGTTGCATTTAATAAATCCATATGACCAATTTTGAGTCAATGGAATAGTTTAGAAAGTTAGGGAATGCATAAAAACTATAGTTTGAAATTTGAATTTCAAATTCAAACGGTCATATTAGTTTTGGAGGGAAAGTAGTAATTTGGTATTTGTTTGATTAAATAAATCTTTGTAACCAACTTGGTCAGTTGGACAGGTGCATATAAGCCTATTTAAGTTGTAATGAACATATGCAAGACATGAATCATTATTGGTACGGAAAAAATCATAGAAATTGTATAGAACAACAATCATACTTTCCTCTGCATCAATTAAAAAAATAAAAAATAAATGATACTTATACATACAATGGGGCTCTCTGTGCGAATGAGAATCCCTGATGATCTAGGATGCCGAATCTGTACAGGCTCATCGCCAGTAGCCACACCCTATATACAATAAATAATGTAATTAAATGAGATTACCACAAACATTTTACAAGAATGCATCAATATTTAATCAATTAGAAAACATCTAATTACCTTTCCTTTGCCAATGCATGCTGGCTCACCCCCCGCACTTTGTCCCCCTGGGGCAGGTGGTATCTGCAAGATAAAAGAAAGATTAGCAACCATATATGCTACAATATCAAATAGAAAAAAGAAATGCGAACACAACATAATGTACCGTAGATGTCTCAAGGCCAAATGAAATGGCCGAGAGTGTAGCATCATCTATCTGTCTGAGCTCCTCCTCGGTCATCAACTAAACATGAATGAAGATCACATACATGTAAAAGTCAGTATGGCTTAAAAATTAAAATTACTCTATTATAAAAATTAACTTTAAATCACATATGTCATAACAAAAAAATGTATACATGTACCGACACCGAAGGAGTCCATGCCTCTGCATTCCCCTCCTCTCTCGCATCAGGGTCTGTAGCCTCTGCACGTGCATCTGGTGTATCCTCGTCTAATACAAAATGATACTTAGGAAGATCACCTATGGGACCCAGGCAAATATTCTTGCATGTAATGCAAGTGTGAGGCACACAAACGTGTGATGAGCTAGCTGATGATGAACTGGCACCAACATCATCAACACGAGGAGGCAAGACTGACCTAGCCTGAGATATCATTAGGCTACTCAGCCTATGAATGGCTCTGATGGTCTGAGAGCTAGCCTCTGCCATAATATCTGGATGCTGCACTTGAGGAGGGGGGGAGATATCAGGGGGGGGGGGGGGGGGGGACAAAAGTGCCAAGTTTCTTCCGCTGGGAAGAGGGTCTATCCTGAGGAGCTCCTAGTCCTAAGCCCATGTTGGGCTTCATGCTCCAATAGTTCACTTTAAGTTTCAACACAAATTCTGCATATAATTTTTTAAGGAAATAAAATCGTATGTCTAAATTTCCATGTGGAGGGATATCAAAGACCATCCACCAACAGTCCCAAAAATTTTCACGTATGGCATCATTTGTGCACCATTTAATCGATAGTTTGGTTTTTTTTGGGTCAACTGGTATACCCATTTTTGGGTTAGCAAAAAGGCTTGCCAAATTGTCTTTGGTTATGTTGAGGGCCACGACCTCATCATAATCCAAACCATCATCAAACATCTGGTGCATTTCATCATGCCAACGAAGAGTGGCATTTTGTTGGTTTGTAAGAGTTTCAATGTTATCCACTATGGTGTTTAACGTGGATAAAATAGGAGCCAGTGCAGGTACATTATTGTATGTTCTATGCAAACCTCTCAACTCAGTGAGATTTTCATTTATCAAATCCTCGATTCGAGGAGGGTTTTGAGGAGGTAGAGGATCATTTGGTGAATGGTTTTTTGGGGATACTGGATCGTTTGGTGGTGGGTTGCGAGGAATATTATTCCTTGCCTCAGTGTCATCATTTTGATCAGCCATTCCTATTGAATTGCAAAACGTAATATATATTAAAAAAAAATCTAAATTTTAACCATTTTTGTCAAAAAAACCCTAGATTCAACTAAAACAAACAAAATCTTGTTAAAATCTATTAAATTTAGGTTAAAAATGAGTCGGGGGGGGGGGGAACATACCTGATATCTGATATCCGATCTGACTGGCCCAAATTCACGTGAAAATAAGGGCCGCGGGTCTATGATTTTGTGTTTAATCGATGCACAGGTATCGGATATCCGATATTATATTGGATATCTGATATTATAATATATATAATATAACATATATATTACATTTTATATATTTTTATATTATATTTTATATTTATTATATTAATTTACTATATATTATAATATAAAATATTATTATTATACTATATTATTATAATTTATAATATATTATACTTTTTTATTATATATTATATTATAAGATATTACTTTTTATTATTATATTATATTATATATATATTATATTACATTACTATATATTATAATATATGAAATATTATATTATATTATTATAATATAATATGTTATTATAATAATATTATACAATTATAATATAATAATAATATTATTATTATATTATAGTATAATAATTATTATAATAATAATATTATTATATTATAGTATAATAATAATTATAATAATATTATTATATTATAGTATAATTATTATTATGATAATAATATTATTATAATATAATAGTATGATATATTATTTAATATTATTATTATTATTTTATATCAATAATAATAATAATATTAAATAATATATCATACTATTATATGATTTTAATTATTAGTCGGATATTGGATTTAAAATCAGATATCCGATATGATATCAGATATCTGATAAGGCTCGGCTTAACCTTCCAGGTTTGGTTCCTGGATAGGTAAAAAAAAGTCAGAGTAGATTTTGAAGCACTTTTAGGCGTCTTCAAACTCTTTTTTCTTCACATCGCCACTTTTTGGCACACCATGATCCTGCACATACCCTACTCCATTTAATTAAATAATTACGTTTAATTATTTCAAAATTCTTTTCAAAACTAGTCAACTCAAGTCAACCATGGTTAAATTTGGTCAGCTTTTGGTCAAACTTGATCTTTGTGTATGTGAATATGAGCAAATGTGAGTATGAATTCCAACAACAATTTGATGCAAATTCTCATTCAACCTTTCAAAATGAAGAGATGAGGGTCTCTTAAATAGACTTTCTTGGAATTCATGAATGGTTGAGATCGATTTCAATCAACGATCAGGATTAAAGGTGAAGTTTAGTCATTAAGGGAGATTTTTAAATTAAAGAGAGTTAACAGATTTAATTTGAGTAAAATAAGGAGTTAACTGATTCAATTTGAGTAGAAAAAGGAGTTAATTGATTTAACTCATTTTTGATCAATAGTGAACTAGAAATTTCCCTTTTTGAATTGAAGAGAGATTTTGTTGAGATATTTAATTTAATAACATGAGATATGCTCTCATAATTACTTTTTCTATTTAATTAAATAGAGACACTTTTCTTATTTAATTAAATAACTTCATTTAATTAATTAGGAATGACTTCTCATTTAATTAAATAATTTTTTTTAATTAATTAGAAGTAAGTACTCCATTTAATTAAATAATTTTATTTGATTATTTCAAAATTCTTTTCGAAACTAGTCAACTCAAGTCAACCATGGTTAAATCTGGTCAACTTTTGGTCAAACTTGATCTTTGCATATGTGAATATGTAATGCCCCGCCAAGGGATCCAAATAATTAACCTAGAATTTCACTAAGTTTAGTAGCATTTTTTTTTTTTAGGAAAGCAAATACCACATATAACTAATGCACAATAATGGAAGCAATAGTAATGTCCATCTGAAAATAAACATAACATAAATAACAGATTACATTCTTTAAGATCCCTTAACGTTGAATTACATACATGAATCCATTTAGTACAACATCCACATGAAATAATAATGATAAGTCCAATGTTTATACATTACATTTCAAATACTCAATCATCCACTGTACATGTCACAGGGCATGACAAGCTCAAAAGAATATACATACATAGAATAAGCTACATCATCTTATTCTAATCCATGATACATCAAAGTAGAGATAATCACATGATACACATGATACATCATCATAGAAGTCATATACATCTATCATAAAGATCAAACATAATAAACTAAGTGCACGGTTCCTCCCAACTGTTAATAGCATCATTAGACCATCATGGATCCTAGCCATCCCTCCGTGCGTAACATTCTGAATCACCGAAGAGATCATCAGTATTACATAGTAGGATTGTCACTCCTAATAAATACAACATCATATGTAGAAGTAATCTAACATGCAAATAAAAGCATAAGATAACATCATCTAACATATCCTACTCATCAATGAAAAAGGATACATATCCACCATCATGAAGGACGCATCAGCCACGATATTTCAATGAATCTCAAAATGATAAGAGTGGAAAATACACTACCACCCGACCACATGGTACCTAAGTGGTCCACTCCCACCGTGCTAAGGAGATAAGCTCAAGTCCCAAATAGGCTATCAAATTCACATAGCACATATCTTTATAAGTCCAGGAATCCTAAAAGTATACTAACTCAAAGGTTCCAACAAAAAAATTGACATCTAATCCCAGAGACACACAATGACATGTAGGAACCTACTATGCAAGCGGGAAAGTATCATCGCAATTATCACGCACAAGTTACCCTAGCAGTTAGCTAAACTCAACGAGTCCATACTGATTTTATGCGGCCACTAGTATCCTCTTATACTGACGAGGCATACTACGAAATGCAAGGTTGTAACCATGCATCTCACTACTCCCATCCTAGCCTGTACAAGCACTCAAGGCATGCGCGAGAACAAAACACTTATCTTTTTAGGTTCATTCAGTTAGTATTAGGTGTGAATGTTATCACTTATTAATCCAACTTACAATGAGTTACCCTAGCAGCCTCTTAGGGCCCCGGCCCCCATTCCAAGCCACTTCCCGTCACTACATGCAGATATCCTACCCTAATGCTCATGGAATCATAAATCTCAAAATTACAAAAGATAATCTATAATAAAATCATCAAATATGCATAAAAAACATCAAATCTCCATGAGCTATCATCCATAGAAAATCATGAATACAATAGCTCTCTATTGGCAACTGAAGTATCACTGATAATCAAATATCCAATGGTTCTCAATAACCAAAATATATATCTCAATCATATTGATCGAAGACTCCAAAAATGGTTGAGTTAAACATGTCACAACATGACATCATAAAAAACAAATCCACATTACAGTCCTATCATGGCGACTAAAAAATAACCAAGGATAACTGATCGATGACAAAAATAATGGTTAAGTCAAGTGTCTCATACATAAAAATCCCAACTATAACAATTAGTAATCACAACCAATACATAGAGCATTCCATCACATAACCATGGTTGGGTTTATAAAGATCGAGATTAAAACATCATCATGTCACCACAATCACATAACCCCCAAGCCTCTGGTAGATGTCCTATACTGGTCAACACTAGTCAACCCAAAATCGAAAACAATAGCTTAAAGAATACACAAAAAAAACACATGTTTTGGTTATACCAAGTTTACAAAATGTAGAGATCTTAGTTTTAGTTTCCAAGTTTGAAAGGAGGAACACATATAATGTTTTTGGATAAAAGTTTTCCTTATTAGAACTAAAAAAAATCCATTTTCCAATTAATAATATTTGTTTGATAAATTCCCCACCAAACTATCAATTCTTTATTTAATAATTTAAAACAATTAAATTATTAAATAGTTGAAAGTTATTAAAGAGTCACCTTTATGAAAATAAACCTTCAATATAAATCATTTATCAAATAATAATAACTTAAATTTATAAATAACATGTTTACATATTACACATATATATATATATATATATATATATATATATATATATATATATATATATATATATATATATATATATATATATATATATATATATATATATGTAAATATATGTAAATATATAAATAGCTAATACGTTTTCATAAAATTGATTTAACAATTTCGATTGACACCATATTATATAGCAATGAGAATCGATTGTTTATAAACGTTTTAACATAAACACTTTTTTTTGCATCACATTAATACTAATTTACTCCCCCAAACACTTGTTGTGGTACGCAGTACCTGCGATCGTAGGCACTGCACCGACAGCGGGTACGTAGTACCCCTGTCGCCGCCGACCTGCAATAGTAGGTCTCTGCCTTCCGCAAGCGTGGGTAATATTCGTGCCCACTACAAATCAATATATACTGATTTATTGATTTGTATATATTGATTTGTATATATACCGTGGTTAAATCTGGTCAACTTTTGCTCAAACTTGATCTTTGCGTATGTGAATATGACCAAATGTGAGTATGATGTCAAGCAACAATTTGATGCAAATTCTCATTCAACCTTTCAAAATGAAGAGGTGAGGGTCTGTTAAATAGACTTTCCTGAAATTCATCAACGGTTGAGATCGATTTTAATCAACGGTCAGGATTAAAGGTAAAGTTCAGTCAGAAAGGGAGATTTCAAAATTAAAGGGGGTTAACATATTTAATTTGAATAAACTAAGGAGTTAACTGATTCAATTTGAGTAGAAAAAAGGAGTTAACTGATTTAACTCATTTTTTATCAATAGTGAACTAGAAATTTCCCTTTTTGAACTGAAGAGAGATTTTGTTGAGATATTTAATTTAATAAAGTGAGATATGCTCTCATAATTACTTTTTCTATTTAATTAAATAATCTTTAATTAATTAGAGACACTTTTCTTATTTAATTAAATAACTTCATTTAATTAATTAGGAATGACTTCTCATTTAATTAAATAACTTTTTTAATTAATTAAAAGTAAGTACTCCATTTAATTAAATAATTTCGTTTAATTATTTCAAAATTCTTTTTGAAACTAGTCAACTCAAGTCAATGGTGGTTAAATTTAGTCAACTTTTGGTCAAACTTGATCTTTGCGTATGTGAATATGAGCAAATGTGAGTATGAATTCTAGCAACAATTCGATGGAAATTCTCATTCAACCTTTCAAAATGAACAGATGAGGGTCTCTTAAATAGACTTTTCTAAAATTCATCAATGGTTGAGATCGATTTCAATCAACGGTCAGGATTAAAGGTGAAGTTCAGTCGTAAAGGGAGATTTCCAAATTAAAGGGAGTTAACAGATTTAATTTGAGTAAAATAAAGAGTTAACTAATTTAATTTGAGTAGAAAAAAGAGTTAACTCATTTAACTCATTTTTTATCAATAGTGAACTGGAAATTTCCCTTTTTGAATTGAAGAGATATTTTGTTGAGATATTTAATTTAATAAAATGAGATATGCTCTCATAATTAATTTTTGTATTTAATTAAATAATCTTTAATTAATTAGAGACACTTTTCTTATTTAATTAAATAACTTCATTTAATTAATTAGGAATGCCTACACATTTAATTATATAACTTTGTTTATTTAATTAGAAGTAAGTACTCCGTTTAATTAAATAATTGCGTTTAATTATTTCAAAATTCTTTTCAAAACTATTCAACCGTGGTTAAATCTGGTCAACTTTTGGTTAAACTTTATCTTTGCGTATGTGAATATGAGCAAATGTGAGTATGAATTCCAGCAACAATTTGATGCAAATTCTCATTTAACGTTTTAAAACAAAGAGATGAGGGTCTCTTAAATAGACTTTCCTAGAATTCATCAACGGTTGAGATCGATTTCAATCAACTATCAGGATTAAAGGTGAAGTTTAGTTTATAAAGGGAGATTTTTTCAAATTAAAGGGAGTTAACAGATTTAATTTGAGTAAAATAATGAGTTAACTGATTTAATTTGAGTAGAAAAAGGAGTTAACTGATTTAACTCATTTTTTATCAATAGTGAACTGGAAATTTTTCTTTTTGAACTGAAGAGAGATTTTGTTGAGATATTTAATATAATAAAATGAGATATGCTCTCATGATTACTTTTTCTATTTAATTAAATAATCTTTAATTAATTAGAGACACTTTTCTTATTTAATTAAATAACTTCATTTGATTAACTAGGAATGGCTTCTCATTTAATTAAATAACTTTGTTTAATTAATTAGAAGTAAGTACTCCGTTTAATTAAATAATTTGGTTTCATTATTTCAAAATTCTTTTCGAAACTAGTCAACTGAAGTCAATCGTGGTTAAATCTGGTCAACTTTTGATCAAACTTGATCTTTGCGTATGTGAATACGAAAAAATGTGAGTATGAATTCTAGCAACAATTCGACTGAAATTCTCATTCAACCTTTCAAAATGAATAGATGAGGGTCTCTTAAATAGTCTTTTCTGAAATTCATCATTGGTTGAGATCGATTTCAATCAATGGTCAGGATTAAAGGTGAAGTTCAGTCATAAAGGGAGATTTCTAAATTAAAGAGAGTTAACAAATTTAATTTGAGTAAAGTACGGAGTTAACTGATTCAATTTGAGTAGAAAAAGGAGTTAACTGATTTAACTCATTTTTGATCAATAGTGAACTTGAAATTTCCCTTTTTAAACTGAAGAGAGATTTTGTTGAGATATTTAATTTAATAAAATGAGATATGCTCTAATAATTACTTTTTCTATTTAATTAAATAATCTTTAATTAATTAGAGAAACGCTTCTTATTTAATTAAACAACTTCATTTAATTAATTAGGAATGGCTTCTCATTTAACTAAATAACTTTGTTTAATTAATTAGAAGTAAGTACTCCATTTAATTAAATAATTTCGTTTAATTATTTCAAAATTCTTTTCAAAACTAATCAACTCAAGTCAACCGTGGTTAAATGTGGTCAACTTTTTGTCAAACTTGATCTTTGTGTATGTGAATATGAGCAAATGTGAGTATGAATTCTAGCAACAATTCGATGCAAATTCTCATTCAACCTTTCAAAATGAATAGATGAAGGTCTCTTAAATAGACTTTCTTGGAATTCATTAATGGTTGAGATCGATTTCAATCAACGGTCAGACTTAAAGGTGAAGTTCAGTTATAAAGGGAGATTTCAAAATTAAAGGGAGTTAACGGATTTAATCTGAGTAAAATAAGGAGTTAACTGATTTAACTCATTTTTTATCAATAGTGAACTGAAAAATTTCCTTTTTGAACTGAAAAGAGATTTTGTTGAGATATTTAATTTATTAAAATGAGATATGCTCTCATAATTATTGTTTCTATTGAATTAAATAATCTTTAATTAATTAGAGACACTTTTCTTATTTAATTAAATAATTTGATTTAATTAAATAGGAATCGCTTCTCATTTAATTAAATAACTTTGGTTAATTAATTAGAAGTAAGTACTCCATTTAATTAAATAATTTAATTTTAATATTTCAAAATTCTTTTCGAAACAATTCAACTCAAGTCAACTTTGGTTAAATTTGGTCAACTTTTGGTCAAACTTGATCTTTTCGTATGTGAATATGAGCAAATGTGAGTATGAATTCCAGCAACAATTCGATGCAAATTCTCATTCAACCTTTCAAAATGAAGAGATGAGGGTCTTTTAAATAGACTTTCTTGGAATTCATCAACGGTTGAGATCGATTTCAATCAACGGTCAGGATTAAAGGTGAAGTTCAGTCATAAAGGAAGATTTCCAAATTAAAGGGTGTTAACAGATTTAATTTGAGTAAAATAAGGAGTTAACTGATTCAATTTGAGAAGAAAAAGGAGTTAACTGATTTAACTCATTTTTTATCTATAGTGAACTAGAAATTTCCCTTTTTGAACTGAAGAGAGATTTTGTTTGTATATTTAATTTAATAAAATGAGATATGCTTTCATGATTAATTTTTCTATTTAATTAAATAATTTTTAGTTAATTATAGGCACTTTTCTTATTTAATTAAATAACTTCATTTAATTAATTACGAATGCCTTCTCATTTAATTAAATAAACTTGTTTAATTAATTAGAAGTAAGTACTCCATTTAATTAAATAATTTCGTTTAATTATTTCAAAATTCTTTTTGAAACTAGTCAACTCAAGTTAGCAATGTATAAATCTGGTCAACTTTCGGTCAAACTTGATATTTGCGTATGTGAATATGAGCAAATGTGAGTATGAATTCCAGCAACAATTCGATTCAAATTTTTATTCAACCTTTTAAAATGAAGAGATGAGGGTCTCTTAAATAGACTTTCCTTAAATTCATCAACGGTTGAGATCGATTTCAATCAACGGTCAAGATTAAAGGTGAAGTTCAGTCATAAAGGAAGATTTCCAAATTAAAGGGAGTTTATAGATTTAATTTGAGTAAAATAATGAGTTAACTGATTCAATTTGAAAAGAAATAGGAGTCAACTGATTTAACTCATTTTTTATCTATAGTGAACTGGAAATTTCCTTTTTTGAACTGAAAAGAGATTTTGTTGAGATATCTAATTTAATAAAATGAGATATGATCTCATAATTACTTTTTCTATTTAATTAAATAATCTTTAATTAATTAGAGGCACTTTTCTTATTTAATTGAATAACTTCATTTAATTAATTAGGAATGGCTTCTCATTTAATTAAATAACTTTGTTTAATTAATTAGAAGTAATTGATTTAACTAAATAATTTCGTTTAATTATTTCAAAATTCTTTTCGACACTAGTCAACTCAAGTCAACCATGGTTAAATCTGGTCAACTTTTGGTCAAACTTGATCTTTGCGTATGTGCATATGAGCAAATGCGAGTATGAATTCCAGCAACAATTCGATGCAAATTCTCATTCAACCTGTCAAAATGAAGAGATGAGGGTCTCTTAAATAGACTTTCCTGGAATTCATCAACGGTTGAGATCGATTTCAATCAACGGTCAAGATTAAAGGTGAAGTTTAGTCATAAAGGAAGATTTTCAAATTAAAGGGAACTTGAAATTTCCCTTTTTGAAATAAAGAGAGATTTTGTTGAGATATTTAATTTAATAAAATGAAATATGCTTTCATAATTACTTCTATTTAATTAAATAAACTTTAATTAATTAGATGCACTTTTCTTATTGAATTAAATAACTTCATTTCATTAATTAGGAATAGCTTCTCATTTAATTAAATAACTTTGTTTAATTAATTAGAAGTAAGTACTCCATTTAATTAAATAATTTCATTTAATTATTTCAAAATTCTTTACGAAACTAGTCAACCGTGGTTAAATCTGGTCAACTTTTGGTCAAACTTGATCTCTGCATATGTGAATATGACCAAATGTGAGTATGATGTCCAACAACAATTCGATGCAAATTATCATTTAACCTTTCAAAATGAAGAGATGAGGGTCTCTTAAATAGACTTTCTTGGAATTCATCAATGGTTGAGATCGATTTCAATCAATGGTCAGACTTAAAGGTGAAGTTCAGTCATAAAGGGAGATTTCAAAATTAAAGGGAGTTAACAGATTTAATCTGAGTAAAATAAGGAGTTAACTAATTTAATTTGAGTTGAAAAAGGAGTTAACTGATATAACTCATTTTTTATCAATAGTGAACTGGAAATTTTCCTTTTTGAACTGAAAAGAGATTTTGTTGAGATATTTAATTTATTAAAATGAGATATGCTCTCATAATTACTGTTTCTATTGAATTAAATAATCTTTAATTAATTAGAGGAACTTTTCTTATTTAAATAAATAACTTGATTTAATTAATTAGGAATGGCTTCTCATTTAATTAAATAACTTTGTTTAAATAATTAGAAGTAAGTACTCCATTTAATTAAATAATTTTGTTTAATTATTTCAAAATTTTTTTGGAAACTAGTCAACTCAAGTCAACCGTGGTTAGATTTGGTCAACTTTTGGTCAAACTTGATCTTTTCGTATGTGAATATGAGCAAATGTGAGTATGAATTTCAGCAACAATTCGATGCAAATTCTTATTCAACCTTTCAAAATGAAGAGATGAGGTTCTTTTAAATAGACTTTCTTGGAATTCATCAACGGTTGAGATCGATTTCAATCAACGGTCAGGATTAAAGGTGAAGTTCATTCATAAAGGAAGATTTCCAAATTAAAGGGAGTTAACAGATTTAATTTGAGTAAAATAAGGAGTTAACTGATTCAATTTGAGAACAAAAAAGAGTTAACTGATTTAACTCATTTTTGATCTATAGTGAACTGGAAATTTCCCTTTTTGAACTGAAGAGAGATTTTGTTTGTATATTTAATTTAATAAAATGAGATATGCTTTCATAATTAATTTTTCTATTTAATTAAATAATCTTTAATTAATTATAGGCACTTTTTTAATTTAATTAAATAACTTCATTTAATTAATTAGTAATGGCTTCTCATTTAATTAAATAACTTTGTTTAACTAATTAGAAATAAGTACTTCATTTAATTAAATAATTTCGTTTAATTATTTCAAAAAAAATTCTGAAACTAGTCAACTCAAGTCAACCGTGGTTAAATCTGGTCAACTTTTGGTCAAATTTGATTTTTGCGTATGTGAATATGAGCAAATGTGAGTATGAATTCCAGCAACAATTCGATACAAATTTTTATTCAACCTTTCAAAATGAAGAG
This sequence comes from Cupressus sempervirens, assembly GCA_028749045.1. Classification (NCBI taxonomy): domain Eukaryota; kingdom Viridiplantae; phylum Streptophyta; class Pinopsida; order Cupressales; family Cupressaceae; genus Cupressus; species Cupressus sempervirens. The sequence continues at coordinate 282,531,142 of CM053791.1, forward strand.
ATGAGGGTCCCTTAAATAGACTTTCCTAGAATTCATCAACGATTGAGATAGATTTCAATAAACGGTCAATATTAAAGGTGAAGTTCAGTCATAAAGGGAGATTACCAAATTAAAGGGAGTTAACAGATTTAATTTGAGTAAAATAAAGAGTTAACTAATTTAATTTGAGTAGAAAAAAGAGTTAACTCATTTAACTCATTTTTTATCAATAGTGAACTGGAAATTTTCCTTTTTGAATTGAAGAGATATTTTGTTGAGATATTGAATTTAATAAAATGAGATATGCTCTCATAATTCATTTTTGTATTTAATTAAATAATCTTTAATTAATTAGAGACACTTTTCTTATTTAATTAAATAACTTCATTTAATTAATTAGGAATGACTTCTCATTTAATTATATAATTTTGTTTAATTAATTAGAAGAAAGTACTTCGTTTAATTAAATAATTGCGTTTAATTATTTCAAAATTCTTTTTGAAACTAGTCAACCGTGGTTAAATCTGGTCAACTTTTGGTTAAAGTTGATCTTTGCGTATGTGAATATGAGCAAATATGAGCAAATATGAGTATGAATTCCATCAACAATTCGATGCAAATTCTCATTTAACATTTTAAAACGAAAAGATGAGGGTCTCTTAAATAGATTTTCCAAGAATTCATCAACGGTTGAGATCGATTTCAATCAACGGTCAGGACGAAAGGTGAAGTTCAGTCATAAAGGAAGATTTTCAAATTAAAGGGAGTTAACAAATTTAATCTGATTAAAATAATTAGTTAACTGATTCAATTTTAGTAGAAAAAGGAGTTAACTCATTTAACTCATTTTTTATCAATAGTGAACTTGAAATTTCCCTTTTTGAACTGAAGAGAGATTTTGTTGAGATATTTAATTTAATAAAATGAGATATGCTCTCATAATTACTTTTTCTATTTAATTAAATAATCTTTAATTAATTAGAAACAATTTTCTTATTTAATTAAATAAATTCATTTAATTAATTAGGAATGGCTTCTCGTTTAATTAAATAACTTTGGTTAATTAATTAGAAGTAAGTACTCCATTTAGTTACATAATTTCGTTTAATTATTTAAAAATTCTTTTCGAAACTAGTCAACTCAAGTCAACCATGGTTAAATCTGGTCAACTTTTGGTCAAACTTGATCTTTTCGTCTGTGAATATGAGCAAATGTGAGTATGAATTTCAGCAATAATTCGATGCAAATTCTCATTCAACCTTTCAAAACGAAGAGATGAGGGTCTCTTAAATAGACTTTCCTGGAATTCATCAACGGTTGAGATCGATTTCAATCAACGATCAAAATTAAATGTGAAGTTCAGTCATAAAGGGAGATTTCCAAATTAAAGGTAGTTAACAGATTTAATTTGAGTAAAATAAGGAGTTAACTGATTCAATTTGAGTAGAAAAAGAAGTTAACTGATTTAACTCATTTTTTATCAATAGTGAACTAAAAATTTCCCTTTTTGAACTGAAGAGAGATTTTATTGAGATATTTAATTTAATAAAATAAAAAAAGCTCTCATAATTGCTTTTTATATTTAATTAAAAAATCTTTAATTAATTAGAGACACTTTTCTTATTTAATTAAATAACTTCATTTAATTAATTAGGAATGGCTTCTCATTTAATTAAATAACTTTGTTTAAATAATTAGAAGTAAGTACTCCATTTAATTAAATAATTTTGTTTAATTATTTCAAAATTTTTTTGGAAACTAGTCAACTCAAGTCAACCGTGGTTAGATTTGGTCAACTTTTGGTCAAACTTGATCTTTTCGTATGTGAATATGAGCAAATGTGAGTATGAATTTCAGCAACAATTCAATGCAAATTTTTATTCAACCTTTCAAAATGAAGAGATGAGGGTCTCATAAATAGACTTTCCTTAAATTCATCAACGGTTGAGATCGATTTCAATCAATGGTCAGGATTAAAGGTGAAGTTCAGTCATAAAGGGAGATTTTCAAATTAAACGAAGTTAACAGATTTAATTTTAGTAAAATAAGGAGTTAACTGATTCAATTTGAGTAGAAAAAGGAGTTAATTGATTTAACTCATTTTTTATCAATAGTGAACTGGAAATTTTCCTTTCTGAACAGTAGAGAGATTTTGTTGAGATATTTAATTTAATAAAATGAGATATGCTCTCATAATTACTTTTACTATTTAATTAAATAATCTTCAATTAATTAGAGACACTTTTCTTATTTAATTAACTTCATTTAATTAATTAGGAATGGCTTCTCATTTAATTATATAACTTTGTTTAATTAATTAGAAGTAAGTACTCCATTTAATTAAATAATTTTGTTTAATTATTTCAAAATTCTTTTCGAAACTAGTCAACTCAAGTCAACTGTGGTTAAATCTGGTCAACTTTTGGTCAAACTTGATGTGTAGTGCCTGCCCCTAAGTCGCATTTCTGTCATCCTTACCAAACTCTTTTAGGCCAATTTATGTTTGATGATTAGTATTATTATTTTAGAGATTATCAGATGTTGTTTTACACTCAGTTTATTATATGATGAGATTACTTGGTACTCTATATTTCATGCATGTATGATGATTATTCAATTTTTTCAGTTATTGATGATGATTAGTTAGATGGTTTATTATCACATGTGCCTTCTTATGGATACTTACCCCATACTGCATGTGTATGGTGTGCGTGTGTGTTTTATTTATGTATGGTGTTTCTGATGTGGTTAAGGAAGGGAGTCGTAGTCACCTGCTAGTCGGGATCTACACGATGCACCACTTCATGTCATTGTCTGTTTAGCTTAGAATATTGTGTTTATACATGCATGAATTTTATGCAGGTTGCAGGTACCGGGTATTGACTTCCCTGAATTGTCAGGATGAGCATACCCTATCGCACTGTCTCAATAGTAAGAGAGGGGAGATAAACTCTTAAGTCCAATTCCTAAACCATTTAGCCAATTGTCCTAATTGATAATTAGGACAAGTATTTGAGTTAAGTACCCTCTGAATGCATCAAATGATGTAATTTCGAGATTATAACCTTTTTGTTTTGATTTAGTATATGCTTTTCTATGTAGGGTGTTCGTATGTTGTTATATGAGTCCTTGATGTGTTTTCTATTAATTAAGTCTAATTAAAAAAAGATTAATTAAAGATTTAATTTAATGAAAAATTAATATGATATCTTTAATATTTAATTAATTGAGAAATTAATTAAATAAAAGAATTAAATTTAAAGGTTAAAGTTCAAAGATAAATTTAGAACATGATAATATTTATTTAATTTAATAATAATATATTTGGAGTTCATTTTTAAATAAATGCTAAATATTATTGTTATTTAAATTAATTAAATATGTTATCAATTAAGTTCTAAAATAAATTAAAAGTTGAAAGATATTAAATTATTAAGAATTCTAGATCACATGATCTAAGCATGAGTTTAAATATGAGAATTAAATTAAAAAATTAAATTATAAAAATTAATAATGTTATTTTAATTTCTTAAAAGTGCACATGAGATTAAAGTAATAAATTAATTTAAAATAGAAGTCAAGTGGAATATTAAATAAAATTATTTAATGAATCAACTTAATGTGCATAAAAGATGAATGCAAATTAAAAGAAAAGATAATAAAGGTTAATTTGGAGTTAACTGAGTTGTGCAAAGAGTCTTATCGGGTAAACGCACAATTAGTGCCCCGATTTGAAGAGAAATTGCTTATCACAACTTTGGGGGTTCATTTTTGGGATATACAAAGTTGGACGGGAATTTTTGGAGAGATAACTTTTGGAAGCAATTTTTCAGAAGGCGAATACCAAAGAAAGATTTTGGGAAGAAGGTTATTGAGAGGAGCGAATTCTCTTACAGTTCCTGGGGATTTCATAATAGCATCAGGATCAGGTAGGGTCTTGTGTTTTTTATTATCGATTAAATACGCAATTATCCTTTCCTGTCTTCTTCGTGTCTGGGGTTTGTAAATCTAAATTCTCTATGATGAATGTTTAAACATTACAATATTAGAATTTATCAGATACTTGTCTATAAACTTCTGTATACAAAATTTAAATGGGAAGGGTTGAATCTTAGACTGAAATTTTAAATTAAACGTTTGGATGAATTTTCTATATCAATATAGAGAAGGAAACAATTTTTCAATGCATATATTTATATATATATTAAAAGAAATTATTTTAATATATATATAGTTATAAATTTATATATATATTTATATCCAAACAAATTCAAATTTAAATTTAAAAAAAAATAAAATTGATAAAACACATATTCGTACTCCTTAAGAAAAAAAAATAATTTAATAATGCAATATTAAGTGGGGTGGAGGGATTTACCCCGTGCCCACCCCCACTATCGGCATAGTCGACAGAACCTGCATAGCAGGTACTGCGACTGTAGGTACGATGTACCTACTGCCGCAGGCCCTGCGTCCGTAGGACTGCGGCAGGCTGTCGACTTATATAAGCCGATAGTTATTTATATTAAATGATTTTTTTTTTTTAAACGTATTTTGTTAATTCTTTTTTTTATTATAAAAATTATGTTATTTACAAAATAGATTTTATTATTATTTAAAATTTTTAATTAATAAAATTATAATATATTTTAATTAATAATAGTTTTATTTTTATTAATATTTAATAAATAAATATTAAATGTATTTCACATAGTTTGTAAATATTAATTTATTGATAATTTTGGATTAATATTAATAAATTAATAATTAATGAATAGATTAAGATAAGTAATTAAAACAAAAAATTATTGATTAATTTAATTAAAATTAGTTTAATTAAAGTTAATTAATAATGAATATCAAATGATTAAATGGCAGATTTGAAATATTCACTTAATGGAAGTTATTATAGAAATGGGTTAATCGTAAAAGGTGAGTTGAGAAAATCTAGTTACTTGAATTCGACATTAAACTAAAACATAAACCTTACCTTAACTCAATAATATACTTTCAAATCCAATCTCTAAGACTTTGACGTTTTCTTTGTGTTCTCTGTGTTTTGGGGTTGTTTTAGTATTGACCAGTTTAGGTTGTTACCAGAGGCTCGGGATTGTGAATGTGATGTCATGATGATTTGGTCTCGATCTTTCTTAACCCGACCATGGTAATGTGATAAAATGCTCTATGACATAATTGTGTTTACTGTTTGTTATTGGTTTCCAGTTTCCTTGTGTGAAGCTGAGATGTATGTATTTGAGATACCTGACTTAACCATTTTCGAGTCTCGATCAGTTATATTTGATAACCATTTTTGAGTCTCGATCAGTTATACTTGGATTGCTTTTCGGTCGCTTGAGAGGATTGAAGTGTGTGTTATGTTCTTGATGATGTCATGTTTTGACTTGACCATTTTGGAGTCTTCGATCAGTATTGTAATTTACTATTGGGATACTTTCTTGTTGCTCATTGGAGAACCATTGGATTTTGTGATTTATCATTGATGCCTTCAGTTGCTAATAGAGAACTGTCATGATCATATGTTTATTATTTGATATTATCTGTTGCTCATGAAGAACTGATGTAATTTTGTGGCTTATCTTTTTATGATGTTTTTCAATTGCTTGTATAGGACTGAGGTTATTTTATTATGATTTTTTGATTCGTGATTTCATGAGCCTAGGGTAGGTTTTCTATGTGTAGTGGCGGGAAGTGGCTTGCAATGGGGATCGGGGCCCTAAGAGGCTACCTGGAGTAACCCATTGTAAGTTGATTTAATAAGTGAAAACATTTACACTAAATGGGAGAAAATAAACCTAACAAGATAATTGTATATTCTCTCCCATGCCTTGAGTGCTAGTACAAACTAGGATGGGGTAGAGAGAATGCTTGGTTACGACCTTGCATTCCATAGTAGGCTTCGTCAGTACGAGAGGATACTAGTGGCCGCAGGATCAGTAAGGACCCGAGATTCCTATGGGATTGCTCGGGTAACTTCTACGTGACTTTTGCGATAACACTTTCCTGCTTGCATATTAGGTTTCCTACGTGTCTTTGTGGTGCCTCTGGGGTTTAGATGTCGATCTTTTTAGAAACCCTTGAGTTAGCATACTTATAAGATTTCCTGGACTTAGAGAGTATTTATGATTATAGGTTTTGTTATCCTTGTTTGGGACTTGAGACTATCTCCTCAACGGGGTGGGAGTGGACCATTTAGCTTCCACGCGGTCGGGTGGTAGTGCTTTTCACTCTTACCATTTGAGATCCGTCTGTTGCTACCATGGCTGGAGCTTCTTAGTATGTTTGTTTATCATATTTAGATGATGTTGTATACTTATGCTTTATTCTAGTATGTTAGATTTCTTTATCATATGTTGTAGCATGTTTTAGGTGTGATATCCCTATTACTATACTACCGATGATCTCTTCGGTGACTTGGGATGTTATGCATAGGGGATGGCTAGGGCCCATGATGGTCTAATGATGTTATTGATGGTTGGGAGGAACCATGCACTTAGATTAGTTGTGTTTTATGATTGATGGATAGTTGTATTTCATGTTGAATGTTTATATCTTTATGGTGGATGGATGTATCATGTATGTTATTAGATTCATTTACCTTATTGTGCTTGTATCATGGATTCGTGGAAGTTGATGCATTTCTATTTTTACATATGTATATTCTTTTAAGCCTTTCATACCCTGTGACTTGTACAGTGGATGATTCAGCATTCCGAATTAATTTGCAAAGAGGCATTCGGAACAAATGTATAATATGGACATGAGACTTTCTGTTTATTCTTCCATATGTATGTGATAGTTGTTAGACTTAGAATTAATTAAATTTAAATGTGACTCAACATCTTGAGATCTTTAAGAAATGTAACTTGAAGGGAATGGTTGTTGATGAGTACATGTTATTGCTTCCGCTACTATGTGTTTGATGTGTATGTTATACATTCTTACTTAAAAAAAAAAATGTTTAGCAAACTTAGTGAAACTTTAGGTTAATTCTTTTGGATTCCTTGGCAGGGCGTTACATGATGTTTGTGTATGTGAATATGAGCAAATGTGAGTATGAATTCAAGCAACAATTCGATGCAAATTCTCATTCAACCTTTGAAAACGAAGAGATGAGGGTCTCTTAAATAGACTTTCTTGAAATTCATCAACGGTTGAGATCGATTTCAATCAACGATCAAGATTAAAGGTGAAGTTCAGTCATAAAGGGAGATTTCCAAATTAAAGGGAGTTAACAGATTTAATTTGAGTAAAATAAGGAGTTAACTGATTCAATTTGAGTAGAAAAAGGAGTTAACTGATTTAACTCATTTTTTATCAATAGTGAACTAAAAATTTCCCTTTTTGAACTGAAGAGAGATTTTGTTGAGATATTTAATTTAATAAAATGAGATATAAACTCATAATTACTTTTTCTATTTAATTAAATAATCTTTAATTAATTAGAGACAATTTTCTTATTTAATTAAATAACTTCATTTAATTAATTAGAAATGGCTTCTCATTTAATTAAATAACTTTGTTTAATTAATTAGAAGTAATTACTCCATTTAATTAAATAATTTTGTTTAATTATTTCAAAAAAAATTTTGAAACTAGTCAACTCAAGTCAATCGTGGTTAAATCTAGTCAACTTTTGGTCAAACTTGATCTTTGCGTATGTGAATATGAGCAAATGTGAATATGAATTTCAGCAACAATTCGATGCAAATTCTCATTCAACTTTTCAAAACGAAGAGATCAGGGTCTCTTAAATAGAGTTTTTTAGAATTCATCAATGGTTGAGATCGATTCAACGGCTAGGATTAAAGGTGAAGTTCTGTCATAAAGGGAGATTTCTAAATTAAAGGGAGTTAACAGATTTAATTTGATTAAAATAAGGAGTTAACTGATTCAATTTGAGTAGAAAAAAGAGTTAACTGATTTAACTCATTTTTTATCAATAGTGAACTGAAAATTTCCCTTTTTGAACTGAAGAGAGATTTTGTTGAGATATTTAATTTAATAAAATGAGATATGCTCTCATAATTACTTTTTCTATTTAATTAAATAATCTTTAATTAATTAGAGACACTTTTCTTATTTAATTAAATAACTCCTTTTAATTAATTAGGAATGGCTTCTCATTTAATTAAATTACTTTGTTTAATTATTCAGAAGTAAGTACACCATTTAATTAAATAATTTTGTTTAATTATTTCAAAATTCTTTTCGAAACTAGTCAACTAAAGTCAAACATGGTTAAAACTGGTCAATTTTTTGTCAAACTTGATCTTTGCGTTTGTGAATATGAGCAAATGTGAGTATGAATTTCAGCAACAATTCGATGCAAATTCTCATTCAACCTTTCAAAACGAAGAGATAAGGGTCTCTTAAATAGACTTTCCTGAAATTCATCAACGGTCAGGATTAAAGGTGAAGTTCAGTCGTAAAGAGAGATTTCCAAATTAAAGGGAGTTAACAGATTTAATTTGAGTAAAATAAGGAGTTAACTGATTCAATTTGAGTAGAAAAAAGAGTTAACTGATTTAACTCATTTTTGATCAATAGTGAACTGAAAATTTTCTTTTTTGAACTAAAGAGGACTTTGTTGAGATATTTAATTTAATAAACTGAGATATGCTCTCATAATTATTTTTTCTATTTAATTAAATAATCTTTAATTAATTAGATACACTTTTCTTATTTAATTAAATAACTTCATTTAATTAATTAGGAATGGCTTCTCATTTAATTAAATAACTTTGTTTAATTAATTAGAAGTAAGTACTCCATTTAATTAAATAATTTTGTTTAATTATTTCAAAATTCTTTTCGAAACTAGTCAACTCAAGTCAACCGTGGTTAAATCTGATCAACTTTTGGTCAAACTTGATCTTTGCGTATGTAAATATGAGCAAATGTGAGTATGAATTCCAGCAACAATTCGATCCAAATTCTCATTCAACCTTTTAAAACGAAGAGATGAGGGTCTCTTAAATAGACTTTCCTAGAATTCATCAATGGTTGACATCGATTTCAATCAACGGTCAGGATTAAAGGTGAAGTTCTCTCATAAAGGGAGATTTGAAAATTAAAGGGAGTTAACAAATTTAATTTGAGTAAAATAAGGAGTTAACTTATTCAATTTGAGTAGAAAAAGGAGTAAACTGATTTAACTCATTTTTTATCAATAGTGAACTGGAAATTTTTCTTTTTGAACGGAAGAGAGATTTTGTTGAGATATTTAATTTAATAAAATGAGATATGCTCTCATAATTACTTTTTCTATTTAATTACATAATCTTTAATTAATTAGAGACACTTTTTTTATTTAATTAAATAACTTCATTTAATTAATTTGTAATGGGTTCTCATTTAATTAAATAACTTTTTTTAATTAATTAGAAGTAAGTACTCCATTTAATTAAATAATTTTGTTTAATTATTTCAAAATTCTTTTCGAAACTAGTCAACTCAAGTCAACCGTGGTTAAATCTGGTCAACTTTTGGTCAAACTTGATCTTTGCGTATGTGAATATGAGCAAATGTGAGTATGAATTCCAACAAAAATTCAATGCAAATTCTCATTCAACCTTTCAAAACAAACAGATGTGGGTCTCTTAAATAGACTTTCCTAGAATTCATTGACGGTTGAGATCGACTTCAATCAACGGTCAAGATTAAAAGTGAAGTTAAGTCATAAAGGAAGATTTACAAATTAAAGGGAGTTAATAGATTTAATTTGAGTAAAATAAGTTGTTAACTGATTCAATTTGAGTAGAAAAATAAGTTAACTGATTTAACTCATTTTTCATCAATAGTGAAATGAAAATTTTATTTTTTGAACTGAACATAGATTTTGTTGAGAGATTTAATTTAATAAAATGAGATATGCTCTCGTAATTACTTTCTCTATTTAATTAAATAATCTTTAATTAATTAGAGACATTTTTCTTATTTAATTAAATAACTTCATTTAATTAATTAGGAATGACTTCTCATTTAATTAAATAACTTTGTTTAATTAATTAGAAGTAAGTACTCTATTTAATTAAATAATTTTGTTTAATTATTTCAAAATTCTTTTCAAAATTAGTCAACTCAAGTCAACCGTGGTTAAATCTGGTTAACTTTTGGTCAAACCTGATCTTTTCATATGTGAATATGAGCAAATGTGAGTATGAATTCCAGCAACAATTCGATGCAAATTCTCATTCAACCTTTTAAAACAAAAAGATGAGGGTCTCTTAAATAGACTTTTCTGAAATTCATCAACGATTGAGATCGATTTCAATCAATGGTTAGCATTAAAAGTGAAGCTCAGTCATAAAGGGAGATTTCCAAATTGAAAGGAGTTAACAGATTTAATTTGACTAAAATAAGGAGTTAATTGATTCAATTTGAGTAGAAAAAGGTGTTAACTGATTTAACTCATTTTTTATCAATAGTGAACTAGAAATTTCCCTTTTTGACAAGAAGAGAGATTTTGTTGAGATATTTAAGTTAATAAAATGAGATATGCTCTTATAATTACTTTTTCTATTTCATTAAATAATCTTTAATTAATTGGAGACACTTTTCTTATTTAATTAAATAACTTCATTTAATTAATTAGGAAGGGCTTCTCATTTAATTTAGTAACTTTGTTTAATTAATTAAAAGTGAGTACTCCATTTAATTAAATAATTTCGTTTAATTATTTCAAAAAAAATTTCGAAATTGGTCAACTTTTGGTCAAACTTGATCTTTGCATATGTGAATATGAGCAAATGTGAATATGAATTTCAGCAACAATTCGATGCAAATTCTCATTCAACCTTTTGAAACAAAGAGATGAGGGTCTATTAAATAGACTTTCCTAGAATTCATCAACGGTTGAGATCAATTTCAATCAACGATTAGGATTAAAAATGAAGTTCAGTCATAAAGGGAGATTTCCAAATTAAAGGGAGTTGACAGATTTAATTTGAATAAAATAAAGAATTAACTGATTCAATTTGAGTAGAAAAATGAGTCAACTGATTTAACTCATTGTTTATCAATAGTAAACTGAAAATTTCTCTTTTTGAAATGAATAGAGATTTTGTTGAGATATTTAATTGAATAAAATGAGATATGCTCTCCTAGTTACTTTTTTTATTTAATTAAATAATCTTTAATTATTTAAAGACACTTTTCTTATTTAATTATATAACTTCATTTAATTAATAAGGAATGGCTTCTCATTTAATTAAATAACTTTGTTTAATTAATTAGAAGTAAGTACTCCATTTAATTAAATAATTTTGTTTAATTATTTCAAATTTTTTTTTGAAACTAGTCAACTCAATTCAACCGTGGTTAAATCTGGTCAACTTTTCGTCAAACTTGATCTTTGTGTATGTGAATATGAGCAAATGTGAGTATAAATTCTAGCAACAATTCGATGCAAATTCTCATTCAACCTTTCAAAACGAAGAGATGAGGGTCTCTTAAATAGACTTTCCTGAAATTCATCAATGGTTGAGATCAATTTCAATCAACGGTCAGGATTAAAGGTGAAGTTCAGTCATAAAAGGGAGATTTCCAAATTAAAGTGTGTTAACAGATTTAATTTGAGTAAAATAAGGAGTCAACTGATTCAATTTGAGTACAAAAAGGAGTCAACTGATTTAGCTCATTTTTTATCAATAGTAAACCGAAAATTTCCCTTTTCGAACTGAAGAGAGATTTAGTTGAGATATTTATTTTAATAAAATGAGATATGCTCTTATAATTACTTTTTCTATTTAATTAAATAATCTTTAATTAATTAGAGACACTTTTCGTCTTTAATTAAATAACTTCATTTAATTAATTAGGAATGGCTTCACATTTAATTAAATAATTTTGTTTAATTAATTAGAAGTAAGTACTCCATTTAATTAAATAATTTTGCTTAATTGTTTCAAAAAAAATTTTGAATCTAGTCAACCGTGGTTAAATCTGGTCAACTTTTCGTCAAACTTGATCTTTGCGTATGTGAATATGAGTAAATGTGAGTATGAATTTTAGCAATAATTCGATGCAAATTTTCATTCAACCTTTCAAAATGAAGAGATGAGGGTCTCTTAAATAGACTTTCCTGGAATTCATCAACGGTTGAGATTGATTTCAATCAACGGTCAGGATTAAAGGTGAAGTTCAGTCATAAAGGGAGATTTTCAAATTAAAAGGAGTTAACAGATTTAATTTGAGTAAAATAAGGAGTTAACTGATTCAATTTGAGTAGAAAAAAGGAGTTAACTGATTTAACTCATTTTTCATCAATAGTGAACTGAAAATTTTCCTTTTTGAACTGAAGAGAGATTTTGTTGAGATATTTAATTTTAGAAAATGAGATATGCTCTCATAATTACTTTTTCTATTTAATTAAATAATCTTTAATTAATTAGAGACACTTTTCTTGTTTAGTTAAATAACTTCACTTAATTAATTAGGAATGGCTTCTCATTTAATTAAATAACTTTGTTTAATTAATTAAAAGTAAGTAGTCCATTTAATTAAATAATTTCATTTAATTACTTCAAAATTCTTTTCGAAACTAGTCAACTCAAGTCAACCATGGTTAAATATGTTCAACTTTTGGTCAAACTTGATCTTTGCATATGTGAATATGAGCAAATGTGAGTATGAATTTCAGCAACAATTCGATGCAAATTCTCATTCAACTTTTTAAAATGAAGATATTAGAGTCGCTTAAATAGACTTTCTTGAAATTCATCAACAGTTGAGATTGATTTCAATCAATTGTCAGGATTAAAGTTGAAGTTAAGTCATAAAAAGAGATTTCCAAATTAAAGTGAGTTAACAAATTTAATTTGAGTAAAATAAGGAGTTAACTGATTCAATTTGAGTAGAAAAAAGAGTTAATTGATTTAACTCATTTTTGATCAATAGTGAACTGAAAATTTCCCTTTTTGAACTGAAGAGAGATTTTGTTAAGATATTTAATTTAATAAAATGAGATATGCTCTCATAAATACTTTTCCTATTTAATTAAATAATCTCTAATTAATCAGAGACACTTTTTTTAATTAATTAAATAACTTCATTTAAATAATTAGGAATGACTTCTCATTCAATTAAATAACTTTGATTAATTAATTAGAAGTAAGTACTCCATTTAATTAAATAATTTCATTTAATTATTTCAAAATTCTTTTCGAAACTAGTCAACTCAAGTCAACTGTGGTTAACTTTGGTCAACTTTTGGTCAAACTTGATCTTTGCGTATGTGAATATGAGCAAATGTGAGTATGAATTCCAACAACAATTCGATGCAAATTCTCATTCAACCTTTCAAAATGAAGAGATGAGGGTCGCTTAAATAGACTTTCCTGGAATTCATCAACGGTTGAGATCGATTTCAATCAACGGTCAGGATTAAAGGTGAAGTTAAGTCATAAAAGGAGATTTCCAAATTAAAGTGAGTTAATAGATTTAATTTGAGTAAAATAAGGAGTTAACTGATTCAATTTAAGTAGAAAAAGGAGTTAATTGATTTAACTCAATTTTTATCAATAGTGAACTAAAAATTTCTCTTTTTGAACTGAAGAGAGATTTTGTTGAGATATTTAATTTAATAAAATGAGATATGCTCTCATAATTACCTTTTCTATTTAATTAAATAATTTTTAATTAATTAAAGACACTTTTCTTATTTAATTAAATAACTTCATTTAATTAATTGGGAATGGCTTCTTATTTAATTAAATAATTTTGTTTAATTAATTAGAAGTAAGTACTCCATTTAGTTAAATACTTTCGATTAATTATTTTTAAAAAAAATTTAAAACTAGTCAACTCAAGTCAACCATAGTTAAATCTAATCAACTTTTGGTCAAACTTGATCTTTATGTATGTGAATATGAGCAAATGTGAGTATGAATTCTAGCAACAATTCGATGCAAATTCTCATTCAACCTTTCAAAATGAAAATATGAGGGTCTCTTAAATAGACTTTCCTCGAATTCATCAACAGTTGAGATCGATTTCAATCAACGGTCAGGATTAAAGGTGAAGTTTAGTCATAAAGGGAGATTTTTAAATTAAAAGGAGTTCACCGATTTAATTTGAGTAAAATAAAGAGTTAACTGATTCAATTTGAATAGAAAAAGGAGTTAAATAATTTAACTCATTTTTTATCAATAGCGAATTGAAAATTTCCCTTTTTGAACTGAAGAGAGATTTTGTTGAGATATTTAATATAATAAAATGATATATATTCTCATAATTACTTTTTTTATTAATTTAAATAGTCTCTAATTAATTAGGAATGGCTTCTCATTTAATGAAATAACTTTTTTCAATTAATTAGACGTAAGTACTCCATTTAATTAAATAATCTCGTTTAGTTACTTAAAAATTCTTTTTGAAACTAGACAACTCAAGTCAACCGTGGTTAAATCTTGTCAACTTTTGGTCAAACTTGATCTTTGCGTATGTGAATATGAGCAAATGTGAGTGTGAATTTCGGCAACGATTCGATGCAAATTCTTATTCAACCTTTCAAAACGAAGAGATGACGGTCTCTTAAATAGACTTTTCTCGAATTCATTAACGGTTGAGATCGATTTCAATCAACGGTTAGGATTAAAGGTGAAGTTTATTCATAAAAGGAGATTTCCAAATTAAAGAGAGTTAACAAATTTAATTAAATAGAGACACTTTTCTTATTTAATTAAATATTTTTTTTTAATTAATTAGGAATGGCTTCTCATTTAATTAAATAACTTTGTTTAATTAATTAGAAGTAAGTACTCCATTTAATTAAATAATTTTGTTTAATTAGTTCAAAATTCTTTTCGAAAATAGTCAACTCAAGTCAACTGTAGTTAAATCTGGTCAACTTTTGGTCAAACTTGATCTTTGCAGATGTGAATATGAGCAAATGTGAGTATGAATTTCAGCAACAATTTGATACAAATTCTCATTCAACCTTTCAAAACGAAGAGATGAGGGTCTCTTAAATAGACTTTCTTGAAATTCATCAACGGTTGAGATCAATTTCAATCAACGGTCAGGAGTAAAGGTGAAGTTTAGTCATAAAGAGAGATTTCCAAATTAAAGAGAGTTAACCGATTTAATTTGATTAAAATAAGGAGTTAACTGATTCAATTTGAGTAGAAAATGAGGTTAACTGATTTAACTCATTGTTTATCAATAGTGAATTGGAAATTTCCCTTTTCGAACTAAAGAGAGATTTTATTGAGATATTTAATTTAATAAAATTAGATATGCTCTCGTAATTACTTTTTCTATTTAATTAAATAATCTTTAATTAATTAGAGACACTTTTCTTATTTAAGTAAATAACTTCATTTAATTAATTAGGAATGGCTTATCATTTAATTAAATAACTTTGTTTATTTAATTAGAAGTAAGTACCCCATTTAATAAAATAATTTTGTTTAATTATTTCAAAAAAAATTTCGAAACTAGTCAACTCATGTCAATCGTGGTTAAATCTGGTCAACTTTTGGTCAAACTTGATCTTTGCGTATGTGAATATGAGTAAATGTGACTATGAATTACAGCAACAATTCGATGCAAATTCTCATTCAACATATCAAATCGAAGAGATGAGGGTCTCTTATATAGACTTTCTTGGAATTCATCAACGGTTGAGATCGATTTCAATCAACGGTCAGGATTAAAAGTGAAGTTCAGTCATAAAGGGAGATTTTCAAATTAAAGGGGGTTAACAGATTTAATTTGAGTAAAATAAAGAGTTAACTGATTCAATTTGAGTAGAAAAAGGAGTTAACTGATTTAACTCATTTTTTATCAATAGTGAATTAGAAATTTCCCTTTTTGAACTGAAGAGAGATTTTGTTGAGATATTTAATTTAATAAAATAAGATATGCTCTCATAATTACTTTTTCTATTTAATTAAATAATATTTAATTAATTAGAGACACTTTTTTATTTAATTAAATAACTTCATTTAATTAATTAGGAATGGCTTCTCATTTAATTAAATAACTTTGTTTAATTAATTAGAAGTAAGCACTCTATTTAATTAAATAATTTCGTTTAATTATTTTAAAATTCTTTTCGAAACTAGTCAACTCAAGTCAATCGTGGTTAAATCTGGTCAACTATTGGTCAAACTTGATGTTTGCGTATGTGAATATGAGCAAATGTGATTATGAATTCCAGCATCAATTCGATGCAAATTCTCATTCAACCTTTCAAAATGAAGAGATGAGGGTCTCTTAAATAGACTTTCCTGGAATTCATCAACGGTTGAGATCGATTTCAATCAACTGTCAGGATTAAAGGTGAAGTTCAATCATAAAGGGAGATTTCCAAATTAAAGAGAGTTAACAGATTTAATTTGAGTAAAATAAGAAGTTAACTGATTCAATTTTAGTAGAAAAAAGAGTTAACTCATTTTTGATCAATAGTGAACTAGAAATTTCCCTTTTTGAACTGAAGAGAGATTTTGTTGAGATATTTAAGTTAATAAAATGAGATTTGCTCTCGTAATTACTTTTTCTATTTAATTGAATAATCTTTAATTAATTAGAGACACTTTTTTTATTTAATTAAATAACTTCATTTAATTAATTAGGAATGACTTCTCATTTAATTAAATAACTTTGTTTAATGAATTAGAAGTAAGTACTCCATTTAATTAAATAATTTCGTTTAATTATTTTAAAATTCTTTTCGAAACTAGTCAACTCAAGTCAACCGTGGTTAAATTTGGTCAACTTTTGGTCAAAAATTGATCTTTGCGTATGTGAATATGAGCAAATGTGTGTATGAATTTCAGCAACAATTCGATTCAAATTCTCATTCAACCTTTCAAAATGAAGAGATGAAGGTCTCTTAAATAGACTTTCTTGGAATTCATCAACGGTTGAGATCGATTTCAATGAACAGTCAGGATTAAAGGTGAAGTTCAGTCATAGAGGGAGATTTCCAAATTAAAGGGAGTTAATAGATTTAATTTGAGTAAAATAAGGAGTTAACTAATTCAATTTGAGTAGAAAAAAGAGTTAACTGATTTAACTCATTTTTGATCAATAGTGAATTAGAAATTTCCCTTTTTGAATTGAAAAAAGATTTTGTTGAGATATTTAATTTAATAAAATGAAATATGCTCTCGTAATTACTTTTTCTATTTAATTAAATAATCTTTAATTAATTAGAGACACTTTTTTTATTTAATTAAATAACTTCATTTAATTAATTAGGAATGACTTCTCATTTAATTAAATATGTAGTGCCTGCCCCTGGTTCACATTTATTTATCGTTGCTGAACTCTTTTAGAACTAGTTTTATGTTGTTGGTTAGTAGCATTCTTTTGAGATTATCAGATTTTGCGCTATGGATTCAGTTTATTATGTGATGAGATTACTTAGACTCTACATTTCATGTATGTATAATGATTATTTTTAATGTTCGCAATTATTGATGATGATTATTACATTGCTTTCAATTATTAATGATGATTGGTAAGATGATTTATTATCATATGTGCTTTCTTTTGGATACTTACCCCATACTGGCATGTGTATGGTGTGCGTGTTTGCCTTGCGTGTTTGCTTTTGTATGGCGTGTCTGATGTGGTTAAAGAAGGGAGTCGTAGTCACCTGCTAGTCGAGATCTACAAGATGCATCACTTCCTATCATTGTCTGTTTAGTTTAGTATATATTGTGTTTGTACATGCATAGTTTTTATGCAGGTTGCAGATACCGAGTATTGACTTCCCTGAATTGCCAAGATGAGCGTACCCTATCACACTATCTCAATGATAAGAGAGGGGAGATAAATTCTCAAGTCCAAATCCCAACCCTTTGAGCCATTTGTCCTAATTAAAAAATTAGGACAAGTATCTGAGTTGAATACCCACCGAATGTGTCGGATGACATATTTCATAATTTTTAACCCTTTAGATTTATTTTGTATAATTTGTTCTATGATGGGTTTTCATATTTTATCTTGGAGTTCTATGGTGAATTTTCCATTAATTAAGTCTTAATAAATAGATTTAATTAATAAATTATTTATTTGAGAAAATTAATAAAATATCATAATCTTTGATATTTTAATTGTAATTAATTAAATGTGGATTATTGGAGAAAATGAATTAAATAAAAGAAAATTAAAAATTAAAATTAATAATAATTATAAAATAATAATAAAGTAATAAATAAAATAATAATAATAAAAGTTATAAAAATTAAAATGAAAGTTATAAAATTTAAAAAGAGATTATTTAAAAAGTAAATTGGAGTTATAAGCTTGCATGAGAATTAACATGTGTCAACAACACGGGGGTTAGTGCATCAATTAAGCACAAGGTGTCTACAATTCTATGACTCATTAAAAAGAATTGGAAAAGACTCATGCTTAGTTGGTGACACCTTTCAACAAACAATCCAAAAGTTTCTTGAGAGCTCTTTATATTCAAGCATTCATAGAAGTTTGGGAGGGGGTGGCAAGTAATTGGTGCATTGGAGGATTTAAGAACTCTGAAGAAGGGAGCTTGCTTTGCGGGTTTTCTTAAGAAGAGCTAATTAGCATCAGAATACAAGTAGATTTTTTTTATTTTTCTTATGCTATTTTCGTATCATGCATTCCTGTCTTCTTCGTGTCTTCCATATGTCTTCTGAGGAATTTCATATTTTTATTGTATGCATTTTCAATTTGAGCAATTAAATTTATTTAAAAATTTTATATGCATGGATTTTTAAAAAAAGAGAGAAACGGGTTTGGGTTCGAATTAGAATCAAATTGAAATAGATTTGAAAATGGTTTCAAGATTTATGGCCAAATCAATTAGTGAAATTATTGGATAAATTTAGAGAACAATTACCTTTTAAGAAGAAATTTTTTTAATTGTCTTGTCGCTGCCCCTTGGATAGATCCGAACTCAGTCATTCATAACTTTTTATCAGAATTGAATTTATTCGATCGCTCCAATCAAAAGTGGTGCAACTTGGCCCTCTCCAACATATTTAAATTTCAGCCCGATCCAATAGTTTATTACGAAGATATGAGCTTCGTAATGAGATTATTTTATTCAAGGACAGATATTTCTCCATTTTTCATAACCAAGAGTTCTTTATCCTTAAACTTCACAAAAATAATAGATCAAAGCATTGAAATGAATTAAAGATATTATTGAAATCTTTCTTTATTATAATCTTATTAATATGCATTAATTTTATATGATTTATTATCTAATCTAATTAAATCAAATTTAATTAAGATTAATTAATAATAGAAGAAGTGTAATTAATTACTAGTCAATCTAAGTAAATGGATGAGAGAAAATTAAAAGAAAAGAGATACTAATGATTTAGTTGTTATTCATTGATTGGTTCGAATATCAATCATTATAATTGAATATTGAAATTATTAGTGAATTATTATTTATTAATAATTGTTAAGTTTAACAAATTATTAATGAAAGATAGTATAAATAAATTTATATAATTATTAATTGATTCAATTTAGTTCAATCTAATTGAGATTAGTTAATAATTGAAGTATAGTATTAAGAATTTAGTTGAGATCAAATTAAGGGGGGGAAAATACAATGGAAATGAATTCATGTTATCATGAATGAAATTGTGATTAATGATGTTAGTAATCATTATACTTAGAATCATCAAAGATTATTTTGGACAAATGATTACCTATTGATTATTGGTAAATCTTATCTAGAGAACGATTCTTAAAGAAGTTATATTTAATTTACTAGTGACATCATTGTTAACAAAAATGATAAAGAATTTGTTATCGTAGATTTATTTTAACTTGTTATTAGATATTAAACTATTACTAATCCTAATGTTAATGAAATGGAATATAGTTGATTGATAATTAGTTGAATCAAATGAGATTTAACTAAATGATTATCAATAATACGAGTTTGTCAAAGAAATGTTAGTTTTCATTGATAGAATGACAAAGGTGGTTATTATAGATTTATTAATAAAAATTTTAATATAATTTGTCATTAAAAATTAGCAAGTTATTATTATTGAACTATGAATATGAACATTTGTGTATGGTTGACTTTTAGTTATAAGTTAACTAAATTTTCATTGGGTTGATGGTTTGGTTGTGAAATTATTAATTAAATCAATTAACTAAAGTTAATTGGATTTAATCAATAATTATGTTATGTAATAAAGATTTGATTGATATAATTCTTTTAATAAGATTGTAAAAATATTGATATCAAGTTGATAGGTCTTATTTTTATGACTGGAATGATGACCCTAGATATTTAATAGTGAAGACTTAGTAATATTTAATTGAGGACTATTAGAATATGGACTTATGTTAATTGATTGATGTAATTAATTATTTTAATAAAGTTATAATCTCTTATTCGAAGAATGCTAATTGGACCTCTTATAATATAACGAATAATAATCTTTAAAAAGTTGAAAGGTTAATCAATTATAATATGGATCATGATTAAATATAAAGGACAATTTAATTAAGGTCAATGATGATCAGTTTAGTGAATATTTATCCTTAAGTAATTCTTAGAATATAATTCTTAATAATGGAAGGGTAATGCTATCGGGAGAACAATTGGGTTGACTTGTAGGTCAAATGATGAAACTTAAAACACTTGAAGTATACTTGCAAACAGAAAACTAAAAACTCTTACACATTATTCAACTATAGGAATTTATTAAACCAAAACATGTGTTTGCATCGTGTATTCTATATGCTTCTTGTTTTGGATTTTGGGTTGACTAGTGTTGACCAGTCCTAGGATGTTACTAGAGGCTCGGAGGTTATGAGATGTGATGGCATGTTGATCTTATTTGGTCTTGATCTTTATAAGCCCAACCATGGTTATGTGATCGTATGCTCTATGAAATTTTTGTATTTGTTCTTCAGCCTTCATGTGTGAAGCTGAGAAGTATATATATCTGAGATGCTTGAGCTAATCATTTTTTATTCATCGATCAGTTATCCTTGGATTACTTTCTAGTCGCCATAATGAGACTAAAATGTGGATTTATTTTTTGATGATGTCATGTTGTGACAAGTTTGACTCAACCATTTTAGAGTCTTCGATCAGTATGATTTTGAGATATTCTTGGTTGCTAGTTGAAAACCATTTATCTTGAGATATATTTTGATTATTGAGAACCAATTGATACTTATGATTATCAGTGATGCCTTCAGTTGCCAATAGAGAACTATTGTGGTCATGATTTTCTATGAATATTTTTTCAAATGCTCATGGAGATTTGATGATTCTTATCTTGGAGATTTGATGATTCTTATTATGGATCTTTGATATTTTTATGCATATTTGATGATTTTATTATGGATTATCTTTTATGATTTTGAGATTTATGATTCCATGAGCTTAGGGTAGGTAATCTACTTGTAGTATCGGGAAGTGGCTTGCAATGGGCACCGGGGCCCTAAGTGGTTGCCAGGGTAACTCATTGTAAGTTTGGTTAATAAGTGATAACATTTACACACTAAATGGGGATTAAATGAACCTAAAAAGATAATTGTTGATGTTCTCGCCCATGCCTTGAGTGCTTGTACAGGCTAGGATGGGAGTAGTGAGAACGCATGGTTGCGACCGTGCATTCCATAGTATGTCTTGTCAGTATGAGAGGATACTAGTGGCTGCATGAGATTAGTATGCACCTGTGGAGTTTAGCTAATTGCCAGGGTAACTTGTACGTGATAAATGCGATGACACTTTCCCGCTTGCATAGTAAATTTTCTACATGTCATTGTGTGCCTCTGGGAATTAGATGTCAATTTTGTGTGTGTTGAAACCTTTGAGTTAGTATACTTTTAGGATTCTTGGACTTATAAAGATTTGTGCTTCGTGAATTGATATCCTGTTTGAGACTTGAGATTATCTCCTCAGCACGGTGGGAGTGGACCACTTAAGTTCCACGCGGTCAGGTGGTAGTGTATTTTCACTCTTATCATTTGAGATCTGTCTGAGACACCGTGGCTGGAGTATCTTTGGTTGGTAATTATTCTTCATTATGTTCTTGGAGCATTATGATAGATTATATACTTTATGATGGATGTATTTACTGGTATTTTTCTTATATTGATGATTTGCTTTACTTTGCATATGTTAGTTGATGATTTATTATGTTTTACTTTGCATGTTAGTAGGATGTTTTAGGAGTGACATTCTTACTATGTTAATATCGATGATCTCTTTGGTACTTTGAAATATTACGCACGGAGGGATGGCTAGGATCTACGATAGTCTAATGATGCTATTTAAAGTTAGGAGGAACCATGCACTTAGTTATTTATGTTTGTGATATATGGTTATCTTTTGTGATTGATGTTTATATCTTTTGTGATGATGTATCATATATGATATGTGGTTTCATTTATGTTATTGCATCATGAATTAATATTAGATGATGATGATGTACTTTATTTACTTGGATGTTTATTCTTTTAAGCTTTTCATACCCTGTGATATGTACAGTGGATGATTGAGCTAAACTAAAATATAATTACAAAAGGACACTTGTATATTGTTTAAGTACATTAGATGTATCATTGTTATTTCATAAGGATGGGATGTTAGATGAGTAGTTAATTTAGATGTGATACAACGTTAAGGGATCATTAAAGAATGTAGCCTGTTATGTATAGATGTTATGCTTATTTTTATTTAAATTGTTGCTATTGCTTTCACAAATGTTATGAATGGTTTTATCTTTCATGTATAAAAAAAAATTGTTTGGCAAACTTAGTAAAATTCTTTGGATCCCTTGGCAGGGCATTACATTTGATATCAGAGCCCGAGTTTTAACATTGGGAGCTTTGGGTATATTGGAATGCTACTAGTTATTAACTAATTGAATAAAATTAAAACTTAAAACTATCATGTGTATCTTTTTCAAATTGAAAACTTGAAACTAGGTGAACTGAAACAGAACTTGAAACTGTTACTTGCATATTTTTTATATTTCAACACTTAGCTTTGAAAATTAAAATTTTTACTGAAAATCTAAATGAAGGCAAAACTAAAAATTAAAAATCATTCTAGATGCAAAACATGTATCTTTTATCTATGTTGTAAGGTAGTAAACCTCTGTTTATCTTTGCAATCATTAAGTTGCTCTTGTTTAGAATGAATTAAGGGATCTATTTTAGTAGTTGTTAAAAGAATAAATGTTGGATCGATATAGTTTTCGATTTACCATTAAAGTAGAATCATATTGCTCTAAGGGTGTTGTAATATCGTCAGTGGAAACATATTTCCCTATAGAGGGAAAGGGTTCAATGGGACCCACATAGTGAGTATCTTAGTTTTTCATTCCTGTAGGCTTCCAGGAGTAAGCCTAATCCTAGGGGGTGTGGATGTAGTGCCTGCTCTTGGTTCATATTTTGTTATCGTTGCTGAACTCTTTTAGAACTAGTTTTATGTTGTTGGTTAGCAGCATTCTTTTGAGATTATCAGATATTGTGCTATGGATTCAGTTTATTATGTGATGAGATTACTTAGACTCTACATTTCATGTATGTATAATAATTATTTTTAGTGTTCACAATTATTGATGATGATTATTACATTGATTTCAATTATTAATGATGATTAGTAAGATGAGTTATTATCATATGTGCTTTCTTATGGATACTTACCCCATACTTGCATGTGTATGGTGTGTGTGTTTGCCTTGCGTCTTTGCTTTTGTATGGCATGCCCGATATGGTTAAGGAAGGGAGTCATAGTCACCTGCTAGTTGGGATCTACACGATGCACCACTTCCTACCATTGTTTGTTTAGTTTAGTATATATTGTGTTTGTACATGCATGATTTTTATGCAGGTTGCAGGTACCAAGTATCAACTTTCCTGAATTGCTAAGATGAGCGTACCCTATCACATTATCTCAATGATAAGAGAGGGGAGATAAATTCTCAAGTTCAAATTCTAACCCTTTGAGCCATTTGTCCTAATTGAAAAATTAGGACAAGTATCTGAGTTGAATACCCACCGAATGTGTCGAATGACATATTTCGTGATTTTTAACTCTTTAAATTTATTTTGTATAATTTGTTCTATAATGGATTTTCATATTTTATCTTGGAGGTCTATGGTGAATTTTCCATTAATTAAGTCTTAATAAATAGATTTAATTAATAAATTATTTATTTGAAAAAATTAATAAAATATTATGATCTTTGATATTTTGATTGTAATTAATTAAATGTGGATTATTGGAAAAAATTAATTAAATAAAAGAAAATTAGAAATTAAAATTAATAATAATTATAAAATAATAATAAAGTAATAAATAAAATAATAATAATAAAAGTTATAAAAATTAAAATGAAAGTTATAAAATTTAAATAGAGATTATTTAAAAAGTAAATTGGAGTTATAAGCTTGCATGGGAATTAACATGTGTCAACAACACGGGGGTTAGTGCATCAATTAAGCACAATGTTTCTACAATTCTATGACTCATTAAAAAGAATTGGAAAAGACCCATGTTTAGTTGGTGACACCTTTCAGCGGTTTCAAGAAGCAATCCAAAAGTTTCTTGAGAGCTCTTTATATTTAGGTATTCATAAAAGCTTGGGAGGGGGTGGAAAGCAATTGGTGTATTGAAAGACTCAAGAACTCTAAAGAAGGGAGCTTGCTCTGCGGATTTTCTGAAGAAGAGTGAATTAGCATAAGAATCTAGATAGATTCTTGTGATTTTTTTAATGCTATTTTCACATCATGCATTCCTGTCTTTTTCGTGTCTTCCATATGTCTTCTGAAGAATTTCATATTTTTATTGTATGCATTTTCAATTTGGGCAATTAAATTTATTTGAGAATTTTATATGCATGGATTTAAAAAAAAGAGAGAAACGAGTTTGGGTTTGAATTAGAATCAAATTGAAATAGATTTGAAAATGGTTTCAAGATTTATGGCCAAATCCATTAGTGAAATTATTGGATAAATTTAGAGAACAATTACCTTTTAAGAAAAAAAAAATTTAATTGTCTTGTCGCTACCCCTTGGATAGACCCGAACTCAGTCATTCATAACTTTTTATCGAAATCGAATTTATTCGATCGCTCCCGTCAGAAGTGGTGCAACTTGGGCCTCTCCAACATATTTAAATTTCGGTTCGATCCAATGGTTCATTAGGGAGATATGGCCGTCGTAATGAGACTATTTTATTCAAGGACAGATATTTCTCTATTTTTCATAACCAAGAGTTCTTTATCGTTAAACTTCACAAAAATAATATATCAAAGCATGGAATGAATTAAAGATATTATTGAAATCTTTCCTTATTAGAATCTTATTAATATGCATTAGTTTTATATGATTTATTATCTAATCTAATTAAATCAAATTTAATTAAGATTAATTAATAATATAAGAAGTGTAATTAATTACTAGTCAATCTAAGTAAATGGATAAGAAAAAATTAAAAGAAAAGAGATACTAATGATTTAGTTGTTATTCATTGATTGGTTCGAATATCAATCATTATAATTGAATATTGAAATTATTAGTGAATTATTATTTATTAATAATTGTTAAGTTTAACAAATTATTAATGAAAGATAGTATAAATAAGTTTATATAATTATTAATTGATTCAATTAAGTTCAATCTAATTGAGATTAGTTAATAATTGAAGCATAGTATTAAGAATTTAGGTGAGATCAAATTAAGGAGGGAAAAATACAATGGAAATGAATTCATGTTATCATGAATGAAATTGTGATTAATGAAGTTGGTGATCATTATACTTAGAATCATCAAAGATTATTTTGGACAAATGATTATCTATTGATTTTTGGTAAATCTTATCTGTGGAACGATTCTTAAGGAAGTTATATTTAATTTACTAGTGACATCATTGTTAGCAAAAATAATAAAGAATCTATTATCGTAGATTTATTTTAACTTGTTATTAGATATTAAACTATTACTAATTCTAATGTTAATGAAATAGAATATAGTTGATTGATAATTAGTTGAATCAAATGAGGTTTAACTAAATGATTATCAATAATACAGGTTTGTCAAAGAAAAGTTAATTTTCATTGATAGAATGGCGAAGGTGGTCATTATAGATTTATTAATAAGATTTTCAATATAGTTTGTCATTAAATATGAGCAAGTTATTATTATTGAACTATGAATATAAACATTTGTGTATGGTTGACTTTTAGTTATTAGTGAACTAAATATTCATTGGGTTGATGGTTTGGTTGTGAAATTATTAATTAAATCAATTAACTAAAGTTAATTGGATTTAATCAATAATTATATTATGTAATAAAGATTTAATTGATATAATTCTTTTAATAAGATTGTAGAAATATTGATATCAAGTTGATAGGTCTTATTCTTATGACTTGAATGATGACCTTAGATATTTAATGGTAAAGACTTAGTAATATTTAATTGAGGACTATTAGAATATGGCCCTATGTTAATTGATTGATATAATTGATCATTTTAATAAAGTTATAATCTCTTATTTGAAGAATGATAATTAGACCTCTTATAATATAAAGAATAATGATCTTTAAAAAGTTGAAAGGTTAATCAATTAGAATATGGATCATGGTTAAATATAAAAGACAATTTAATTAAGGTCAATGATGATCAGTTTAGTGAATATTTATCCTTAAGTTATTCTTAGAATGTAATTCTTAATAATGGAAGGGTAATACTATCGGGAGAACAATTGGGTTGACTTGTAGGTCAAATGATGAAACTTAAAACACTTGAAGTATAGTTGCAAACAGAAAACTGAAAACCCCTACACATTATTCAACTATGTGAATTTAGTAAACTAAAATATGTGTTTGCATCGTGTATTCTATATGCTTCTTGTTTTGAGTTTTGGGTTGACTAGTGTTGACCAATCCAAGGATGTTACTAGAGGCTCAGAGGTTATGAGATGTGATGGCATGTTGATCTTATTTGGTCTTGATCTTTATAAGCCCAATCATGGTTATGTGATCGTATGCTCTATGAAATGTTTGTATTTGTTCTTCAGCCTTCATGTGTGAAGCTGAGATGTATATATATCTAAGATTCTTGAGCTAATCATTTTTGAGTCATCGATTAGTTATCCTTGGATTACTTTCTGGTCGCCATGATGGGAATGAAATGTGGATTTATTTCTTGATGATGTCATGTTGTGACATGTTTGACTCAACCATTTTGGAGTCTTCGATCAGTATGATTTTGAGATATTTTTGGTTGCTTGTTGAGAACCATTTATCTTGAGATATATTTTGGTTATTGAGAACCAATTGATACTTATGATTATCAGTGATTCCTTCAGTTGCCAATAGAGAACTGTTGTGATCATGATTTTCCATGGATGCTTTTTCAGATGCTCATGGAGATTTGATGATTCTTATTTTGGAGATTTGATGATTCTTATTATGGATATTTGATGCTTTTATGCATATTTGATAATTTTATTATAGATTATCTTTTATGATTTTGAGATTTATGATTCCATGAGCTTAGGGTAGGTAATCTACTTGTAGTGTCGAGAAGTGGCTTGCAATGGGGGCTAGGGCCCTAAGTGGTTGTCAGGATAACTCATTGTAAGTTTGGTTAATAAGTGATAAAATTTACACACTAAATGGAGATTAAATGAACCTAAACAAATAATTGTTGATGTTCTTGACCATGCTTTGAGTGCTTGTACAGGCTAGGATGGGAGTAGTGAGAACGCATGGTTGCGACCGTGCATTCCGTAGTATGCCTTGTTAGTATGAGAGGATACTAGTGGCTGCATTAGATCAGTATGGACCCGTGGAGTTTAGCTAACTACCAAGGTAACTTGTATGTGGTAAATGTGATGACACTTTCCCGCCTACATAGTAGGTTTCATACATGTTATTGTGTGCCTCTGGAAATTAGATGTCGATTTTGTGTGTGTTGGAACTTTTGAGTTAGTATACTTTTAGGATTCCTGCACTTATAGAGATTTATGCTTCATAAATTGATATCCTGTTTGGGACTTGAGATTATCTCCTCGGCACGGTGGGAGTGGACCACTTAGGTTCCACGCGGTCGGGTGGTAGTGTATTTTTACTCTTATCATTTAAAATTCGTCTAAGACACTGTGGCTGGAGTATCCTTGGTTGGTAATTATTCTTCATTATGTTCTTGGAGCATTATGATAGATAATATACCTTACGATGGATGTATTTACTGGTATGTTTCTTATATTGATGATTTTCTTTACTTTGCATATGTTAGTTGATGATTTATTATGCTTTACTTTGCATGTTAGTAGGATGTTTTATGAGCGACATTCCTACTATGTTAATACTGATGATCTCTTCGGTGCTTTGGAATGTTACACATGGAGGGATGGCTAGGATCTACGATGGTCTAATGATGCTATTTACAGTTGAGAGGAACCGTGCACTTAGTTATTTATCTTTGTGATATATGGTTATCTTTTGTGATGGATGTTTATATCTTTTGTGACAATGTATCATGTATGATATGTGGTTTCATTTATGTTATTGCATCATAGATTAATATTAGATGATGATGATATACTTTATTTACTTAAATATTTATTCTTTTAAGCTTTTCATACCCTGTGATATGTATAGTGGATGATTGAGCTAAACTAAAATATAATTACAAAAGGACACTTGTATATTGTTTAAGTACATTGGATGTATCATTGTTATTTCATAAGGATGGGATGTTAGATGAAAAGTTAATTTAGATGTGATACAATGTTAAGAGATCTTTAAAAAATGTAACATGTTATGTATATATCTTATGTTTGTTTTCATTTGAATTATTTCTATTGCTTTCGCAAATGTTATGAATAGTTTTATCTTTCATGTTAAAAAAAAAAATTGTTTGGCAAACTTAGTAAAATTCTTTGGATCCCTTGGCGGGGCATTACAAAATAACTTTGTTTAATTAATTAGAAGTAAGTACTCCATTTAATTAAATAATTTCGTTTAATTATTTCAATTTTTTTTTTGAAACTAGTCAACTCAAGTCATATCGTGGTTAAATCTGGTCTACTTTTGGTCAAACTTGATCTTTGCATATGTGAATATGAGCAAATGTGAGTATGAATTTCAGCAACAATTCAATGAAAATTTTCATTCAACCTTTCAAAATGAAGAGATGAGGGTCTCTAAAATAGACTTTCCTAAAATTCATCAACGGTTGAGATCGATTTCAACCAACGGTCATTATTAAGGGTGAAGTTCAGTCATAAAGAGAGATTTCTAAACTAAAGGGAGTTAATAGATTTAATTTGAGTAAAATAAAGAGTTAACTGATTCAATTTGAGTAGAAAAACGAGTTAACTCATTTAACTCATTTTTGATCAATAGTGAATGGAAAATTTTCCTTTTTGAACTGAAGAGAGATTTTGTTGAGATATTTAATTTAATAAAATGAGATATGCTCTCATAATTACTTTTTCTATTTAATTAAATAATCTTTAATTAATTAGAGACACTTTTCTTATTTAATTAAATAACTTCATTTAATTAATTAGGAATGGCTTCTCATTTAATTAAATAACTTTGTTTAATTAATTAGAAGTAAGTACTCTATTTAATTAAACAATTTCATTTAATTATTTAAAAAAAAAATTCGAAACTAGTCAACTCACGTCAACCGTGGTTAAATTTGGTCAACTTTTGGTCAAACTTGATCTTTGTGTATGTTAATATGAGCAAATGTGAGCATCAATTCCAGCAACAATTCGATGCAAATTCTCATTCAACCTTTCAAAACAAAGCGATGAGGGTCTCTTAAATAGACTTTCCTGAAATTCATCAACAGTTGAGATCGATTTCAATCAACGGTCAGGATTAAAGGTGAAGTTCTGTCATAAAGTGAGATTTTCAAATTAAAGGGAGTCAACAGATTTAATTTGATTAAAATAAAGAGTTAACAGATTCAATTTGAGTAGAAAAAGGAGTTAACTGATTTAACTCATTTTTTATCAATAGTGAATTGGAAATTTTCCTTTTCGAACTGAAGAGAGATTTTCTTGAGATATTTAATTTAATAAAATGAGATATGCTCTCATAATTATTTTTTCTATTTAAATAAATAAACTTTAATTAATTAGAAACACTTTTCTTATTTAATTAAATAACTTCATTTAATTAATTAGGAATGGCTTCTCATTTAATTAAATAACTTTGTTTAATTAATTAGAAGTAAGTAATCTATTTAATTAAATAATTTCGTTTAATTATTTAAAAAAAAAAAATTTGAAACTAGTCAACTCAAGTCAACCGTGGTTAAATCTGGTCAACTTTTGGTCAAACTTGACATTTGCGTATGTGAATATGAGAAAATGCGAGTCTGAATTTCAGCAACAATTTGATGCAAATTCTCATTCAACCTTACAAAATGAAGAGATGAGGGTCACTTAAATAGACTTTCTTAGAATTCATCAACTGTTGAGATCGATTTCAATCAGCGGTCAAGATTAAAGGTGAAGTTCAGTCATAAAGGAAAATTTTTAAATTAAAGAGAGTTAACAAATTTAATTTGAGTAAAATAAGGAGTTAACTGATTCAATTTGAGTAGAAAAAGGAGTTAACTCATTTAACTCATTTTTGATCAATAGTGAACTGAAAATTTCCCTTTTTGAACTGAAGAAAGATTTTTTTGAGATATTTAATTTAATAAAATGAGATATGCTCTCGTAATTACTTTTTTTATTTAATTAAATAATCTTTAATTAATTAGAGACACTTTTCTTATTTAATTAAATAACTTCATTTAATTAATTAAGAATGGCTTCTCATTTAATTAAATAACTTTGTTTAATTAACTAAAAGTAAGTACGCCATTTAATTAAATAATTTTAAAAATTATTTCAAAATTCTTTTCGAAAATAGTCAACTCAAGTCAACTGTGGTTAAATCTATTCAACTTTTGGTCAAACTTGGTCTTTGCGTATGTGAATATGAGCCAATGTGAGTATGAATTTCAGCAACAATTTGATGCAAATTCTCATTCAACCTTTCAAAATGAAGAGATGTGGATCTCTCAAATAGACTTTCTTGGAATTCATCAACAGTTGAGATCGATTTCAATCAGCGGACAGGATTAAAGGTGAAGTTCAGCCATAAAACGAGACTTCCAAATTAAAGGGAGTTAACAGATTTAATTTGAGTAAAATAAGAAGTTAACTAATTCAATTTAAGTAGAAAAAGGAGTTAACTAATTTAACTCATTTTTTATCAATAGTGAACTGGAAATTTCCTTTTTTGAACTGAAGAGAGATTTTGTTGAGATATTTAATTTAATAAAATGAGATATGCTCTCATAATTACTTTTTCTATTTAATTAAGTAATCTTTAATTAATTAGAGACACTTTAGTTATTTAATTAAATAACTTCATTTAATTAATTAGGAATGGCTTCTCATTTAATTAAATAACTTTGTTTAATTAATTAGAAGTAAGTACTCCATTTAATTAAATATTTTTATTTAATTATTTCAAAAAAAATTTTGAAACTAGTCAACTCAAATCAATCGTGGTTAAATTTGGTCAACTTTTGCTCAAACTTGATCTCTACGTATGTGAATATGAGCAAATGTGAGTATGAATTCCATCAACAATTCGATGCAAATTCTTATTCAACCTTTCAAAATGAAGAGATGAGGGTCTCTTAAATAGACTTTCTTGAAATTCATCAACAATTGAGATCGATTTCAATCAACAGTCAAGTTTAAATGTAAAGTGCAGACATAAAGGGAGATTTCCAAATTAAAGGGAGTCAACAGATTTAATTTGAGTAAAATAAGGAGTTAACTGATTCAATTTGAGTAGAAAAAAGAGTTAACTCATTTAACTCATTTTTGATCAATAGTGAACTGAAAATTTCCCTTTCTGAACTTAAGAGAGATTTTCTTGAGATATTTAATTTAATAAAATGAGATATGCTCTCATAATTACTTTTTCTATTTAATTAAATAATCTTTAATTAATTAGAGACACTTCTCTTATTTAATTAAATAACTTCATTTAATTAATTTTGAATGGCTTCTCATTTCATTAAATAACTTTGTTTAATTAATTAGAAGTAATTACTCCAATTAATTAAATAATTTTGTTTAATTATTTCAAAATTCTTTTCGAAACTAGTCAACTCAAGTCAACCATGGTTAAATTTGGTCAACTTTTGGTCAAACTTGATCTCTGCGTATGTGAATATAAGCAAATGTGAGTATGAATTCTAGCAACAATTCGATGCAAATTTTCATTCAACTTTTCAAAATGAAGAGATGAGGGTCTCTTAAATAGACTTTCCTGAAATTCATCAACAGTTGGGATCGATTTCAATCAGCGGTCAGGATTAAAGGCGAAATTCAGTCATAAATGGAGATTTACAAATTAAAGGGAGTTAACACATTTAATTTGAGTAAAATAAAGAGTTAACTGATTCAATTTGAGTAAAAAAATGAGTTAATTGATTTAACTCATTTTTTATCAATAGTGAACTGGAAATTTCTCTTTTTGATATGAAGAGATATTTTGTTAAAATATTTAATTTAATAAAATGAAATATGCTCTCATAATTACTTTTTCTATTTAATTAAATAATCTTTAATTAATTAGAGACACTTTTCTTATTTAATTAAATAACTTCATTTAATTAATTAGGAATAGCTTCTCATTTAATTAAATCACTTTGTTTAATTAATTAGAAGTAAGTACTCCATTTAATTAAATAATTTCGTTTAATTATTTACAAATTCTTTTCGAAACAAGTCATCTCAAGTCAACTGTGGTTAAATCTTTTCAAATTTTAGTCAAACTTTATCTCTGTGTATGTGAATATAAGCAAATGTGAGTATGAATTCAAGCAACAATTCGATGCAAGTTCACATTCAACCTTTCAAAATGAAGAGATGAGGGTCTCTTAAATAGACTTTCTTAGAATTCATCAACGGTTGAGATAGATTTCAATTAGCGGTCAAGATTAACGGTTGATCTGAAGAGATATTTTGTTAAAATATTTAATTTAATAAAATGAGATATGCTCTCATAATTAATTTTTCTATTTAATTAAATAATTTTTAATTAATTAGAGACACTTTTCTTATTTAATTAAATAACTTTATTTAATTAATTAGGAATGGCTTCTCATGTAATTAAATAACATTGTTTAATTAATTAGAAGTAACTACTCCATCTAATTAAATAATTTTGTTTAATTATTTCAAAATTCATTTCGAAATTAGTCAACTCAAGTCAACCGTGGTTAAATCTAGTCAACTTTTGGTCAAACTTGATCTTTGCGTATGTGAATATGTGCAAATGTGAGTATGAATTCTACCAAAAATTCAATGAAAATTCTTATTCAACCTTTCAAAATGAAGAGATGAGAGTCTCTTAAATAGACTTTCCTAGAATTCATCAACGGTTGAGATCAATTTCAATCAACGGTTAGAATTAAAGGTGAAGTTCAATCATAAAGGGAGATTTACAAATTAAAATGAGTTAACAGATTTAATTTGAGTAAAATAAGGAGTTAACTTATTCAATTTGAGTAGAAAAAGGAGTTAACTCATTTAACTCATTTTTTATCAATAGTGAACTGGAAATTTCTTTTTTTGAACTGAAGAGAGATTTTGTTGAGATATTTAATTTAATAAAATGAGATATGCTCTCATAATAACTTTTTCTATTTAATTAAATAATTTTTAATTAATTAGAGTCACTTTTTTTATTTAATTAAATAACCTCATTTAATTAATTAGGATTGGCTTCTCATTTAATTAAATAACTTTGTTTAAATAATTAGAAGTAAGTACTCCATTTAATTAAATAATTTCATTTAATTATTTTAAAATTCTTTTCGAAACTAGTAAACTCAAGTCAATCATGGTTAAATCTGGTCAACTTTTGGTCAAACTTTATCTCTACGTATGTGAATATGAGGAAATGTGAGTATGAATTCTAGTAAAGATTCGATGCAAATTCTCATTCAACCTTTCAAAATGAAGAGATGAGGGTCGCTTAAATAGACTTTCTTGGAATTCATCAACTGTTGAGATCGATTTCAATCAACGGTCAGGATTAAAGGTGAAGTTCAGTCATAAAGGAAGATTTCCAAATTAAAGGGAGTTAAAAGATTTAATTTGAGTAAAATAAGGATTTAACTGATTCAATTTGAGTAGAGAAAGGAGTTAACTGATTTAACTCATTTTTTTATCAATAGTGAACTGGAAATTTCTCTTTTTGAACTAAAGAGAGATTTTGTTGAGATATTTAATTTAAGAAAATGAGATATCCTCTTATAATTACTTCTTCTATTTAATTAAATAATATTTAATTAATTAGAGACACTTTTTTTATTTAATTAAATAACTTCATTTAATTAATTAGGAATGGCTTCTCAGTTAATTAAATTACTTTGTTTAATTAATTAGAAATAAGTACTCCGTTTAATTAAATAATTTCATTTAATTATTTCAAAATTCTTTTCAAAACTAGTCAACTGAAGTAAGCTGTGGTTAAATTTGGTCAAACTTGATTTTTGTGTATGTGAATATGAGCAAATGTGAGTATGAATTCCAGCAATAATTCAATGCAAATTCTCATTCAACCTTTCAAAATGAAGAGATGAGGGTCTCTTAAATAGACTTTCTTGAAATTCATCAATGGTTGAGATCGATTTTAATCAACGGTCAGGATTAAAGGTGAAGTTTAGTTATAAAGAGAGATTTCTAAATCAAAAGGAGTTAACGGATTTAATTTGAGTAAAATAAGGAGTTTAACTAATTTAATTTGAGTAGAAAAAGGAGTTAACTGATTTAACTCATTTTTGATCAATAGTGAACTGGAAATTTCCCTTTTTGAACTAAAGAGAGATTTTGTTGAGATATTTAATTTAATAAAATGAGATATGCTCTCATAATTACTTTTTCTATTTAATTAAATAATCTTTAATTAATTAGAGACCCTTTTCTTATTTAATTAAATAACTTCATTTAATTAATTAGGAATGGCTTCTTATTTAATTAACTTTTTTTAACTAATTAGAAGTAAGTACTCCATTTAATTAAATAATTTGGTTTAATTATTTTAAAATTCTTTTCGAAACTAGTCAACTCAAGTCAACCGTGGTTAAATCTTGTCAACTTTTGGTCAAACTTGATCTTTGCGTATGTGAATATGAGCAAATGTGAGTATGAATTCCAGGAACAATTTGATGCAAATTTTCATTCAACCTTTCAAAATGAAGAGATGAGGGTTTCTTAAATAGACTTTCTTAGAATTCATCAATGGTTGATATCGATTTCAATCAACGGTCAGGATTAAAGGTGAAGTTCAGTCATAAAGGGACATTTTAAAATTAAATGTAGTTAACAGATTTAATTTGAGTAAAATAATGAGTTAACTGATTCAATTTGAGTAGAAAAACGAGTTAACTGATTTAACTCATTTTTTATGAATAGTGAACTGAAAATTTCCCTTTTTGAACTGAAGAGAGATTTTGTTGAGATATTTAATTTAATAAAATGAGATATGATCTCATAATTACTTTTTCTATTTAATTAAATAATCTTTAATTAATTAGAGACACTTTTATTATTTTATGAAATAACTTCATTTAATTAATTAGCAATGGCTTCTCATTTAATTAAATAACTTTGTTTAATTAATTAGAAGTAAGTACTCCATTTAATTAAATAATTTCATTTAATTATTTCAAAAAAAATTTCAAAACTAGTCAACTCAAGTCAACTGTGGTTAAATCTGATCAACTTTTGGTCAAACTTGATCTTTACGTATGTGAATATGAGCAAATGAGAGTATGAATTCCAGCAACAATTCAATGCAAATTTTTATTCAACCTTTCAAAATGAAGAGATGAGGGTCTCTTAAAAAGAGTTTCTTTGAATTCATCAATGGTTGAGATCAATTTCAATCAACCGTCAGGATTAAAGGTCAAGTTTAGTTATAAAGGGAGATTTTCAAATTAAAGGGAGTTAACAGATTTAATTTGAATAAAATAAGGAGTTAACTGATTCAATTTCAGTAGAAAATGGAGTTAACTAATTTAACTCATTTCTGATCAATAGTGAACTGAAAATTTCCCTTTTTGAATTGAAGAGAGATTTTGTTAAGATATTTAATTTAATAAAATGAGATATGCTCTCATAATTACTTTTTATATTTAATTAATTAGAGACAGTTTTCTTATTTAATTAAATAACTTTATTTAATTAATTAAGAATGACTTCTCATTTAATTAAATAAATTTTTTTAATTAATTAGAAGTAAGTACTCCATTTAATTATATAATTTCATTTAATAATTTCAAAATTCTTTCGAAACTAGTCAACTCAAGTCAACGGTGGTTAAATCTGGGCAAACTTAATCTTTCCGTATGTGAATATGAGCAAATGTGAGTATGAATTCAAGCAACAATTCGATGCAAATTCTCATTCAAGCTTTCAAAATGAAGAGATTAGGGTCTCTTAAATAGACTTTCCTGGAATTCATCAACGGTTGAAATTAATTTCAATCAACGGTCAGGATTAAAGGTAAAGATCAGTCATAAAGGGAGATTTCCAAATTAAAGGGAGTTGACGAATTTAATTTGAGTAAAATAAGAACTTTTTTGATTCAATTTGAGTAGAAAAAGCTGTGAACTGATTTAACTCATTTTTAATCAATAGTGAACTGAAAATTTTCCTTTTTGAAGTTAAAGAGAGATTTTGTTGAGATATCTAATTTAATAAAATGAGATATGCTCTCATAATTACTTTTTCTATGTAATTAAATTATTTTTAATTAATTAGAGACACTTTTCTTATTTAGTTAAATAACTTCATTTAATTAATTAGGAATGGTTTCTCATTTAATTAAATAACTTTGTTTAATTAATTAGAAGTAAGTACTCCATTTAATTAAATAATTTCATTTAATTATTTCAAAATTCTTTTCGAAACTAGTCAACTCAAGTCAACTGTGGTTAAATCTGGTCAACTTTTGGTCAAACTTGATCTTTTTATATGTGAATATGAGCAAATCTGAGTATGAATTCCAGCAACATTTCGATGCAAATTCTCATTCAACCTTTCAAAATGAAGAGATGAGGGTCTCTTAAATAGACTTTCCTAGAATTCATCAACTGTTGAGATCGATTTCAATCAACGGTCAGTATTAAAAGGGAAGTTCAGTCATAAACAGAGATTTCTAAAGTAAAGGGAGTTAACATATTTAATTTGAGTAAAATAAGGAGTTAACTGATTCAATTTGAGTAGAAAAAGGAGTTAACTGATTTGACTCATTTTTGATCAGTATTGAATTGAAAATTTCCCTTTTTGAACTGTAGAGAGATTTTGTTGAGATATTTAATTTAATAAAATGAGATATGCTCTCATAATTATTTTTTCTATTTAACTAAATAATCTTTAATTAATTAAAGACGCTTTTCTTATTTAATTAAATAACTTCATTTAATTAAATAACTTTATTTAATTAATTAGAAGTACTCCATTTAATTAAATAATTTTGTTTAATTATTTCAAAATTCTTTTTAAAACTAGTCAACTCAAGTCAACCGTGGTTAAATTTGGTCAACTTTTGGTCAAACTTGATCTTTGCGTATGTGAATATGAGCAAATGTGAGTATGAATTCCAGCAACAATTCGATGCATATTCTCATTCAACCTTTCAAAATGAAGAGATGAGGGTCTCTTAAATAGACTTTATTGGAATTCATCAACGGTTGAGATCGATTTCAATCAACGGTCAGGATTAAAGGTGAAGTTCAGTTATAAAGGGAGATTTTCAAATTAAAGGGAGTTAACAGATTTAATTTGAGTAAAATAAGGAGTTAACTGATTCAATTTGAGTAGAAAAAGGAGTTCACTGATTTAACTCATTTTTGATCAATAGTGAACTGGAAATTTCCCTTTTTGAACTGAAGAGAGATTTTGTTGAGATATTTAATTTAATAAAATGAGATATGCTCTCATAATTACTTTTTCTATTTAATTGAATAATCTTTAATTAATTAGGGACACTTTTCTTATTTAATTAAATAACTTCATTTAATTAATTAGGAATGGCTTCTCATTTAGTTAAATAACTTTGTTTAATTAATTAGAAGTAAGTACTCTATTTAATTATTTTAAAATTCTTTTCGAAACTAGTCAACTCAAGTCAACCATGGTTAAATCTGGTCAAGTTTTGGTCAAACTTGATCTTTGCGTATGTGAATATGAGCAAATGTGAGTATGAATTCCAGCAACAATTCGATTCAAATTCTTATTCAACCTTTCAAAATGAAGAGATGAGGGTATCTTAAATAGACTTTCCTAGAATTCATCAACGGTTGAGGTTGATTTCAATCAACGGTCAGGATAAAAGGTGAAGTTCAGTCATAAAGGGAGATTTTCAAATTAAAGAGAGTTAACAGATTTAATTTGAGTAAAATAAGGAGTTAACTGATTCAATTTGAGTAGAAAAAGGAGTTAACTGATTTAACTCATTTTTGATCAATAGTGAACTAGAAATTTCCCTTTTTGAATTGAAGAGAGATTTTGTTGAGATATTTAATTTAATAAAATGAGATATGCTCTCATAATTACTTTTTCTATTTAATTAAATAATCTTTAATTAATTAGAGACACTTTTCTTATTTAATTAAATAACTTCGTTTAATTAATTAGTAATGGCTTCTCATTTAATTAAATAACTTTTTTTAATTAATTAGAAGTAAGTACTCCATTTAATTAAATAATTTATTTTAATTATTTCAAATTTTTTTTTGAAACTAGTCAACTCAAGTCAACTATGGTTAAATCTGGTCAACTTTTGGTCAAACTTGATCTTTGCATATGTGAATATGAGCAAATGTGAGTATGAATTCTAGCAACAATTTGATGCAAATTCTCATTCAACCTTTCAAAATGAAGAGATTAGGGTCTCTTAAATAGACTTTCCTGGAATTCATCAACGGTTGAGATCGATTTCAATCAACGGTTAGGATTAAAGGTGAAGTTCAGTCATAAAGGGAGATTTCCAAATTAAAGGGAGTTAACAAATTTAATTTGAGTAAAATAAGGAGTTAACTGATTCAATTTGAGTAGAAAAAGGTGTTAACTGATTTAACTCATTTTTGATCAATAGTGAACTAGAAATTTTCATTTTTGAGCTGAAGAGAGATTTTGTTGAGATATTTAATTTAATAAAATTAAATATGCTCTCATAATTACTTTTTCTATTTAATTAAATAATCTTTAATTAATTAGAGACACTTTTCTTATTTAATTATGTCATGCCCTAAATTTACCCTAAATATTCATTAAGCACAATTTTTTTAAAAAAAAATTATTATTATTATTATTATTCTTAATTAATTAAATTCATAAGCCTAAATAACCTCCAAAAGACATATGTTGCAGTGCCTACCCTCGTTCACATCTTTTCTGGACATTGATGCTATTATTATCAGACTATGATAGACTAGTTTTATGTTGATGGATTAGTGGTATTGTTTTGACACTATCAGACATTATGTTATGGATTCAGTGGTTATATGATGAGATCATTTAGATTTTACATTTCGTGCATACATGATCATTATACTGTTTTCAGTTATTATTGATGATTAGATGGATGGTTTATTATCTTATGTGTTTTATCATGGATACTTACCCCATACTTGCATGTGTATGGTGTGCATGTTTTCTTATTGTATGGAATTTCTGATGTGGTTAAGGAAGGGAGTCATAGTCACCTGCTTAGTCAAGATCTACACGATGCACCACTTCCTGCCATTGTCTGTTTAGCTTAGCATTATATATATTGTATGTACATGCATGGTTTTTCTGCAGGTTGCAGGTACCGGGTATCGACTTCCTTGAATTGCCAAGATGAGCGTACCTTATTATACTATCTCAATGATAAGAGAAGAGAGATAAATTCTCAAGTCCAAATCTCAAACCCTTAAACCATTTGTCTTAGTGAGTTAGGAAAAGTATCAGAGTTGAGTACCCACCGAATGTGTCGGATGACATATTTCATGATTTTTAACCCTTTAGGCTAATTTTGAGTGATTTTCTCTATGATGGGTTTTCATAT
Organism: Cupressus sempervirens; assembly: GCA_028749045.1. Lineage (NCBI taxonomy): Eukaryota > Viridiplantae > Streptophyta > Pinopsida > Cupressales > Cupressaceae > Cupressus > Cupressus sempervirens. The sequence goes on from CM053791.1 coordinate 282,571,236, forward strand.
TTTATCTTGGAGGTCTATGGTGAATTTTCTATTAATTAAGTCTTAATAAATGGATTTAATTAATAAATTAATTATTTGAGAAGATTAATATAAAATATCATATTATTTGATATTTTGATTGTAATTAATTAAATGAGAATTATTGAGAAAAATGAATTAAATAAAAGAAAATTAAAAATTAAAATTAATAATAATAATAAAATAATAATAAAGTAATAAATAAATAATAATAATAAAAGTTATAAAAATTAAAATGAAAGTTATAAATATTTAAATAGAAATTATATAAAATGTAAATTGGAGTTATAAGCTTGCATGGGAGTTAACACACTTTTCTATTTCTCATGTGTCAACAACACGGGGGTTAGTGCATTAATTAAGCACATGGTGTCTACAACCCTATGGCTCATCTTGAAGGTTGGAAAAGACCCATGCTTAGTTGGTGACACCTTCCAGCTGTTTCTAAAAACATTCTAGAGGTTTCCTGAGAGCTCTTTATATTCAGGCATCACTAGAAGCTTAGAGATAGTGTTTAGAGTGCAATTGGAGCATTGGAGGATTCGAGAATTTTGAAGAAGGGAGCTTGCTCTGCGGGTATTCTGAGGAAGAGCGAATTAGCATCAAAATCTGGGTAGATTCTTGTGATTTTACTTATGCTATTTTCGCATCTTGCATTCCCTATCTTCTTCGTGTCTTCCATATGTCTTCTGAAGAATTTCATATTTTTATTGTATGCATTTTCAATATGGGCAATTGAATTAATGTGGAAATCTTTATATGCATAGATCTGAAAGAAAATGGGGCTAGGGTTTAAATTCATAGCCAAACCTATTAGATTATTTATTGGATAAATTTTAAGATCAAAGATTTAAAGGAAAATTTTAAAAATTAGAATTTCTAAGTAAACTGTGTATATTCTTGAATCTGTATACACATATACATATATATCATTATATACATATATATGTGCTGTGATGGTGATAAACTTTGTGTGTATATATATATATACACACACACATATATATATATACATATATATACCCATATATATATATACGTATATAGTAATCGAATGTCAAATTGTGATAGAGTTTCATGTTAATAGTATTTCATATCGCATGGGAACGTTTTTATAAAAAATGTTATTGAAAATTGTGTTAAAATAATATATATATATATGATGTTGGGCGGGTATTATATACCCCACCCACCGCAGGCTTGTGAGATCGCAAGGTACCTACGACCGTAGTGTACCTACGGTGCGGATGTATTGGGCCGCACAATTTGAGTTTGGTTTTAAATTATATAAAATTTTATTTGCAACGTTATTTCATATGAGATTTGGATATGAATCTCAATTTTGTTGCAATATCATCAATTATTAAATGTTATTATATATATATATATATATATATATATATATATATATATATATATATATATATATATATATTTATGTATGTATATATATATCTATGTATATATATATGTATATATATGTATGTATATATATGTATATATATGTATGTATATATATGTATATATATATATGTATATATATATATATATATATATATATATATATATATATATATATATATATAATAACATTTAATAATTGATGATATTGCAACAAAATTGAGATTCATATCCAAATCTCATATGAAATAACGTTGCAAATAAAATTTTATATAATTTAAAACCAAACTCAAATTGTGCGGCCCAATACATCCGCACCGTAGGTACACTACGGTCGTAGGTACCTTGCGATCTCACAAGCCTGCGGTGGGTGTATATATATGTATATATATGTATGTATATATATGTATATATATATATGTATATATATATATGTGTATATATATATATATATGTATATATATATATATATGTATATAAGTATATATGTATATATAATTAATTATAAATGAATATTATAAAGTTTTAAATTAATGGATCACTCTTTTAATGATTTAAAATATTGATATTGAGCTTGTCAATTATGAAGAGATATTAATAATTAATTTAATTAAACTTAGTTTAATTAAGATTAGTTATTAGAATATATAATCTAAGTTTTGATTCATTGAGAGTGTCAATTTTCAAACAATGTTATATAAAAAAAATATTATTAAATCAATTAGAAAATTGAGTCTTATAGTTTTGGGGAGAAACTTTTATCTATCAAACAAATACATGGGTTAGGAAAAACGTGAAATTTTTCCACTTAATATAATTTGGAAAAACGTAAACTAAGACTTTTAAATTCAAATTTGAAAACTTAGCAAAACCAAAACATGTGTTTACATTGTGTATTCTTTATGCTATTGCTTTGGGTTTTGGGTTGACTAGTGTTGACCAGTATAGGACGTCTGCCAGAGGCTTGGGGGTTATGTGATTGTGGTGACATGATGATGTTTTAATCTCAATCTTTATAAACCCAACCATGGTTTGTGATGGAATGCTCTATGTATTGGATGTGATTACTGATTGTTATAGTTGAGATTCTTGTGTATGAGACTCTTGACCTAACCATTATTTTGGTCATCGATCAGTTATCCTTGATTATTTTCGGGTCGCCATGATGGGACTGAGATGTGGATTTATTCTTGATGATGTCATGTTGTGACATGTTTGACTCAACCATTTTTGGAGTCTTTGATCAGTATGATTAAGATATATATTTTGGTTATTGAGAACCATTGGATATTTGATTATCAGTGATACTTCAGTTGCTAATAGAGAGTTGTTGTGTTCATGATTTTTTATGGATGTTAGCTCATGGAGATTTGATGCTTTTATGCATATTTGATGATTTTATGGATTATCTTTTGTGATTTTGAGATCTATGAGTCTATGGGCATTAGGGTAGGATATATTCATGTAGTGATGGGAAGTGGCTTGCAATGGGGGTCGGGGCCCTAAGAGGCTCCAAGGGTAACTCATTGTAAGTTGGATTAATAAGTGATAACATTCACACCTAATACTAACTGAATGAACCTAAAAAGATAAGTGTTTTGTTCTAGCCCATGCCTTGAGCACTTGTACAGGCTAGGATGGGAGTAGTGAGACACATGGTTGCGACCTTGCATTCTGTAGTGTGCCTCGTCAGTATGAGAGGATACTAGTGGCCGCATGAAATCAGTATGGACCCGTGGAGTTTAGCTAACTGCCAGGGTAACTTGTACGTGATAATTGTGATAATACTTTTCCGCTTGCATAGTAAGTTCCTACATGTCATTGTGTGCCTCTGGATATTAGATGTCAGATATTGTGTTAGGAACCTTTGAGTTAGTATACTTTTAGGATTCCTGGACTTATAGAGATTTGTGCTATGTGATTTTGATAGCCTGTTTGGGACTTGAGATTATCTCCTCAGCATGGTGGGAGTGGACCACTTAGGTACCATGCGGTCGGGTGGTAGTGTATTTTCCACTCTTATCATTTTGAGATTCATTGAGACATCGTGGTTGATGCGTCCTTCATGATGGTGGATGTGTATCCTTTTTCATTGATGATTAGCATATGTTAGATGATGTTATCTTATGATTTTATTTGCGTGTTAGATTACTTTCTACATATGATGTTTTATATATTAGGAGTGACATTCCTACTATGTTAGTACCAATGATCTCTTTGGTGATTTGAAATGTTACGCACAGAGGGATGGCTAGGATCCACGATGGTCTAATAATGCTATTAACGGTTGGGAGGAACCATGCACTTAGTTTATTATATTTGATCTTTATGATGGATGTATATGTCTTCTATGATGATGTATCATGTGTATCATGTGATTATCTCTACTTTGATGTATCATGGATTAGAATAGGATGATGTACCTTATTCTATGTATGTATATTTTTGAGCTTGTCATACCCTGTGACATGTACAGTGGATGAATGAGCATTTGAAATGTAATGTGTAATCATTGGACTTATCATTTCATGAGGATGTTGTACTAGATGGATTCATGTATGTAATTCAACGTTAAGGGATCTTAAAGAATGTAATCTGTTACGTATGTTATGTTTACTTTCAGATGAACATTGCTATTGCTTCTGTTATTGTGCATAAGTTATATGTGATGTTTACTATCATGAAAAAAAAAAAATGCTACTAATCTTAGTGAAATTCTAGGTTAATTCTTTGGATCCCTTGGCGGTGCATTACATATGTGTGTTACAACTATATCATCACTGAGTTGGACATCCCTCTGACATCTACTAACCCAGGGTTTGGAAAGAGAATACTCATACCTACTACTTCAATCTGTACTCCATATTTCAATGTCATCTTTACTAATTTTTCATATGAGTTAACATTTCTTCAATGCATGTAACCCTCGATTAACCATCCATTAGAACTATCATCAACTTTGATGCCAACTATGCTACTCTAGGCAATCAATTCAAATAATAATATATACATAATTAACACTTTTTTAGAGAATTTAATATGTTCCCAAAATCAATGGGTGTATATTTTTATTTTTTTCATATCCCAACTTACATATTTCATTGACATAGTTATTAAGATTGAATTATCTATTTATTATTCATATTATATCTCTAATGCAAGCGACATCACATTTTAATATTAGGGTCAATACCTACTACAATTGAAATTGTAGTGAAAAGAATGATCAATTCATTTATATAAACATATATCATAAAAGAATAATTTTAAAAGATAATCTATCCTTACTAATACTAAGGTAACAAAATTAATGCATATGAACATATTAACTATCCATCTATCTAAAATACCCTATTAGTCATAGTCCATTAACTTGACCCCACTCACATTTCTTTTAAGAAGATGAAATACTTTTTCTCTAGCAAAGTTCCAAATCACCCTACTACCCACGTGCTACTACCCCATAATCTTCTTCACTTACCCATAGACCAAGAAAATTCCTTAGGTTTCTCTCCATGGTGGACTCACTTACCAAAGTTTTGGCCAAGACAAGCATAGGCACTTTTTCCATGAGTCAAATCCTATTAATTTGGAGCTAGAAGATATGCATTTCGAATTCCCATGTTAAATAGACTTGCTACTTGGTCCCATATTGTTTGCAGCATGGAGTTTATCCTAGTCTTAATTAGGTGGGTGAAGAAAGACATATAAAATGCCATAACTTCTTCCAAGGCAAATAAAGGCATGAAGGACAAAATGGAAGCCATTCCCTCTTGTTAGAATTATGTCATAAACTTGCACGGTATTCCAATATAATATTTGAAGGCACAAAGCACCTAGGGAATAGGTGGATGAAATAAGTCTTCGTCATGTCAAAGAAATTAAATACCTTGGTCTCCATAGCATATTAAATTTTTTTCTCATTCACCAACCCATGCTAGCCTAGGGTAGATAATATAGTAGGTTGTTTGTCATGCTATGTCTTGTTTAAAATATTACTTGGTGCTAGTTTAGGTTCGTTTAACATGAGCATTGTATATATATTTTTTTAAAAAGTTTCTTTTGATTTGATAGGGTGTTGACTCGAGTTATGTGTCTCATATGAGGTCCCTTCTAATGAAATTAATATGATGGTTAGTTTATTATGTTAAAATATGTTTTATAGGTTATAGGGTCCTAGGAGTCTAAGGAATACTCTTGAATATTTTAATGTCTGTATTAAGAGAAGAGATTTATTTTACTTTCTCATACATTTTCCAGAGGATAAAATGTGCACCTACAGCAAGCTTATGTCTTAAGTCTTGTATATTTTATATCATCACTTGATTTTCTTCTTCTGTAATCTAGGATATTCAAGGTAAGTTATTGCAAGGATAATTAGGAGATAATTATAAAATAAGTATAGTTTTAAAATTGTGATTCATTTAGCATTCAAAACATTAACTTAATCCAATAACTCAACATTTCATGACAAGACTTTATATGAAGTTATCTGGATTATCCCTATCTATGAATTATGAAATTTAGAAACCATTTTCTCAACATTATCTTCTTATGCAGATCTAGATTTGAATGTACATTCACAATTGGTAAACAATGGAACTAAAATGATAATAGCAATCCACCAGGATAATCCTTCCTATGAATATTATCTCTTCTATGATATCAAATTTCTTTTGCATTCTACTCAAGAGCATAAAGTAATTTGGATCTCTGATTAGTGTTACCATCCAATAAAACAACAATATTATTACAATGAATTATCTTCAGTGATACCCTCATGATACACAAAAAGGTGGTGAAGTCAACATATCATAATATACACAATGGAAAATACTTCTACTACACATGAGCACTCACAACCTTTCCATTGACAATCAAACCAAGACAATAGCTTTCTCTTACAATACATTTAGGCTCACATAAAAAAATGGAGTTTTTCTCTCTATCTCATCTCAATGCAATATTGTCTTCTCCTCCTATGCACATGGAAGATAACAAGGACTCCAAGTTTCCAAGATTTTTCTCTAAGAACTTGCAAATGCATCACAACAAAACAACAAGGACCATGGGTGCTTTCCACCCAACCATAGGCCTCAAAGAGACCACCCTCGCGCTAGGGGAACAAGGCTCAAACAAAATCCACATACACACTTGTAAGAAACATATACACCACATAACAAAACTGCAACAAATCCCATCCCAAGGATATTTCACAAAGGCTCACCATTGGAACCTTGAACATAGGGTGAAGGTGGAAACACAAGGAGGTTTACCATTTCATATCATATTTTCCATAAAACTCATGCCCTTTCGGGGCTAAATCAACAAAATACAAGGCCCTTTCGGGGCTTCATAAACATCTTCCACCACACACACTACCAACACAACATCCTCCACCACACACAACCAACAACTTTAGCTTCTTACAAACCCATACTTCAGTTACTTCCTTCCTCACCATTTTTTTTTTTTTTTCTTATCCTCCTCCAAGGCAAAATATGAATATGACAATGGCATACAATGGAGCCCATACTCCAAGGTCCTCAACTATGCAATCTGACTGCTACCCATTCACCCTAGACTTCTCTTCCCTTCCCACAAGGGTGAGTGTAAGTCCCACACCCATAAGAACACTCAAGCACAACAAAAAAACAAAACCAAGTAGCAATAAAACAAGAGATTTTCAAGAGCACATCACATTATCACAACACAATATCAACACCCATAATGCAACAAGGAAATAGAGGAAATCCAAACCTCATACTCACATTACTCCACACAATACAACAAGATGCACAATGGTGTCACACTAATCTACATGGAATGAACACCATTAAAACACTCACATGAATGCTACTCCACAATGCAATGCAATGCATACTCCATTGATAAACTCCACACTTGCAGATTGGCTTAACCATGCTAAAAGAAAGAAAAAGGAAAGGAAGCAAGTTTGAGATACCAACCTTGGTCCAAGCTAGGGTAAGGATAGTTGCAGTAGACCTCCCCTCCTCTCCCTCCAAAATCTAACTATCTCTAAAATTAGAGAGTGGCCAAGTGGTTTCTCATTTAGCCATACCTCTATATATATATCCTTCTCATTTTCGGATTCCATAAAGAATGTCATTTTCACGGGGTCTCCTAGGTCCACTAGACACCCTAGACGTCATTAATAGCTCCCTAGTATATAGTACTAACATGGGTGGGGTTAATTTTAATCCCAACTTACCTTAAAGCTACTTTATGACCCTCCCAAAGCTAGGTGATTCAAATTTCAAATTCCCTAAGGTGATGACCTTGTCCTTTTACTGACTAAGGCAATAATCAAATTCCTCAATTGAGGCATTTATCACGGAATAAGGTGGCCACATGATCCATTGATGAATAACATGTCATATCACATAACAAGCACAAGTGTCAAGTGACACACACAAAATATCACATTATATTAAAAAAAATGACTTGTTTTACAATAATACATGAACTAGGCTACTACGCACACATACAATTCACATATATGAAATAAAACACATTACAATTAGGTTTGAATCTTTTCCACTGATTCAACCTTGGTTATGTCATGTTTGTAGTAGTTTGAGCCTTAATTCCCCTTTAACCCATGGTCAAATTCCTACACACTAAACTCGAGCGTCAGTAGTCTAAGAAAATCATATAAGCATATGTAAAATAAATCATTATCTCATTCAACATTAGACTTGAATATATTTCATCATCTCAAATTAACTTTCCCTTTCTTAATCATTTCAAATATAACCTTCAAAATATTAAAATATCAAAACTTACATATCACATTCGAAATTTGAGTTCCATACTTCATTCCTTATAATTACATTACTTCTTCTAACAATTTCCATGTAAAATGTTCAAAATACTATAAAACTAAACTTTACTTATCAACATAACATGGTCAATTTAATAATCTACATAACTTCATATTCTACGACAAGATGCTGAATCCATAACTATTGAATCCCTAGGTATGTGGGTTAGGTCTCAATGCATAACAAAATTTATCTTTTAACTCTAATTTCCACTTCAACATTACCTTCTTATATTACAAGTATTTCTACCATTCAATTTCTATTAAAGCAATGTCAATAGCTTACAACATGAAATAGAATCATTAAATGCATCAATTAGGTCATAATATGTAGAGGTAATTGTGGATCATCAAAATGCAGATATTAAAATGACATAACCCTACAGTCTTAAAAGTGTATCAAACATAGGATTAAAATCACCGTAATGCAATTATCTCATTGGTACTATGACGAATTGGGTGAGGCCTCACAAATTAAATAACTTCATTTAATTAATTAGGAATGGCTTCTTATTTAATTAAATAACTTTTTTTAATTAATTAGAAGTAAGTACTCCATCAAATTAAATAATTTCGTTTAATTATTACAAAAAATAATTTGAAACTAGTCAACTCAAGTCAACCATGGTTAAATATGGTCAACTTTAGGTCAAACTTGATCTTTGCGTATGTGAATATGAGCAAATGTGAGTATGAATTCCAGAACCAATTCGATGCAAATTCTCATTCAACCTTTCAAAATGAAGAGATGAGGGTCTCTTAAATAGACTTTTCTAGAATTCATCAACGGTTGAGATCGATTTCAATCAACGGTTAGGATTAAAGGTGAAGTTCAGTCATAAAGGGAGATTTCCAAATTAAAGGGAGTTAATAGATTTAATTTGAGTAAAATAAGGAGTCAACTGATTCAATTTGAGTAGAAAAGGAGTTAACTGATTTAACTCATTTTTGATTAATAGTGAACTGAAAATTTCCCTTTTTGAACTGAAGAGAGATTTTGTTGAGATATTTAATTTAATAAAATGAGATATGCTCTCATAATTACTTTTTCTATTTAATTAAATAATCTTTAATTAATTAGAGACACTTTTCTTATTTAATTAAACAATTTCATTTAATTAATTAGGAATGGCTTCTCATTTAATTAAATAACTTTGTTTAATTAATTAGAAGTACTCCATTTAATTAAATAATTTTGTTTAATTATTTCAAAATTCTTTTCCAAACTAGTCAACTGTGGTTAAATCTAGTCAACTTTTAGTCAAACTTGATCTTTGTGTATGTATGAGCAAATGTGAGTATGAATTCCAACAACAATTCGATGCAAATTCTCATTCAACCTTTCAAAATGAAGAGATGAGGGTCTCTTAAATAGACTTTCCTGGAATTCATCAACGGTTGAGATCGATTTCAACCAACGGTCAAGATTAAAGGTGAAGTTGAGTCATAAAGGGAGATTTCCAAATTAAAGGGAGTTAATAGATTTAAGCTGAGTAAAATAAGGAGTTAACTGATTCAAATTTAATAGAAAAATGAGTCAACTGATTTAACTCATTTTTTATCAATAGTGAACTGGAAATTTCTCTTTTGGAACTGAAGAGAGATTTTGTTGAGATATTTAATTTAAAAAAATGAGATATGCTCTCATAATTACTTTTTCTATTTAATTAAATAATCTTTAATTAATTAGAGGCAATTTTCTTTTTTAATTAAATAACTTTGTTTAATTAACTAGGAATGGCTTCTCATTTAATTAAATAACTTTATTTAATTAATTAGAAGTAAGTACTCCATTTAATTAAATATTTTTGTTTAATTATTTCAAAATTCTTTTCAAAACAAGTCAACTCAAGTCAACCATGGTTAAATCTGGTCAACTTTTGGTCAAACTTGATCTTTGTGTATGTGAATATGAGCAAATGTGAGTATGAATTCTAACAACAATTCGATGCAAATTTTAGTTCGACCATTCAAAATGAAGAGATGAGGGTCTCTTAAATAGACTTTCCTAGAATTCATCAACGGTTGAGATCGATTTCAAACAATGGTCAGGATTAAAGGTAAAGTTCAGTCACAAAGGGAGATATCCAAATTAAAGGGAGTTAACAGATTTAATTTGAGTAAAATAAGGAGTTACCTGATTCAATTTGAGTAGAAAAATCAGTTAATTGATTTAACTCATTTTTTATCAGTAGTGAACTGAAAATTTCCAGTTTTGAACTGAAGAGAGATTTTGTTGAGATATTTAATTTAATAAAATGAGATATGCTCTCATAATTACTTTTTCTATTTAATTAACTAATCTTTAATTAATTAGAGGCACTTCTCTTTTTTAATTAAATAACTTCATTTAATTAATTAGGAATGGCTTCTCATTTAATTAAATAACTTTGTTTAATTAATTAGAAGTAAGTACTCCATCTAATTAAATAATTTCATTTAATTATTTCAAAATACTTTTTGATACTAGTCAACTCAAGTCAACTGTGGTTAAATCTGGTCAACTTTTGGTCAAACTTAATCTTTGCGTATGTGAATATGAGCAAATATGAGTATGAATTCCAGCAACAAATCGATGCAAATTCTCATTCAACCTTTCAAAATGAAGAGATGAGGGTCTCTTAAATAGACTCTCTTGGAATTCATCAATGGTTGAGATCGATTTCAATCAACGGTCAGGATTAAAGGTGAAGTTTAGTCATAAAGGGAGATATCCAAATTAAAGAGAGTTAACGGATTTAATTTGAGTAAAATAAGGAGTTAACAAATTCAATTTGAGTAGAAAAAGGAGTTAACTGATTTAACTCATTTTTTATCAATAGCGAACTGAAAATTTACCTTTTTGAACTGAAGAGAGATTTTGTTCAGATATTTAATTTAATAAAATCAGATATGCTCTCATAATTACTTTTTCTATTTAATTAAATAATCTTTAATTAATTAGAGGCACTTTTCTTATTTAATTAAATAACTTCATTTAATTAATTATGAATGGCTTCTCATTTAATTAAATAAATTTGTTTAATTAATTAGAAGTAAGTACTCCATTTAATTAAATAATTTTGTTTAATTATTTCAAAAAAAAATTTCGAAATTAGTCAACTCAAGTCAACGGTGCTTAAATCTGGTCAACTTTTGGTCAAACTTGATCTTTGCGTATGTGAATATGAGCAAATGCGAGTATGAATTCCAGCAACAATTTGATGCAAATTCTCATTCAACCTTTCAAACTAAAGAGATGAGGGTCTCTTAAATAGACTTTCCTACAATTCATCAACGGTTGAGATCGATTTTAATCAACAGTCAGGATTAAAAGTGAAGTTCAGTCATAAAGTGGGATTTCCAAATTAAAGGGAGTGAACGAATTTAATTTGAGTAAAATAAAGAGTTAACTGATTCTATTTTAGTAGAAAAAGGAGTCAACTTATTTAACTCATTTTTGATCAATAGTGAACTAGAAATTTCCCTTTTTGAACTGAAGAGGGATTTTGTTGAGATATTTAATTTAATAAAATGAGATATGCTCTCATAATTACTTTTTCTATTTAATTAAATAATCTTTAATTAATTAGAGGCACTTTTCATATTTAATTAAATAACTTCATTTAATTAATTAGGAATGGCTTCTCATTTAATTAAATCACTTTGTTTAATTAATTAGAAGTAAGTACTCCATTTAATTAAATAATTTCATTTAATTATTTCAAACAAAAATTCGAAACTAGTCAACTCATGTCAACCGTGGTTAAATATTATCAACTTTTTGTCAAACTTGATCGTTGCGTATGTGAATATGAGCAAATGTGAGTATGAATTCTAGCAACAATTTGATGCAAATTCTCATTCAACCTTTCAAAATGAAGATATGAAGGTCTCTTAAATAGACTTTCCTAGAATTCATCAACAGTTGAGATCGATTTCAATGAATGGTTAGGATTAAAGGTGAAGTTCAGTCATAAAGGGAGATTTCCAAATTAAAGTGTGTTAGCAGATTTAATTTGAGTAAAATAAGGAGTTAACTAATTCAATTTGAGTAAAAAAAGGAGTCAACTAATTTAACTCATTTTCGATCAATAGTGAACTGGAAATTTCTCTTTTTAAACTGAAGAGAGATTTTGTTGAGATATCTAATTTAATAAAATTAGATATGCTCTCATAATTACTTTTTCTATTTAATTAAATAATCTTTAATTAATTAGAGACTTTTCTTATTTAATTAAATAACTTCATTTAATTAATTAGGAATGGCTTGTCATTTAAATAAATAACTTATTTTAATTAGTTAAAAGTAAGTACTCCATTTAATTAAATAATTTTGTTTAATTATTTCAAAATTCTTTTCGAAACTAGTCAACTCAAGTCAACCTTGGTTAAATCTAGTCAACTTTTGGTCAAACTTGATCTTTACATATGTGAATATGAGCAAATGTGAGTATGAATTCCAGCAACAATTCGATGCAAATTCTCATTCAACCTTTCAAAATGAAGAGATGAGGGTCTCCTAGATAGACTTTCTTGGAATTCATGAACGGTTGAGATCGATTTCAATCAACAGTCAGGATTAAAGGTGATGTTCAGTCATAAAGGAATATTTCCAAATTAAAGGGTGTTAGCAGATTTAATTTGAGTAAAATAATGAGTTAACTGATTCAATTTGAGTAGAAAAAGGAGTCAACTGATTAAACTCATTTTTGATCAATGGTGAATTGGAAATTTCCCTTTTTGAACTGAAGAGAGATTTTGTTGAGATATTTAATTTAATAAAATAAGATATGCTCTCATAATTACTTTTTCTATTTAATTGAATAATCTTTAATTAATTAGAGACGCTTTTTTTATTTAATTAAATAACTTAATTTAATTAATTAGGAATGGCTTATCATTTAATTAAATAACTTTGTTTAATTAATTAGAAGTAATTACTCCATTGAATTAAATAATTTCATTTAATTATTTCAAAATTCTATTCAAAACTAGTCAACTCAAGTCAACTGTAGTTAAATCTGGTCAACTTTTGGTCAAACTTCATCTTTGCATATGTGAATATGAGCAAATGTGAGTATGAATTTCAGAAACAATTCGATGCAAATTCTTATTCGACCTTTCAAAATGAAGAGATGAGGGTCTCCTAAATATACTTTTCTGGAATTCATCAACGGTTGAGATCGATTTCAATCAACGGTCAAAATTAAAGGTGAAGTTCCGTCAAAAAGGGAGATTTTCAAATTAAAGGGAGTTAACAGATTTAATTTGAGTAACATAATGAGTTAACTGATTCAATTTGAGTGAAAAAATGAGTTAACTGATTTAACTCATTTTTGATCAATAGTGAACTGGAAATTTTCCTTTTTGAACTGAAGAGAGATTTTGTTGAGATATTTAATTTAATAAAATGAGATATGCTCTCATAATTACTTTTTCTATTTAATTAAATAATTTTTAATTAATTAGAAGCACTTTTCTTATTTAATTAATTAGGAATGGCTTCTCTTTTAATTAAATAACTTTGTTTAATTAATTAAAAGTAAATACTCCATTTAACTAAATAATTTTGTTTAATTATTTCAAAATTCTTTTCGAAACTAGTTAACTCAAGTCAAACATGGTTAAATCTGGTCATCTTTTGGTCAAACTTGCTCTTTGTGTATGTGAATATGAGCAAATGTGAGTATGAATTAAAACAACAATTTGACAAAAATTCTCATTCAACCTTTAAAAATAAACAGATGAGGGTCTCCTAAATAGACTTTCCTGGAACTCATCAACGGTTGAAATCGATTTCAATCAACGGTCAAGATTGAAGGTGAAGTTCAGTCATAAAGGGAGATTTCCAAATTAAATGGAGTTAACAAATTTAATTTGAGTAAAATAAGGAGTTAACTAATTCAATTTGAGTAAAAAATAGAGTCAACTGATTTAACTCATTTTTGATCAATAGTGAATTGGAAATTTTCCTTTTTGAACTGAAGAGAGATTTTGTTGAGATATTTAATTTAATAAAATGATATATGCTCTCATAATTACTCTTTCTATTTAATTAAATAATCTTTAATTAATTAGAGACACTTTTCTTACTTAATTAAATCACTTCATTTAATTAATTAGGAATGGCTTCTCATTTAATTAAATAACTTTGTTTAATTAATTAGAGGTAAGTACTCCACTTAATAAAATAATTTTGATTAATTATTTTAAATTTTTTTTCGAAACTAGTCAACTCAAGTCAACCGTGGTTAAATCTGGTCAAGTTTTGGTCAAACTTGATCTTTGCGTATATGAATATGAGCAAATGTGATTATGAATTCCAGCAATAATTCGATGCAAATCCTCATTCAAACTTTCAAAATGATGAGATCAGGGTCTCTTAAATAGACTTTCTTGAAATTAATCAACGGTTGAGATCGATTTCGATCAACGGTCAGGATTAAATGTGAAGTTCAGTCATAAACTGAGATTTCCAAATTAAAGGGAGTTAACAGATTTAATTTGAGTAAAATAAGGAGTTAACTGATTCAATTTGAGTAGAAAAAGGAGTCAACTGATTTAACTCATTTTTTATCAACAGTGAACTAAAAATTTCTCTTTTTGAACTGAAGAGAGATTTTGTTGAGATATTTAATTTAATAAAATAAGTTATGCTCTCATAATTACTTTTTCTATTTAATTAAATAATCTATAATTAATTAGAGAAACTTTTCTTATTTAATTCAATAACCTCATTTAATTAATTAGGAATGACTTGTCATTTAATTAAATAACTTTGTTTAATTAATTAGAAGTAAGTATTCCATTTAATTAAATAATTTTGTTTAATTATTTTAAAATTCTTTTCGGAACTAGTCAACTCAAGTCAACCGTGGTTAAATCTGGTCAACTTTTGGTCAAATTTGATCTTTGCATATGTGAATATAAGCAAATATGAGTATGAATTCTAGCAACAATTCAATGCAAATTCTCATTCAACCTTTCAAAATAAAGAGATGAGGGTCTCTTAAATAGACTTTTATGAAATTCATCAACGGTTGAGATCGATTTCAATGAACAGTCAGGATTAAAGGTGAAGTTTAGTCATAAAGGAAGATTTCGAAATTAAAGGGAGTTAACATATTTAATTTGAGTAAAATGAGGAGTTAACTGATTCAATTTGAGTAGAAAAGTGAGTGAACTGATTTAAATCATTTTTTATCAATAGTGAACTGGAAATTTCCCTTTTTGAACTGAAGAGAGATTTTGTTGAGATATTTAATTTAATAAAATGAGATATGCTCTCATAATTACTTTTTCTATTTAATTAAATAATCTTTAATTAATTAGAGACACTTTTCTTATTTAATTAAATAACTTCATTTAATTAATTAGGAATGGCTTCTCATTTAATTAAATAACTTTGTTTAATTAATTAGAAGTAAGTACTCCATTTAATTAAATAATTTCGTTTAATTATTTCAAAATTCTTTTCGAAACTAGTCAACTCAACTCAACCGTGGTTAAATCTAGTCAACTTTTGGTCAAACTTGATTTTTGCGTATGTGAATATAAGCAAATGTGAGTATGAATTCCAGCAACAATTCGATGCAAATTCTCATTCAACCTTTCAAAATAAAGAGATGAGGGTCTCTTAAATAGACTTTCCTAGAATTCATCAACGGTTGAGATCGATTTTAATCAACAGTCAGGATTAAAGGTGAAGTTCAGTCATAAAGAGAGATTTCCAAATTAAAAGAAGTTAACAGATTTAATTTGAGTAAAATAAGGAGTTAACTGATTCAATTTTAGTAGAAAAAGAAGTCAACTGATTTAACTCATTTTTTATCAATAGTGAACTGAAAATTTTTATTTTTGAACTAAAGAGAGATTTTGTTAAGATATTTAATTTAGTAAAATGAGATATGCTCTCATAATTACTTTTTCTATTTAATTAAATAATTTTTAATTAATTAGAGGCACTTTTCATATTTAATTAAATAACTTCATTTAATTAATTTGGAATGGGTTCTCATTTAATTAAATAACTTTGTTTTATTAATTAGAAGTAAGTACTCCATTTAATTAAATAATTCCATTTAATTATTTCAAAAAAAATTTTGAAACTAGTCAACTGATGTCTACCGTGGTTAAATCTTATCAACTTTTGGTCAAACTTGATCTTCGCGTATGTGAATATGAACAAATGTGAGTATGAATTCTAGTAACAATTCCATGTAAATTCTCACTCAAACTTTCAAAATGAAAAGATGAGGGTCTCTTAAATAGACTTTCTTGGAATTCATCAACGGTTGAGATCGATTTGAATCAACGGTCAGAATTAAAGGTGAAGTTCAGTCATAAAGGGAGATTTCCAAATTAAAGGGAGTTAACAGATTTAATTTGAGTAAAATAAGGAGTTAACTGATTCAATTTGAGTAGAAAAAGGAGTTAACTGATTTAACTCATTTTTTATCAATAGTGAACTGGAAATTTCCCTTTTTGAACTGAAGAGATATTTTAATGAGATATTTAATTTAATAAAATGAGATATTCTCTCATAATTACTTTTTCTATTTAATTAAATAATCTTTATTTAATTAGAGGCACTTTTCATATTTAATTAAATAACTTCTTTTAATTAATTAGGAATGGCTTCTCATTTAATTAAATAACTTTGTTTAATTAATTAGAAGTAAGTACTCCATTTAATTAAATAATTTTGTGTAATTATTTAAAATAAAAATTTGAAATTACTCAACTCAAGTCAACTGTGGTTAAATCTGGTCAACTTTTGGTCAAACTTGATCTTTGCGTATGTGAATATGAGCAAATGTGAGTATGAATTCTAGCAACAATTAAAGGCAAATTCTCATTCAACCTTTCAAAATGAAGAGATGAGGGTCTCTTAAATAGACTTTCCTGAAATTCATCAACGGTTGAGAACGTTTTCAATCAATGGTTAGGATTAAAGGTGAAGTTTAGTCATAAAAGGAAATTTCCAAATTAAAGGGTGTTAGCAAATTTAATTTGAGTAAAATAAGCAGTTAACTGATTCAATTTGAGTAGAAAAAGGAGTCAACTGATTTAACTCTTTTTTCATCACTAGTGAACTGGAAATTTCTCTTTTTGAACTGAAGAGAGATTTTGTTGAGATATCTAATTTAATAAAATGAGATATGCTCTCATAATTACTTTTTCTATTTAATTAAATAATCTTTAATTAATTAGAGGCACTTTTCTTATTTAATTAAATAACTTCATTTAAATAATTAGGAAGGGCTTCTCATTTAATTAAATTACTTTGTTTAATTAATTAGAAGTAAGTACTCAATTTAATTAAATAATTTTGTTTAATTATTTCAAAAAAAATTTAAAACTAGTCAACTCATGTCAACCGTGGTTAAATCTTATCAACTTTTGGTCAAACTTGATCTTTGCATATGTGAATATAAACAAATTTGAGTATGAATTCTAGCAACAATTCGATGCAAATTCTCATTCAAACTTTCAAAATGAAGAGATGAGGGTCTCTTAAATACACTTCCCTGGAATTCATTAACGGTTGAGATCGATTTCAATCAACGGTCAGGATTAAAGGTGAAGTTCAGTCATAAAGGGATATTTCCAAATTAAAAGGAGTTAACAGATTTAATTTGAGTAAAATAAGGAGTTAACTGATTCAATTTGAGTAAAAAAAGGAGTTAACTGATTTAACTCATTTTTTATCAATAGTGAATTAGAAATTTCCCTTTTTGAACTGAAGAGATATTTTAATGAGATATTTAATTTAATAAAATGAGATAAGCTCTCATAATTACTTTTTCTATTTAATTAAATAATCTTTATTTAATTAGAGGCACTTTTCATATTTAATTAAATAACTTCTTTTAATTAATTAGGAATGGCTTCTCATTTAATTAAATAGCTTTGTTTAATTAATTAGAAGTAAGTACTCCATTTAATTAAATAATTTCGTGTAATTATTTAAAATTCTTTTTCGAAACTACTCAACTCAAGTTAACTGTGGTTAAATCTAGTCAACTTTTTGTCAAACTTGATCTTTGCGTATGTGAATATGAGCAAATGTGAGTATGAATTCCAGCAACAATTCAATGCAAATTCTCATTCAACCTTTCAAAATGAAGAGATGAGGGTCTCTTAAATAGATTTTCCTAGAATTAATCAACGGTTGAGAACATTTTGAATCAACGGTTAGGATTAAAGGTGAAGTTCAGTCATAAAGGGAGATTTCCAAATTAAAAGGTTTTAGCAGATTTAATTTGAGTAAAATAAGGAGAGTTAACTGATTCAATTTGAGTAGAAAAAGGAGTCAACTGGTTTAACTCATTTTTGATCAATAGTGAGCTGAAAATTTGTCTTTTTGAACTGAAAAGAGATTTTGTTGAGATATCTAATTTAATAAAATGAGATATGCTCTCATAATTACTTTTTCTATTTAATTAAATAATCTTTAATTAATTAGAGACACTTTTCTTATTTAATTAAATAACTTCATTTAATTAATTAGGAATGGCTTGTCATTTAATTATATAACTTTGTTTAATTAATTAAAACTAAGTACTCCATTTAATTAAATAATTTTTTAAAATTATTTCAAAATTCTTTTCGAAACTAGTCAACTCAAGTCAACTGTGGTTAAATATGGTCAACTTTTGGTCAAACTTGATCTTTACGTATGTGAATATGAGCAAATGTGAGTATGAATTCCAACAAAAATTCAATGCAAATTCTCATTCAACCTTTTAAAATGAAGAGATGAGGGTCTCTTAAATAGACTTTCTTGAAATTCATCAACGGTTGAGATCGATTTCAATCAACTGTCAGGATTAAAGGTGATGTTCAGTCATAAAGGGACATTTTCAAATTAAAAGGTGTTAGCAGATTTAATTTGAGTAAAATAAGGAGTTAACTGATTCAATTTGAGTAGAAAACGGAGTCAACTGATTAAACTCATTTTTGATCAATAGTGAACTGGAAATTTTCCTTTTTGAACTGAAGAGAGATTTTGTTGAGATATTTAATTTAATAAAATGAGATATGCTCTCATAATTACTTTTTCTATTTAATTAAATAATCTTTAATTAATTAGAGGCACTTTTCTTATTTAATTAACTTCATTTAATTAATTGGGAATGGCTTCTCATTTAATTAAATAACTTTGTTTAATTAATTAGAAGTAAGTACTCCATTCAATTAAATAATTTTCTTTAATTATTTCAAAATTCTTTTCAAAATTAGTCAACTCATGTCAACCGTGGTTAAATCTGGTCATTTTTTTGGTCAAACATGATCTTTGCATATGTGAATATGAGCAAATGTGATCATGAATTCAAGCAATAATTTGATGCAAATTCTCATTCAACCTTTGCAAATCAAGAGATGAGGGTCTCCTAAATAGACTTTCCTAGAATTCATCAATGGTTGAGATCGATTTCAATCAACGGTCAGGATTGAAGTTGAAGTTCAGTCAGAAAGGGAGATTTTCAAATTAAAGGGAGTTAACAGATTTAATTTGAGTAAAATAAGGAGTTAACTGATTCAATTTGAGTAGAAAATAGAGTCAACTGATTTAACTCATTTTTTATCAATAGTGAATTGGAAATTTTCCTTTTTGAACTAAAGAGAGATTTTGTTGAGATATTTAATTTAATAAAATGAGATATGCTCTCATAATTACTCTTTCTATTTAATTAAATAATCTTTAATTAATTAGAGGCACTTTTCTTTTTTAATTAAATAACTTCATTTATTTAATTAGGAATGGCTTCTCATTTAATTAACTAACTTTATTTAATTAATGAGAAGTAAGTACTCCATTTAATAAAATAATTTCGTTTAATTATTTTAAGTTTTTTTCAAAACTAGTCAACTCAAGTCAACTGTGGTTAAATATGGTCAACTTTTGGTCAAACTTGATCTTTGCGTATATGAATATGAGCAAATGTGATTATGAATTCTAGCAACAATTCGATGCAAATTCTCATTCAACCTTTCAAAATGAAGAGATGAGGGTCTCTTAAATAGACTTTCTTGAAATTCATCAACGGTTGAGATCGATTTCAATCAACGGTCAGGATTAAAGGTGAAGTTCAGTCATAAAAGGAGATTTCCAAATTAAAGGGAGTTAACAGATTTAATTTGAGTAAAATAAGGAGTTAATTGATTCAATTTGAGTAGAAAAAGGTGTCAACTGATTTAACTCATTTTTTATCAATAGTGAACTGGAAATTTCCCTTTTTGAATTGAAGAGAGATTTTGTTGAGATATTTAATTTAATAAAATAAGATATGCTCTCATAATTACTTTTTCTATTTAATTAAATAATCTTTAATTAATTAGAGACACTTTTCTTATTTAATTAAATAACTTCATTTAATTAATTAGGAATGGCTTGTCATTTAATTAAATAATTTTGATTAATTAATTAGAAGTAAGTACTCCATTTAATTAAATAATTTTGTTTAATTATTTCAAAAGTCTTTTCGAAACTAGTCAACTCAACTCAATCGTGGTTAAACCTGGTCAACTTTTGGTCAAACTTGATTTTTGCGTATGTGAATATAAGAAAATGTGAGTATGAATTCTAGCAACAATTTGATGCAAATTCTCATTCAACCTTTCAAAATAAAGAGATGAGAGTCTCTTAAATAGACTTTTCTGAAATTCATCAACGGTTGATATCGATTTCAATCAACGGTCAGGATTAAAGGTGAAGTTTAGTCATAAAGGAAGATTTCGAAATTAAAGAGAGTTAATAGATTTAATTTGAGTAAAATAAGGAGTTAACTGATTCAATTTGAGTAGAAAAATGAGTGAACTAATTTAACTCATTTTTTATCAATAGTGAACTGAAAATTTCCCTTTTTGAATTGAAGAGAGATTTTGTTGAGATATTTATTTTAATAAAATAAGATATGCTCTCATAATTACTTTTTCTATTTAATTAAATAATCTTTAATTAATTAGAGGCACTTTTCTTATTTAATTAAATAACTTCATTTAATTAATTAGGAATGGCTTCTTATTTAATTAAATAAATTTATTTAATTAATTAGAAGTAAGTACTCCATTTAATTAAATAATTTCATTTAATTATTTCAAAATTCTTTTTGAAAGTAGTCAACTAAAGTCAACTGTGGTTAAATTTGGTCAACTTTTGGTCAAACTTGATCTTTTCGTATGTGAATATGAGCAAATGTGAGTATGAATTCCAGCAACAATTCGATGCAAATTCTCATTCAACCTTTCAAAATGAAGAGATGAGGGTCTCTTAAATAGACCTTCCTGGAATTCATCAATTGTTGAGATCGATTTCAATCATAGGTCAGGATTAAAGGTGAAGTTTAGTCATAAAGGGAGATTTATTACAAGGTAATTGGTAAATACTTGCTTATTAATAACAGAGACCGAAAGGTCAAATTATACAAAAGGAAGAGACGATGTTTCCTTAGGAAACAATCATAAAGAATAGAAACATTCTATTCTAGAGAAAGCAAAAAATGAAAGAAAACTAAAGCTAACGATATTTATAAGTTAACCATTAACTAATAATAGACGTCGTATCTATTATTGTAATACCCTCCCTTAATGGTTAGTCTATCTAACACACCAAGCTGTCCTCTGAATTTGACAAACTTATTAGGACCAAGAGGCTTGGTGAGAATGTCTGCAGTCTGATCTGAGGTAGGAACATACTGCAGATCTATAGTCCCATCTTCAACCAGCTGTCGTATGTAATGACAATGAACATCCACATGCTTGGTTCGTTCATGGAAGACTGGATTCCATGCTAGCTTGATAAGGCCTTCATTATCAACAAACAGAGTAGTCGGTCCTGTCAGTGACATCTGCATATCCCCAAGCATCCGACGAAGACAGACAGCTTCACATCCTGGCTTAACAGTCCCTCTATATTCAGCCTCTGTAGAAGAGAGAGAAATTGCCTGCTGCTTCTTGCTGATCCATGTGACTGCACCGAATCCCAAACTGAACACATATTCAGATGTTGACTTTTTATCATCAACAGAGCCTGCCCAATCTGAATCTGTGAACCCACTGAGTTTAGGATTAGAACTCCAAGAATACAGAAGTCCATAATCAGAAGTGCCCTTCACATAACGAAGCACACGCTTTGCTGCCATCCAATGATCAGCCTTAGGAGCTGTCATAAAGCGTGAAATATAGCTGACTGTGAAGCTGATATCAGGCCTAGTAGTAGATAGGTAGATGAGGCTGCCTACTAGTTGCCTATACGTAGTATCATCAACGGAAGGAGAATCAGACTTGGTTGATAACTTGAGACCTTTCTCCATAGGTGTAGATGCAGGTTTGCAATCCTGCATTTGGAATTTGTCTAACAAGGCCCTCGCATATTTGGACTGAGAGATGAATATACCAGAAGACTGTTGCCAAACTTCAACACCTAAGCAATAATGCATGAGCCCAAGGTCAATCATATCAAAAGACAGGCATAAGTGTTGTTTGATTCCCTGAATCAAAGACGCTGAATTGCCAGTGATGATCAGATCATCCACATAGATAACCAAAAGGATGATGTCACTGTCAGTAGTCTTGATGTACAGATTTGAGTCTGAAGAACTCCTCTTGAAGCCTTGATCACTAAGGTATGTATCAATCTTAATGTACTATGCCCGAGGGGCCTGCTTCAAACCATAGAGAGCTTTTACTAATCTGAGAACCTGATGGTCTTTACCAGCAACCTTGAAACCAAGAGGCTGCGTCATGTAGACCTCTTCATGTAGATCACCATTCAGGAAATCACTCTTTACATCCATCTGATGGACCTTCTAGCCAAACTGTGCTGCCATGGCTAAGACTAATCTGATGGTGCTCATCTTTGCAGTAGGAGCAAAGGTCTCCTCATAATCAATGCCCTGACGCTGAGAAAAGCCCTTTGCCACTAAACAAGCTTTGTACTTATCCAAAGTACCATCTGATTTGTATTTGATTTTGTAGACCCATTTTTAGCTAATGGGTTTCTTCCCTAGGGGAAGATCAGAAAGGACCCAAGTGTTGTTCTTCAGCAGGCTCTGGTGTTCAGATTGAATGGCCTGTTCCTACTCTGAAATTCCTTTAGCCTCGGAATATGTTTGAGGTTCAAACACATTGTGAATGTTGGCCATAAGAGCAAAGTTAAATGAATCTATAGTTTTGCTCTTTTTCTGAGTAGTTCTCCCATCAATGAGCTCATCATCATGAAGATCAACAAGTGTCTTAGCCCACCACTTAGGCCAGAGAGGAGAATGACCAACAGTAGTACTAGGAGATGCTTGATCAGCAGGATCCTGATCAGAAGAATCTGGATCAAACTCAGGTGAAGCATCTTCAAAACGAGGTGATCCTGCAGGAGAGGCTAGAGTTGGCTGTACAGGTATCACTGGCAGGACTGGAGCTATAGGAGCTACTGGAGCCCTCCCATCAAGTGGACCTAATGGAAGCCGAACTCCCAAATCATGAACCTGCATAGGCTGGTCTGCTGGATTAGGAACAAGAGAAACAGGCATGAATGGTCCTCGCTGCTCATCAAAGACAACATCGCGGCTATATATGAGACGAGATGTCTCAACATCAATAAGGCGGTAGGCTTTGTGAAGACTGCTATATCCAGCAAGCATCAGTTTCTGACTCTTGGCATCCAACTTGGTGCGTGAAGCATCAGGGATCCAAACAAAAGAAAGAGAGCCAAAAACCTTCAGGTGACTGATTCTAGGCTTGCGACCTAACCAGGCCTCTTCCGAAGTTTTACCTTTGACCGCCACTATGGGTGACCGGTTCAACAGATAAACTACAGTGTTAACTGCTTCTGCCCAAAAATGCTTCAGAATATGTCTGTGTTCGAGCATGGAATGAGCCATCTCGGTGATTGTCCTGTTCCAATGTTCAACTACACTATTCTGTTGTGGCGTGTGGGGTGTGGTGAACTGGCGTTGGATGCCATGTGTATCCAAGAAGCTGGAGAAAACATTAGAACAAAATTCCCCCCCATTGTCTGATCTAAGAGTAATAATAGATTTCCCAGACTCTTTTTCAACTAAGGGTTTAAACTTCTGAAATACAATAAATGCATCAAATTTCTTTTTAAGGAAATACACCCACATTTTTCTACTAAAATCATCTACAAACAACAGAAAATACTTGTACCCAAGAACAGAAGGAGTGGCCATAGGGCCGCAGATATCAGCATGAACAAGCTGAAGTACTTGAGAAGCTTGCCAAGAATCGCCACTGGGGAAAGGTGTGCAATGTTGCTTCCCAATCTGACATACGTCACAAACTCCAAGGTGTTGGGTTTGAATCTCTGGCAAACCAAGAACAAGCTCATCCCGAGCAAGTTGTGAGAGATAATGCACATTTAAGTGCCCATATCACTAATGCCAAAGTGTGCTGATGGAAGATCGCCGAGCAGCCATAGCTAAGTCCTGAGAATCACCAGAATCAGAAAGTCTGAAAAGACCATGATCCTCAAGACCAACTACAATAGTAGACTTAGTCGCCCGATCAGTGATGGTGCACTGATGTGAACTGAAGGTGACTGCCAAGTGTGGAGAATGTTGCAGCAACTAACTGACCGAGAGTAGATTTAGTTCCATCCCTGGAACGTAGTACACATCAAAGAATATGAGCTTCCTCCCAACAGACTGAATTTGAATGTTGCCTTTACCAACAACTGTGTACTCTTCTCCACCACCAAAAATAACAGAATCTGAATAAGGCTGGTAGTCAGTAAACCAGTCTCTGTGATGAGTTAAATTTTGAGAGGCACCTGAATCAATGTACCAGGCAGATGACTGTACGTGATCTGCAGGTCTTTTAGCCATGAAGGTAGATTCCACCTGCTCAGTGTACTCTGCACTGTTCGCTTTGGATTGCGAACCTAATTGCTTAGACTGGGCAACTAAGCATTTCCGACATGCAACCTTAATGTGACCATACTTGTGGCAATAGTTGCATTGAATGTTCTTCTTTTTGGTACCATCGGATGCTGGAGCAGAAGACTTCTGTTGAGATGGTTGCTGAAACTTTCCCTTATCCTTTTGAAAGGATTTCGCAGTAAAGGCTTGCTCAGTGGAGGTGGAACTGGAGCTACTACCGAACTGTTATTTCCACCGATCTTGCTGAAGTAGCAGGGTGCAGAGATCAGTGAACTTTAGATCAACACTAGTAGATGTGATGTTGAGAGTCTCGATAAAATGCTCATAGGAATTTGGTAAACTCCGAAGAGTGATTACCACAATATCCTCTTCCTCCATCTTGCGATCGATGGCAAGTAACTGATCACAGATTTCCTGAATCCGATTCAGGTGTGCCTGGAGCAAGGTGCGCTCATCCATGACAATAGAAAACAAAGTGTTTTTCAGAAAGAAGGCTCTTCTCTTGTCGGAAGTCTCATGAAGACCTTTTAGATGTGTTCAGATTTTGGCCGCTGTCTTGCCGGATGGAATCTGAGAAAGCTAGTCATCAGCTACAGATAGTTTGAGAAGCATTACTACCTCTCAATTGTTCAAATCCCATGTATCTTGATCAGGACCCGGAGAAGTCGGACGCTGCTTAACACCTAGAACAAGTTGATCGGTGTTTTGATATTCGAAGATTGCGATGATGCGTTGCTTCCAGGTTCCATAATTGCGACCATTGAATTTAGAATTATGCTCGAGCAGAATATTTGTCAGAGATGCCATGGCACATTTTTCAATGAAAATTTGTGAAAATTTGTGAAGGCACATTCTTTGAGGCAAAAATAAGGAAGACCTAAAAGAATCGGAGAATGACCCAAAAGAGAGCTCGAAAAACCCAAAAGGAATCTGCTATCATTTTTTGAATCCGTTGGCTCAAAAATTGAGGCACAAAAATTGAGGCACCCAAAAAAAATAGACGACAACCTATTGAGCTCTCGAAAAACCCACCAAGAATCTGCAAACAAAAAAAAATTTCGACACCAAAAATTAGGGTTTCAAAAAAAAAGGCCCTAGCTGAAAAAAGCTTGAAAAAACTTCAGATTTCTTGATGAAAAATGGTCGAATCTGCTTCCCAGAGCACGATGATAGACTGAGACGGCTAAGAGCATGAAGATTTGATACAGAAACATGCAGATTTTCACCCCAAAAATGCGAGTCTTCAAAAAATGGCCACGATTTCCACGCGATTTGTAGACCCGTAATTCGAGAATTTCTCCAAGCAGAAAAACCCTAGGTGGGTTTTCGAGAAATTAGCCGAAATAATTTTGGAAAAATTTAAACAAATAATTTCAAGAAGAAATCATAAATTTTTTCGAAAAAATTTAAGTATTTAGCTCTGATACCATATTACAAGGTAATTGGTAAATACTTGCTTATTAATAACAGAGACTAAAAGGTCAATTTATACAAAAGGAAGAGACGATGTTTCCTTAGGAAACGATTGTAAAGAATAGAAACATTCTATTCCAGAGAAAGCAAAAAACGAAAGCAAACTAAAGCTAAAGATATTTACAAGATAACCATTAACTAATAATAGACGTCTTATCTATTATTGTAATAAGATTTGCAAATTAAAGGGAGTTAACAGATTTAATTTGAGAAAAATAAGGAGTTAACTGATTCAATTTGAGTAGAAAAAGGAGTGAACTGATTTAACTCATTTTTTATCAATAGTAAACTAGAAATTTCCCTTTTTGAACTGAAGAGAGATTTTGTTGAGATATTTATTTTAATAAAATAAGATATGCTCTTATAATTACTTTTTCTATTTAATTAAATAATCTTTAATTAATTAGAGGCACTTTTCTTATTTAATTAAATAACTTCATTTAATTAATTAGGAATGGCTTCTTATTTAATTAAATAACTTTATTTAATTAATTAGAAGTAAGTACTCCATTTAATTAAATAATTTCGTTTAATTATTTCAAAATTCTTTTCGAAACTAGTCAACTAAAGTCAACCGTGGTTAAATTTGGTCAACTTTTGGTCAAACTTGATCTTTTCGTATGTGAATATGAGCAAATGTGAGTATGAATTCTAGCAACAATTCGATGCAAATTCTCATTCAACCTTTCAAAATGAAGAGATGAGGGTCTCTTAAATAGAATTTTTTGAAATTCATCAAGGGTTGAGATCGATTTCAATCAACGGTCAGGATTAAAGGTGAAGTTCAGTCACAAAGGGAGATTTGCAAATTAAAGGGAGTCAACAGATTTAATTTGAGTAAAATAAGGAGTTAACTGATTCAATTTGAGTAGAAAAAGGAGTTAACTGATTTAACTCATTTTTTATCAATAGTAAACTGGAAATTTCTCTTTTTGAACTGAAGAGAGATTTTGTTGAGATATTTAATTTAATAAAATGAGATATGCTCTTATAATTACTCTTTCTATTTAATTAAATAATCTTTATTTAATTAGAGACACTTTTTTTATTTAATTAAATAACTTCATTTAATTAATTAGGAATGGCTTCCCATTTAATTAAATAACTTTGTTGAATTAATTAGAAGTAAGTACTCCATTTAATTAAATAATTTTGTTTAATTATTTCAAAATTCTTTTCGAAACTAGTCAACTCAAGTCAACCATAATCAAATCTGGTCAACTTTTGGTCAAACTTGATCTTTGCGTATGTGAATATGAGCAAATGTGAGTATGAATTCCAACAACAATTCGATGCAAATTCTCATTCAACCATTCAAAATGAGGAGATGAGGATCTCTTAAATAGACTTTTCTGGAATTCATCAACGGTTGAGATCAATTTAATCAACGGTCAGGATTAAAACTGAAGTTCAGTCATAAAGGGAGATTTCAAAATTAAAGGGAGTTAACAGATTTAATTTGAGTAAAATAAGGAATTAACTGATTCAATTTTAGTAAAAAGAGGAGCTAACTGATTTAACTCATTTTTTATCAATAGTGAATTGGAAATTTCCCTTTTTGAACTGAAGAGAGATTTTGTTGAGATATTTAATTTAATAAAATAAGATATGCTCTCATAATTATTTCAAAATTCTTTTTGAAACTAGTCAACTCAGGTAAACCATGGTTAAATCTAGTCACCTTTTGGTCAAACTTGATCTTTACGTATGTGAATATGAGCAAATGTGAGTATGAATTCTAGCAACAATTCGATGCAAATTCTCATTCAACCTTTCAAAATGAAGAGATGAGGGCCTCTTAAATAGACTTTCTTGAAATTCATCAACGGTTGAGATCGATTTCAATCAACGGTCAGGATTAAAGGTGAAGTTCAGTCATAAAGGGAGATTTGCAAATTAAAGGGAGTTAACAGATTTAATTTGAATAAAATAAGAAGTTAACTGATTCAATTTGAGTAGAAAAAGGAGTTAACTGATTTAACTCTTTTTTGATGAATAGTGAACTGGAAATTTTCCTTTTTCAACTGAAGAGAGATTTTGTTGAGATATTTAGTTTAATAAAATGAGATATGCTCTCATAATTACTCTTTCTATTTAATTAAATAATCTTTAATTAATTAGAGGCACTTTTCTTATTTAATTAAATAACTTCATTTAATTAATTAGGAATGGCTTCTAATTTAATTAAATAACTTTATTTAATTAATTAGAATTAAGAACTCCATTTAATTAAATAATTTCATTTAATAATTTCAAAATTCTTTTCGAAACTATTCAACTCATGTCAATCGTGGTTAAATTTGGTCAACTTTTGTTCAAACTTGATCTCTGCGTATATGAATATGAGCAAATGTGAGTATGAATTCCAGCAACAATTCGATGCAAATTCTCATTCAACCTTTCAAAATGAAGAGATGAGGGTCTCTTAAATAGACTTTCTTCAAATTCATCAACAGTTGAGATCGATTTCAATCAACGGTCAGGATTAAAGGTGAAGTTCGGTCATAAAGGGAGATTTCGAAATTAAAGGTAGTTAACAAATTTAATTTGAGTAAAATAAGGACTTAACTGATTCAATTTGAGTAGAAAAATGAGTCAACTGATTTAACCCATTTTTTATCAATATTCAACTAAACATTTCTCTTTTTGAACTGAAGAGAGATTTTGTTGAGATATTTAATTTAATAAAATAAGATATGCTCTCATAATTACTTTTTCTATTTAATTAAATAATATTTAATTAATTAGAGACACTTTTCTTATTTAATTAAATAACTTCATTTAATTAATTAGGAATGACTTGTCATTTAATTAAATAACTTTGTTTAATTAATTAGAAGTAAGTACTCAATTTAATTAAATATTTTCGTTTAATTATTTCAAAATTCTTTTCGAAACTAGTCAAGTCAAGTAAACCGTGGTTAAATCTGGTCAACTTTTGGTCAAACTTGATCTTTGCGTATGTGAATATGAGCAAATGTGAGTATGAATTCCAGCAACAATTCGATGCAAATTCTCATTCAACCTTTCAAAATGAAGAGATGAGGGTCTCTTAAAATAGACTTTTTTGGAATTCATCAACCCTTGAGATCGATTTCAATCAACGATCAGGATTAAAGGTGAAGTTCAGTCATAAAGGGAGATTTTGAAATTAAAAGGAGTTAACAGATTTAATTACAGTAAAATAAAGAGTTAACTGATTCAATTTGAGTAGAAAAATGAGTCAACTGATTTAACTCATTTTTTATCAATAGTGAACTGGAAATTTCCTTTTTTGAACTGAAGAGAGATTTTGTTGAGATATTTATTTTAATAAAATAAGATATGCTCTCATAATTACTTTTTCTATTTAATTAAATAATCTTTAATTAATTAGACACAGTTTTCTTAAATAATTAAACAACTTCATTTAATTAATTAGGAATGGCTTCTCATTTAATTAAATAACTTTGTTTAATTAATTAGAGGTAAGTATTCCATTTAATTAAATAATTTCGTTTAATTATTTCAAAATTCTTTTCGAAACTAGTCAACTTAAGTCAACCGTGGTTAAATCTGGTCAACTTTTGGTCAAACTTGATCTTTGCATATGTGAATATGAGCAAATGTGAGTATGAATTCTAGCAACAATTCGATGCAAATTCTCATTCAACCTTTCAAAATGAAGAGATGAGGGTCTCTTAAATAGACTTTCCTGGAATTCATCAACGGTTGAGATCGATTTCAATGAATGGTCACGATTAAAGGTGAAGTTTGGTCATAAAGGAAGATTTATAAATTAAAGAGAGTTAACATATTTAAATTGAGTAAAATAATGAGTTAACTGATTCAATTTGAGTAGAAAAAGGAGTTAAATGATTTAACTCATTTTTTATCAATAGTGAACTGAAAATTTTCTTTTTTGA
The DNA here is from genome assembly GCA_028749045.1 of Cupressus sempervirens. NCBI lineage: Eukaryota > Viridiplantae > Streptophyta > Pinopsida > Cupressales > Cupressaceae > Cupressus > Cupressus sempervirens. Next base: position 282,601,757 of record CM053791.1, read on the forward strand.
ACTGAAGAGAGATTTTGTTGAGATATTTAATTTAATAAAATGAGATATGCTCTTATAATTATTTTTTTCTCTTTAATTAAATAATCTTTAATTAATTAGAGACACTTTTCTTATTTAATTAAAAAAATTCATTTAATTAATTAGAAATGGCTTCTTATTTAATTAAATAACTTTGTTTAATTAATTAGAAGTAAGTACTCCATTTAATTAAATAATTTTGTTTAATTATTTAAAAATTCTTTTCGAAACTAGTCAACTCAAGTCAACTGTGGTTAAATCTGGTCAACTTTTGGTCAAACTTGATCTTTGCATATGTGAATATGAGCAAATGTGAGTATGAATTCTAGCAACAATTCGATGCAAATTCTCATTCAACCTTTGAAAATGAAGAGATGATGGTCTCTTAAATAGACTTTTCTGCAATTCATCAACGGTTGAGTTCGATTTCAATCAACGGTCAGGATTAAAGGTGAAGTTCATTCATAAAGGGAGATTTTGAAATTAAAGGGCGTGAACAGATTCAATTTGAGTAAAATAAGGAGTTAAAAGATTCAATTTGAGTGGAAAAAGGAGTTAACTGATTTAACTCATTTTTTATCAATAGTGAACCTAAAATTTTCCTTTTTGAACTGAAGAGATATTTTGTTAAGATATTTTATTTAATAAAATGAGATATGGTCTCATAAATACTTTGTCTATTTAATTAAATAATATTTAATTAATTAGAGACACTTTTCTTATTTAATTAAATAACTTCATTTAATCAATTAGGAATGGCTTCTCATTTAATTAAATAACTTTGTTTAATTAATTAAAAGTAAGTACTCCATTTAATTAAATAATTTCGTTTAATTATTTCAAAATTCTTTTTGAAACTAGTCAACTCAAGTCAACTGTGATTAAATTTGATCAACTTTTGGCCAAACTTGATCTTTGCGTATGTGAATATGAGCAAATGTGAGTATGAATTCTAGCAACAATTCGATGCAAATTCTCATTGAAGTGTTCAAAATGAAGAGATGAGAGTCTCTTGAATAGACTTTCCTGGAATTCTGTGAGGCCTCGCCCCGACCCATCGTAGCATAGTGATACATTACCCTTATTTTTTTATTCATGACTTGAGATGTCAAGACATTATCTGATGCTTAGAACATATTTTATTATTTCATGTTGTGTGATGTTATTTTCAGATATATTTGATGATTGTCATATAATGTTTCATGTGTGTGTATGTTGATGAAATCAGTAAAGGTAGGATCGAGGCTTTGATTTAAGATATTTTAAATGGTTAAGAATTAAGTAGGATGAAGAAACCCTTATTGATGCATGTTTTAATTTATGTGAATTCTGAATATGTATACATTTATGAACATGTGATTTTACAGGACTACTGATGTGTGCAATGAGTGTGCAGATATTTAGCCGAGAAACCCTACGGAGGAACAGAACTGATCTCCATGTGCTAAATTTTAGAAACCTTATTGTTCGTAATTCACGTACTTGTATTGTGAGATGTATGTATGCATCTTCCTTGTTCAGTGAATGTTAATGTTCGTAATTATGTTCTTTCAATGTCGCTTGACACTCGTAAAAAATTTTATGTGCTTCGGTGTGTTGTGTGGGGTTAAGTGTTTAACCTTGGGACCAAGTTGGTTTAAGTTAGTGTCAGTTTTCTATTAGGTTCTTAATCAAGGTTAGTCATCCCTTATTTCAGATTAGTGCTTAAATTACAAGATAGAGTAGTTAGATGGACCTATTTTATTCCTAAATTTTATTTTGTCTCTAAACCTCTTTCCTAAGGCTTTTAACATGTTTTTATTCTAACCAAAGGGTATGGGTATGGGTTAGGGGTCTTTTCCAACCCCTAAGCCCCTAGCTTTGACTTTTGAGGGCACTCAAAAAGTCCCTTTTTGCCTTTGTGCGAAAATTGATCATGGGTATCTTGAGTTACCTCACCTCATCTCCACTTGGGGTTTAACCATAGTGTAGGTTGAGTTGCGAGTTTCTAGGGTGGCTAGTGGGTGACAACAGTTATTGCTCCTTTTGGGTGGTTGAGTTGGAGGCTTATTTGGAGGCCTTCCTTGGACTAGTGTTATTGTTACCCAATCTCTACATTTAGAGAGGAATGCTTGAAGGTTGAAGGAAGGAAAGGGATACTCCACTCAAACTTGTTCATTGCCATTACCTCTTTGTGAAGGTAGAAAATTCTCATCTCCCTTATTCAGATTTTATGTTTGGTTTCATGTTCATGTTATCTTGTTGTTGCTTCACTGTTGTATGGTTGTGGGTATGTGGAAAAATTTGGAAACCATGTCTTTTTGGTTGTTTTCCTTCCTTGTTTATGTTTGCATTTTTTTTTGAGTTTTCCTTACATGGGTGTTTTGGTATTACTCACCCTTGGAGAGGGCAGAAGTGACCAATTTTGGGAAAGGTATATTTAGTTAGACTCCAACCTGTGTAGAGTCTCTTCTCAGGATGAGAAGAGGGATAAAGGGTAGGGTGTTATGGGCCCTTACCCGTCAGCACAAACCTGGTATGAGTATGGCAAGTTTAAATGGAAGAACGGAAGTTCTTGGTTATTAGCCCCAATTGGGCATCTGAATGGGTGTTGTGCTTGACTTCTCCTATTGGAAGAATCCACCTTTCCCTAGTCTTGATTCATTTTGAATCTTATTGTGTAAACCATGTATGATTATGCATGCTTGATGTTCTTTTGGTTCTGCTTGGGTGTCACCCGATCAATTATTGGTTTCCTCCATGGTTCTTGAAAAGAGATTCAGAAAACATTACAAATTCCTTGATTTTGATCATGAGGAAGAAAAAAAAAAATTGATTTAATTGTTGAAATTTGGGATTGAGATCCTATTGTAAATTGTATTTTAAACTTTATTGTAAATGGCAACGAAGCCGGGTTTTCTTCCTGGTTCTTTCCTGGCTGAGCCCTTGAATCAGGTTGATAATAAAATAAGTGATTGAGTAACTTTTGCTTCCCTTAAAATTTTTGTATTCTATGTTGTCATATGAATGTGTATCAAAGATAAGATGAAACAATGATATCCAATTATGCAAGATTCAAATTGTAAATGTATGGTATTTCCTTGAGTTTGGTATGATTTAGTTTATGTAAGGTTGTGTTGAAAGTGAATTTGCAAGAACATGAAGGAAAGAATTATGTCAAGATATCCAACTTAAATCTGAAAACACGATAGAGGAAAGAACGTGGTGTGTTTGGATACTCCCATCAAAATAAATAGAGCATTATCATTTTGATCTCTTTATTGTTTCAATTGCCTTAAGACTAGTTTCGTCACTATGTTATTTCAATTTTGCTCCATTAGTTATAATAGATAGTTAAATGAATATGTAGATGATTATTTCATGTAATGTAGGTATCATTGAAATACATAGCATCTGAGGTTCATGAAAATTATTAAGCAGGAATTCATAAGAAATTGACGAAGATTTTGATGATCTTGCAATAGTTGATTTTGTTGAGCATAATGCATAAAAAGGTGGTAGATTAATATCATTATGAATTAAAAACATCAATCCTATAAAGCTACATAGTAAGATCTAAGCCAACAAGTAAAGTTCAAAAATGCTTATATAAGAGGCTTGTAGAAGCACATTTATCCCTCTGGAATTTGTATGGCAAATCACTAATATAGTTCACTCTATTACAAACTAATAAAATAATAGACCATCATTAAATAAACTTTTTTTTTAAAAGTATTCCTATCCTAAATATCCTGAAACTTACCAAGAAAAATTTTGGCATTAACTATTCTACACTAGTGCCTACCTTTGGAGATGGGCTTGAAAGGAATATGTTAATAAATTTCATAATGTGGGTCTTGGGGTGATGTCACCCCACCTTTTAACCCTTTCGCAGGTCATCGTTTGGTGCGAGATTCATTGAAGTGATTGGGGGGGTTTTAGAAGGCTTTATCCCCTCTTTATCCTGTGCTTAGATCATGGCAGGCTCTGCCTTGCGCAGGGGATGGGGACAGACCTGACAACACTTGTGTCAGCGTATCCCACTGGTGATTGCGCTTGCAAGCGTGGGGCAGCGCACCCCCACTTGGGAATCCGCCCAAGTAAGTGGGGAATGGGGAGATTGGTGGGGTAGTAGGATGGGTGGTTAGTGGTTAGAGTAGGTAGGTTAGTTGAGTATTAAGTTTTATTTTTATTTTTTTACTTTAGTTTTTTATTTAATAATATTAATTCATTGCTAGTTTATGTTTTACTTACTTAGTGGTTAATTAATTTAATTAAATTTAAGATTATGTAGGTTTGTTTAAAGTTATAGGTGTTAGTGGATATTTACTTTAGTTCTAATATAAGTTAGTTTTTGATCTATAGTTTTAGGAGTTAATTTTAGTTAGATTTAGTTAAGGTTTAGACTTAAGTTAGTTTAGTATCAAATTTATATTAATGTAATATAGTTTAGATTTTATTTTTAGTTAGTATTTTTTTAAAAATAAATTTATCTTTTAATATAGTTTAGTTGCAATCATAGTCTTAATTTAGCATAAATCGAATTGGTATTTGAATGGTGATTTTATTTGAATTACAAGGTTAAGTTAATTTTGATATAAGCATCATGATAAATTAATACTAAATTTTAGGTTCTATCATCATGCAATTTAGTAAGATTAGATAGTTAATTTTTATGTTAAAATAGTTGAAATGTTTAAAGTTAATAAATTATATATATATATAATATATGTTTTAATTCTAGTTAAATTGTTTTTCCTTAAAGTGACTTTTCAATATCGATTAGTTGTAAATTGATTATTGTCTAAGAGTTTTATAGTTGATTTTGATTATACATTCTCAATGAATCTAAACTCGAATACATTTGCTTTGTCATTTAAATAATTGTTTTCTTATTATTAAAAGTTAATGTAAGAACATAAGTTTATCGATATAAATCTTATAACTGAAGTTTTAAATCTTAATTAATATAACCATCCTCTTGTTTATAATCTTAAGACGTAATGTAGAGAAACTGACTTAAACTGTAAGCACAATCATTTTCAAACTTAGAGCATGTTGAATTTTTAAATCAAAAAAAAAAAAAAAATTTGTTGTGTTCTTGCCCTCATAGTTTGGGCATGACAAATTCATCAACGGTTGAGATCGATTTCAATCAACGGTCAGGATTAAAGTTGAAGTTCAGTCATAAAGTGAGATTTCCAAATTAAAGTGAGTTTATAGATTTAATTTGAGTAAAATAAGGAGTTAACTAATTCAATTTGAGTAGAAAAAGGAGTTAACTGATTTAACTCATTTTTTATCAATAGTGAACTGAAATTTTCCTTTTTTGAACTGAAGAGAGATTTTGTTGAGATATTTAATTTAATAAAATGAGATATGCTTTAATAATTACTTTTTCTATTTAATTAAATAATCTTTAATTAATTAGAGACACTTTTTTTATTTAATTAAATAACTTCATTTAATTAATTAGGAATGGCTTCTCACTTAATTAAATAATTTTGTTTAATTAATTAGAAGTAAGTACTCCATTTAATTAATTTCGTTTAATTATTTCAAAATTCTTTTCGAAACTAGTCAACTCAAGTCAACCATGGTTAAATCTGGTCAACTTTTGGTCAAACTTGATCTTTGCGTATGTCAATATGAGCAAATGTGAGTATGAATTCCAACAACAATTCGATGTAAATTCTCATTCAACCTTTCAAAATGAAGAGATGACGGTCTCTTAAATAGACTTTGCTAGAATTCATCAATAGTTGAGATTGATTTCAATCAACGGTTTGGATTAAAGGTGAAGTTCAGTCATAAAGGGAGATTTCCAAATTAAAGGGAGTTAACAGATTTAATTTGAGTAAACTAAGGAGTTAACTGATTCAATTTGAGTAGAAAAAGGAGTTAACTGATTTAACTCATTTTTGATCAATAGTGAACTGAAAATTTCTCTTTTTGAACAGAAGAGAGATTTTGTTGAGATATTTAATTTAATAAAATGAGATATGCTCGCATAATTACTTCATCTATTTAATTAAATAATATTTAATTAATTAGAGACACTTTTCTTATTTAATTAAATAACTTCATTTCATTAATTAGGAATGGCTTCTCATTTAATTAAATAACTTTTTTTAATTAATTAGAAGTAAGAACTCCATTTAATTAAATAATTTCATTTAATTATTTCAAATTTTTTTTCGAAACTAGTCAACTCAAGTCAACCGTGGTTAAATCTGGTCAACTTTTGGTCAAACTTGATCTTTGCGTATGTGAATATGAGCAAATGTGAATATGAATTCCAGCAACAATTCGATGCAAATTCTCATTCAACCTTTCAAAATGAAGAGATGATGGTCTCTAAAATAGACTTTCCTAGAATTCATCAACGGTTGAGATCGATTTCAATCAACGGTCAGGATTAAAGGTGAAGTTCAATCATAAAGGGAGATTTTCAAATTAAAGAGAGTTAACAGATTTAATTTGAGTAAAATAAGGAATTAACTGATTCAATTTGAGTAGAAAAATAAGTTAACTGATTTAACTTATTTTTTATCAATAGTGAACTGAAAATTTCCCTTTTTGAACTGAAGAGAGATTTTGTTGAGATATTTAAATTAATAAAATGAGATATACTCTCATAATTACTTTTTTTATATAATTAAATAATCTTTAATTAATTAGAGACATTTTTCATATTTAATTAAATAACTTCATTTAATTAATTAGGAATTGCTTCTCATTTAATTAAATAACTTTGTTTAATTAATTAGAAGTAAGTACTCCATTTAATTAAATAATTTCGTTTAATTATTTCAAAATAAAATTCAAAACTAGTCAACTCAAGTCAACCGTGGTTAAATTTGGTCAACTTTTGGTCAAACCTGATCTTTGCGTATGTCAATATGAGTAAACGTGAGTATGAATTTCAGCAACAATTCGATGCAAATTCTCATTCAACCTTTCAAAATGAAGAGATGAGGGTCTCTTAAATAGACTTTCTTGGAATTTATCAACGGTTGAGATCAATTTCAATCAACGGTCAGGATTAAAGGTGAAGTTCAGTAATAAAGGGAGATTTCCAAATTAAAGGGATTTAACAGGTTTAATTTGAGTAAAACAAGGAGTTAACTGATTCAATTTGAGTAGAAAAATGAGTTAACTAATTTAACTCATTTTTGATCAATAGTGAACTGGAAATTGCCCTTTTTGAACTGAAAAGAGATTTTGTTGAGATATTTAATTTAATAAAATGAGATATGCTCTGATAATTATTTTTTCTATTTAATTAAATAATGTTTAATTAATTAGAGACACTATTCTTATTTAATTAAATAACTTCATTTAATTTATTAGGAATGGCTTCTCATTTAATTAAATAACTTTGTTTAATTAATTAGAAGTAAGTACTCCATTTAATTAAATAATTTTGTTTAATTATTTCATAATTTTTTTCAAAACTAGTCAACTCAAGTCAATCGTGGTTAAATTTGGTCAACTTTTGGTTAAACTTGATCTTTGCGTATGTGAATATGAGCAAATGTGAGTATGAATTCCAGCAACAATTCAATGCAAATTCTCATTCAACCATTCAAAATGAAGAGATGAGGGTCTCTTAAATACACTTTGCTGGAATTCATCAACAGTTGAGATCGATTTCAATCAACGGTCAGGATTAAAGGTGAAGTTCGGTCATAAAGGGAGATTTTCAAATTAAAGGGAGTTAACAGATTTAATTTAAGTAAAAATAAGGAGTTAACTGATTCAATTTGAGTAGAAAAAAAGTTAACTGATTTAACTCATTTTTGATCAGTAGTGAACTGGAAATTTCTCTTTTTGAACTGAAGAGAGATTTTGTTGAGATATTTAATTTAATAAAATGAGATATGCTCTCATAATTACTTTTTCTATTTAAATAAATAATCTTTAATTAATTCGAGACACTTTTTTTATTTAATTAAATAACTTCATTTAATTAATTAGGAATGGCTTCTCATTTAATTAAATAACTTTGTATAATTAATTAGAAGTTAGTACTCCATTTAATTAAATAATTTCGTTTAATTATTTCAAATTTTTTTTTGAAACTAGTCAACTCAAGTCAAACGTGGTTAAATCTGGTCAACTTTTGGTCAAACTTGATCTTTGCGTATGTGAATATGAAGAAATGTGAGTATGAATTCCAGCAACAATTCAATGCAAATTCTCATTCAACCTTTCAAAATGAAGAGATTAGGGTCTCTTAAATAGACTTTCTTGGAATTTATCAATGGTTGAGATCGATTTCAATCAACGGTCAGGATTAAAGGTGAAGTTCAGTCATAAAGGAAGATTTTCAAATTAAAGGGAGTTAACAGATTTAATTTGAGTAAAACAAGGAGTTAACTGATTCAATTTGAGTAGAAAAAGGAGTTAACTAATTTAACTCATTTTTGATCAATAGTGAACTAGAAATTTCCCTTTCTGAACCAGAAAGGGTAAAAGCACAAACCTGTGTCACCTTTTATAAAGAAAAGTGATATCAGAATGTGATCGTTCAACATTAATGACAAAAAAAATTATATTTGTGTTTAAAAAATGAAGATGATATAAACTGATGAAATGTGTAGAATTGTATGAATTTTATGCCTATAATTATTATTATTTTTTTTGACTAAGAATTTATTTATTTTATTTTATTTTGAAGTCTATTTTTTAAATGTAAAAAATATAGGATGTAGTTCCCGTCAAACAAGTATGTGCAAATCATCTTTTTTTGTTATGATTTGAAAATATTTTATAGATAACATGTATAGCCAATGTACAAAAAAAGAAATAATTATTTTTGATGTATATTTTATTTGTTATAAGTACTCAAGTTCGACCTTGTCAGAATCCAACATTTTTTTCCTCCCGTCAAAACTTCCCTATCGAATCTATACCTTCTTGAAAAAAAATTAAATATTCATGAAGAGGATTCTCTCCTCTAGTGATCAATATATTTTTTTTATTTTTTTGATATGATTTACTATTTTTTTTCTTTTTTTGAGAGAGCATCTTCTAAAATGTTGAAATATCGACTTATAATATTTTTAGATTATAGCATATTATAACTAATTAAAACACTCAAAAATTTATATAATGATGATATTGAATCTGAAATCTATAAAAGGGTATTTTTAGTTTTTTTTTTTTTAAATTGACTTTTGATAGAGAAATGAGATTTGACCAAAATAGGTTTTTGTATCAGAAACGGTGACACAGATCTATGCTTTTACCCAAAAGAGATTTTGTTGAGATATTTAATTTAATAAAATGAGATATGCTCTCATAATTAATTTTTCTATTTAATTAAATAATCTTTAATTAATTAGAGACACTTTTCTTATTTAATTAAATAACTTCATTTAATTAATTAGGAATGGCTTCTAATTTAATTAAATAACTTTGTTTAATTAATTAGAAGTAAGTACTCCATTTAATTAAATAATTTCGTTTAATCATTTCAAAATTCTTTTCGAAACTAGTCAACTCAAGTCAACCGTGGTTAAATCTGGTCAACTTTTGGTCAAACTTGATCTTTGCGTATGTGAATATGAGCAAATGTGAGTATGAATTTCAGAAACAATTTGATGCAGATTCTGATTCAACCTTTCAAAATGAAGAGATGAGGGTCTCTTAAATAGACTTTATTGGAATTCATCAACGGTTGAGATCGATTTCAATCAACGGTCAGGATTTAAAAGTCAAGTTCAGTCATAAAGAAAGATTTCAAAATTAAAGGGAGTTAACAAAATTAATTTGAGTAAAATAAGGAGTTAACTGATTCAATTTGAGTAGAAAAAGGAGTTAACTGATTTAACTCATTTTTGATTAATAGTGAACTAGAAATTTCCCTTTTTGAACTGAAGAGAGATTTTGTGGACATATTTAATTTAATAAAATGAGATATGCTCTCATAATTACTTTTTCTATTTAATTAAATAATCTTTAATTAATTAGAGACACTTTTCTTATTTAATTAAATAATTTCATTTAATTAATTAGGAATGACTTCTCATTTAACTAAATAAATTTGTTTAATTAATTAGAAGTAAGTACTTCATTTAATTAAATAATTTCGTTTAATTATTTCAAAATTCTTTTCGAAACTAGTCAACTCAAGTCAACCGTGATTAAATCTGGTCAACTTTTTGTCAAACTTGATCTTTGCGTATGTGAATATGAGCAAATGTGAGAATGAATTCTAGCAACAGTTCAGTGCAAATTCTCATTCAATCTTTCAAAACGAAGAGATGAGGGTCTCTTAAATAGACTTTCCTGGAATTCATCAACGGTTGAGATCGATTTCAATCAACGGTCAGGATTTAAAAGTCAAGTTCAGTCATAAAGAAAGATTTCAAAATTAAAGGGAGTTAACAAAATTAATTTGAGTAAAATAAGGAGTTAACTGATTCAATTTGAGTAGAAAAAGGAGTTAACTGATTTAACTCATTTTTGATTAATAGTGAACTAGAAATTTCCCTTTTTGAACTGAAGAGAGATTTTGTGGAGATATTTAATTTAATAAAATGAGATATGCTCTCATAATTACTTTTTCTATTTAATTAAATAATCTTTAATTAATTAGAGACACTTTTCTTATTTATTTAAATAACTTCATTTAATTAATTAGGAATGGCTTCTCATTTAATTAAATAACTTTATTTAATTAATTAGAAGTAAGTACTTCATTTAATTAAATAATTTTGTTTGATTATTTTAAAATTCTTTTCAAAACTAGTCAACTCAAGTCAATCGTGGTTAAATCTGGTGAACTTTTTGTCAAACTTGGTATTTGCGTATGTGAATATGAGCAAATGTGAATATGAATTCCAACAACAATTCGATGCAAATTCTCATTCAACCTTTCAAAACGAAGAGATGAGGGTCTCTTAAATATACTTTCCTAGAATTCATCAACGGTTGAGATCGATTTCAATCAATGGTCAGGATTAAAGGTGAAGTTCAGTCATAAAGATAGATTTGCAAATTAAAGGGAGTTAACAGATTTAATTTGAATAAAATAAAGAGTTAACTGATTCAATTTGAGTAGAAAAAGGTGTTAACTGATTGAACTCTTTTTTGATGAATATTGAACTGAAAATTTTCTTTTTTCATCTGAAGAGAGATTTTGTTGAGATATTTAATTTAATAAAATGAGATATGCTCTCATAATTACTTTTTCTATTTAATTAAATAATCTTTAATTAATTAGAGAGACTTTTCTTATTTAATTAAATAACTTCATTTAATTAATTAGGAATGGCTTCTCATTTAATTAAATAACTTTATTTAATTAATTAGAAGTAAGTACTCCATTTAATTAAATAATTTCTTATAATTATTTTAAAATTCTTTTGGAAACTAGTGAACTCAAGTCAACCATGGTTAAATCTGGTCAATTTTTAGTCAAACTTGATCTTTGCATATGTGAATATGAGCAAATGTGAGTATGAATTCTAGCAACAATTAGATGCAAATTCTCATTCAATCTTTCAAAACGAAAAGATGAGGGTCTCTTAAATAGACTTGCCTAGAATTCATCAACGGTTGAGATCAATTTCAATCAACGGTTAGGATTAAAGGTGAAGTTCAGTCATAAAAGGAGATTTTCAAATTAAAGGGAGTTAACATATTTAATTTGAGTACAATAAGGAGTTAACAGATTCAATTTGAGTAGAAAAACGAGTTAACTCATTTAACTCATTTTTTATCAATCGTGAACTGGAAATTTCTCTTTTTGAACTAAAGAGAGATTTTGTTGAGATATTTGATTTAATAAAATGAGATATGCTCTGGTAATTACTTTTTCTATTTAATTAAATAATCTTTAATTAATTAGAGACACTTTTCTTATTTAATTAAATAACTTCATTTAATTAATTACGAATGGCTTCTCATTTAATTAAATAACTTTGTTTAATTAATTAGAAGTAAGAACTCTATTTAATTAAATAATTTCGTTTAATTATTTCAGTTTTTTTTTGAAACTAGTCAACTTTAGTAAAATTTGGTCAACTTATGGTCAAACTTAATCTTTGCATATGTGAATATGAGCAAATGTGAGTATGAATTTTAGCAACAATTCGATGCAAATTCTCATTCAACCTTTCAAAATGAAGATCTGAAGGTATCTTAAATAGACTCTCCTATAATTCATCAATGGTTGAGATCGATTTCAATCAATGGTCAGGATTTAAAGTTGAAGTTCAGTTATAAAGGGAGATTTCTAATCTAAAGGGAGTTAACAGATTTAATTTGAGTAAAATAAGGTGTTAACTGATTCAATTTGAGTAGAAAAAGTAGTTAACTGATTTAACTCATTTTTGATCAATAGTGAACTGGAAATTTCTCTTTTTGAACTAAAGAGAGATTTTGTTGAGATATTTAATTTAATAAAATGAGATATGCTCTCATAATTACTTTTTCTATTTAATTAAATAATCTTTAATGAATTATAGACACTTTTTTGATTTAATTAAATAACTTCATTTAATTAATTAGGAATGGCTTCTAATTTAATTAAATAATTTTTTTAATTAATTAGAAGTAAGTACTCCATTTAATTAAATAATTTCGTTTAATTATTTCAAAATTCTTTTCGAAACTAGTCAACTCAACTCAATCATGGTTAAATCTAGTCAACTTTTGGTCAAACCTAATCTTTGCGTATGTGAATATGAGCCACTGTGAGTATGAATTCCAGCAACAATTCGAAGCAAATTCTCATTCAACCTTTCAAAACGAAGAGATGAGGGTCTCTTAAATAGACTTTTTTGGAATTCATCATCTGTTGAGATCAATTTCAATCAACGGTCAGGATTAAAGGTGAAGTTCAGTCATAAAGGGAGATTTGCAAATTAAAGGGAGTTGACAAATTTAATTTGAGTAAAATAAGGAGTTAACTGATTCAATTTGAGTAGAAAAAGGAGTTAACTGATTTAACTCATTTTTGATCAATAGTAGACTGGAGATTTCTCTTTTTTAACTGAAGAGAGATTTTGTTGAGATATTTAATTTAATAAAATGAGATATGCTCTCATAATTACTTTTTCTATTTAATTGAATAATCTTTAATTAATTAGAGACACTTTTCTTATTTAATTAAATAACTTCATTTAATTAATTAGGAATGGCTTCTCAATTAATTAAATAACTTTTTTTAATTAATTAAAAGTAAGTACTCCATTTAATTAAATAATTTCGTTTAATTATTTCAAAAAAAAATTTGAAACTAGTCAACCATGGTTAAATCTAGTCAACGTTTGGTCAAACTTGATCTTTGCGTATGTGAATATGAGCAAATGTGAGTATGAATTCCAGCAAGAATTCGATCCAAATTCTCATTCAACCTTTCAAAATGAAGAGATGAGGGTCTCTTAAATAGGCTTTCCTAGAATTCATGAACGGTTGAGATCAATTTCAATCAACGGTCAGGATTAAACGTGAAGTTCAGTCATAAAGCGAGATTACCAAATTAAAGGGAGTTAACAGATTTAGTTTGAGTAAAATAAGGAGTTAACTGATTCAATTTGAGTAGAAAAAGGAGTTAACCGATTTAACTCATTTTTGATCAATAGCGAACTGAAAATTTCCCTTTTTGAATTGAAGAGAGATTTTGTTGATTTATTTAATTTAATAAAATGAGATATGCTCTCATAATTACTTTTTCTATTGAATTAAATAATGTTTAATTAATTAGAGACACTATTCTTATTTAATTAAATAACTTCATTTAATTAATTAGGAATGGCTTCTCATTTAATTAAATAACTTTGTTTAATTAATTAGAAGTAAGTACTTCATTTAATTAAATAATTTCATTTAATTATTTCAAAATTGTTTTTTAAACTAGTCAACTCAAGTCAATCGTGGTTAAATCTGGTCAACTTTTGGTCAAACTTGATCTTTGCGTATGTGAATATGACCAAAGGTGAGTATGAATTCCAGCAATAATTCGATGCAAATTCTCATTCAACCTTTCAAAATGAAGAGATGAGTGTCTCTTAAATAGACTTTTCGAGAATTCATCAACGGTTGAGATCGATTTCAATCAACGGTTAGGATTAAAGGTGAAGTTCAGTCATAAAGAGAGATTTCTAAAGTAAAGGGAGTTAACAGATTTAATTTGAGTAAAATAAAGAGTTAACTGATTCAATTTGAGTAGAAAATGGAGTTAACTAATTTAATTCATTTTTTATCAATAGTGAACTGAAAATTTCTCTTTTTGAACTGAAGAGAGATTTTGTTGAGATATTTAATTTAATAAAATGAGATATGCTCTCGTAATTATATTTTCTATTTAATTAAATAATCTTTAGTTAATTAGAGACACTTTTCTTATTTTATTAAATAACTTCATTTAATTAATTAGGAATGGCTTCTCATTTAATTAAATAACTATGTTTAATTAATTAGAAGTAAGTACTCAATTTAATTAAATAATTTTGTTTAATTATTTTAAAATTCTTCTCGAAACTAGTCAACTCAAGTCAAATGTGGTTAAATCTTGTCAACTTTTGGTCAAACTTGATCTTTGCGTATGTGAATATGAGCAAATGTGAGTATGAATTCCTGCAACAATTTGATGCAAATTCCCATTCAACCTTTCAAAATGAAGAAATGAGGGTCTCTTAAATAGACTTTCCTGGATTTCAACAATGGTTGTGATTGATTTCAATCAACGGTCAGGATTAAAGGTGAAGTTTAGTCATAAAGGGAGATTTCCAAATTAAAGAGAGTTAATAGATTTAATTTTAGTAAAATAAGAATTTAACTGATTCAATTTGAGTAGAAAAAGGAGTTAACTGATTTAACTCATTTTTTATCAATAGTGAACTGGAAATTTCCCTTTTTCAACTGAACAGAGATTTTGTTGAAATATTTAATTTAATAACATGAGATATGCTCTCATAATAACTTTTTCTATTTAATTAAGTAATCTTTAATTAATTAGAGATACTTTTCTTATTTAATTAAATAACTTCATTTAAGTAATTAGGAATGGCTTCTCATTTAATTAATTAATTTTTTTTAATTAATTAGAAGTAAGTACTCCATTTAATTAAATAATTTCGTTTAATTATTTCAAAATTCTTTTCGAAACTAGTCAACTCAAGTCAACCGTGGTTAAATCGGGTCAACTTTTGGTCAAACTTTATTATTGCGTATGTGAATATGAGCAAATGCGAGTATGAATTCCAGCAACCATTCGATGCAAATTCTCATTCAACCTTTCAAAATGAAGAGATCAGGGTCTCTTAAATAGACTTTCCTGGAATTCATCAACGGTTGAGATCGATTTCAATCAACGGTCAGGATTAAAGGTGAAGTTCAGTCATAAAGGGAGATTTCCAAATTAAAGGGAGTTAACAGATTTAGATTGAGTAAAATAAGGATTTAACTGATTCAATTTGAGTAGAAAAAGGAGTTCACTGATTTAACTCATTTTTGATCAATAGTGAACTAAAATTTTTCCTTTTTGAACTGAAGAGAGATTTTGTTGAAATATTTAATTTAATAAAATGAGATATGCTCTCATAATTAATTTTTCTATTTAATTAAATAATCTTTAATTAATTAGAGACACTTTTCTTCTTTAATTAAATAACTTCATTTAATTAATTAGGAATGGCTTCTCATTTAATTAAATAACTTTGTTTAATTAATTAGAAGTAACTACTCCATTTAATTAAATAATTTCATTTAATTATTTAAAAATTCTTTACGAAACTAGTCAACTCAAGTCAATTGTGGTTAAATCTGGTCAACTTTTGGTCAAACTTGATCTTTGTATATGTGAATATGAGCAAATGTGAGTATGAATTCTAGCAACAATTCGATGCAAATTCTCATTCAACCTTTCAAATTGAAGAGATGAAGGTCTCTTAAATAGACTTTTCTGGAATTCATCAACGGTTGAGATTGATTTCAATCAACGGTTAGGATTAAAGGTGAAGTTCAGTCATAAAGGGAGATTTTCAAATTAAAGAGAGTTAACAGATTTAATTTGAGTAAAATAAGGAGTTAACTGATTAAATTTGAGCAAAAAAAGGAGTTAACTAATTTAAGTCATTTTTGATCAATAATGAATTGGAAATTTCCCTTTTTGAACTGAAGAGAGATTTTGTTGAGATATTTAATTTAATAAAATTAAATATGCTCTCATAATTACTTTTTCTATTTAATTAAATAATCTTTAATTAAATAGAGACACTTTTCTTATTTAATTAAATAACTTCATTTAATTAATTAGGAATGGCTTCTCATTTAATTAAATAACTTTGTTTAATTAATTAGAAGTAAGTTGTGAGGCCTCGCCCCGACCCATCGTAGTATAGTGATACATTACCCTTATTTTGTTATTCACAACTCGAGATGTCGAGACATTATCTGATGCTTAGAACATATTTTATTATTTCATATTGTGTGATGTTATTTTCAGATATATTTGATGATTGTCATATAATGTTTCATGTATATGTATGTTGATGAAATCAGTAAAGGTAGGATCGAGACTTTGATTTAAGATATTTTAAATGGTTAAGAATTAAGTAGGATAAAGAAACCCTTATTGATGTATGTTTTAATTTATGTGAATTTCTGAATACATATACATTTATGTACATATGATTTTACGGGACTACTGATGTGTGCAATGAGTGTGCAGATATTTAGCCAAGAAACCCTACAGAGGAACATAACTGATCTCCATGTGCTAAATTTGAAAACCTTGTTGTTCGTAATTCATGTATTTTTAGTGTGAGATGTATGTATGCATCTTCCTTGCTCAGTGAATTTTAAATGTTCGTAATTATGTTCTTTCAGTGTCGCTTGACACTCGTAAAATGGTTATGTGCTTCAATGGCTGTTTAGGGTTAATTGTTTAACCTTTGGACCAAGTTTGTTTTAAGTTAGAGTAGTAAGTTGGACCTATTTTATTCCTAGATTTTATTTGACTCTAAACCTCTTCTTAAGGCTTTAAAACTGGTTTTTTTCTAACTAAAAGGTATGGGTATGGGTTAGGGGTCTTTTCCAACCCCTAAGCCCCTTGCTTTGACTTTTGAGGTCACTCAAAAAGTCCCTTTTTGCCTTTGTGTGAAAATTGATCATGGGTATCTTGAGTTACCTCACCTCATCTCCACTTGGGGTTTAACCATAGTGTAGGCTGAGTTAGGAGTTTCTAGAGTGGCTAGTGGGTGGAAATAGTTATACCTCCTTTTGGGTGGTTGAGTTGGAGGCTTATTTGGAGGCCTTCCCTTGACTAGTGGGTTGTTACCCAATCTCTACTTTTAGAGAAGATTTTCTTGAAGCTTGAGGAAAGGAAAGGGATACTCTACTCAAACTTGTTTCATTGCCATTACCTCTTTGTGAAGGTAGGAAATTCTCATCTCCCTTATTCAGATTTTATGTTTGGTTTCATGTTCATGTTATCTTGTTATTGTTTCACTGTTGTATGGTTGTGGGTATGTGGAAAGATTTGAAAACCATGTCTTTTTGGTTGTTTTCCTTTCTTGTTTATGTTTGCAATTTTTGAGTTCCCCTTACATGGGTGTTTTGGTATTACTCACCCTTGGAGAGGGCAGAAGTGACCAATTTTGGGAAAGGTCGGTTTTGTTGGACTCCAACCTATGTAGAGTCTCTTCTCAAGATGAGAAGAGGGATAAAGGGTAGGGTTTTATGGGCCCTTACCCGTCAGCACAAACCTGGTATGAGTATGGCAAGTTTAAATGGAAGAACGGAAGTTCTTGGTTATTAGCCCTGATTGGGCATCTGAATGGGTGTTGTGCTTGACTTCTCCTGTTGGAAGAATCCACCTTTCCCTAGTCTTGATTCATTGTGAATCCTATTGTGTAAACCATGTATGATTATGCATGCTTGATGTTCTTTTGGTTCTGCTTGGTTGTCACCCGATCAGATATTGGTTTCCTCCATGGTTCTTGAAATGAGATTCAGAAAACATTACAAACTCCTTGATTGTGATCATGAAGAAAATTTGATAAAATTATTGAAAATTGGGATTGAGATCCTATTGTAAATTGTATTTTTATACCTTATTGTATATGGCAACGAAGCCGGGTTTTCTTCCTGATTCTTTTCTGGCTGAGCCTTTGAATCAGGTTAGCCAATAAAATAATGGTTGAGTGTATTTGGTTCTCATAATATTTGATCATAATGTTCAGTCGTATGAGTGCTCATCAAAATAGAATAAATAAACTTGCATATATATAGATGGGAGAATAGAATCATAGATAATGTCTTGAATTATGAATGTTCAAGTTTTAATTACGATAATGAAGAGTTGAATTGATATAGTGAGTTTCAATTATGATGTATAAGTATTATGATGAGATCAATCAAGAGCAAACCCTATATTACAAAATCAAAGATATTTCATTTCTTGATAAATTTCATGGTGGTTATAATCAAATTTGAATGAGAATAATCCACCACCTTTTTTTCTAATTGTGTATAGTATCATTCACCTCCTTAGTTCTTCAAATATGATCAATTGGACTGAGAGGTTGTATTCTTGAAATCAATAAGAATAATAATCAGAATTTAGAACTCATACCATGTCTTTGAAGAATTAATATAAAACATACATGTTTAAATAAGAGATTGAGAGACTATACCTAATGTACTCCTTTGCTTTGGAATACTTGTATTAAGGAAGAATGTTAATAATAGATTTATTCAAACCCTTAGTAACATAAAAGAAATGCAGAAAATGACATGACCATGCCTTGTTAAAATTTTGCTTCAAAAAAAAAAAATATGCACTCCCAGGAGTAAAAACTCTCTGGAAAATACATGAGGAGAAATTTCATTCCTTCCAAGACCACAGAGCATATTCTTGCTTAGATTCCTTCCTAATGAAATAAGAAACAAATAAATATTATGTTAATCTCATGGGTGCATAATTTTGAATATATAAATATGTATATTTTAAAATTAAAAAAAAAGTTAACATCATTATATTCTTCCTTCCACCAATAAAACTTTATGTATTCATTTCTCTCCTTGGCCTTGGACATCAGTTAACCTTGTTTTAAAAGGGTCTTTAGTGTCTGTCTCAAGTCAAAGTAGATGGGATGGGTGGGTGACATCATCCTACCACCTTGTCCCATCCCCATTCTTCTCCATTCCTAGCGGCCAGTTTGGGGAAGGTGGCATTTATGTTGAGAAAGGAAATTGAGGTGGTCACTTTCATTTCCTTAAAACTCCTTTGCTCACCTCTGTTCACGTGCCCACCTCTTGGGTTGTGTTTTCCCTACCTTGGGCTGCGTGGCAAGTGGGGTGGAGAGAGCTTGTCATGACATGACATTAGTTTTGGACGTTGGCTTAGCCTTGGGGTGGTATTGATGTTTCAAGTTAATGCTTGTTTAAAACTTAAACTTCATCTCCCCTACGTACCTTTTTTCTTGTTGTACAGGCTTGGGGTTGCATGAGACCTAGGGAGAGGTGTACGGAGGGGTCAGATCGACTTGACTTGTAGCCAAGTGGATGTTAGGGGCTAGGGTGTAGGTAAGATCTTAAGGCAGGAGGGTTAGTGGTTAGGTGTTAGTTAGTAGGTAGGCTTAGTTAGTAGTATTTGATTTAATTGTATTTCAGATTTAATGTAGTTAGAAATTTAGAATATGATTTAGTATTAATTTAGATAGTTTAGTATTTATTAGATGGTTGTTTAATTATGTTGTTTTAGTTTAAATTTGTTAAAGAGTAAATTGTTTAACCTAATCAAGTCTTAAGTTAGCATTATGTGTGAAGTTGACTTATAACCAATTAGTTATATAGTTAGTTTAAAATGAAACCTTAAATCGTTAAAGTATAATTAGTTGATTTAATAAAGTTTAAGGTTATTTTATGTTTTGCTTAAGGACTTTTGTTGTAATTGTTAATAATTTTTAGTTACTTCGTTATGGGTTAATTTTATAAATAATAATTTAGTTAGTTTTAATTTTAAATGTACTCTTACTATTTTAACCATCAAATAGTTTAAATTTATCAATTAATTGGCTATTTAAATAAGTTTTAATGTAGGTTTGATTGATTTGATATTGCAAGTAATTTGAGATCCGAATTCATGCACATTGTTATCTATGTAAGTTTTATTGCATATCATTATAAGTTAATATTATATCATAATTTTATCAAGATTAATCTAATAACGAAAGTTTTAAAATTTTAATGATGTTATCATCCTCATGTTTAAAACCTTAGGATTGTAATGAAAGAACCTGTACTAAAGCTTCTATCTCAATCATATCAAACTTAGAGCATGTTGAATTTTTAAATTAAAAAAAAAATTTGTTCTATTCTTGCCCTCATAGTTTGGGTATGACATAAGTAATCCATTTATTTAAATAATTTCATTTAATTATTTCAAAATTCTTTTCGAAACTAGTCAAGTCAAGTCAACTCACATTTGCTCATATTCACATACGCACAGATCAAGTTTGAGAAAAAGTTGACCAGATTTAACCAAGGTTGACTTGAGTTGACTAATTTCAAAAAAAAATTGAAATAATTAAATGAAATTATTTAATTAAATGGAGTACTTACTTCTAATTAATTTAACAAAGTTATTTAATTAAATGTGAAGCCATTCCTAATTAATTAAATAAAGTTATTTAATTAAATAAGAAAAGTGTCTCTAATTAATTAAAGATTATTTAATTAAATAGAAAAAGTAATTATGAGAGCATATCTCATTTTACTAAATTAAATATCTCAACAAAATCTCTCTGCAGTTCAAAAAGGGAAATTTCCAATTCACTATTCATCAAAAATGAGTTAAATTAGTTAACTCCTTTTTCTACTCAAATTGAATCAGTTAACTCTTTATTTTACTCAAATTAAATCTGTTAACTCCCTTTAATTTGGAAATCTCCCTTTATGACCGAACTTCACCTTCAATCCTGACCGTTGATTGAAATCGATATCAATCGTTGATGAATTCCGAGAAAGTCTATTTAAGAGACCCTCATCTCTTCATTTTGAAAGGTTGAATGAGAATTTGCATCGAATTGTTGCTGGAATTCATACTCACATTTTCTCATATTCACGTACGCAAATATCAAGTTTGACCAAAAGTTGACCAGATTTAACCACGGTTGACTTGAGTTGACTAGTTTCACAAAGAATTTTGAAATAATAAATGAAATTATTTAATTAAATGGGGTACTTACTTCTAATTAATTAAAAAAAGTTATTTAATTAAATGAGAAGCCATTCCTAATTAATTAAATGAAGTTATTTAATTAAATAAGAAAAGTGTCTCTAATTAATTAAAGATTATTTAATTAAATAGAAAAAGTAATTATGAGAGCATATCTCATTTTATTAAATTGAATATCTCAACAAAATCTCTCTTCAGTTCAAAAAGGGAATTTCCAGTTCACTATTGATCAAAAATGAGTTAAATCAGTTAACATCTTTTTCTACTCAAATTGAATTAGTTAACTCCTTATTTTACTCAAATTAAATCTGTTAATTCCCTTTAATTTGGAAATCTCCCTTTATGACTGAACTTCACCTTTAATCCTGACCGTTGATTAATTCTAGAAAAGTCTATCTAAGAGACCTTCATATCTTCATTTTGAAAGGTTGAATGAGAATTTGCATCGAATGTTTGTTGGAATTCATACTCACATTTGCTCATATTCACATATGCAAAGATCAAGTTTGACCAAAAGTTGACCATATTTAACCAAGGTTGACTTGAGTTGACTAGTTTCGAAAAGAATTTTGAAATAATTAAATGAAAATATTTAATTAAATAAAGTACTTACTTCTAATTAATTAAACAAAGTTATTTAATTAAATGAAAAGCCATTCCTAATTAATTAAATGAAGTTATTTAATTAAATAAGAAAAGTGTCTCTAATTAATTAAAGATTATTTAATTAAATAGAAAAAGTAATTATGAGAGCATATTTCATTTTATTAAATTAAATATCTCAACAAAATATCTCTTCAGTTCAAAAAGGGAAATTTCCAATTCACTATTGATAAAAAATGAGTTAAATCATGTAGTGCTTGCCCCTAGTTTGCATTTTGTTATCATTGTTGAACTCTTTTAGAGCTGGTTTTATGTTGTTGGTTAGTAGCATTCTTATGAGATTATCAAATATTGTGCTATAAATTCAATTTATTATGTGATGAGATCACTTAGATTTTACATTTCATGTATGCATGATGATTATTTTCAGTGTTTGCAGTTATTAATGATGATTAGTAAGATGATTTATTATCATATGTGTTTTTTTATGAATAATTACCCCTTACTTGCATGTGTATGGTGTGCATGTTTTCTTTTGTATGGCGTGTCTGATGTGGTCAAGGAAGGGAGTCGTAGTCACCTGCTGGTCGGGATCTACACAATGCACCACTTCTTGCCATTGCCTGTTTAGCTTAGTATATATATTGTGCTTGTACATGCATGGTTTTTATGCAGGTTGCAGGTACCGGGTATCGACTTCCTTGAATTGCCAGGATGAGCGTACCCTATCACACTATCTCAATGATAAGAGAGGGGAGATAAATTCTCAAGTCCAAATCCCAACCCTTTAAGCCATTTGTCCTAATTGGAAAATCAGGACAAGTACCCGAGTTGAGTACCCTCCGAATGCCTCAGATGAAGTAATTCCTGATTTAAACCTTTGGTGTTATTTTGTATGTATTTTGGCTATGATGGATTTTCATATTTTTACCTTATGAGACTTTGATGTATTTTCTATTAATTAAGCCTAATTAATGGTTTAATTAAATGGAAAATTAATATAGTATTTTAATATTTGTTTTATTTGATTAATTGGAAAATTAATTAAATAAAAGAATTAAATTTAAAAATAAAAAGTTTAAAGTTTAAATTTGTAATGTGACAATATTTATTTTAATAATAATATATTTAGTGTTTATTTTCAAATAAATGACTAAATAATATAATTATTAAGCTAATAAATATTTTAGCAAATTAAGTTTTGGAAAATGAAATTTAAAAGTGGAAAATATATTTTAAAATTATTAAAAGATTCTAAATCTCATGTGATTAAAATATAAATATATTAAGATTGAAAAGTGGAGTTATTAAAGTTAGTGTATGAGATTTAATAAATTAATTAATTAAAATTGGAAAGAGTAAAGTATATATTATATTAATTATTGTGCATTATTTTAATATTTGCTCACATAGGAGTTTGCAAATTCTCGGGAGTTGTCATGTAGACAACATAGGGGTTTGCACTCTAAGAATGCACTAAGTTGTCTACACGTAGGATTTAGCATTTGATTCGAGCACATGGTGTCTACAACCTTAAGACTCATCTAGAAGGTTGGAGAAGACCCATGCTTTGTTGTCATGCTTATCTTCTAGTTGTTTCTAGAGATACTCTAGATGCATCTTAGAGGCCTTTATATAGAGGCTCTCTTAGTGTGTATGATCATCCTGATAGGCATCTACAAGCTTATATGCATTTGAGAAGCTCATATGCTTCAACATCCTCGTCTGCTTCTACAAGCGCTTCTAGACACTCGAAAGGAGGTTCGATTGTCGAAGGAATTTTGAACATTGAAGAAAGAGGGGATATACCTACGGCCTCCGAAGGCATAGTGGTTTAGCATCAGAGTCCAGATAAGTACCCAAGATCATTTTGCATATTCCATTACTCTCTCTTTGTCTACTTTCTTCATGTCTGTTAGTGTTGGTAGAATAACTCTTTGTGAATGACTCTTAGATTTCATGACATTGTTGGCTATAGGAAAGTTCAAATATATATGAATCTATCATTCCATGAGTAGAATTCAAATTGGTGAAATAAGTCGGGAAAGAATTTAAGATAGAATTGAAAATTAAGTGATGAATGTGTTCTTTTTCCAACAACTCATTGAAACTTTATCTAAGGTTGACCCGTAGCTGTCTTGCATCTTGATTGAATGTAAGTTATTGCTTTAGATGATGTACTCAATGGTACTACTCTGCAATTCCAAATTTAGCAGAAACTGATGTAACAATAGACAGATTAATGAAGTTTATATGCTTCATTGTTTTATATGATTCGAGGACTTAGTGATACATTAAATCTGGGAGTGATGATAATAGATCAAGGAAGTTCCCATCTAAGTTGTCGGGAACACATATATATAAGGAGCCGAGAGGGAACAATCTTGTGTCCCTCACCTTTCTCCTTCTCACCTTTTCCATGTCAATCGAGCAGTAGGCTTTGCTGCTAATGCAGCACCCCTTCCCGGCTGCACGATGTCTATGTTTTTAGGTCAGCGGTGCAATCATTATACAATGATTTAGTTACATTTGAATACTCCCTCATAGAGTACCCAGAGATCGGGAAAGACTGGCCTCCTTGTATCCGTCTCTCCTTGGGTTAGAGCCTTATATATATATATATATATATATATATATATATATATATATATATATATATATATATATATATATATATATATATATATATATATATATATATATATATATATATATATCTTACCTCCACTACATGCCATACCGAATACTCCAAGCAAGCACACTGATTACAGTCTCTATGTGCGGGCGATGAATTTGGAACTGATTGATTTGATCAACATTACTTTCAACCAGTATAATTTATGAAACAAAAGAAGTCACCGACCCCCACAATATTGATTGCTGAGCAATAGCAGCAGCGAAAGACCATTTTTCTATTGTTGGCAGCGGCTATAATAGCTTAGGCTCATGCCTATGAGAATTATGAAGGGTGGTTGTTAATAATTTATTATTATAAAAACATATATATATATATATATATATATATATATATATATACACACAGTTAGGGTTTGTTTTCTGATTTATGTATAGATCTCACCAATCGAACACATCATGCTTGGTCCTACCTTTAGTTATATACGTCATTCTCAAACATAGTTTATTATCTCATTTACTTGAGCTTTTAAGGTTTTACAACCTTCTATTATATTATGAGGATCACAGAAAGAATGAGTAATCAAATGGCTAACAAATAGCAAACCGATAGGCATAGTCCCTGTTCAATTGCAGAACATGAAGATTGAAGTTGTGGCATGTCATAATCAATGGGTAAAGATGACTTAGACTTCTTGTAATGCAGAGATACATCATGAGAAATCTACAAATGGGGACTTTTATCCTTTTACAATCAATAGGGGGCATTAATAATGTCTCACGACAAGGATACAAACAATTTAAGACTGTGATAAGACAATTCAGCATGTAGTGGTGCTGTTAAGATAGATGGTCTTTTTGCACAACCCTTGGTTGATATTATGTACGGGCTATAAAAGCCATTTGCATTATTTTGTTATATAGTAAGTTTCATGGTGTCCTCTTTTAATAATAGAAAATTTCCCAATTTGAAAGTGGGAAGCTCTCCTCACTGAAGATGGGCATTTTTTGCATGCACTACCGAATTAATGTTCAAGCTCTAGATACCAGAAAATCTCTAAAGCTTTCTTAACAAATTCATTTTGAAGCTTTTGCATATGAATTAGTACGCTGATGTAGATGCGAGGTATCTTTTTAAGATGTCTCTCAAGCTTGATTGATAAGACTCAACTGCACAATTTTGTAGGGTTGTAGTAATATATTAAATGATATTAAAACTATTATATGTTATCTAGAATATATTATTCTTATTCAACCAGTAATAGGTTTTAACTTATTAAATAGTAATGTATGATTATTATTTAATAATTAATATTAATTATTAATTATTAAATAATATTTGTTTTGCCTTTAGAGGT
Source organism: Cupressus sempervirens (assembly GCA_028749045.1). Classification (NCBI taxonomy): domain Eukaryota; kingdom Viridiplantae; phylum Streptophyta; class Pinopsida; order Cupressales; family Cupressaceae; genus Cupressus; species Cupressus sempervirens. Next base: position 282,627,548 of record CM053791.1, read on the forward strand.
TGTAATTACTAAATATGGAGTATTAAATACTAGTTTTTCTCTAAGGAGTTATAAACTTTATTTAAAGCAATGTGGGTTATTATTAACCACTTGAAATGGTGTTTAATTAAATTATTATAAATAGTAATTTAATTGAGAGGTTTGAATTATGATAAAATTTAGTGAGTTCTCAATTAAGTTTTTATTTAAGGATTTGGGTTAGGTTTGGATCAATAGTCAAATACTATTACTTACTTTGAAGCCATGTTATGACTTATTAAATGTACAGGAGCAAAAACACAATGGCGACTCTTATTGACTCGAAAGTTTATATGGAAATTGAAATCTCCTTATTATGCATTAGTGTTAATTAATGTAATTAAAATTAATTTAATTAAGATTAGTTATATTGGAAGAATTGTAATTAATTAATAGTTAACTTGGGTGAATGGATTTTAAGTAAGATCGATTCAAAAGAAATGAGATATTGACATAAGTGTTTAACAAAATTATGTACTATTGAACTATTAATAAGATTGACGGTGATCTTGTTTTAAAACAAGGGAAGATTATTTTAAATAAATGATCATTCTTGAAGTGCTCTAAGACAATTACTAATTAAACATTCAAAAGTTGATTTGTATCATCCAATGGTTTGATTCTATGTCTCAAACGAGGGGATAAATGGGTTGACCTATAGATTAAATGATGAATCTTATTCACTTGAAATATATGGCAAAAATGAAACCCCACATTTATCCCAACTATGTAATTTTAGTAAACTAAAACATGTGTTTGCATTGTGTATTCTATATGCTTCTTGTTTTGGGTTTTGGGTTGACTAGTGTTGACCAGTTATAGGATGTCTACCAGAGGCTCAAGGGGTTATGATTGTGATGTCACGATGATGTCTTAATTTTGATCTTTATAAATGCAACCATGGTTTGTGATGGAATTCTCTATGTATTGGATGTGATTACTGATTGTTATAGTTCAGATTCTTGTGTATGAGACACTTGACCTAACCATTATTTTGGTCATCGATCAGTTATCCTTGATTATTTTCTAGTCGCCATGGTGGAACTGAAATGTTGATTTATTTCTTGATGATGTCATGGTGTGACATGTTTTGACTCAACCATTTTGGAGTCTTCGATCAGTATGATTTTGAGATATATTTTGGTTGCTTGTTAAAGAACCAATGGATATTGTGATTCATGTTGGAGATTATATTTATGAGGTATATTTTGTGGTTCTTTTATGTGTTCTTGGATGGCAGAACCATCTTATTGTTAGGTTGCCTATTAAGGAACCGAGTTTGATCTTGAAGAGTGTTGTGGTATGGGACAGAATTGTGGATTTTTGTGCTTAGGAGAGGTTCTCTAGGTACATGACTATGGGAGTGGCTTGCATAGGGGTCCGGGGCCCAAAGTGGTCAGTACCAAGGTAACCTAATGCAAGTTATGTAATAAGTGATAATCTAGTAATTAAAATTTATGGCGGGGAAAACACACTAAAAAGATAAGTAAGAGATATTTAAACCACCCATGCCTTGAGTGCTTGTATAGACTAAGGATGGGAGAAGTGCCTTGTCTTCTTGAGAGGGCTTCTTGGTTTCCACATGTGCCATGTTGAGGGTCCAGGGTTCAGAGTAACCAGTCTAGGGTAACTCAATGCTTGAGGGTTCGGGGTCTAATGAGAGACTAGTCCAGGGTAACTCAAGTAGCCATGTGATGACACTCCCTAGTATGTATCCTGAGTCTCCTCTATAGATTTTGTGTACCTTTGGTGGTGTACTTATTGTTGTGCCTCTGGGATTAGATGTCGATTTTGTGATTGGAACCTTTGAGTTAGTATACTTTTAGGATTCCTATTTTAGAAAGTGTTTGTGCTATGTGATTTGATATTCTTGGGACTTGAGATTATATTCTCAGCACGGTGGGAGTGGACCACTTAGGTTCCACGTGATCAAGTGGTAGTGTATTTTCCACTCTTATCATTTGAGATCCATTTGAGACACTGTGGCTGATGCTTTCTTGGTTGGTATTTATCTTCATTATGATCTTGGAGCATTATGATAGATGATATACCATATGATGGATGTATTTACTGGTATGTTTCTTATATTGATGATTTGCATATGTTAGATGATGGTATCCTATGCTTTACTGTGCATGTTAGTAGGATGTTTTAGGAGTGACATTCCTACTATGTTAATACCGATGATCTCTTCGGTGCTTTGGAATGTTACACACAAAGGGATGGCTAGGATCCACGATGGTCTAATGATGCTATTTACGGTTGGGAGGAACCGTGCACTTAGTTATTTATGTTTGTGGTATATGGTTATCTTTTATGATGAATGATTATATCTTTTGAGATGATGTATCATGTATGATTTGTGGTTTCATTTATGTTACTCCATCATGGATTAGAGTTAGTATGATGATGTATCATTGTTATTTCATGTGTTGTTAGATAAATAGTTAATTTAGATGTGATACAACGTTAAGGGATTTTAAAGAATGTAATCTGTTATGTTATGTTTTCTTTCAGTTGGATGTTACTATTGCTTTCGCAGATGTTATGAATGATTTTACTTTCATGTTTTTAAAAAAAATTGTTTGGCAAACTTTAGGTTAATTCTTTGGATCCCTTAGCAGGGCATTACATTTGGTATCAGAGGCCAAGTTTCAACATTGGGAGCTCTAGGTATATTTGAATGCCACTAGTTAATAACTAGTTGAACAAAATGAAAACTTTGAACTATCATGTGTATTTCTCTCAAACTGAAAACTTGAAACTAAGTGAACTGAAACATAACTTAAAACTATTACTTGCATATTTTTCATACTTCAGCACTTAGCTTTCAAAACTGAAAATTTTACTTAAACCTAAACATGGGTAAAACTGGAAAATTGAAACTTATTCTAGTTGCAAAACAAGTATCTTTTATCTATGTTGTAAGGTAATATGCCCTTGATTATCTTTGTAAGCATTAAGCTGCTCTTGTTTAGAATGTATTAGAGGATCTATTTTAGTAGTTGTTAAAAGGATAAATGTTGGATCGATATGGTTTTTGGTTTACCATTAAACCAGAATCATATTGCTCTAAGTGTGTTATAGTACCTTTAGTGGAATCATGTTTCCCTATAGGGAGGAAAGGTGTCAATGGGACCCGCAAAGTGAGTAACTTAGTTTCTTATTCTTGTAGGCTTCTAGGAGTAAGCCTAATCTCAAGAGGGGTGGATGTAGTGCCTGCCCCTAGTTCGCATTTTGTTATCATTGTTGAACTCTTTTAGAGCTGGTTTTATGTTGTTGGTTAGAAACATTCTTATGAGATTATCAGATATTATGCTATGGATTCAGTTTATTATGTGATGAGATCACTTAGATTTTACATTTCATGTATGCATGATGATTATTTTTAGTGTTTGCAGTTATTAATGATGATTAGTAAGATGATTTATTATCATATGTGTTTTTTTATGGATACTTACCCCATACTTGCATGTGTATGGTGTGCATGTTTGCTTTTGTATGGCGTGTCTGATGTGGTTAAGGAAGGGAGTCATAGTCACTTGCTGGTTGGGATCTACACGATGTACCACTTCCTGCCATTGCCTGTTTAGCTTAGTATATATATTGTGCTTGTACATGCATAGTTTTTATGTAGGTTGCAGGTACCAGGTATCGACTTCCCTGAATTGCCAGGATGAATATACCCTATCACACTATCTCAATGATAAGAGAGGGGAGATAAATTCTCAAGTCCAAATCCCAAACCTTTAAGCCATTTGTCTTAATTGGAAAATCAGGACAAGTACCCGAGTTGAGTACCCTCTGAATGCGTCAGATGACGTAATTCGTGATTTAAACCTTTGGTTTGATTTTGTATGTATTTTGGCTATGATGGATTTTCATATTTTTACCTTATGAGTCTTTGATGTATTTTCTATTAATTAAGCATAATTAATGGTTTAATTAAATGGAAAATTAATATAGTATTTTAATATTTATTTTATTTAATTAATTGGAAAACTAATTAAATAAAATAATTAAATTTGAAAATAAAAAGTTAAAAGTTTAAATTTGTAATGTGACAATATTTATTTTAATAATAATATATTTAGTGTTCATTTTCAAATAAATGACTAAATAATAATATTATTAAGCTAATAAATATTTTAGCAAATTAAGTTTTGGAAAATGAAATTTAAAAGTGGAAAATATATTTTAAAATTATTAAAAGATTCTAAATCTCATGTGATTAAAATATAAATATATTAAGATTGAAAAGTGGAGTTATTAAAGTTAGTGTATGAGATTTAATAAATTAATTAATTAAAATTGGAAAGAGTAAAGTAAATATTATATTAATTATTGTGCATTATTTTAATATTTGCTCACATAGGAGTTTGCAAATTCTCGGGAGTTGTCATGTAGACAACATAGGGGTTTGCACTCTAAGAATGCACTAAGTTGTCTACACGTAGGATTTAGCATTTGATTCGAGCACATGGTGTCTACAACCTTAAGACTCATCTAGAAGGTTGGAGAAGACCCATGCTTGGTTATCATGCTTATCTTCTAGTTGTTTGTAGAGATACTCTAGATGCATCTTAGAGGCCTTTATATAGAGGTTATCTTAGTGTATATGATCATCCTGATAGGCATCTACAAGCTTATATGCATTTGAGAAGCTCATATGCTTCAACATCCTCATCTGCTTCTACAAGCGCTTCTAGACACTCGGAAGGAGGTTCGATTGTCGAAGGAATTGTGAACGTTGAAGAAAGAGGGGATATACCTACGATCTCCGAAGGCATAGTGGTTTAGCATCAAAGTCCAGCTAAGTACCCAAGATCATTCTGCATATTCCATTACTCTCTCTTCTTCTACCTTCTTCATGTCTATTAGTGTTCGTAGAATAACTCTTTGTGAATGACTCTTAGATTTCATGACATTGTTAGCTATAGGAAAGTTCAAATATATATGAATCTATCATTCCATGAGTAGAATTCAAATTGGTGAAATAAGTCGAGAAAGAATTTAAGATAGAATTGAAAATTAAGTGATGAATGTGTTCTTTTTCCAACAACTCATTGAAACTTTATCTAAGGTTGACCTGTAGCTGTCTTGCATCTTGATTGAATGTAAGTGATTGCTTTAGATGATGTACTCAACGCAACTACTCGGCAATTCCAAATTTAGCAGAAACTGATGTAACAATAGACAGATTAATGAAGTTTATATGCTTCATTATTTTATATGATTCGAGGGCTTAGTGATACATTAGATCTAGGAGTGACTATAATAGATCAAGGAAGTTCCCATCTAAATTGTCAAGAACACATATATATAAGGAGCTGAGAGGGAACGATCTTGTGTCCCTCACCTTTCTCCTTGTCACATTTTCCATGTCGATCGAGCAGTAGGCCCTACTGCTAATGCAGCACCCCTTCCCGACCACACGACATCTATGTTTTTAGGTCAACGGTACAATCATTATACAATGAATTAGTTACATTTGAATACTCCCTCATAGAGTACCCGGAGATCGGGAAAGACTAGCCTCCTTGTATCTGTCTCTCCTTGGGTTAGAGCCTTATATATATATATCTTACCTCCACTATGCGCCATACCAAATACTCCAAGCAAGTACACTGATTACAGTCTCTATGTGTGGGCGATGAATTTGGAACTGATTGATTTGATCAACATTACTTTCAACTAGTATAATTTTATGAAACAAAAGAAGTCACTGATCCCCACAATATCAATCGCTGAGCAATAGCAGCAGCAAAAGACCATTTTTCTATTGTTGGCAGCGGCTATAATAGCTTAGGCTCATACCTATGAGAATTATAAAGGGTGGTTGTTAATAATTTATTATTATAAAAACATATATATAGATATATATATATATATATACAGTTAGGGTTTGTTTTCTGATTTATGTATAGATCTCACCAATCGAACACATCATGATTGGTCCTTCCTTTAGTTATATACGTCATTCTCAAATATAGTTTATTATCTCATTTACCTGAGCTTTTAAGGTTTTACGATCTTCTATACTATTATGAGGATCACAAAAATAATGAGTAATCAAACGGGTAACAAATAGTGAACTGATAGGCATAGTCCTTGTTCAATTGCAGAACATGAAGATTAAAGCCGTGGCATGTCATAATCAATGGGTAAAGATGACTTAGACTTCTTGTGATGCAGAGATACATCATGAGAAATCTAAAAATGGGGACTTTTATCCTTTTACAATCAATAGGGGGCATTGATAATGTCTCACGGCAAGGATACAAACAACTCAAGACTATGATAAGACAATTCAACATGTAGTGGTGCTTTAATATAGATGGTCTTTTTGCACAACCCTGGGTTGATATTATGCATGTCCTATAAAAGACATTTGCATTATTTTTTTATATAGTAAGTTTCATGGTGTCCTCTTTTAATAATAGAAAATTTCCCAATTTGAAAGTGGGAAGCTCTCCTCACTGAAGATGGGCATTTTCTGTGTGCACTACCGAATTAATGTTCAAGCTCTAGATACCAGAAAATCTCTAAAGCTTTCTTAAAAAATTCATTTTGAAGCTTTTGCATATGAATTAGTACGTTGATGTAGATGCAAGGTATCTTTTTAGGATGTCTCGCAAGCTTGATTGATAAGACTCAACTGCACAATTTTGTAGGGTTGTAGTAATATATTAAATGATATTAAAACTATTATATGTTATCTAGAATATATTATTCTTATTCAACTAGTAATAGGTTTTAACTTATAAAATAGTAATGTATGATTATTATTTAATAATTAATATTAAATATTAATTATTAAATAATATTTGTTTTTCCTTTAGAGGTTGTAATTACTAGATATGGAGTATTAAATACTAGTTTTTCTATAAGGAGTTATAAACTTTATTTAAAGCAATGTGGGTTATTATTAACCACTTGAAATGGTGTTTAATTAAATTATTATAAATAATAATTTAATTGAGAGGTTTGAATTATGATAAAATTTAGTGAGTTCTCAATTAAGTTTTTATTTAAGGATTTGGGTTAGGTTTGGATCAATAGTCAAATACTATTACTTACTTTGAAGCCATGTTATGACTTATTAAATGTACAGGAGCAAAAACACAATGGCAACTCTTATTGACTTGAAAGTTTATATGGAAATTGAAATCTCCTTATTATGCATTAGTGTTAACTAATGTAATTAAAATTTATTTAATTAAGATTAGTTATATTGGAAGAATTGTAATTAATTAATAGTTAACTTGGGTGAATGGATTTTAAGTAAGATCGATTCAAAAGAAATGAGATATTGACATAAGTGTCTAACAAAATTATGTACTCTTGAACTATTAATAAGATTGATGGTGATCTTGTTTTAAAACAAGGGAAGATTATTTTAAATAAATGATCATTCTTGAAGTGCTCTAAGACAATTACTAATTAAACATTCAAAAGTTGATTTGTATCGTCCAATGGTTTGATTCTCTGTCTCAAACGAGGGGATAAATGGCTTGACATATAGATTAAATGATGAATCTTATTCACTTGAAATATATGGAAAAAATGAAACCCCACATTTATCCCAACTATATAAATTATTAAACTAAAACATGTGTTTGCATTGTGTATTCTATATGCTTCTTGTTTTGGGTTTTGGGTTGACTAGTGTTGACCAGTTATAGGATGTCTACCAGAGGCTCAAGGGGTTATGATTGTGATGTCATGATGATGTCTTAATTCTGATCTTTATAAATCCAACCATGGTTTGTGATGGAATGCTCTATGTACTGGATGTGATTACTGATTGTTATAGTTGAGATTCTTGTGTATGAGACACTTGACCTAACCATTATTTTGGTCATCGATCAGTTATCCTTGATTATTTTCTAGTCGCCATGATGGGACTAAAATGTTGATTTATTTCTTGATTATGTCATGTTGTGACATGTTTTGACTCAACCATTTTGGAGTCTTCGATCAGTATGATTTTGAGATATATTTTGGTTGCTTGTTAAAGAACTAATGGATATTGTGATTCATGTTGGAGATTATATTTATGAGGTATATTTTGTGTTGCTTTTATGTGTTCTTGGATGGGAGAACCATCTTATTGCTAGGTTGCCTATTAAGGAACCGAGTTTGATCTTTAAGAGTGCTATGGTATGGGACACAACTATGGATTTTTGTGCTTAGGAGTGTGAGGCCTCACCCTGACCCATCCTAGCACCTATGATACATTTTTATTTTGATACTCATGCTTGTTATGTCAGAACATTATTGGATACATTGAACATTGTTATGCTATTTTGCGATGTGTGATGCTTACTTCAGTTAGTTGATTTTTTCCATTTAATGCTTATAAATATGTATAATGATGAAAGAAAATGTATGCAAGCTAACACATTTGGTTATGCAAGTCGAAAGGCTAGAAATATGAGTAGAATTAGATAAACAACTAATTATTAAGAAGTAGATTCTTTAAATTATATATATATAATTTCCTTTAGCATGTTATTCACATTATGCACATGATTTTTTTTGGACCTACTGATGTGTGCAATGAGCGTGCAGGAAAATCAGCCAGGATAACCCAATGGAAGAAACGGAGTTAAATTTCTTGTTAATTTTGTGCTAATTTATATTGTAATTCTTTAAAGGTTGTAATTTTATCTTACTATTCTACTAACTTGTAATTATTCCTAATAAGCCTTAAAAGGCTTAGAAGCATTAAATTTAAGTACCCCTATGGGTAAGGGTATGGGTGGGGGTACTTTCCAACCCATTAGCCTCCTAGGTTGACTCTTAGGGTCTCTTAAAAACCCTATTATAGGCTGATTTCGAAAATGGGGTTGCTCTTTACTTGGGTTAGTGAAACCAAACCTCCATCTTGAGTTACTTGAACCTTAGTGGGGTTAGGGACCATACTTAGAGGCTTTTTGGGGGGAGTTTAGTTTTTTTGTCACCCAATCCTCTAGTTTTGGAGGAAGCCTTGAAGATTGAAGAAAGAAAAAAGGGAAGCTCTTCTCAAACCACCATTGCCATAACTCTTTTATGAAGGTAGGAGTTCTTCACTCCATGAATGGTTCTTTGTGTGTGTTCATGTTTTGAATCTTGTTGAATCATTTTGGAGACATTGTGTAGATATGCATTCCTTTCTTGTGTGTTGAGGGTGCTATTGGGAGAGATTTTATCTTGTTTTCTTTGATGTTATGCCTTCTTGGTGTGTTGATTGTTTTTTTGAGAGATTTTCATGAGGATTTATTTGGCAACACTCACCCTTGGATAGGGAAGAAGTGGCCATGCTTGGGGAAAGGGCATTAGTTGGACCTCAATAGTGTAGAGTCTCCTCTCATGGAGAGAGGAGGGAAAAAAAAAAGGGTAGGGTGTATGGGCCCCTACTTGTCATCCCATACCTTGTTGTTATTGAGAATTCTTGAATGTGGTAAAGAATGAAAATCCTTGTGAATATAGCCCCGAAAGGGCCTTGAGAAAGAATGGAAATTCTTGAAGTTTTAAGCCCCAAAAGGGCTAAGTGAAGGTATGGTGATTGACTTCTCCTATTGAGAAAATCCACCTTTCCCCTATATTAGTTCATTGTTGGACCTATTGTGCAATCGGGTGGGAATGTATATTCATTTTTCTTATCTCCTTGTGTTGTTATCTCCATGTTGTTTCTTGTATTTTCCATGTTTACTCTTGATGAAATGAAGTCATTTGATAAAAGTTCTATTGTGGAATCCTTGAAGAAATCTCATAGAATTGTAATATTATGTAAATTGTAATTGAATTTGATGTAGTGGCAAAAACATCGGGTTTTCTTACTAGTTCTTTCTCGATGGAGCCTTGAACCAGGATGAATAATAGAGGAAAGAAAAGATTATGAAAATTCGCTTGCATTGCTCTCACGTGGTTTCAAATTTTGGCATATGTATGTGAGAAATTAGAATGATAGTTAATGTCTTGAATTGGGAAATTCTGAGTTTCAATTATGAAGATGAAAGGCAAATGGATGTGTTGAAGTTTCAATTCAATATTTTGAACATTAACATGTTATAGTATCAATCCTATATTGTGATCACCAAGCTAGCACTTTCATTGTTAAGTTACAATAGTGATACAATTAAATTTGATAAGGATTAATTCATCACCTTTTGAATTTTGAATATTGGTTCATAATCCCTTGCTAAGATTCCTAATAACAAGAGCAATTGATTAAGAGACTTGAATTTCTCTAATTTTAAATAATGAAGAAAGAACACACACCTTACTATGATGACTATAGATAAAACATACAACCTTGCCTTTAGATGATTGAATTAACATGAACTATTATAGAAGGATAATTATAATCCCTTGTGTCCTTTTGGCATTAGTGTGCTTGTTCATAGGAACTCTATTAACTCTAGAATTGTTTAAATTCATCTTGCATATTAAAGAACCTAAGCAAGAAAGCATGCCAACACTTAGCCAAAATTGGCTTTCAAAAAAAAATTGCATCTCCAGGCTTAAAAGGCTCACTGGAAAATGTATGAGAAGAAATTTTAATTCCCCTAGTGATAGAGAATATTCCCTAAATTATTCTATTAGAACTTTAATTAAAATTATTGCTAGTTCTATAAATAATATAAATCAAATGAAATAATGAAAATAAGAATTATTATACATATATCCTATCTATCCTACCTAATTATCTTTATGCAATTACTACCCCGCCTTCTATCCTAAATACCCTATAGTCTACCTATAAAACTTTAAACCTTAATCTTCTTTCCCCTTGGTGCAGGCTTATTGACAACAACAATTACATGTTGCATTGATGGAGTATGGGACTAATTCCCTACGTGCTCATGTACTGGTCTATCATGGTAATGACATTGTGTGTGGCAGAGAGTGAGCTTACATTGCTTAAAAGTTAGCAAGCAACTCAATTTAACTTAACCTTTTTACCCAACCCCCCTTTCCACCTAGCAATCTCATTCGATGTCGTCCCATGCTCAGTGAGGTGTAATCATACTTCCCAACTGCCTTTGTACACGTGGTACAAGGTTGGTCAAATCGAAGCAGAAACTTAGGCCTTTTTCCATGAGAAACTTGGGCATTGGAATATCTTCTCACCTGCCATTGGTTGTACATTTACTTGTACCGAGCTCTAACCCTTGTCACATCAAAAGAGGGGGACAAGAGAGTTGTGAAGTAAATCTGCCCTTGCTAAGACTTTATTCCCCATGTATTTCTAAACCCATGCGTATGCTTTCTTGCTGGGCACTGCTCACGCAAGGGGGAGAGTGCAGGTCTGCATTGACAAACCTTGGTCAGCGTGAAAGACCATGGGACAACATGGTCTTAATGTAGGGAAGCCAAGTGGTGGCTAGGCCACTTGTATAGGGAGTAGGGTTAGGTAATGAAGCTAGGGGTTAAGAGGGTTGGGGTTGAGCCTTTAGTTGTTTAGGGTAGTGCAGTAGTAGTTAGTTTAGTATAGGTTAGTTTAGATTTTATTAAAATTAGTTTTATGTCATGCATTAATGTTTTAAAATTGTGTAGTTGTTATTATTATAAGTTTTAATTAGGTTAGTAGCCATTTAAGGTTAGTTTTAAGTTATCAATTGGTTAGTTTGTATTTGTAGTTTAAACTACATGTTTAGATATTAACTGCCTAAGTTATTTTAATTGTTAATAGAAGTAGGAAATATGTGTTCATTTAGATTATAAAGTTTGTAGTATAATTAGTTTTAGTTTAATAATGGTTAGTTTTAATTTTTAAGTGATTAATATGTTTTGTAGCTTAGTTATGTTTTAGATATATATATTATTAAAGTTTAAAGTTTTAGACGTAATGGTAAGATTAATGGAATTAATTAATTAAAATGAATTAAAAGCTTAAGTTAGTGTTAGCGTAGGACACTAGTTAATTTTGGGAATATTAATTAGTTCCAATTTGATTGTGTAAGATTTAATGTAGTATATAATTTAAGCAAAGTTTGGGTTTAGATTGTATTTAATTTAGTTAATAATTATTTTAAGATAGTTTGCGTTAATTCGGTTTTAAACTAAGGATTGTCGATTTTTGAATTAGCTTAAGTTTAATTATGATGAAAGTTAGATTAATGACTGATTCACGTGTGAAGATTATAAACCTAAGATTAAATATAGAGAACCTTTGCTTTAATTATGAACACAAGCATACCAAACTTCGAGCATTTTTTATTTTAAAACAAATTTGTTGTCTGTCTTTTTGCCCTTACTTTTGGGCATGACAAGGAGAGTTTGTCTAGGTACATGACTATGGGAGTGGCTTGCATAGGGGTCTGGGGACCAAAGTGGTCAGTACCAGGGTAACCTAATGCAAGTTATGTAATAAGTGATAATCTAGTAATTAAAATTTATAGGGGGGAAAACACACTAAAAAGATAAGTAAGAGATATTTAAACCACCCATGCCTTGAGTGCTTGTATAGACTAAAGATGGGAGAAGTGCCTCGTCTTCTTGAGAGGGCTTCTTGGTTTCCACATGTGCCACGTTGAGGGTCCGAGGTTTAGAGTAACCAGTCCAAGTTAACTCAACGCTTGAGGGTTTGGGGTCTAATGAGAGACCAGTCCAGGGTAACTCAAGTAGCCATGTGATGACACTCCCTAGTATGTAGCCTAAGTATCCTCTATAGATTTTGTGTACTTTTGGTGGTGTACTTATTGTTGTGCCTCTGGGATTAGATGTCGATTTTGTGATTAGAACTTTTGAGTTAGTATACTTTTAGGATTCCTGTTTTAGAAAGTGTTTGTGCTATGTGATTTGATATTCTTGGGACTTGAGATTATCTCCTCAGCACGGTGGGATGGACCACTTAGGTTCCACGCGGTCGGGTGGTAGTGTATTTTCCACTCTTATCATTTGAGATCCATTTGAGACACCGTGGTTGATGCTTTCTTGATTGGTATTTATCTTCATTATGATCTTGGAGCATTATGATAGATGATATACCATATGATGAATGTATTTACTGGTATGTTTCTTATATTGATGATTTTCATATGTTAGATGATGGTATCCTATGCTTTACTGTGCATGTTAGTAAGATGTTTTAAGAGTGACATTCCTACTATGTTAATACCGATGATCTCTTTGGTGCTTTGGAATGTTACGCACGGAGGGATGGCTAGGATCCACGATGATCTAATGATGCTATTTACGGTTGGGAGGAATCGTGCACATAGTTATTTATGTTTGTGGTATATGGTTATCTTTTATGATGGATGATTATATCTTTTGAGATGATGTATCACGTATGATTTGTGGTTTCATTTATGTTACTGCATCATGGATTAGAGTTAGTATGATGATGTATTTTATTTATACGGATGTGTATTCTTTTAAGCCTTTCAAACTTTGTAACATGTACAGTGGATGATTGAGCAATCTAAAATGGGATTACTAAAAGGACACTTGTATATGGTTTAAGAATATTGGATGTATCATTGTTATTTCATGTGTTGTTAGATAAATAGTTAATTTAGAATTGATACAACGTTAAGGGATTTTAAAGAATGTAACCTGTTATGTTATGTTTTCTTTCAGTTGGATGTTACTATTGCTTCTGCAGATGTTATGAATGGTTTTACTTTCATGTTTTAAAAAAACAATTGTTTGGCAAACTTTAGATTAATTCATTGGATCACTTAGCAGAGCATTACAAATCGGTTAACTTCTTTTTCTACTCAAATTGAATCAGTTAACTCCTTATTTTACTCAAATTAAATCTGTTAACTCCCTTTAATTTCAAAATCTCCCTTTATGACTGAACTTCATCTTTAATCCTGACCGTTGATTGAAATCGATCTCAACCAGTGATGAATTCCAGAAAAGTCTATTTAAGAGACTCTCATCTCTTCATATTGAAAGGTTGAATGAGAATTTGTATCAAATTGTTGTTAGAATTCATACTCGCATTTGCTCATATGCACATACGCAAAGATCAAGTTTGACCAAAAGTTGACCAGATTTAACCACGGTTGACTTGAGCTGACTAGTTTCAAAAAAAATTTGAAATAATTAAACGAAATTATTTAATTAAATGGATTACTTACTTCTAATTAATTAAACAAAGTTATTTAATTAAATGAGAAGCCATTCCTAATTAATTAAATGAAGTTATTTAATTAAATTAGAAAAGTGTCTCTAATTAATTAAAGATTATTTAATTAAATAGAAAAAGTAATTATGAGAGCATATCTCATTTTATTAAATTAAATATCTCAACAAAATCCCTCTTCAGTTAGAAAAGGTAAATTTCCAGTTCACTATTGATCAAAAATGAGTTAAATTAGTTAACTCCTTTTTCTAATCAAATTGAATCAGTTAACTCCTAATTTTACTCAAATTAAATCTGTTAACTCCTTTTAATTTGGAAATCTCCCTTTATGACTGAACTTCACCTTTAATCCTGACCGTTGACTGAAATCGATCTCAACCATTGATGAATTCAAGGAAAGTTTATTTAAGAGACCCTCATCTCTTCATTTTGAAAGGCTGAATGAGAATTTGCATCAAATTGTTGCTAGAATTCATACTCACTTTTGCTCATATTCACATACACAAAGATCAAGTTTGACCAAAAGTTGACCATATTTAACCACGGTTGACTTGAGTTGACTAGTTTCGAAAAGAATTTTGAAATAATTAAACGAAATTATTTAATTAAATGGAGTACTTACTTCTAATTAATTAAACAAAGTTATTTAATTAAATGAGAAGCCATTCTTAATTAATTAAATGAAGTTATTTAATTAAATAAGAAAAGTGTCTCTAATTAATTAAAGATTATTTAATTAAATAGAAAAAGTAATTATGAGAGCATATCTCATTTTATTAAATTAAATATCTCAACAAAATCTCTCTTCAATTCAAAAAGGGAAATTTCTAGTTCACTATTAATAAAAAATGAGTTAAATCAGTTAACTCCTTTTTCTACTCAAATTGAATCAGTTAACTTTTTATTTTACTCAAATTAAATCTGTTAACTCCCTTTAATTTGGAAATCTCCATTTATGACTGAACTTCACCTTTAATCCTGACCATTGATTGAAATCGATCTCAACCATTGATGAATTCCAGAAAAGTCTATTTAAGAGACCCTCATCTCTTCATTTTGAAAGGTTGAATGAGAATTTGCATCGAATTGTTGCTGGAATTCATACTCACATATGCTCATATTCACATTAGCAAAGATAAAGTTTGACCAAAAGTTCACAAGATTTAACCACAGTTGACTTAAGTTGACTAGTTTTGAAAAAAATTTTGAAATAATTAAATGAAATTATTTAATTAAATAGAGTACTTACTTCTAATTAATTAAACAAAGTTATTTAATTAAATGAGAAGCCATTCCTAATTAATTAAATGAACTTATTTAATTAAATAAGAAAAGTGTCTCTAATTAATCAAATATTATTTAATTAAATAAAAAAAGTAATTATGAGAGCATATCTAATTTTATTAAATTAAATATCTCAACAAAATCTCTCTTCAGTTCAAAAAGGGAAATTTCTAGTTCACTATTGATCAAAAGTGAGTTAAATCAGTTAACTCTTTTTTATACTCAAATTGAATCAGTTAACTCTTTATTTTACTCAAATTAAATCTGTTAACTCCTTTTAATTAGGAAATATCCCTTTATAATTGAACTTCACCATTAATCCTGACCGTTGATTGAAATCGATCTCAACCGTTGATGAATTTCAGGAAAGTCTATTTAAGAGACCCTCATCTCTTCATTTTGAAAGGTTGAATGAGAATTTGCATCGAATTGTTGCTGGAATTCATACTCACATTTGCTCATATTCACATACACAAAGATCAAGTTTACCCAAAAGTTGACTAAATTTAACCACGGTTGACTTGAGTTGACTAGTTTTGAAAAGAATTTTAAAATAATTAAATAAAATTATTTAATTAAATAGAGTACTTCCAATTAATTAAACAAAGTTATTTAATTAAATGAGAAGCCATTCCTAATTAATTAAATGAAGTTATTTAATTAAATAAGAAAAGTGTCTCTAATTAATTAAAGATTATTTAATTAAATAGAAAAAGTAATTATGAGAGCATATCTCATTTTATTAAATTAAATATCTCAACAAAATCTCTCTTCAGTTCAAAAAGGGAAATTTTCAATTCACTATTAATCAAAAATGAGTTAAATCAGTTAACTCCTTTTTCTACACAAATTGAATCAGTTAACTCCTTATATTACTCAAATTAAATCTGCTAACTCCCTTTAATTTGAAAATCTCCTTTTATGACTAAACTTCACCTTTAATCCTGACCGTTAATTGAAATCGATCTCAACCGTTGATGAATTCTAGGAAAGTCTATTCAAGAGATCCTCATCTCTTCATTTTGAAAGGTTGAATGAGAATTTGCATCGAATTGTTGCTGAAATTCATACTCACATTTTCTCATATTCACATACGCAAATATCAGGTTTGACCAAAAGTTGACTAGATTTAACCACGGTTGACTTGAGTTGACTAGTTTCGAAAAGAAAATTTGAAATTATTCAACAAAATTATTTAATTAAATGGAGTACTTACTTCTAATTAATTAAACAAAGTTATTTAATTAAATGAGAAGTCATTCCTAATTAATTATATAAAGTTATTTAATTAAATAAGAAAAGTGTCTCTAATTAATTAAAGATTATTTAATTAAATAGAAAAAGTAATTATGAGAGCATATCTCATTTTATTAAATTATAAATCTCAAGAAAAAATTTCTTCAGTTCAAAAAGAGAAATTTCGAGTTCACTATTGATAAAAAATGAGTTAACTCCCTTTTCTACTCAAATTGAATCAGTTAACTGCTTATTTTACTCAAAGTAAATATGTTAACTCTCTTTAATTTGGAAATCTCCCTTTATGACTAAACTTCACCTTTAATCCTTAACATTGATTGAAATCGATCTCAACTGTTGATGAATTTTAGGAAAGTTTATTTAAGAGACCCTCATCTCTTCATTTTGAAAGGTTGAATGGGAATTTGCATCGAATTGTTGCTGGAATTCATACTCACATTTGCTCATGTTCACATATGCCAAGATCAAGTTTGACCAAAAGTTGACCAGATTTAACCACGGTTAACATGAGTTGACTAGTTTCAAAAATAATTTTTAAATAATTAAATGAAATTATTTAATTAAATGGAGTACTTACTTCTAATTAATTAAACAAAGTTATTTAATTAAATGAGAAGCCATTCCTAATTAATTAAAGATTATTTAATTAAATAGTAAAAGTAATTATGAGAGAATATCTCATTTCATTAAATTAAATATCTCAACAAAAGCTCTCTTTAGTTCAAAAAGGAAAATTTCCAGTTCACTATTGATCAAAAATGAGTTAAATCAGTGAACTCTTTTTTCTGCTCAAATTGAATCAGTTAACTCCTTATTTTACTTAACTTAAATCCGTTAACTCCCTTTAATTTGGAAATCTCCATTTATGACTGAACTTCACCTTTAATCCTGACCGCTGATTAAAATCGATCTCAACCATTGATGAATTCCAGGAAAGTCTATTTAAGAGACCCTCATCTCTTCATTTTGAAAGGTTGAATGAGAATTTGCATCAAATTTTTGCTGGAATTCATACTCACATTTGCTCATATTCACATACGCAAAGATCAAGTTTGACCAAAAGTTGACCAGATTTAACCACGGTTGACTTGAGTTGACTAGTTTCAAAAAGAATTTTGAAATAATTAAACAAAATTATTTAATTAAATTGAGGACTTACTTCTAATTAATTAAACAAATCTATTTAATTAAATGAGAAGCCATTCCTAATTATTTAAATGAAGTTATTTAATTAAATAAGAAAAGTGTCTCTAATTAATTAAAGATTATTTAATTAAATAGAAAAAGTAATTATGAGAGGATATCTCATTTTATTAAATTAAATATCTCAACAAAATCTCTCTTCAGTTCAAGAAGGGAAATTTCCAGTTCACTATTGATCAAAAATGAGTTAAATTAGTTAACTCCTTTTTTTGCTCAAATTGAATCAGTTAACTCCTTCTTTTACTCAACTTAAATCTGTTAACTCCATTGAATTTAGAAATCTCCCTTTATGACTAAACTTCACCTTTAATCTTGACCGTTGATTGAAATCGATCTCAACTGTTGATGAATTCCAGGAAAGTCTATTTAAGAGACCCTCATCTCTTCATTTTGAAAGGTTGAATGAGAATTTGAATCAAATTGTTGCTGGAATTCATACTCACATTTGATCATATTCACATACGCAAAGATCAAGTTTAACCAAAAGTTGACCAGATTTAACCATGGTTGACTTGAGTTGACTAGTTTCAAAATGAATTTTGAAATAATTAAACGAAATTATTTAATTAAATGGAGTACTTACTTCTAATTAATTAAACAAAGTTATTTAATTAAATATGAAGCCATTCCTAATTAATTAAATGAAGTTATTTAATTAAATAAGAAAAGTGTCTCTAATTAATTAATGATTATTTAATTAAATAAAAAAAGTAATTATGAGAGCATATCTCATTTTATTAAATTAAATATCTCAGCAAAATCTCTCTTTAGTTCAAAAAGGAAAATTTCTAATTCACTATTCATAAAAAATGAGTTAAATTAGTTAACTCCTTTTTCTACTCAAATTGAATCGGTTAACTCCTTATTTTACTCAAATTAAATCTGTTAACTCTCTTTAATTTGGAAATCTCTATTTATGACTGAACTTCACCTTTAATCCTGACCATTGATTGAAATCGATCTCAGTCGTTGATGAATTCCAGGAAAGTCTATTTAAGAGACCCTCATCTCTTCATTTTGAAAGGTTTAATGAGAATTTGCATGAAATTGTTGTTGGAATTCATACTCACATTTGCTCATATTCACATATGCAAAGATCAAGTTTGACCAAAATTTGACCAAATTTAACCACGGTTGACTTGAGTTGACTAGTTTCAAATTTTTTTTTGAAATAATTAAACGAAATCATTTAATTAAATTGAGTACTTACTTCTAATTAATTAAAGAAAGTTATTTAATTAAATGAGAAGCCATTCCTAATTAATTAAATGAAGTTATTTAATTAAATAAGAAAAATGTCTCTAATTAATTAAAGATTATTTAATTAAATAGAAAAAGGAATTATGAGAGCATATCTCATTTTATTAAATTAAATATCTCAACAAAATTTCTCTTCAGTTCAAAAAGGGAAATTTCTATTTCACTATTGATAAAATGTAGTGCCTACCCTCGTTCACGTCTTTTCTAGACTTATTGTTATCAGACTATGTAGACTAGTTTTATGTTGATGGTTTAGTGGTGTTGTTTTGACACTATCAGATATTATGATAAGGATTTAGTTGATATATAATGATATCATTTAGACTTTACATTTAATGTATGTATGATGATCATTACATCGTTTTCAGTTATTAATGATTATTAGTTAGATGGTTTATTATCTCATGTATTTTATTATGGTTACTTACCCCATACTTGCATGTGTATGGTGTGTGTGTTTTCTTATTGTATTGTTTTCTACACGATGCACCACTTCCTACCATTATCTGTTTAGCTTAGCATTATATATTGTATGTACATGCATAGTTTTTGTGCAGGTTACAGGTACCGGGTATCGATTTCTCTGAATTGCCAGGATGAGTGTACCCTATTATACTATCTCAATGATAAGAGAAGGGAGATAAATTCTCAAGTCCAAATCCCAAACCTAAAAACCATTTGTCCTAGTGAGTTAAGACAAGTATCAAAGTTGAATACCCACCGAATGTGTCGAATAACATATTTCATGATTTTTAATCCTTTAGATTTATTTTGTATGATTTTTTCTATGATGAGTTTTCATATTTTATCTTGGAGGTCTATGGTAAATTTTCTATTAATTAAGTCTTAACAAATAAATTTAATTAATAAATTATTTATTTGAGAAGATTAATAAAATATCATGATCTTTGATATTTTGATTGTAATGTGAATTATTGGGAAAAAGGAATTAAATAAAAGAAAACTAGAAATTAAAATTAATAATAATTATAAAATAATAATAAAGTAATAAATAAAATAATAATAATAAAAGTTATAAAAGATTAAAGTAAAAGGTATAAAATTTAAATATAAATTATTGGAGTTATAAGCTTGCATGAGAATTTACATGTGTCAACAACACGGGGGTTAGTGCATCAATTAAGCACAAGGTGTTTACAATTCTATGACTCGTCAAAAAGAATTGGAAAAGATCCATGCTTAGTTGGTGACACCTTTCAGCGGTTGCAAGAAGCATTCCAAAGGTTTCTTGAGAGCTCTTTGTATTTAGGCATTCATAGAAGCTTAGGGAGAGGGTGGAGAGCAATTGAAGCATTGGAGGACTCAAAAACTCTGAAGAAGGGAGCTTGCTCTACGAGTTTTCTGAGGAAGAGCGAATTAGCATAAGAATCTGAGTAGATTCTTGTGATTTTACTTATGCTATTTCTGCATCATGCATTCTTGTCTTCATCGTATTTGTTATATGTGTCTAAAACTTCTCTATGATTGAATCTGTAATTTGAAATTGGAATTTAGATATGCTATTTGGTTGAGAAGAAAACAATAGAAAAACCCTATATCCAATTAAGGAGAAATAATTAGATATGAACTGGATTTGGGTTTGAATTTATATTATATTAGAAAGACAAGATTTGGAATTAAAATAAATATTTTATGGTGAAAATTCGAATGATTAGATGTAATCTTTCTATCAATTATATTTTTAGATGCGTATGAATAAACTCTTTTATGGTTAAATTTAGAGAACAATTATTTTAAGAGGAAATTTTTAATTCATCACAAACTGCCCTGTCGTTGCCCCTTGGATAAACTTGAACTCAGTCATTCATAACTTTTTATTGTGATCGAATTTATTCGATCGCTCCTATCAAAATTGGCACGACTTGGCCCTCTCCAACATATTTCAATTTTAGCCTGATCCAACAATTCATTAGGAAGATATGGCCCTCGTACTGAGATTGTTTTATTCAAGGATAGATATTTTTCCATTTCCCATAACCAAGAGTTCTTTATGCTAAAACTTCACAAAAAAATAATAATATACCAAAGCATGGAATGGATTAAAGATATTATTGCAGTCTTCCCTTATTAGAATCTTATTAATATGCATTAGTTTTATATGGTTTATTATCTAATCTAATTAAATCAAATTTAATTAAGATTAGTTAATAGTAGAAGAAGTGTAATTAATTATTAGTCAATCTAAGTAAATAGATTTTTAAATGAGAGAAAAAATTTTTAAAAAAAGATTTTAATATAGTGAAATTTTTATAATGTATATTGAATACTATTTAATATATATTAAATAATTTTAGAGTTGTTTAATGAAGATGATAATGTTAAGAATTTGGAGATTATTCATGTTAAAATCTACAATGAGTCTTATTGGTTTGGTGATAGGGATCTTTTTCAAACAACTTTTATATAGATGAAACATTATTAGTACAATTAGCAAATGGAGTCTAGTAGTTTTGAGGAGAAATTTTTATTTATCAAACAAATACATGGGTTAGGAAAAATGTGAAATTTCTCCACTTAATATAATTTGAGAATACGTAAACTAAGATTTTTAAATTCAAATTTGAAAACTTAGCAAAACCAAAACATGTGTTTGCATCGTGTATTCTATATGCTTCTTGTTTTGGGTTAACTAGTGTTGACCAGTCCTAGGTTGTTACCAGAGGCTCGAGGGGTTATGAGATGTGTTGGCATGTTGATCTTATTTGGTCTCGATCTTTATAAGCTCAACCATGGTAATGTGATTGTATGCTCTATGAAATATTTGTATTTACTGTTTGTATTTGTTCATCAGTCTTCATGTTTGAAGCTGAGATGTATGTGTATGAGACACTTGAGCTAATCATTTTTGAGTTATCGATCAGTTATCCTTGATTATTTTCTAGTCGTCATGATGAAACTGAGATGTGGATTTATTCTTGATGATGTTATGTTGTGACATGTTTGACTCAACTATTTTTGGAGTCTTCGATCAATATGATTGAAATATATATTTTGGTTATTGAGAACCATTGGATACTTTGATTATCAGTGATACTTCAGTTGCTAATAGAGAGCTATTGTGTTCATATTTTTCTATGGATGTTTGCTCATGGAGATTTGATGCTTTTATGCATATTTGATGATTTTATGGATTATCTTTTGTAATTTTGAGATTTATGTGTCCATGAGCATTAGGGTAGGATATCTACATGTAGTGACGGGAAGTGGCTTGCAATGGGGGCTGGGGCCCTAAGTGGTTGCTAGGGTAACTCATTGTAAGTTGGATTAATAAGTGATAACATTCACACATAATACTAATAAAATGAACCTAAAAAGATAAGTTTTTTGTTCTCGCCTATGCCTTGAGTGCTTGTACAGGCTAGGATGGGAGTAGTGAGATGCATGGTTGCGACCTTGCATTCCGTAGTATGCCTCATCAGTATGAGAGGATACTAGTGGCCGCATGAAATCAGTATGGACTTGTGGAGTTTAGCTAATTGCCAGGGTAACTTGTACATGATAATTGTGATGATACTTTCTTGCTTGCATAGTAGGTTCCTACATGTCATTATGTTCCTCTGGAAAGTAGATGTCAGTTTCGTGATTGGAACCTTTGAGTTAGTATACTATTAGGATTCTTGGACTATAGAGATTTGTGCTATATGTTAAGGATAGCCTGTTTGGGACTTGAGATTATCTCCTCAGCATGATGGGAGTGGACCACTTAGGTACCACGCGGTCGGGTGGTAGTGTATTTTTCACTCTTATCATTTGAGATTCATCAAGACATCGTGGCTGACGCGTCCTTCGTGATGGTGGATATGTATCCTTTCATTGATGATAAGCATATGTTAGATAATGTTATCTTATGCTTATATTTGCATGCTAGATTACTTTCTACATATGATGTTGTATATGTTAGGAGTGACATTCCTATTATCTTAATACCGATGATTCCTTCAGTGATTTGGGATGTTACACACGGAGGGATGGCTAGGGCCCACGATGGTCTAATGATGCTGTTAACAGTTGGGAGGAACTGTGCACTTAGTTTATTTTGTTTGATCTTTATGATGGATGTATATGTCTTCTATGATGATGTATCATGTGATTGTCTTTGATGTATCATGGATTAGAATAGGATGATGTACCTTATTTCACTTATGTATATTCTTTTAAGCCTCCATACCCTGTGACATGTATAGTGGATGATTGAGCATTTGGAAATGCAATGTATGAACATTGGACTTATCATTATTATTTCATGTGGTTTTTGTACTAGATGGATTCATGTATGTAATTCAACGTTAAGGGAACTTAAAGAATGTAATATATTATGTATGTTATGTTTACTTTTCAGATAGACATTGCTATTGCTTCCATTATTGTGAATAAGTTATGTATGGTATTTACTTTCATGAAAAAAAAAAAAAAATTGTTACCAAACTTAGTGAAATTCTAAGTTAATTCATTGGATCCCTTGGTGGAGTATTACATTTGGTATCAGAGCATGAGTTTCTACATTGGGAGCTCTGGGTATTTTGGAACAACTAGAATTGTGAACTATTAAGTGTATCTCTTCAACTTGAAACTAGGTGAACTGAAATAGAACCTGAACTGTTACTTGAATATTTTTCATACTTGAATTTCCAGTTCACTATTGATAAAAAATGAGTTAAATCAGTTAACTACTTTTTCTACTCAAATTAAATCAATTAATTCCTTATTTTACTCAAATTAAATCTGTTAACTCCCTTTAATTTGAAAATCTTCCTTTATGACTGAACTTCACCTTTAATCCTGACTGTTGATTGAAATCGATCTCAACTGTTGATGAATTCTAGGAAAGTCTATTTAAGAGACCCTCATCTCTTCATTTTGAAAAGTTGAATGAGAATTTGCATCAAATTGTTGCTGGAATTCATACTCACATTTGCTCATATTCACATACGCAAAGATCAAGTTTAACCAAAAGTTGACCAGATTTAACCACGGTTGACTTGAGTTGACAAGTTTCGAAAAGAATATTGAAATAATTAAATGAAATTATTTAATTAAATGGAGTATTTACTTCTACTTAATTAAACAAAGTTATTTAATTAAATGAGAAGCCATTCCTAATTAATTAAATGAAGTTATTTAATTAAATAAGAAAAGTGTCTCTATTTAATTAAAGATTATTTAATTAAATAGAAAAAGTAATTACGAGAGCATATCTCATTTTATTAATTTAAATATCTCAACAAAATCTCTCTTTAGTTCAAAAAGGGAAATTTCTAGTTCACTATTGATAACAAATGAGTTAAATCAGTTAACTCCTATTTCTACTCAAATTGAATCAGTTAACTCCTTATTTTACTCAAATTAAATCTATTAACTTCCTTTAATTTGAAAATCTCCCTTTATGGTCGAACTTCACTTTTAATCTTGACCATTGATTGAAATTGATCTCAACCGTTGATGAATTCCAAGAAAGTCTATTTAAGAGACCCTCATCTCTTCATTTTGAAAGGTTGAATGAGAATTTACATCGAATTCTTTCGAGAATTCATACTCACATTTGCTCATATTTACATACGCAAATATCAAGTTTGACCAAAAGTTGACCAGATTTAACCACGGTTCACTTGAGTTGACTAGTTTCGGAAAAAATTTGAAATAATTAAATGAAATTATTTAATCAAATGGATTACTTCTAATTAATTAAACAAAGTTATTTAATTAAATGAGAAGCCATTCCTAATTAATTAAATAAGAAAAGTGTCTCTAATTAATTAAAGAGTATTTAATTAAATAGAAAAAGTAATTATGAGAGCATATCTCATTTTATTAAATTAAATATCTCAACAAAATCTCTCTTCAGTTCAAAAAGAAAAATTTTCAGTTCACTATTAATAAAAAATGACTTAAATCAGTTAACTCTTTTTTTTACTCAAATTGAATCAGTTAACTCCTTATTTTACTCAAATTAAATTTGATAACTCCTTTTAATTTGAAAATCTCCCTTTATGACTGAACTTCACCTTTAATCCTGACCGTTGATTGAAATCGATCTCAACTGTTGATGATTTCTAGGAAAGTCTATTTAAGAGACCTTCATCTCTTCATTTTGAAAGGTTGAATGAGAATTTGCATCAAATTCTTACTGGAATTCATACTCACATTTGCTCATATTCACATACGCAAAGATCAAGTTTGACCAAAAGTTGACCAGATTTAAGCACGGTTGACTTGAGTTCATTTAATCTCCATTTAGTGTGTAAATGTTATCACTTATTAACCAAACTTATAATGAGTTACCCTGGTAGCCACTTAGGGCCTCGGCCCCCATTACAAGCCACTTCTCGACACTACAAGTAGATTACCTACCCTAAGCTCATGAAATTATAAATCTCAAAATCATAAAAGATAATCCATAATAAAATCATCAAATATGCATAAAATCATCAAATATCCATAATAAGAATTATCAAATCTCCAAGATAAGAATCATCAAACCTACATGAGCATCCAAAAAACATCCATAGAAAATCATGACCACAACAGTTCTCTATTGGCAACTGAAGGTATCACTGATAATCATAAGTATCTATTGGTTCTCAATAACCAAAATATATCTCAAGATAAATGGTTCTCAACAAGCAACCAAGAATATCTCAAAATCATACTGATCAAAGACTCCAAAATGGTTGAATCAAATATGTCACAACATGACATCATCAAGAAATAAATTCACATTTTAGTCCCATCATGGTGACTACAAAGTAATCCAAGGATAACTGAGCGATGACTCAAAAATGATTAACTCAAGCATCTCAGATATATATAAATCTCAGCTTCACACATGAAGGCTGAAGAACAAATACAAATATTTCGTAGAGCATACGATCACATAACCATGGTTGGACTTATAAAGATCAAGACCAAATAAGATGAACATGCCATCACATCTCATAACCCCCAAGCGTCTGGTAACAACCTAGGACTGGTCAACACTGCTCAACCCAAAATTTAAAACAAGAAGCATATAGAATACACGATGCAAACACATGTTTTGGTTTACTAAATTCATATAGCTGAATAATGTGTAGAGGTTTCCAGTTTTTATTCCAAGTATACTTCAAGTGTCTAAGTTTCATCATTTGACCTACATGTCAACCCATTTGTTCCCCGATAGCATTATCATAAGAATAACTTAAGGATAAATATTTACTCATTAAATCATTTACTTTATTTGCTAAAATCTATAGTACTAATTAGATAACATAATAAAAAGATCATTATTTTTTCATAAAAGAACCAATTATCAATCTTCGAATAAGAAGATTATAACTTCATTAAAATGATCAATTAACATAGGTACATGATTCCATGACTTTTGTCATTTAATAGTTTTCAATTCAATATTACTACGTCTCACCATTAAACATCTAAGGTTATTATTCAAGTCATGAGAATAAGGCCTATCAACTTGATATCAATATTTCTACAATCTTATTAGAAGAATTATATCAATTAAATCTTCATTACTTAACTTAATTGTTAATTAAATCTAATTAACTCTCATTGATTGATTTAATTAATAATTACATAATCATAACAACGTTCCAATTAATATTAGTTGACTAATAACTAACTATAATTCTATATGATAAAAGTCAACTATAATTCAATACTCAAAAGATCATATTAATAATTCAATAATAATTATTAAAAATCTTAAATGACCATATTCGTTATCTTTCAAAGAATACCAACATTCCCTTAACAAATTCGTATTATCATTAATCTTTTCAAATAAGACTCTATTACACAACTTAATTATTAATATCATAGTTATAATATCAACTCAATAAATATCAATTGATTAAAAATTAATTATAATCCAACTTCAAAAATTATTATCTTTTACCAAACTTCAATGAATAAATAATTTCTACTAGATTAACTCTAATCAAATTTGTTGATATCTATTTAAACTATTATTTATTAATAGTTTTATAATCCTTACAAAAATTAATAAATAATAAACTCCTCAAACTATACATACTCGATCTATAGAATCTTTTCATAAACTCATTAGTTAATATTTGACTAACTCTTAACTCCATTAAAGTATTCAAACATATTAACCAATAACATAATAATTCAGTCTTAGCCCAATATCATTCAGAGTTTCTTAATTTAAATCAACATAATATAAATTATCATCTTACAATTATTTAATCAATATTAAAATCAACCATTAGACTCCATTTTCTAATTGTTCTAATAATATTTTGTCTATATAAACATTGTTTGAAAGAGATCCCTATCACAAACCAATAAGATTCATTGTAGATTTTAAATTGAATAATTTCCAAATTCTTAACATTATCATCTTCATTAAACAACTCTAAAATTGTTTAATATATATTAAATAGTATTCAATATACATTATAAAAAGTCCACTATATAAACTATATTAAAATCTCTTTTCTTGTAATTTTCTCTCATCCATTTACTTAAATTGACTAGTAATTAATTACACTTCTTCTACTATTAATTAATCTTAATTAAATTTGATTTAATTAGATTAGATAATAAACCATATAAAAATAATGTATATTAATAAGATTCTAATAAGAGAAGATTTCAATAATATCTTAATTCATTCCATACTTTGATATATTATTTTTGTGAAGTTAAGCATAAAGAACTCTTGGATATGAGAAATGGAGAAATATCTGTCCTTGAATAAAACAGTCTCAGTACGATGGCCATATCTCCCTAATGAACTTTTGGATCGAGCTGAAATTAAAATATGTTGGAGAGGGCCAAGTTGCGCCAATTTTGACTGGAACGATCGAATAAATTCGATCCCAATAAAAAGTTATAAATGACTGAGTTCGGGTTTATCTAAGGGGCGGCGACAGGTCAATCTGTGATGAATTAAGAATTTCTTCTTAAAATGTAATTGTTCTCTAAATTTAACCATAAAAAGGTTTGTTCATATGCATCTAAAAATATAATTGATAGATAGATTACATCTAATCATTCGAATTTTCACCATAAAATTTCTATTTTAATTCCAAATTTTGTCTATCTAATTTCACAATATAAATTCAAACCCAAACTCGATTAAGATCTAATTATTTCTCCTTAATTGGATTTAGGATTTTTTTATTGTTTTCTTCTCATCCAAATAAAATATCTAGATTTCAATTTCAAATACAGAGAGTATTCAGACACATAAAATAGATATGATGAAGAAAAAAAGAGAAAGAGTGCAAAGGGAATATGAGAATATCACGAGTGCACCTAGACACTGATGTTAATTTGTCATGCTTCAGAAGTCCATATAAAATCCCTTCCTTCTCCCTCATTCACAATTCTTCAAAGAATCCAAGTCGATCGAATCCTCCAAGTGATTAGAAGATCTAGAAAGAGCATAGAAGAAAGTAAAATATATATATGAGCATATGAATCTTCTCTCATGCATGTAAACTTTGAAGTTTCTAATTTTTTTTTAGCTTGTAGCTTGAGGCTTCCATTAAACTTGTAGCTTCCATTTAGCTTTTCATTTAAGCTTCTATGAATGCCTGAATATCAAGAGCTCTCAAGAAACTTTTTTATTGCTTTTTGAAACCGTTGAAAGGTGTCACTAACTAAGCATGGGTCTTTTCTAATTCTTTTTTGATAAGTCATAGAATTGTAGACACCTTGTGCTTAATTGATGCACTAACCCTCGTGTTGATGACACATGTTAATTCTCATGCAAGCTTATAACTCCAATTTACTTTTTAAATAATCTCTATTTAAATTTTATAACTTTCATTTTAATTTTTATAATTTTTATTATTATTATTTTATGTATTACTTTATTATTATTTTATAATTATTATTAATTTTAATTTCTAGTTTTCTTTTATTTAATTTTTTTTTCCAATAATTTACATTTAATTAAATACAATCAAAATATCAAAGATCACGATATTTTATTAATTTTTTTAAATAAATAATTTATTAATTAAATCTATTTATTAAGACTTAATTAATGAAAAATTCACCATAGACCTCCAAGATAAAATATAAAAACTCATCATAGAACAAATCATACAAAATAAATCTAAAGGGTTAAAAATTATGAAATATGTCATCTGACACATTCGGTGGGTATTCAACTCAGATACTTGTCATAATTTTCCAATTAAGACAAATGACTCAAAGGGTTGAGATTTGGACTTGAGAATTTATCTCCCCTCTCTTATCATTGAGATAATGTGATAGGGTACACTCATCTTGGCAATTCAGAGAAGTCGATACCCGGTACCTGCAACCTGCATAAAAACTATGCATGTATAAACACAATATATACTAAACTAAACAGACAATGGTAGGAAGTGGTGCATCGTGTAGATCTCGACTAGCAGGTGACTACGACTCCCTTCCTTAACTACATCAGACATGTCATACAAAAGCAAACACGCAAAAAAAACACGCACACCATACACATGCAAGTATGGGGTAAGTATCCATAAAAAAGCACATATGATAATAAATCATCTTACTAATCATCATTAATAATTGAAAGCAATGTAATAATCATCAACAATAATTGTGAACACTAAAAATAATCATCATACATATATGAAATGTAGAGTACCAAATAATCTCATCATGTTTTAACTAAATCCATAGCACAATATCTTATAGTCTCAACAG
Source organism: Cupressus sempervirens (assembly GCA_028749045.1). NCBI lineage: Eukaryota > Viridiplantae > Streptophyta > Pinopsida > Cupressales > Cupressaceae > Cupressus > Cupressus sempervirens. Next base: position 282,657,360 of record CM053791.1, read on the forward strand.
AATGCTGCTAACCAACATCATAAAACTAGTTCTAAAAGAGTTCAGCAACGATAAAAAAATGTGAACTAAGGGAAGGCACTACATCCACCCCCCCTAGGATTAGGCTTACTCTTGGAAGCTTACAAGAATGAAAAACTAAGATACTCACTATGTGGGTCACATTGAACCCTTTCCTTCTGTAGGGAAACATAATTCCATTGAAGATATTACAACACCCTTAGAGCAATATGATTCTGGTTTAATAGTAAACCGAAAACTACATTGATCCAACATTCTTTTAAAAAATAAATCCCTTAATACATTCTAAACAAGAGCAACTTAATGCTTGCAAAGATAAACAAAGGTATACTACCTTGAAACTTAGATAAAAGATACATGTTTTGCAACTAGAATAAGTTTTCAATTTTCAGTTTTGCCTTCGTTTAAGTTTTCAGTAGAATTTTCAATTTTGAAAGCTAAGTGTTGAAGTATGAAAAATATGAAAGTAACAGTTTTATGTTCTGTTTTAGTCCACCTAGTTTCAAATTTTTAGTTTGAAAGAGATACACATGATAGTTCAAAATTTTTGTTTAACTGGTTGACAACTAGTGACATTCTAATATACCCAGAGCTCTCAATATTGAAACTCGGGCTCTGATACCAAATGTAATGCCCTGCCAAGAGATCCAAAGAATTTTACTAAGTTTTTCAAATATTTTTTTTTTAAAACATGAAAGATAAAACCATTCATAACATTTGCAGAAGCAATGGCAACAATTCAAATGAAAATAAACATGACATATATACATAACATGCTAAATTTTTTAAAAATCTCTTAACGTTGTATCACATCTAAATTAACTATTTATCTAACATCTCATCTTTATGAAATAACAATGACACATCCAATGTACTTAAACAATATACAAGTGTCCTTTTGTAATTATATTTTAGTCTAGCTCAATCATTCACTGTACATATCACAGGGTATTAAATATCCTAGTAAATAAAGTACATCATCATCATCTAATATTAATCCATGATGCAATAACATAAATAAAATCACATATCATACATGATACATAATCCCAAAAGATACAAACATCCATCACAAAAGATAACCATATATCACAAACATAAATAACTAAGTGCACAGTTCTTCTCAACTATAAATAGCATCATTAAACTATCATGAATTCTAGTCATCCTTCTGTGCGTAACATTCCAAAGCACCGAAGAGATCATCAGTATTAACATAGTAGGAATGTCACTCCTAAAACATCCTACTAACATTCAAAGTAAAGCATAGGATACCATCATCTAACATATGCAAATCATCAATATAAGAAACATACCAATAAATATATTCATCATAAAGTATAACATCTATCATAATGATTCAAGAACATAGTGAAGATAAATACCAACCAAGAATGCTCCAGCTACGGTGTCTCGGACGGATCTCAAATGATAAGAGTGAAAATACACTACCACCCAACTGCATGGAACCTAAGTGGTTCACTCCCACCATGCTGAGGAGATAATCTCAAGTCTCAAAAAGGATATCAATACACATAGCATAAAAAGTTCAAGAATCTTAAAAGTATACTAACTCAAAGGTTCCAACACACACAAAACTAACATCTAATTCCCAGAGACACATAAAGACATGTAGAAAACCTACTTTGCAAGCGAGAAAGTGTCATCGCAATTATCACGTACAAGTTATCCTGGTAGTTAGCTAAACTCCACGGGTCCATACTGATCTCATGCGACCACTAGTATCCTCTCATACTGACGAGGCATACTACGGAATGAAAGGTCCCAACCATGCATTCTCACTACTCTCATCCTAGCCTGTACAAGCACTCAAGGCATAGGCGAGAATATCAAAACAATTATCTTTTTAAATTTATTTAATCCTCATTTAGTGTGTAAATGTTATCACTTATTAACCAAACTTACAATGAGTTACCCTGGCAGCCACTTAGGGCCCTAGCCCCCATTGCAAGCCACTTTCTGACACTATAAGTAGATTACCTTCCCTAAGCTCATGGAATCATAAATCTCAAAATCATAAAAGATAATCCATAATAAAATCATCAAATATGCATAAAAGCATCAAATATCCATAATAAGAGTCATCAAATCTCCAAGATAAGAATCATCAAATCTCCATGAGCATCCGAAAAGCATCCATAGAAAATCATGACCACAACAGTTCTCTATTGACAACTGAAGGCATCACTGATAATCATAAGTATCCATTAGTTCTCAATAATCAAAATATATCTCAAGATAAATAGTTCTCAACAAGCAACCAAGAATATCTCAAAATCATACTGATCAAAGACTCCAAAATGGTTGAGTCAAACATGTCACAACATGACATCATCAAAAAATAAATTCACATTTTAGTCCCATCATGGCGACTAGAAAGTAATCTAAGGATAACTGATCGATGACTCAAAAATGATTAGCTCAAGCATCTCAGATATTTATACATCTCAGCTTCATACATGAAGGCTGAAGAACAAATATAAACATTTTATAAAGCATATGATCACATAACCATGGTTGGGCTTATAAAGATCAAGACCAAATAAGATCAACATGCCATCACATCTCATAACCTCCAAGCCTCTAGTAACAACTTAGGACTGGTCAACACTAGTCAACTCAAAACCCAAAACAAGAAGCATATAGAATACACAATGCAAACACATGTTTTGGTTTACTAAATTTACATAGTTGAATAATGTGTAGGGGTTTCCAGTTTTCAATCCAAGTATACTTCAAGTGTCTAAGTTTCATCATTTGACCTACATGTCAACCCATTTGTTCTCCGATAGCATTATTATAAGAACAACTTAAGGATAAATATTTACTCATTAAATCATTTGCTTTATTTGCTAAAATTCATAGTACTAATTAAATAAAATAATAAAAAGATTATTATTTATTCATAAAAGAACCAATTATCAATCTTCAAGTAAGAAGATTATAACTTCATTAAAATGATCAATTAACATAGGTACATGATTCCATGACTTTTGTCATTTAATAGTTTTCAATTCAATATTACTATGTCTCACCATTATATATCTAAGGTTATTATTCAAGTCATGAGAATAAGGCCTATCAACTTGATATCAATATTTCTACAATCTTATTAGAAGAATTATATCAATTAAATCTTCATTACTTAACTTAATTGTTAATTAAATCTAATTAACTCTCATTGATTGATTTAATTAATAATTACATAATCATAGAAACGTTCTAATTAATATCAGTTGACTAATAACTAACTATAATTTTGTATGATAAAAGTAAACTATAATTCAATACTCAAAAGATCATATTAATAATTCAATAATAATTATTGAAAATCTTAAATGACCATATTCATCATCTTTTAAAGAATACCAACATTCCCTTAACAATTTCATACTATCATTAATCTTTTCAAATAAGACTCTATGGCACAACTTAATTATTAATATCATAGTTATAATATCAACTCAATGAATATCAATTGATTAATAATCAATTATAATCCAACTCCAAAAATTATTATCTTTTACCAAACTTCAATCAATAAATAATCTCCACTAGATTAACTCTAATCAAATTTGTTGATATCTATTTAAACCATTATTTATTAATAGTTTGCTAATCCTTACAAACATTAATAAATAATAAACTCTTCAAACTATACATACTCGATCTATAGAATCCTTCCATAAACTCATTAATTAATATTTGGCTAACTCTTAACTCCATTAAGGTATTCAAACATATTAACCAATAACATAATAATTCAGTCTTAGTCCAATATCATTCAGAGTTTCTAAATTTAAATCAACATAATATAAATTATCATCTTACAATTATTTAATCAATATTAAAATCAACTATTAAACTCCATTTTTAAATTGTTCTAATAATATTTTGTCTATATAAATGTTGTTTGAAAGAGATCCCTATCACAAACCAATAAGACTCATTATAGATTTTAACATAAATAATCTCCAAATTCTTAACATTATCATCTTCTTTAAACAACTCTAAAATTGTTTAATATCTATTAAATAGTATTCAATATACATTATAAAAAGTCTACTATATAAACTATATTAAAATCTTTTTTTTTTAAATTTTCTCTCATCCATTTACTTAGATTGACTAGTAATTAATTACACTTCTTCTACTATTAATTAATCTTAATTAAATTTGATTTAATTAGATTAGATAATAAACTATATAAAACTAATGCATATTAATAAGATTCTAATAAGGGAAGATTTCAATAATATCTTAATTCATTCCATGCTTTGATATATTATTTTTGTGAAGTTAAGCATAAAGAACTCTTGGATATGGAAAATGGAGAAATATCTATCCTTGAATAAAACAGTCTCAGTACGACGGCCATATCTCCCTAATGAACCGTTGGATCGGGCTGAAATTGAAATATATTGGAGAGGGCCAAATTGTGCCAATTCTGACCGGAGCGATCGAATAAATTCGATCCCAATAAAAAATTATGAATGACTGAGTTCGGGTCTATCCAAGGGGCAGCGACAGGTCAATCTATGATGAATTAAGAATTTTCTCTTAAAATGTAGTTGTTCTCTAAATTTAATCATAAAAGGGTTTGTTCATATGCATCTAAAAATATAATTGATAGACAGATTACATCTAATCATTCGAATTTTCATCATAAAATTTCTATTTTAATTCCAAATCTTGTCTATCTAATTTCACAATATAAATTCGAACCCAAACTCGATTAAAATCTAAGTATTTCTCCTTAATTGGATCTAAAATTTTTCTATTATTTTCTTCTAATCCAAATAAAATATTTAGATTCCAATTTCAAATACAGAGAGTATTCAGACACATAAAACAGATATGATGAAGACAAGAATAGAAAGAGTGCAAAGGGAATATGAGAATATCACGAGTGCACCTAGACACTAATGCTAATTTGCCATCGCTCAGAAGGCCATAGAAAATTCCTTCCTTCTTCCTCATTCACAATTTTTTCAAGAATCCAAGCTGATCGAATCCTCCAAGTGATTAGAAGAGCTAGAAGGAGCATAGCAGCAAGTAGAAAATATATGAGCATATGAATCTTCTCTCATGCATGTAAATTTTGAAGTTTATATTTTTTTTAGCTTGTAGCTCGAGGTTTCCATTAAGCTTGTAGCTTCCATTCAGCTTTTCATTTAAGCTTCTGTGAATGCCTAAATATCAAGAGCTCTCAAGAAACCTTTGAATTGCTTCTTGAAACCGCTGAAAGATGTCACCAACTAAGCATTGGTCTTTTTCAATTTTTTTTTATGAGTCATAGAATTGTAGACACCTTGTGCTTAATTAATGCACTAATCCCTGTGTTGATGACACATGTTAATTCCCATGCAAGCTTATAACTCCAATTTACTTTTTAAATAATCTCTATTTAAATTTTTTAATTTTCATTTTAATTTTTATAACTTTTATTATTATTATTTTATTTATTACTTTATTATTATTTTATAATTATTATTAATTTTAATTTCTAGTTTTCTTTTATTTAATTCCTTTTCTCAATAATTCACATTTAATTAATTACAATCAAAATATTAAAGATCATGATATTTTATTAATTTTTTTAAATAAATAATTTATTAATTAGAACTATTTATTAAGACTTAATTAATGAAAAATTCACCATAGACCTCCAAGATAAAATATGAAAACCCATCATAGAACAAATCATACAAAATAAATATAAAGGGTTAAAAATCACAAAATATGTCATCCGACACATTCGGTGAGTATTCAACTCAGATATTTGTCCTAATTTTTCAATTAGGACAAATGGCTCAAAGGGTTGAGATTTGGACTTGAGAATTTATCTCCCCTTTCTTATCATTGAGATAATGTGATAGGGTGCTTTCATCTTAGCAATTCAGGGAAGTCGATACCCGGTACCTGCAACCTGTATCAAAATCATGCATGTACAAACACAATATATACTAAACTAAATAGACAATGGTAGGAAGTGGTGCATCGTGTAGATCCCGACAAGCAGGTGACTACGACTCCCTTTCTTAACTACATCAGACACGCCATACAAAAGCAAACATGCAAGGCAAACACACACACCATACGCATGCAAGTATGGGGTAAGTATCCATAAGAAAGCACATATGATAATAAATCATCTTACTAATCATCATTAATAATTGAAAGCAATGTAATAATCATCATCAATAATTGTGAATACTAAAAATAATCATCATACATACATAAAATGTAGAGTATCAAGTAATCTCATCATGTTTTAACTAAATCCATAGCACAATATCTGATAGTCTCAACAAAATGCTGCTAACCAACATCATAAAACTAGTTCTAAAAGAGTTCAGCAACGATAATAAAATGTGAAATAGGGGCAGGCACTACAAATCAGTTAACTCTTTTTTCTACTCAAATTAAATCTGTTAACTCCCTTTAATCTAAAAATCTCCCTTTATAACTAAACTTCACCTTTAATCCTAACCGTTGATTGAAATCGATCTCAACCATTGATGAATTCTAGAAAAATCTATTTAAGAGACTCTCATCTCTTCATTTTGAAAGGTTGAATGAGAATTTGCATCGAATTGTTGCTGGAATTCATACTCACATTTGCTCATATTCACATACGCAAAGATCAAGTTTGACCAAAAGTTGACCAGATTTAACCATGGTTGACTTGAGCTGACCAGTTTCAAAAAGAATTTTGAAATAATTAAACAAAATTATTTAATTAAATGAAGTACTTACTTCTAATTAATTAAACAAAGTTATTTAATTAAATGAGAATTCATTCCTAATTAATTAAATGAAGTTATTTAATTAAATAAGAAAAGTGTCTCTAATTAATTAAAGATTATTTAATTAAATAGAAAAAGTAATTATGAGAGCCTATCTCATTTTATTAAATTAAATATCTCAACAAAATCTCTCTTCAGTTCAAAAAGAGAAATTTATAGTTCACTATTGATAAAAAATGAGTTAAATCAGTTAACCATTTTTTTCTACTCAAATTGAATCAGTTAAGTCCTTATTTTACTCAAATTAAATCTTTTAACTCCCTTTAATTTGGAAATGTCCCTTTATGACTGAACTTCACCTTTAATCTTGACCATTGATTGAAATCGATCTCAACCGTTGATAAATTTCAGAAAAGTCTATTTAAGCGACCCTCATCTCTTCATTTTGAAAGGTTGAATGAGAATTTGCGTCGAATTGTTGCTGGAATTCAGACTCACATTTGCTCATATTCACATACGCAAAGATCAAGTTTGACCAAAAGTTGACCAAATTTAACCACGGTTGACTTGAGTAGACTAGTTTCAAAAAGAATTTTGAAATAATTAAACAAAATTATTTAATTAAATGGAGTACTTACTTTTAATTAATTAAACAAAGTTATTTAATTAAATGAGAAGCCATTCCTAATTAACTAAATGAAGTTATTTAATTAAATAAGAAAAGTGTCTCTAATTAATTAAAGATTATTCAATAAAATAGAAAAAGTAATTATGAGAGCCTATCTCATTTTATTAAATTAAATATCTCAACACAATCTCTCTTCAGTTCAAAAAAAATAAAATTTAGTTCACTATTGATAAAAAATGAGTTAAATCAGTTAACTCCTTTTTTTACTCAAATTGAATCAGTTAACTCTTTATTTTACTTAAATTAAATCTGTTAACTCCATTTAATTTGAAAATCTCTCTTTATGACTGAACTTTACCTTTAATTCTGACCGTTGATCGAAATCGATCTCAATCGTTGATGAATTTCAAGAAAGTCTATTTAAGAGACCTTGATCTCTTCATTTTGAAAGGTCGAATGAGAATTTGCATCGAATTGTTGATGGAATTCATGCTCACATTTGCTCATATTCACATACGCAAAGATCAATTTTGACCAAAAGTTGACCATATTTAACCACGATTGACTTGAGTAGACTAGTTTTGAAAAGAATTTTGAAATAATTAAATGAAATCATTTAATTAAATGGAGTATATCAGAGCCCGAGTTTCAATATTGGGAGCTTTGGATATATTGAAATGCTACTAGTTATTAACTAGTTGAATAAAACAAAAATTTAAAACTATCATGTGTATCTTTTTCAAACTGAAAACTTGAAACTAGGTGAACTGAAATAGAACTTAAAACTGTTACTTGCATATTTTTTTAATATTTCAACACTTAGCTTTCAAAACTAAAAATTTTATTAAAAATCTAAACGAAGGAAAAACTAAAAATTGAAACTCATTCTCGCTGCAAAACATGTATCTTTTATCTATGTTGTAAGGTAGTAAACCTTTGTTTATCTTTGCAATCATTAAGTTGCTCTTGTTTAGAATGAATTAAGGGATCTATTTTAGTAGTTTTTAAAAGAATGAATGTTGGATTGATATGGTTTTCAGGTTACCATTAAACCAGAATCATATTGCTCTAAGGGTGTTGTAACATCCTCGGTGGAAACATGTTTCCCTACAGAGGGAAAGGGTTCAATGGGACCCACATAGTGAGTATCTTAGTTTTTCATTCCTGTAAGCTTCCAGGAGTAAGCCTAATCCCAGGGGGGGTGGATGTAGTGCTTGCCCCTAGTTACATTTTGTTATCATTGCTAAACTCTTTTAGAACTAGTTTTATGTTGTTGGTTAGCAGCATTCTTTTGAGATTATCAGATATTGTGCTATGGATTCAGTTTATTATGTGATGAGATTACTTAGACTCTACATTTCATGTATGTATGATGATTATTTTTAGTGTTCACAATTATTGATGATGATTATTACATTTTTTTCAATTATTAATGATGATTAGTAAGATGATTTATTATCATATGTGCTTTCTTATGAATACTTACCCTATACTTGCATGTGTATGGTGTGTGTGTTTGCCTTGCGTGTTTGCTTTTGTATGGTGTGTTTGATGTGGTTAAGGAAGGGAGTCGTAGTCACCTACTAGTCGGGATCTACACAATGCACCACTTCCTACCATTATCTATTTAGTTTAGTATATATTGTGTTTGTACATGCATAGTTTTTTATGTAGGTTACAGGTACCAGGTATCGACTTCCCTAAATTGCCAGGATGAGCGTACTCTATCACATTATCTCAATGATAAGAGAGGGGAGATAAATTTTCAAGTCCAAATCTCAACCCTTTGAGCCATTTGTCCTAATTGGAAAATTAGGACAAGTATCTGAGTTGAATACCCACCGAATGTGTCAGATGACATATTTCATAATTTTTAACCCTTTAGATTTATTTTGTATGATTTGTTCTATGATGGGTTTTCATATTTTATCTTGGAGGTCTATGGTGAATTTTTCATTAATTAAGTCTTAATAAATAGATTTAATTAATAAATTATTTATTTGAGAAAATTAATAAAATATCATGATTTTTGATATTTTGATTGTAATTAATTAAATGTGAATTATTGGAGAAAAGGAATTAAATAAAAGAAAACTAGAAATTATAATTATAATTATAAAATAATAATAAAGTAATAAATAAAATAATAATAATAAAAGTTATAAAAATTAAAATGAAAGTTATAAAATTTAAATAGAGATTATTTAAAAAGTAAATTGGAGTTATAAGCTTGCATGAGAATTAACATGTGTCAACAACACGAGGGTTAGTGCATCAATTAAGCACAAGGTGTCAACAATTCTATGACTCATCAAAAAAGAATTGGAAAAGACCCATGCTTAGTTGGTGACACCTTTCAATGATTTCAAGAATCAATCCAAAGGTTTCTTGAGAGCTCTTGATATTTAGGCATTCATAGAAGCTTAAATGAAAAGCTTAATGGAAGCTACACGCTTAATGGAAGCTACAAGCTTAATGGAAGCCTCGAGCTACAAGCTAAAAAATAAATAGAAACTTCAAAGCTTACATGCATGTGAGAAGATTCATATGTTCATATATTTTCTACTTGCTTCTATGCTCCTTCTAACTCTTCTAATCACTTGGAGTGTGAGGCCTCACCCCAACCCATCCTAGCACTGATGACACACTGTTATTTTGATACTCATGCTGACATGTTAGAACATTATTGGATACACTGAACACTGTTATGCTAGTTTGCAATGTATGATGCTTACTTCAGTTATTTGATTTTGCCATTTAATGCTTATAAATATGTATAATGATGAAAGAAAATGTATGCAACACTAACACATTTGGTTATGCAAGTCAGAAGGTTAGAAATATGAGTAGAATTAGATGAACAACTAATTCTTAGAAATGGATGCTTTAATTTATGTAATTCCTCTAATATGTAATTCGCATTATGCATGTGGTTTTGGACCTACTGATGGGTGCAATGAGTGTGCATAAAAATTAGCCGAGACAACTCAATGGAAAAACGGAGCTAAACTACTTGTTAATTTTGTGCTAACCTTATATTGTAATTCTTTAAAGGTTGTAATTTGATCTTGATATTATCCTAACTTTTAATTGTTCCTAATAAGCCTTTAAAGGATTAGAAACATTAAATTTAAGCACCCCTATGGATAACGGTATGGATGGGTGTACTTTCCAACCCTCTAGCCTCCTAGGTTGACTCTTAGGGTCTCTTAAAAACCCTATTATAGGCTGATTTCGAAAATGGGTTGTCCTTTACTTGGGTTAGTAAAACCAACCTCCATCTTGAGTTACTTAAATCCTATTGGGGTTAAGGACCATACTTAGAGGCCTTTTGGGAAAAACTTTTAGTTTTTTTTTTTTTTGTCACCCAATCCTCTAGTTTTGGAGGAAGTCTTGAAGATTGAAGGAAGAAAGGGAAGCTCTTCTCAAACCACCATTGCCATAACCCTTTTTTGAAGGTAGGAGTCCTTCACTCCATGAATGGTTCTTTGTGTGTGTTCATATTTTGAATCTTGTTGAATCATGTTGGAGACATTGTGTAGATATGCATTTCCTTGCTTGTGTGTTAAGGGTGGTATTGGGAGGGATTTTACCTTTTTTTCTTTGATGTTATTCTTATGCCTTCTTGGAGTGTTGATTTCTTTTTGAGAGATTTTCATGGGGATGTATTTGGCAACACTCACCCTTGGATAGGGAAGAAGTGACCATGCTTGGGGAAAGGGCATTAGTTGGACCTTAATAGTGTAGAGTCTCCTCTCATGGAGAGAGGAGGGAGAAAGGGTAGGGTGTATGGGACCCTACTTGTCATTCCATACCTTGTTGTTATTGAGAATTCTTGAATATGGTAAAGAGTGAAAATCCTTGTGGATGTAGCCTCGAAAGGGCCTTGAGAAATAATGAAAATTCTTGAAGTTTTAAGCCCCGAAAGGGCTAAGTGAAGGTATGGTGATTGACTTCTCCTATTGAGAAAATCCACCTTTCCCCTATATTGGTTCATTGTTGGACCTATTGTGCAACTGAGTGGGAATGTATGTTCATTTTTCTTATCTCCTTGTGATGATTATCTCCATGTTGTTTCTTGTATCTTCCATGTTTACTCTTGATGCAATGAAGTCAGTTGATAAAAGTTCTATTGTGGAACCCTTGAAGAAATCTCCTTGAATTGTAATATTATGTAAATTGTAATTGAATTTGATGTAGTGGCAAAAACATTGAGTTTTCTTACTGGTTATTTCCCGATGGAGCCTTGAACCAGGATGAATAATGGAGAAAGAAATTGATTATGAAAGTCTCCTTGTAATGCTCTTATGTGTTTTCAAAATTTGCATATGTATTGTGAGAAAATGTTAATGGCATAGTTTAACTGTCAATGGAAAGGATTATAAGAAATCTAGTGTAGTTAAAAGTATTTCCATTGGTTTTAATTGATATCTTAAGTTTACCACCTTTGTGTATTATAGGAGTATCATGAAAGAGAAATTCAATGTAATGGTAATGTTGTTTGAAATGTCTTGAATATAAGTGTATAGAGGTGAAGAGTTAGTTTTTTTATTGTAGAGAATAAATTGCTGAGATAATGAATTTGCAATTGGTTCATGGTCATGTTATGAATATTATTCTGAATGTTAAGATATTTGAAAATTTGTGAACTATATATATAAGGCATCTCCAATTTTCTAAATCCTTGGATGAGAATAGTTAGACCTCTTTCATATAAGAATTCTGTCATGACTTCTTATGTGTTGTTAGTGTTGAGGCTATTGGCCAAATAGAGCAAAAAGATCATCAAAATTAGATTATCAAACATAATTTAAGATTCTCTAATGTAACATTGCAATAGATATTGTGATGCCTTAGACTATGGTAGTAGAGAGAAACAAATAGAGGATAGATAAGTTATAAGGTATAAAACTTAAAGCTTGTTGTAGACAGACAAACTATTCTCTGGATTTTATATGGAAGTAGTAGAAATAATACCTACTAATACAGACCAATATAATAATCAGAGAATATACTCTAGTATCTTCTAAATAAAATAATAGAATACCTAATTTACAAGTATGACATAACATAAATGAACAATCTAAAAGAAGCACCTAAGGTACAACTCACTATCATTCCAATCTAGAGTAAAAAAGAATTAATGATGAACTCTCCTAGTGAAGGTTGAGCCAGCATATGGATGGGACCTTTAACAATAAAATATTTAACAAAAAAAAAAGAATACAACTAACATTGATCAAGTTGCTGCCTATTAGAAAACTAGGCGACCAAGATGTTGCATGGTTATTAAATAGGGAGGATGGGGGACCCACCTCCCCATCATTTCCAGCCACACCTCCCAGCTTGCCAAGTGCATTTAGCACTGTCTAAGCCTGACATGGGTCAGGAAGCGTCTAGTCACCACTGCCCGTATGTCGCCAACCTTGGGTCGGGCCCCATCTTGAATGGGGTGCGAGCTTGGAAGTAGGTGGAGTCTTTATAACAAAATGCTAAAGTTTGAACCATGTTTTGGGATCCAATTTCGCATGGGAAAAAGTTAAGGAGGTTGTTAGCACGCGGGTTAAGGTGGATAGGCATTTGGGTAAGGGGGAAGAATAGTATATTGTGTTGAGAACAGTGCATAGTTGGCATTAATGAAAGTTTAGAGATTCAAATTTTAGGGATGATCTTTTATGAGATGCTTAGATCATAGAGTCACATTTAAGATAGTTTAGTTTTAGTTGTCAGCTAAATTAGTAATAGATTTTTTTAATGTGAGATCAGTAGTTAATTTATATTATTAGAAACTAGTATAATGTTTTTATGTTAGTATAGACATTAGTATAGATGTTAGTGTTAACTTAGGATAGTATTAAGCTACTAGTAGTGGTTTGTGTTTTGTTAATATCATAAAGCTAATTTTAAATTAGTTGTTATTTATTTTTATTTTTATTTTTTCCACCTCTAGTTATAGTTGAACCTTATTCCGTATTGTTATTTAGTCTTTTGTTATTATTGTGAGTTGGTTAGATAAATCTTAATATTGACATTTAGATAGTGGACTTAAATTTGTAATAGTTGAATAAAGTTTAGTTGCACTTATAGATTTAATTAGAATAGATTCAGGTTTTCAATTTAATTGTAATCGATAGATTAATAAATTGGAATGATATAAGTAGGTTGGAGAGTATTATAAATTAAAATGTAGATAGTATGCATTGAGTAGCTAAGTTTAATTGATCTTTTAGAGTTTCAACTCGTCTTAATGATAATGACTAAATTTGTAATGGCAATCAGTTATTAAGTTATATAGAAGGGGCTAGTTAATTAATTCATCATAAGGTTGGTGGTATATTGTTCATAGTTAAAATGTAGTTAAAACAAGAATATGTCATTTAGAGATAGATGTCATTTAGTCAACATGTTAGTTAAACATATTGATTCAGTGTTGTAATAACCTAGTGTCTTCCTTAGAAGGTGATAAATTAAAGAATCATTAAAACAATTGAAGGGGGATTGGACTTTATTTTAAAAGGGACTAGTCGTTTAACATCTCTAGTTAAGTGTCTCAGAAATGTTAAGTTCACCAAACTATCTCTCCCATGTTATCTTATTTAACTATAGTTCCTTTTGTTCAAAAAAAAAATATATATATTTTGTCTGTGTTACTGCCCCTTACTTATTGGGCATGACATGGAGGATTCGATCGGCTTGGATTCTTGGAAGAATTGTGAATGATGGAGAAGGAAGGGATTTTCTATGGACTTCTGAGGCATGACAAATTAGCATCAGTGTCTAGGTGCACTAGTGATATTCTCATATTCCCTTTTGCACTCTTTCTCTTACTGTCTTCATCATATCTGTTTTATGTGTCTGAATACTCTCTGTATTTAAAATTGGAATCTAGATATTTTATTTGGATGAGAAGAAAACAATAAAAAAATCCTAGTTCCAAATGAGAAATAAATTAGATTTTTAATCGAGTTTGGGTTCAAATTTATATTAAATTAGAAAGACAAGATTTGAAATTAAAATAGAAATTCTAAGTTGAAAATTCGAATGATTAGATATAATATTTCTATCAATTATATTTTTAGATGCATATGAACAAAACCCTTTTATGGTTAAATTTAGAGAACAATTATTTTAACAGAAAATTTTTAATTCATCACAAATTGTCCTGTCGCTGCCCTTTGCATAGATCCGAACTCAATCATTTATAACTTTTTATTGGGATCGAATTTATTCGATTGCTCCAGTCAAAAGTGGCACAACTGGGCCCTCTCCAACATATTTAAATTTCAACCTGATCCAACAGTTCATTAGAGAGATATGACCGTCATACTGAGACTGTTTTATTCAAGGACAGATATTTCTCCATTTCCCATAATCAAGAGTTTTTTATGCTTAAACTTCACAAAAATAATATATCAAAGCATGGAATGAATTAAGATATTATTGAAATCTTTCCTTATTAGAATATTATTAATATGCATTAATTTTATATGATTTATTATCTAATTTAATTAAATCAAATTTAATTAAGATTAGTTAATAGTAGAAGAAGTGTCATTAATTACTAGTCGATCTAAGTAAATGGATGAGAGAAAATTAAAAGAAAAGAGATTTTTAATATAGTTTATATAGTGGACTTTTTGTAATGTAGATTATGTAATTATTAATTAAATCAATCAATGAGAGTTAATTAGATTTAATTAACAATTAAGTAATGAAGATTTATTTTATATAATTATTTTAATAAGATTGTAGAAATATTGATATCAAGTTGATAGGTCTTATTCTTATGACTTGAATGATGACCTTAGATATTTGATGGTGAAGACTTAGTAATATTTAATTGAGGACTATTAGAATATGGACCTATGTTAATTGATTGATGTAATTGATTATTTTAATAAAGTTATAATCTCTTATTCGAAGAATGATAATTGGTCCTCTTATAATATAACAAATAATGATCCTAAAAAAAAGTTGAAAGGTTAATCAATTAGAATATGGATCATGGTTAAATATAAAGGACAATTTAATTAAGGTCAATGATGATCAGTTTAGTGAATATTTATCTTTAAGTTATTCTTAGAATGTAATTCTTAATAATGGAAGGGTAATGCTATCGGGGAACAATTGGGTTGACTTGTAGGTCAAATGATGAAACTTAAAACACTTGAAGTATACTTGCAAATAGAAAACTAAAAACCCCTACACATTATTCAAATATGTGAATTTAGTAAACCAAAACATGTGTTTGCATCGTGTATTCTATATGCTTCTTGTTTTGGGTTTTGGGTTGACTAGTGTTGATCAGTCCTAGTATGTTACCAGAGGCTCAGGGGTTATGAGATATGATGGCATGTTGATCTTATTTGATCTTGATCTTTATAAGCCCAACCATGGTTATATGATCGTATGCTCTATGAAATGTTGTATTTTTTCTTCAGCCTTCATGTGTGAAGCTAAGATGTATATATATCTGAGATGCTTGAGCTAATCATTTTTAAGTCATCGATCAGTTATCCTTAAATTAATTTCTAGTCGCCATGATGGGACTGAAATATGAATTTATTTCTTGATGATGTCATGTTGTGACATATTTGACTCAACCATTTTGGAGTCTTCGATCAGTATGATTTTGAGATATTCTTGGTTGCTTGTTGAGAACCAGTTATATTGAGATATATTTTGGTTATTGAGAACCAATTGATACTTATGATTATCAATGATGCCTTCAGTTGCCAATAGAGAACTGTTGTGGTCATGATTTTCTATGGATGCTTTTTCAGATGCTCATGGAGATTTGATGATTCTTATCTTGGAGATTTGATGATTCTTATTATGGATATTTGATGCTTTTGTGCATATTTGATGATTTTATTATAGATTATCTTTAATAATTTTGAGATTTATAATTCCATGAGCTTAGGGTAGGTAATCTACTTGTAGTGTCAGGAAGTGGCTTGCAATGGGAGTCGGGGCCCTAAGTGGCTGCCAGGGTAACTCATTGTAAGTTTGGTTAATAAGTGATAACATTTACACACTAAATGGAGATTAAATGAACCTAAAAAGATTATTGTTTTGATGTTCTCACTCATGCCTTGAGTGCTTGTACAGGCTAGGATGGGAGTAGTGAGAATGCATGGTTGCGACCGTGCATTCTGTAGTACGCCTCGTTAGTATGAGAGGATACTAGTGGCCACATGAGATCAGTATGGACCCGTGGAGTTTAGCTAACAGTGAGGGTAACTTGTATGTGATAAATGCGATGACACTTTTTCGCTTGCAGAGTAGGTTACCTACATGTCATTGTGTGCCTCTAAGAATTAGATGTCAGTTTCGTGTGATGAAACCTTTGAGTTAGTATACTCACATTTGCTCATATTCACATACCCAAACATCAAGTTTGACCAAAAGTTGACCAAATTTAACCACGGTTGACTTGAGTTGACTAGTTTCGAAAAGAATTTTAAAATAATTAAACGAAATTATTTAATTAAGTGGAGTACTTACTTCTAATTAATTAAACAAAGTTATTTAATTAAATGAGAAGCCATTCCTAATTAATTAAATAAGAAAAGTGTCTCTACTTAATTAAAGATTATTTAATTAAATAGAAAAAGTAATTATGAGAGCATATCTCATTTTATTAAATTAAATATCTCAACAAAATCTCTCTTCAGTTCAAAAAGGGAAATTTCTAGTTCGCTATTGATCAAAAATGAGTTAAATCAGTTAACTCCTTTTTCTACTCAAATTGAATCAGTTAACTCCTTATTTTACTCAAATTAAATCTATTAACTCCCTTTAATTTTGAAATTTCCCTTTATGACCAAACTTCGCTTTTAATGCTAACCATTGATTAAAATCGATCTCAACCGTTGATGAATTCAAGGAAAGTCTTTTTAAGAGACCTTGATCTCTTCATTTTGAAAGGTTGAATGAGAATTTGCATCAAATTGTTACTGGAATTCATACTCACATTTTCTCATATGAACATACGCAAAGATCAAGTTTGACCAAAAGTTGACCAGATTTAACCATGGTTGACTTGAGTAAACTAGTTTCGAAAAGAATTTTAAAATAATTAAACAAAATTATTTAATTCAATGGAGTACTTACTTCTAATTAATTTAACAAAGATATTTAATTAAATGAGAAGCCATTCCTAATTAGTTAAATGAAGTTATTTAATTAAATAAGAAAAGTGTCTCTAATTAATTAAAGATTATTTAATTAAATAGAAAAAGTAATTATGAGAGCATATCAAATTTTATTAAATTAAATATCTCAACAAAATCTCTCTTCAATTCACAAAGGGAAATTTTCAGTTCACTATTGATCAAAAATGAGTTAAATGAGTTAACTGCTTTTTCTACTCAAATTGAATCAGTTAACTCCTTATTTTATTCAAATTAAATCTGTTAACTCCCTTTAATTTGGAAATCTCACTTTATGACTGAACTTCATCTTTAATCCTAATCGTTGATTGAAATTGATCTCTACTGTTGATGAATTCCGGGAAAGTCTATTTAAGAGACCCTCATCTCTTCATTTTGAAAGGTTGAATGAGAATTTGAATCGAATTGTTGCTGGAATTCATACTCACATTTGCTCATATTCACATATGCAAAGATCAAGTTTGACCAAAAGTTGACCATATTTAACCACAATTGCCTTGAGTAGACTAGTTTCGAAAAGAATTTTGAAATAATTAAAAAAATATATTTAATTAAATGCAGTACTTACTTCTAATTAATTAAACGAAGTTATTTAATTAAATGAGAAGCCATTCCTAATTAATTAAATGAAGTTATTTAATTAAATAAGAAAAGTGTCTCTAATTAATTAAAGATTATTTAATTAAATAGAAAAAGTAATTATGAGAGCATATCACATTTTATTAAATTAAATATCTCAACAAAATCTCTCTTCAATTCAAAAAGGAAAATTTCCAGTTTACTATTGATAAAAAATGAGTTAAATTAGCTAACTCCTTTTTCTACTCAAATTGAATCAGTTAACACCTTATTTTACTCAAATTAAATCTGTTAACTCCCTTTAATTTGGGAATCTCCCTTTATGACTGAACTTCACCTTTAATCTTGACCGCTGATTGAAATCGATCTCGACCATTGATGAGTTCCAAGAAACTCTATTTAAGAGACCCTCATCTCTTCATTTTGAAAGGTTGAATGAGAATTTGCATCAAATTTTTGCTCGAATTAATACTCACATTTGTTCATATTTACATACGCAAAGATCAAATTTGATCAAAAGTTGACTAGATTTAACCACGGTTGACTTGAGTTGACTAGTTTCAAAATTTTTTTGAAATAATTATACGAAATTATTTAATTAAATGGAGTACATAATTCTAATTAATTAAACAAAGTTATTTAATTAAGTGAGAAGCCATTCTTAATTAATTAAATGAAGTTATTTAATTAAATAAGAAAAGTGTCTCTAATTAATAAAAGATTATTTAATTAAATAGAAAAAGTAATTATGAGAGCATATCTCATTTTATGAAATTAAATATCTCAACATAATCTCCCTTCAGTTCAAAAAGGGAAATTTTCAATTCAGTATTGATAAAAAATGAGTTAAACCAATTAACTCTTTTTTTTACTCAAATTGAATCAGTTAACTCCTTATTTTAATCTAATTAAATCTGTTAACTCCCTTTAATTTGAAAATCTCCCTTTATGACTGAACTTCACCTTTAATCTTGACCGTTGATTGAAATCGATCTCAACCGTTGATGAGTTCCAAGAAAGTCTATTTAAGAGACCCTCATCTCTTCATTTTGAAAGGTTGAATAAGAATTTGCATCGAATTGTTGCTGGAATTTATACTCACATTTGCTCATATTCACATACGCAAAGATCAAGTTTAAACAAAAGTTGACGAGATTTAACCATGGTTGACTTGAGTTGACTAATTTTGAAAAGAATTTTGAAATAATTAAACAAAATTATTTAACTAAATGGAGTACTTACTTATAATTAATTAAACAAAGTTATTTAATTAAATGAGAAGCCATTCCTAATTAATTAAATGAAGTTATTTAATTAAATAAGAAAAGTGTCTCTAATCAATTAAAGATTATTTAATTAAATAGAAAAAGTAATTATGAGAGCATATCTCATTTTATTAAATTAAATATCTCAACAAAATCTCTCTTCAGTTCAAAAAGAGAAATTTGTAGTTCACTATTGATAAAAAATAAGTTAAATCAGTTAACTGCTTTTTCTACTCAAATTGAATTAGTTAACTTCTTATTTTACTCAAATTAAATGTGTTAACTCCTTTTAATTTGAAAATCTCCCTTTATGACTGAACTTCACGTTTAATCCTGACTGTTGATTGAAATCGATCTCAACCGTTGATGAATTCCAAAAAAGTCTATTTAAGAGACCCTCATCTCTTCATTTTGAAAGCTTGAATGAGAATTTGAATCGAATTGTTGCTAGAATTCATACTCACATTTGCTCATATTCACATACGCAAAGATCAAGTTTGACCAAAAGTTGACCAAATTTAACCACAACTGACTTGAGTCGACAAGTTTCAAAAAGAATTTTAAAATAGTTAAACGAAATTATTTAATTAAATGGAGTACTTACTTCTAATTAATTAAACAAAGTTATTTAATTAAATGAGAAGCCATTCCTAATTAATTAAGTGAAGTTATTTAATTAAATAAGAAAAGTGTCTCTAATTAATTAAATATTATTTAATTAAATAAAAAAAGTAATTATGAGAGCATATCTGATTTTATTAAATTAAATATCTCAACAAAATCTCTCTTCAATTCAAAAAGGGAAATTTCTAGTTCACTATTAATCAAAAATGAGTCAAATCAGTTAACTCCTTTTTCTACTCAAATTGAATCAGTTAACTCCTTATTTTACTCAAATTAAATCTAATAACTCCCTTTAATTTGGAAATCTCCCTTTATGTCTGAACTTCACCTTTAATCCTGACCGTTGATTGTAATCGACCTCAACCGTTGATGAATTCCAGGAAAGTTTATTTAAGAGACCCTGATCTCTTCATTGTGAAAGGTTGAATGAGAATTTGCATCAAATTGTTGCTGGAATTCATACTCACATTTTCTCATATTCACATACGCAAAGATCAAGTTTGACAAAAAGTTGACTAGTTTTAACCACGGCTGACTTGAGTTGTCTAGTTTTGAAAAGAATTTTAAAATAATTAAACAAAATTATTTAATTAAATGGAGTACTTACTTCTAATTAATTAAACAAAGTTATTTAATTAAATGAGAAGCCATTCCTTATTAATTAAACGAAGCTATTTAATGAAATAAGAAAAGTGTCTCTAATTAATTAAAATTCATTTAATTAAATAAAAAAAGTAATTATGAGAGCATATCTCATTTTATTAAATTAACTATCTCAACAAAATCTCTCTTCAGTTCAAAAAGGGAAATTTTCAGTTCACTATTGATTAAAAAACGAGTTAAATCAGTTAACTCTTTTTTCTACTCAAATTGAATCAGTTAACTCCTTATTTCACTCAAATTAATCTGTTAACTCCCTTTAATTTGGAAATCTCCCTTTATGACTGAACTTCACTTTTAATCCTGACCGTTGATCAAAATCGATCTCAACCGTTAATGAATTCCAGGAAAGTCTATTTATGAGACCTTGATCTCTTCATTTTGAAAGGTTTAATGAGAATTTGTATCGAATTGTTGCTAGAATTTATACTCACATTTGCTCATATTGACATATGCAAAGATCAAGTTTGACCAAAAGTTGACCAGATTTAACCACGGTTGAATTGAGTAGACTAGTTTCGAAAGGAATTTTGAAATAATTAAACGAAATTATTTAATTCAATGGAGTACTTACTTCTAATTAATTAAATAAAGTTATTTAATTAAATGAGAAGCCATTCCTAATTAATTAAATAAAGTTATTTAATTAAATAAGAAAAGTGTCTCTAATTAATTAAAAATTATTTAATTAAATAGAAAAAGTAATTATGAGAGCATATCTCATTTTATTAAATTAAATATCTCAACAAAATCTCTCTTCAGTTCAAAAAGAGAAATTTTCAGTTCACTATTGATAAAAAATGAGTTAAATCAGTTAAATCCTTTTTCTACTCAAATTGAATCAGTTAACTGCTTATTTTAGTCAAATTAAATATGTTAACTCTCTTTAATTTGGAAATCTCACTTTATGACTGAACTTCACCTTTAATTCTGATCGTTGATTGAAATCGATCTCAACTATTGATGAATTCCGGGAAAGTCTATTTAAGAGACCCTCATCTCTTCATTTTGAAAGGTTGAATGAGAATTTGAATCGAATTGTTGCTGAAATTCATACTCACATTTGCTCATATTCACATACGCAAAGATCAAGTTTGACCAAAAGTTGACCATATTTAACCACAGTTGACTTGAGTAGACTAGTTTCGAAAAGAATTTTGAAATAATTAAATGAAATTATTTAATTAAATGGAGTACTTACTTCTAATTAATTAAACAAAGTTATTTAATTAAATGAGAAGCCATTCCTAATTAATCAAATGAAGTTATTTAATTAAATAAGAAAAGTGTCTCTAATTAATTAAAGATTATTTAATTAAATAGAAAAAGTAATTATGAGAGAATATCTCATTTTATTAAATTAAATATCTCAACAAAATCTCTCTTCAGTTCAAAAAGGGAAATTTGTAGTTCACTATTGATCAAAACTGAGTTAAATCAGTTAACTCTTTTTTCTACTCAAATTGAATCAGTTAACTCCTTATTTTACTCAAATTAAATTTGTTAACTCCCTTTAATTTGGAAATCTCCCTTTATTACTGAACTTTACCTTTAATCCTGACTGTTGATCGAAATCGATCTCAACCGTTAATGAATTCCAGGAAAGTCTATTTAAGAGACCTTGATCTCTTCATTTTGAAAGGTTTAATGAGAATTTGTATCGAATTGTTGCTAAAATTCACACTCACATTTGCTCATATTCACTTACTTGAAGATCAAGTTTGACTAAAAGTTGACCAGATTTAACCACGGTTGACTTGAGTAGACTAGTTTCAAAAATAATTTTGAAATAATTATATGAAATAATTTAATTAAATGGAGTACTTGCTTCTAATTAATTAAACAAAGATATTTAATTAAATGAGAAGCCATTCCTAATTAATTAAATGAAGCTATTTAATTAAATAAGAAAAGTGTCTCTAATTAATTAAAGATTATTTATTAAAATAGAAAAATTAATTATGAGAGCATATCTTATTTTATTATATTTAAAAATCTCAACAAAATCTCTCTTCAGTTCAAAAAGGGAAATTTCCAGTTCACTATTGATCAAAAATGAGTTAAATCAGTTAACTCCTATTTCTACTCAAATTGAATCAGTTAACTCCTTATTTTACTCAAATTAAATCTGTTAATTCCCTTTAATTTGAAAATCTCCCTTTATGACAGAACTTCACCTTTAATCCTGATCGTTGATTGAAATCGATCTCAACCGTTGATGAATTCGAGGAAAGTCTATTTGAGAGACCCTCATCTCTTTATTTTGAAAAGTTGAATGAGAATTTGCATCGAATTGTTGCTGAAATTGAAACTCACATTTGCTCATATTCACATACACAAAGATCAAGTTTGACCAAAAGTTGACCAAATTTAACCACGGTTGACTTGAGTTGAACAATTTCGAAAAGAATTTTTGAATAATTAAATGAAATTATTTAATTAAATGGAGTACTTACTTCTAATTAATTATACAAAGTTATTTAATTAAATGAGAAGCCATTCCTAATTAATTAAATGAAGTTATTTAATTAAATAAGAAAAGTGTTTCTAATTAATTAAAAATTATTTAATTAAATAGAAAAATTAATTATGAGAGCATATCTCATTTTATTAAATTAAATATCTCAACAAAATCTCTCTTCAGTTGAAAAACAGAAATTTCTAGTTCACTATTGATAAAAAATGAGTTAAATCAATTAACTACTTTTTCTACTCAAATTGAATCAGTTAACTCATTATTTTACTCAAATTAAATCTGTTAATTCCCTTTAATTTGAAAATCTCCCTTTATGACTGAACTTCACCTTTAATCCTGACCGCTGATTGAAATCGATCTCAACCGTTGATGAGTTCCATGAAAGTCTATTTAAGAGACCCTCATCTCTTCATTTTGAAAGGTTGAATGAGAATTTGCATTGAATTGTTGCTGGAATTCATACTCACATACGCAAAGATCAAATTTGATCAAAAGTTGACCAGATTTAACCACGATTGACTTGAGTTGACTAGTTTCGAATTAATTAAACAAAGTTATTTAATTAAATGAGAAGCCATTCCTAATTAATTAAATGAAGTTATTTAATTAAATAAGAAAATTTTCTCTAATTAATAAAATTTTATTTAATTAAATAGAAAAAGTAATTATGAGAGCATATCTCATTTTATTAAATTAAATATCTCAACAAAATCTCTCTTCAATTCAAAAAAGGAAATTTCCAGTTCACTATTGATAAAAAATGAGTTAAATCAGTTAACTCCTTTTTCTTCTCAAATTGAATAAGCTAACTCTTTATTTTACTCAAATTAAATTTGTTAACTCCCTTTAATTTGGAATCTGCTTTTATGACTGAACTTCACCTTTAATCCTGATCGTTGATTGAAATCGATCTCAATCGTTGATGAGTTCAAAGAAAGTCTATTTAAGAGACCCTCATCTCTTCATTTGAAAGGTTGAATGAGAATTTGCATCGAATTGTTGCTGAAATTCATACACACATTTGCTCATATTCACATACGCAAAGATCAAGTTTGACCAAAAGTTGACAAGATTTAACCAAGGTTGACTTCAGTTGACTAGTTTCAAAAAGAATTTTGAAATAATTAAACGAAATTATTTAATTAAATGGAGTACTTACTTCTAATTAATTAAACAAAGTTATTAATTAAATGAGAAGCCATTCCTAATTAATTAAATGAAGTTATTTAATTAAATTAGAAAAGTGTCTTTAATTAATTAAAGATTATTTAATTAAATAGAAAAATTAATTATGAGAGCATATCTCATTTTATTAAATTAAATATCTTAACAAAATCTCTCTTCAGTTGAAAAAGGGAAATTTTCAGTTCACTATTGATCAAAAATGAATTAAATCATTTAACTCATTTTTTTACTCAAATTGAATCAGTTAACTCCTTATTTTACTCAAATTAAATCTGTTAACTCTCTTTAATTTGGAAATCTCCCTTTATGACTGAACTTCACCTTTAATCCTGACCGTTGATTGAAGTCGATCTCAACCATTGATGAATTCCAAGAAAGTCTATTTAAGAGACCCTCATCTCTTCATTTTGAAAGGTTGAATGAGAATTTGCATCGAATTGTTGCTAGAATTCATGCTCACATTTGCTCATATTCACATACGCAAAGATCAGATTTGACCAAAAGTTGACCAGATTTAACCACGATTGACTTGAGTTGACTAGTTTCAAAAAAAAAATTCAAATAATTAAACAAAATTATTTAATTAAATGGAGTACTTACTTCTAATTAATTAAACAAAGTTATTTAATTAAATTAGAAGTCATTCCTGATTAATTAAATGAAGTTATTTAATTAAATAAGAAAAGTGTCTCTAATTAATTAAATATTATTTAATTAAATAAAAAAAGTAATTATGAGAGCATATCTCATTTTATTAAATTAAATATCTCAACAAAATCTCTCTTCAATTCAAAAAGGGAAATTTCCAGTTCACTATTGATAAAAAATGAGTTAAATCAGTTAACTCCTTTTTCTACTCAAATTGAATCAGTTAACTCTTTATTTTACTCAATTTAAATCTGTTAACTCCCTTTAATTTGGAAATCTTCTTTTATGACTGAACTTCGCCTTTAATCCTTACCGTTGATTGAAATCGATCTCAACCATTGATGAATTCTAGAAAAGTCTATTTAAGGGACCCTCATCTCTTCATTTTGAAAGGTTGAATGAGAATTTGCATCGAATTGTTATTGAAATTCATACTCACATTTGCTCATATACACATACGCAAAGATCAAGTTTGACCAAAAGTTTACCAGATTTAACCATGGTTGACTTGAGTTGACTAGTTTAGAAATTTTTTTTGAAATAATTAAACAGAATTATTTAATTAAATGGAATACTTACTTCTAATTAATTAAAAAAAGTTATTTAATTAAATGAGATGCCATTCCTAATTAATTAAATGAAGTTATGTAATTAACTAAGAAAAGAGTTTGTATATAATTAAATACTGTTTAATTAAATTAAATAAAGTAATTATGAGAGTATATCTCATTTTATTAAACTAAATATCTCAACAAAATCTCTCCTCAGTTCAAAAAGGGAAATTTTCAGTTCACTATTGATCAAAAATGAGTTAAATCATTTAACTCCTTTTTCTACTCGAATTGAATCAGTTAACTCTTTATTTTATTGAAATTAAATCTGTTAACTCCTTTTAATGTAGAAATATCCCTTTATGACTGAACTTCACCTTTAATCCTGATCGTTGATTGAAATCAATCTCAACCGTTGATTAGTTTCAGAAAAGTCTATTTAAGAGACCCTCATCTCTTCATTTTGAAAGGTTGAATGAGAATTTGCATCAAATTGTTGCTAGAATTCATACTCATTTGCTCATATTCACATACGCAAAGATCAAGTTTGACCAAAAGTTGACCAAATTTAACCACGGTTGACTTGAGTTGACTAGTTTCGAAAAAAATATTGAAATTATTAAATAAAATTATTTAATTAAATGGAGTACTTACTTCTAATTAATTAAACAAAGTTATTTGATCAAATGAGAAGCCATTCGTAATTAATTAAAAGAAGTTATTTAATTAAATAAGAAAAGTGTCTCTAATTAATTAAAGATTATTTAATTAAATAAAGATAATAATTATGACAACATATCTCATTTTATTAAATTAAATATTGTAGTGGCTGCCCCTAGTTCACATTTATGTTATTTTTGTCAAACTCTTTTAGGCTAATTTTTTGTTTGATGATTAGTATTATTATGTTAGAGATTATTAGATGTTGGTTTACACTCAGTTTATTATATGATGAGATTACTTGGTACTCTATATTTCATGCATGTATGATGATTATTCAATATTTTCAGTTATTGATGATGATTAGTTAGATGGTTTATTATCACATGTGCTTTCTTATGGATACTTACCCCATACTTGCATGTGTATGGTGTGCATGTTTGTTTTATTTATGTATGGTGTTTCTAACGTGGTTAAGGAAGGGAGTCGTAGTCACCTGCTAGTCGGGATCTACACGATGCACCACTTCCTGCCATTGTCTGTTTAGCTTAGAATATTGTGTTTGTACATGTGTGAATTTTATGCAGGTTGCAGGTATCGGGTATCGACTTCCCTGAACTGCCAAGATGAGCGTACCCTATCGCATTGTCTCAATGGTAAGAGAGGGGAGATAAACTCTTAAGTCCAATTCCAAAACCCTTTAGCCAATTGTCCTAATTGATAATTAGGATAAGTATTTGAGTTAAGTATCCTTTGAATGAATCAAATGATGTAAGTTCAGGATTATGACCCTTTTTGTTTTCATTTAGTATGTGTTTTTCTATGTAAGGTTTTCGTATGTTGTTATATGAGTCCTTGATGTGTTTTCTATTAATTAAGTCTAATTAAAAAGATTAATTATTTATTTATTTTAATGGAGAATTAATATGATATCTTTAATATTTAATTAATTGAGAAATTAATTAAATAAAAGAATTAAATTTGGAGGTTAAAGTTCAAAGATAAATTTAGAACAGGATAATATTTATTTAATTTAATAGTAATATAATTGATGTTCATTTTTAAATAAATGCTAATTATTATTGTTAATTAAATTAATTAAATATGTTATCAATTAAGTTTCTAAAATTAATTTAAAAAGTTGAAAGACATTAAATTATTAAAAGATTTTAGATCGCATGATCTAAGCATGAGTTTAAATTTGAGTAATAAATTAAAAGATTAAATTATAGAAATTAATAATGATATTTTAATTTCATAAAGTGCACGTGAGATTAAAGTAATAAATTAATTTAAAATAGAAGTCAAGTAGAATATTAAATAAATTTAATTAATAAATCAACTTAATGTGCATAAAAGATGAATGCATAATAAAAGAAAAGATAAGAAAGGTTAATTTGAGTTAACTCAGTTGTGCAAAGAGTCTTCTTGGGTGAACACACAATTAGTGCCCCGATTTGAGGAGAAAATTGCTTATCACAACTTTGAGGGTTCTTTTAGGGGGACACGTATTTGGACGAAAATTTTTGGGAGACTACTTTTGGAAGCAAATTTCAGAAGGTTGAGACCAAGAAAGTTTTCCAGAGGAAGGTTATTGAGGGAAGCGATTTCTCTTACAGTTCCTAGAGATTGCATAATAGCATCAGGATCAGGTAGGGTCTTGTGTTTTTGATTATCGATTTATTACGCAATTATCCTTTCCTGTCTTATTCGTGTCTGGGGTTTGTAAATCTGAAATTGTCTGTAAGGAATGTTTAAATATTACGATATTGGAATTTATCAGATGCTTGTGTATAAGCTTCTGTATACATGAGATTTAAATGGTAAGGGTTGAATCTTATACCGAAATTCTAGATTAGAAGTTTGGATGGTTGACTATATTTCTATACTAATATAAAAAAAAGAGGCAATTCTTTAATATATTTATATGTTTATATATTAAAGAGGAATTTAGTTAGTATATTTATAAATTTATATATTTATATTTATATTTAAAAGAAACTAAATTTCAATTAAAAAAAAGAAATTGTTAAAAAACAAATTCGTTGTTTTTGTTTTTTTTTAAAATAATATATAAAACAAAAAATGTATTTAGTGGGGGGGAGGGAATCACCCCATACCCACCCCCACTATCGGCGGGCCGACAGTACCTACGTCGTAGGTACTGCGATGGCAGGTATAGAGTACCTATCGCCGCAGGCCCTGCGACTGCAGGCCTACGACAGAGCCGACGGGCTTTAAACGTTTGTTTAAAAGACTTTGTTAATTTCATTTTTTCTTTATATATAATTTTTATTATTTAAAACAAAGTTTATTATGATTTAAAAATTTTAATTAATAAAATTATAATATATTTTAAATTAATAATAGTTTTATCTTTATTAATATTTAATAAATAAATATTAAATGCATTTAACATAGTTTGTAAATATTAATTTATTAATAATTTTGATTTAATATTAATAAATTAACAATTAATGAATAGATTAAGATAAGTAAGTAGAACAAGCAATTATTGATTAATTTAAATAAAATTAGTTTAATTAAGTTAATTAATAATGAATATTATTAGACTAAATTATAGATTTGGATTATTGATTTAATGAAAGTTATTATAGAAATGGGTTAATCGTAAAGGGTAGTTGTGAAAACCTACTTACTTGAATTCGACATTAAACTGAAACATAAACCTTACCTTAACTCAATAATATACTTTCAAAACCAATCTCTGAGACTTTGATGTTTTCTTTGTATTCTCTATGTTTTGGAGTTGTTCTAGTATTGACCAGTTTAGGTTGTTACCAGAGGGTCAGGATTGTGAATGTAATGTCATGATGATTTGGTCTCGATCTTTCTTAACCCGACCATGGTGATGTGATGAAGTGCTCTATGACATGATTGTGTTTATTGTTTGTTATTGCTTTCCAGTTTCCTTGTGTGAAGCTGAGATGTATGTATTTGAGATACTTGACTTAACCATTTTCGAGTCTCGATCAGTTATATTTGATAACAATTTTTGAGTCTCGATCAGTTATACTTGGATTGCTTTTCGGTCGCTTGAGAGGACTGAAGTGTTTGTTATGTTCTTGATGATGTCATGTTTTGACTTGACCATTTTGGATTCTTTGATCAGTATTGTAATTTACTATTGGGTTACTTTCAGGTTGCTCATTGGAGAACCATTGGACTTTGTGATTTATCATTGATGCGTTCAGTTGCTAATAGAGAACTGTTGTGATCATTATGATTATTATTTGATGCTTTCTAGTTGCTCGTGGAGAACTGATGTGATTATTGTGGCTTATCTTTTGATGCTTTCTAGTTTCTTGTATAGGGCTGAGGTGATTTTGTGATTTGTGATTTCATGAGCCTAGGGTAGGTTATCTTTATGTAGTGTCGGCGAGTGGCTTGCAATGGGGGCCGGGGCCCTAAGTGGCTACCAGGGTAACTCATTGTAAGTTGTTTTAATAAGTGATAACATATACACTAAATGAGAGTAAAATGAACCTAATAAGATTAATTGTATGTTCTCTGCCATGCCTTGAGTGCTAGTACAGACTATGATGGGGTAGAGAGAACGCTTGGTTATGACCTTGCATTCCATGGTATGCCTTGTCAATATGAGAGGATACTAGTGGCCGCAGGGATCACTAGGGACCCAAGATTCCTAAGGGATTGCTCGGGTAACTTCTACGTGACTTTTGCGATGACACTTTCCTGCTTGCATATTAGGTTTCCTACGTGTCTTTGTGGTACCTCTAGGTTTAGATGTCGATCTTTTTAGGAACCCTTGAGTTAGCATACTTATAATATTTCCTGGACGTAGAGAGTATTTATGATTATAAGTTCTGTTATCCTATTTGGGACTTGAGACTATCTCCTCAGCGTGGTGGGAGTGGACCATTTAGGTTCCACGCGGTCGGGTGGTAGTGCTTTTACTCTTACCATTGAGATCCGTCCATAGTCGTTGTGGCTGGAGCTTTCTTGGTTGGCCTTTATCTTCACTATGTTCTTGGATTATTATGATGGATGGTTAGATTTTATGATAGATGTTTTATCATTATGGATGTATGGATGTATCATGTATGGTGAATAGTTTTATATATATCTTTACTGTACTTTGTATCATGGATTCATGGAGGTTGATGCATTTCTATTTTTACATATGTATATTCTTTTTAAGCCTTTCATACCCTGTGACTTGTATAGTGGATGATTGAGCATTCTGAATTAATTTTCCAAGAGGCATTCAGAACAAATGTATATTATGGACATGAGACTTTCTGTTTATTATTTCATATGTATGTGATAGTTGTTAGACTTAGAATTAATTAAATTTAAATGTGACTCAACGTCTTGGGATCTTTAAGAAATGTAACTTGCAAGGAATGGTTGTCGATGAGTACATGTTATTGCTTCCGCTACTATGTGTTTGATGTGTATGTTATACATTCTTACTTAAAAAAAAAAAAATGTTTAGCAAACTTAGTGAAACTTTAGGTTAATTCTTTTGGATCCCTTGGCGGGGCGTTACATTTGGTATTAGAGCTCGAGTTTCTACATTGGGAGCTCTGGGTATATTGGAATGCCACTAGTGTTAACTAATTGAACAAGAACGAAAACTTTAAACTGTTATGTGTATCCCTTTCAAACTGAAACTTGAAACTAGTTGAACTAAAACATGATGTAAACTATTAGTTGCATATTTTTCATACTCCAACACTTAGACTTCAAAACTGAAATTATAGGCTAACTGAAAAATTGAAACTATCTTGTTTGCAAAACATGTATCTTTTATCTATACATCATAACTTGTATATTTTTCAATGAATTTGGGATGTTGATCTTTGTTTAGAATGTTGTAGGGAATCTATTTCGGTATTCATTAAAATGAATGTCAGATCAATATGGTTTTCGATTTACTATTAAACCAAAATCATATTGCTCTAACTGTGTTGCAGTGTTCTCAGTACAACCATATCCTCATATAGGGGGAAAGGGTTCAATGGGACCCGCACAGTGAGTTCTTAACTTTACCATCCTTGTAGGCTTCCAGGAGTAAGCCTAAGTCAAGGGGAGGTGGATGTAGTGCCTGCCCCTAGTTCACATTTATGTTATTTTTGTCGAACTCTTTTAGGCTAATTTTATGTTTGATGATTAGTATTATTATGTTAGAGATTATTAGATGTTGGTTTACACTCAGTTTATTATATGATGAGATTACTTGGTACTCTATATTTCATGCATGTATGATGATTATTCAATATTTTCAGCTATCGATGATGATAAGTTAGATGGTTTATTATCACATGTGCTTTTTTATGGATACTTACCCCATACTTGCATGTGTATGGTGTGTGTGTTTGTTTTATTTATGTATGGTGTTTCTGATGTGGTCAAGGAAGGGAGTCATAGTCACCTGTTAGTCGGGATCTACACGATGCACCACTTCCTACCATTGTCTATTTAACTTAGAATATTGTGTTTGTACATGCGTAGATTTTATGCGGGTTGTAGGTACTAGGTATCAACTTTCCTGAACTGCCAGAATGAGCGTACCCTATCGCATTGTCTCAATGGTAAGAGAGGGGAGATAAACTGTTAAGTCCAATTCCTAAACTCTTTAGCCAATTGTCCTAATTGATAATTAGGATAAGTATCTGAGTTAAGTACCCTCTGAATGCATCAAATGATGTAATTTCGAGATTATGACCCTTTTTGTTTTGATTTAGTATGTGTTTTTCTATGTAAGGTTTTCGTATGTTGTTATATGAGTCCTTAATGTGTTTTCTATTAATTAAGTCTAATTAAAAAGATTAATTAATTATTTAATTTAATAGAGAATTAATATGATATCTTTAATATTTAATTAATTGAGAAATTAATTAAATAAAAGAATTAAATTTGGAGGTTAAAGTTCAAAGATAAATTTAAAACAGGATAATATTTATTTAATTTAATAATAATATAATTGGTTTTCATTTTTAAATAAATGCTAATTATTATTGTTAATTAAATTAATTAAATATGTTATCAATTAAGTTTCTAAAATTAATTTAAAAAGTTGAAAGACATTCAATTATTAAAGGATTTTAGATCGCATGATCTAAGCATGAGTTTAAATTTGAGTAAAATATTAAAAGATTAAATTATAGAAATTAATAATGTTATTTTAATTTCATAAAGTGCACGTGAGATTAAAGTAATAAATTAATTTAAAATAGAATTCAAGTAGAATATTAAATAAATTTAATTAATAAATCAACTTAATGTGCATAAAAGATGAATGCATAATAAAAAAAAAGATAAGAAAGGTTAATTAGAGTTAACTCAGTTGTGCAAAGAGTCTTCTTGGGCGAATGCACAATTAGTGCCCCAATTTGAGGAGAAAATTGCTTATCACAACTTTGGGGGTTCTTCTAGGGGGACACGTATTTGGACGGGAATTTTTGGGAGACTACTTTTGGAAGCAAATTTCAGAAGGCTGAGACCAAGAAAGTTTTCCAGAGGAAGGTTATTGAGGGAAGCAAATTCTCTTACAGTTCCTGGAGATTACATAATAGCATCAGGATCAGGTAGGGTCTTGTATTTTTTATTATCGATTTATTACGCAATTATCCTTTTCTGTCTTCTTCGTGTCTGGGGTTTGTAAATCTGAAATTCTCTGTGAGGAATGTTTAAATATTACAATATTGGAATTTATCAGATGCTTGTGTATAAATTTTTATATACATGAGATTTAAATGGAAAGGGTTGAATCTAATACCGAAATTCTAGATTAGAAGTTTGGATGGTTGACTATATTTCTATACCAATATAAAAAAAGAGGCAATTCTTTAATATATTTATATGTTTATATATTAAAGAGGAATTGAGTTAGTATATTTATAAATTTATAAATTTATATATATATATATTTAAACGAAATTAAATTTCAATTCAAAAAAAAAGAAATTGTTAAAAAACAAATTCGTTGTTTTTGTTTTTTTTTAAAATAATATATAAAAAAAAAAAGTATTTAGTGGGGGGGAGGAAATCACCTCGTACCCACCCCCACTATTGGCTGGCCGATAGTACCTGCGTCAAAGGTACTGCGACGGTAGGTACAGAGTACTTGCCGCTGCAGGACCTACGACCGCAGGCCTGCGGCAGAGCCGACGGGCTTTAAACGTTTGTTTAAAAGACTTTGTTAATTTCATTTTTTTTTATATATAATTTTTATTATTTAAAACAAATTTTATAATGATTAAAAATTTTTAATTAATAAAATTATAATATATTTTAAATTAATAATAGTTTTATCTTTATTAATATTCAATAAATAAATATTAAATGCATTTAACATAGTTTGTAAATATTAATTTATTAATAATTTTGGTTTAATATTAATAAATTAACAATTAATGAATAGATTAAGATAAGTAAGTAGAACAAGCAATTATTGATTAATTTAATTAAAATTAGTTTAATTAAGTTAATTAATAATGAATATTATTTGACTAAATTATAGATATGGATTATTGATTTAATGAAAATTATTATAGAAATGGGTTAATCGTAAAGGGTAGTTGTGAAAACCTAGTTACTTGAATTCGACATTAAACTGAAACATAAACCTTACCTTAACTCAATTATATACTTTCAAATCCAATCTCTGAGACTTTGATGTTTTCTTTGTGTTCTCTGTGTTTTGGGGTTGTTCTAGTATTGACCAGTTTAGGTTGTTACCAGAGGGTCAGGATTTTGAATGTGATGTCATGATGATTTGGTCTCGATCTTTCTTAACCCGACCATGGTGATGTGATGAAGTGCTCTATGACATGATTGCGTTTACTATTTCTTATTGCTTTCTAGTTTCCTTGTGTGAAGCTGAGATGTATGTATTTGAGATACTTGACTTAACCATTTTCAAGTCTCGATCAGTTATATTTGATAACCATTTTTGAGTCTCGATCAGTTATACTTGGATTGTTTTTCTGTCGCTCGAGAGGACTAACGTGTTTGTTATGTTCTTGATGATGTCATGTTTTGACTTGACCATTTTGGAGTCTTCGATCAGTATTGTAATTTACTATTGGGTTACTTTCTGGTTGCTCATTGGAGAACCATTAGACTTTGTGATTTATCATTGATGCCTTCAGTTGCTGATAGAGAACTGTTGTGATCATTATGATTATTATTTGATGCTTTCCAGTTGCTCGTGGAGAACAGATGTGATTATTGTGGCTTATCTTTTGATGCTTTCTAGTTGCTTGTATAGGGCTAAGGTGATTTTGCGATTTGTGATTTCATGAGCCTAGGGTAGGTTATCTTTATGTAGTGTTGGGGAGTGGCTTGCAATGGGGGCTTGGGCCCTAAGTGGCTGCCAGGGTAACTCATTGTAAGTTGTTTTAATAAGTGATAACATATACACTAAATGAGAGTAAAATGAACCTAATAAGATTAGTTGTATGTTCTCTCCCATGCCTTGAGTGCTAGTATAGACTAGGATGGGGTAGAGAGAACGCTTGGTTATGACCTTGCATTCCATGGTATGCCTTGTCAATATGAGAGGATACTAGTGGCCACTAGGATCACTAGGGACCCGAGATTCCTAAGGGATTGCTCGGGTAACTTCTACATGACTTTTGCGATGACACTTTCCCACTTTCATATTAGGTTTCCTACGTGTCTTTGTGGTACCTCTGGGTTTAGATGTCGATCTTTTTAGGAACCCTTGAGTTAGCATACTTATAGGATTTCTTAGACTTAGAGAGTATTTATGATTATAGGTTTTGTTATCCTATTTGGGACTTGAGACTATCTCCTCAGGGTGGTGGGAGTGGACCATTTAAGTTCCACGCGGTCGGGTGGTAGTGCTTTTACTCTTACCATTGAGATCCGTCCGTAGTCACTATGGCTGGAGCTTTCTTGGTTGGCCTTTATCTTCACTATGTTCTTGGATTATTATGATGGATGGTTAGATTTTATGATAGATGTTTTACCATTATGGATGTATGGATGTATCATGTATGGTGAATAGTTTTATATATATGTTTACTATACTTTTTATCATGGATTCGTGGAGGTTGATGCATTTCTATTTTTACATATGTATATTCTTTTTAAGCCTTTCATACCCTGTGACTTGTACAGTGGATGATTGAGCATTTCGAATTAATTTGCCAAGAGGCATTCAGAACAAATGTATATTATGGACATGAGACTTTCTGTTTATTCTTTCATATGTATGTGATAGTTGTTAGACTTAGAATTAATTAAATTTAAACGTGACTCAACATCTTGGGATCTTTAAGAAATGTAACTTGCAAGGAATGGTTGTCGATGAATACATGTTATTACTTCCGCTACTATGTGTTTGATGTGTATGTTATACATTCTTACTTTTAAAAAAAAATTTTTTAGCAAACTTAGTGAAACTTTAGGTTAATTCTTTTGGATCCCTTGGTGGGGCATTACATCTGGTATCAGAGCCCGAGTTTCTACATTGGGAGCTCTGGGTATATTGGAATGCCACTAGTGTTAACTAATTGAACAAGAACGAAAACTTTAAACTGTTATGTGTATCCCTTTCAAACTAAAACTTGAAACTAGTTGAACTGAAACATGATGTAAACTATTAGTTGCATATTTTTCATACTCCAACACTGAGACTTCAAAACTGAAATTATACTTAAGCTGAAATTATAGGTAAACTAAAAATTGAAACTATCTTGCTTGCAAAACATGTATCTTTTATCTATACATCATAACTTGTATATTTTCCAATGAATTTGGGATGTTGATCCTTGTTTAGAATGTTGTAGGGAATCTATTTCGATATTCGTTAAAATCAATGTCGGATCAATATAGTTTTCGGTTTACTATTAAACCAAAATCATATTGCTCTAACTGTGTTGCAGTGTTCTCAGTACAACCATAGCCTCATATGGGGGGAAAGGGTTCAATGGGACCCGCACAGTGAGTTCTTAACTTTACCATCCTTGTAGGCTACCAGAGCCTAAGTCAAGGGGAGGTGGATGTAGTGCCTACCCCTAGTTCACATTTATGTTTTTTTTGTCGAACTCTTTTAGGCTAATTTTATGTTTGATGATTAGTATTATTATGTTAGAGATTATCAGATGTTGGTTTACACTCAGTTTATTATATGATGAGATTACTTGGTACTCTATATTTCATGCATGTATGATGATTATTCAATATTTTCAGTTATCGATGATGATTAGTTAGATGGTTTATTATCACATGTGCTTTCTTATGGATACTTACCCCATACTTGCATGTGTATGGTGTGCGTGTTTGTTTTATTTATGTATGGTGTTTCTGATGTGGTTAAGAAAGAGAGTCATAGTCACCTGTTAGTCGGGATCTACACGATGCACCACTTCTTGCCATTGTCTGTTTAGCTTAGAATATTGTGTTTGTACATGCGTGGATTTTATGCAGGTTGCAGGTACCGAGTATCGACTTCCCTAAACTTCCAAGATGAGCATACCCTATCGCATTGTCTCAATAGTAAGAGATGGGAGATAAACTCTTAAGTCCAATTCCTAAACCCTTTAGCCAATTGTCCTAATTGATAATTAAGATAAGTATCTAACTTAAGTACCATCTGAATGCATCAAATGATGTAATTTCGAGATTATGACCCTTTTTGTTTTGATTTAGTATGTGTTTTTCTATGTAAGGTTTTCGTATGTTGTTATATGAGTCCTTGATGTGTTTTCTATTAATTAAGTCTAATTAAAAAGATTAATTAATTATTTTATTTTAATGGAGAATTAATATGATATCTTTAATCTTTAATTAATTGAAAAAATAATTAAATAAAAGAATTAAATTTGGAGGTTAAATCTCAAAGATAAATTTAAAACAGGATAATATTTATTTAATTTAATAATAATATAATTGGTGTTCATTTTTAAATAAACGCTAATTATTATTGTTAATTAAATTAATTAAATGTGTTATCAATTAAGTTTCTAAAATTAATTTAAAAAGTTGAAAGACATTAAATTATTAATGGATTTTAGATCGCATCATCTAAGCATGATTTTAAATTTGTGTAATAAAATAAAAGATTAAATTATAGAAATTAATAATGTTATTTTAATTTCATAAAGTGCACGTGAGATTAAAGTAATAAATTAATTTAAAATAGAAGTCAAGTAGAATATTAAATCTGTTAACACCCTTTAATTTGGAAATCTCACTTTATGACTCAACTTCACCTTTAATCCTGACCGTTGATTGAAATCGATCTCAATCGTTGATGAATTGCAGAAAAGTCTATTTAAGAGACCCTCATCTCTTCATTTTGAAAGGTTGAATTAGAATTTGCATCGAATTGTTGTTGGAATTCATACTCACATTTGCTCATATACACATATGCAAAGATCAAGTTTGACCAAAAGTTGACCAAATTTAACCATGGTTGACTTGAGTTGACTAGTTTCGAAAAGAATTTTGAAATAATTAAACGAAATTATTTAATTAAATGGAGTACTTACTTCTAATTAATTAAACAAAGTTATTTAATTAAATGAGAAGCCATTCCTAATTAATTAAATGAAGTTATTTAATTAAATAAGAAAAGTGTCTCTAATTAATTAAAGATTATGTCATTAAATAAAAAAAGTAATTATGAGAGTATATATCATTTTATTAAATTAAATATCTCAACAAAATCTCTCTTCAGTTCAAAAAGGGAAATTTTCAGTTCACTATTGATCAAAAATGAGTTAAATCAGTTAACTCCTTTTTCAACTCAAATTGAATCAGTTAACTTTTTATTTTACTCAAATTAAATCTATTAACTCCTTTTAATTTGGAAATCTCCCTTTTATGACTGAACTTCATCTTTAATCCTTACCATTGATTCAAATCGATCTCAACCGTTGATGAATTCCAGGAAAGTCTATTTAAGAGACCCTCATCTCTTCATTTTGAACGGTTGAATGAGAATTTGCATTGAATTGTTGTTGGAATTCATACTCATATTTGCTCATATACACATAAGCAAAGATCAAGTTTGACCAAAAGGTGACCAGATTTAACCATGGTTGACTTGAGTTGACTAATTTTGAAAAAAAATTTAAAATAATTAAAAGGAATTATTTAATTAAATGGAGTACTTACTTCTAATTAATTTAAAAAATTTATTTAATTAAATGAGAAGCCATTCCTAATTAATTAAATGAAGTTATTTAATTAAATAAGAAAAGTGTCTCTAATTAATTAAAGATTATATAATTAAATTAAAAAAAGTAATTATGAGAGTATATCTCATTTTATTAAATTAAATATCTCAACAAAATCTCTCCTCAGTTCGAAAAGGGAAATTTTCAGTTCACTATTGATCAAAAATGAGTTAAATCATTTAACTCCTTTTTCTACTCAAATTGAATCAGTTAACTCCTTATTTTACTCAAATTAAATCTGTTAACTCCCTTTAATTATGAAATATCCCTTTATGACTGAACTTCACCTTTAATCCTGACCGTTGATTGAAATCGATCTCAACCGTTGATGAGTTTCAAGAAAGTCTATTTCAGAGAACCTCATCTCTTCAATTTGACAAGTTGAATGAGAATTTGCATTGAATTGTTGCTGGAATTCATGCTCATTTGCTCATATTCACATACGCAATGATCAAGTTTGACCAAAAGTTGACCAAATTTAAACACAGTTGACTTGAGTTGACTAGTTTCGAAAAGAATTTTGAAATAATTAAATGAAATTATTTAATTAAATGGAGTACTTACTTCTAATTAATTAAACAAATTTATTTAATTAAATGAAAAGCCATTCCTAATTAATTAAAAGAAGTTATTTAATTAAATAAGAAAAGTGTCTCTAATTAATTAAAGATTATTTAATTAAATAAAAAAACTAATTATGACAGCATATCTCACTTTATTAAATTAAATATCTCAACAAAATCTCTCTTCAGTTCAAAAAGGGAAATTTTCAGTTCACTATTGATCAAAAATGAATTAAATCAGTTAACTCATTTTTTTACTCAAATTGAATCAGTTAACTCATTATTTTACTCAAATCAAATCTGTTAACTCCCTTTAATTTGGAAATCTCCCTTTATGACTGAACTTCACCTTTAATCCTGACCGTTGATTGAAATCGATCTCAACCATTGATGAATTCCAGGAAAGTCTATTTAAGAGACCTCATCTCTTCATTTTGAAAGGTTGAATGAGAATTTGCATCGAATTGTTGCTAGAATTCACACTCACATTTGCTCATATTCACAGACGCAAAGATCAAGTTTGACCAAAAGATGACCAGATTTAACCAAGGTTGACTTGAGTTGACTAGTTTCAAAAAAAAATTGAAATAATTAAACAAAATTATTTAATTAAATGGAGTACTTACTTCTAATTAATTACAAAAAGTTATTTAATTAAATGATAAGCCATTCCTAATTAATTAAATGAAGTTATTTAATTAAATAAGAAAAGTGTCTTTAATTAATTAAATATTATTTAATTAAATAAAAAAAGTAATTATGAGAGCATATCTCATTTTATTAAATTAAATATCTCAATAAAATCTCTCTTCAGTTCAAAAAGGGAAATTTCCAGTTCACTATTGATCAAAAATGAGTTAACTCCTTTTTTTACTCAAATTGAATCAGTTAACTCCTTATTTTACTCAAATTAAATCTTTTAACTCCTTTTAATTTGGAAATCTCCCTTTATGACTGAACTTCGCCTTTAATCCTTACCATTGATTGAAATTGATCTCAACCGTTGATGAATTCCAGGAAAGTCTATTTAAGAGACCCTCATCTCTTCATTTTGAACGGTTGAATGAGAATTTGCATCGAATTGTTGTTGGAATTCATACTCACATTTGCTCATATACACATACGCAAAGATCAAGTTTGACCAAAAGTTGACCAGATTTAACCATGGTTGACTTGGGTTGACTAGTTTCAAAAAGAATTTTGAAATAATTAAACAGAATTATTTAATTAAATGGAGTACTTACTTCTAATTAATTAAACAAAGTTATTTAATTAAATGAGAAGCCATTCCTAATTAATTAAATGAAGTTATTTAATTAAATAAGAAAAGTGTCTCTAATTAATTAAAGATTATATAATTAAATTTTAAAAAAATAATTATAAGAGTATATCTCATTTTATTAAATTAAATATCTCAACAAAATCTCTCCTCAGTTCAAAAAGGGAAATTTCCAGTTCACTATTGATCAAAAATGAGTTAAATCAGTTAACTCCTTTTTCTACTCAAATTGAATCAGTTAGCTCTTTATTTTACTCAAATTAAATCTGTTAACTCCCTTTAATTATGAAATATCCCTTTATGACTGAACTTCACCTTTAATCCTGACCGTTGATTGAAATCGATCTCAACTGTTGATGAGTTTCAAGAAAGTCTATTTAAGAGACCCTCATCTCTTCAATTTGAAAGGTTGAATGAGAATTTGCATTGAATTGTTGCTGGAATTCATACTCATTTGCTCATATTCACATACGCAACGATCAAGTTTGACCAAAAGTTGACCAAATTTAACCACGGTTGACTTGAGTTGACTAGTTTCGAAAAGAATTTTGAAATAATTAAATGAAATTATTTAATTAAATGGAGTACTTACTTCTAATTAATTAAACAAAGTTATTTAATTAAATGAGAAGCCATTCCTAATTAATTAAATGAAGTCATTTAATTAAATAAAAAAAGTGTCTCTAATTAATTAAAAATTATTTAATTAAATAAAAAAACTAATTATGACAGCATATCTCACTTTATTAAATTAAATATCTCAACAAAATCTCTCTTCAGTTCAAAAAGGGAAATTTTCAGTTCACTATTGATCAAAAATGAATTAAATCAGTTAACTCATTTTTTTACTCAAATTGAATCAGTTAACTCTTTATTTTATTCAAATTAAATCTGTTAACTCCCTTTAATTTGGAAATCTCCCTTTATGACTGAACTTCACCTTTAATCCCGACCGTTGATTGAAATCGATCTCAACCATTGATGAATTCTAGGAAAGTCTATTTAAGAGACCTCATCTCTTCATTTTGAAAGGTTGAATGTGAATTTGCATCGAATTGTTGCTAGAATTCACACTCACATTTGCTCATATTCATAGACGCAAAGATCAAGTTTGACCAAAAGATGACCAGATTTAACCAAGGTTGACTTGAGTTGACTAGTTTCAAAAAAAATTTGAAATAATTAAACGAAATTATTTAATTAAATGGAGTACTTACTTCTAATTAATTACAAAAAGTTATTTAATTAAATGATAAGCCATTCCTAATTAATTAAATGAAGTTATTTAATTAAATAAGAAAAGTGTCTTTAATTAATTAAATATTATTTAATTAAATAAAAAAAGTAATTATGAGAGCATATCTCATTTTATTAAATTAAATATCTCAATAAAATGTCTCTTCAGTTCAAAAAGGGAAATTTTCAGTTCACTATTGATCAAAAATGAGTTAAATCTGTTAACTCCTTTTAATTTGGAAATCTCCCTTTATGACTGAACTTCGCCTTTAATCCTTACCGTTGATTGAAATTGATCTCAACCGTTGATGAATTCCAGGAAAGTCTATTTAAGAGACCCTCATCTCTTCATTTTGAAAGGTTGAATGAGAATTTGCATCGAATTGTTGTTAGAATTCATACTCACATTTGCTCATATACACATACGCAAAGATCAAGTTTGACCAAAAGTTGACCAAATTTAACCATGGTTGACTTGGGTTGACTAGTTTCAAAAAGAATTTTGAAATAATTAAGCAGAATTATTTAATTAAATGGAGTACTTACTTCTAATTAATTAAACAAAGTTATTTAATTAAATGAGAAGCCATTCCTAATTAATTAAATGAAGTTATTTAATTAAATAAGAAAAGTGTCTCTAATTAATTAAAGATTATATAATTAAATTAAAAAAAGTAATTATGAGAGTATATTTCATTTTATTAAATTAAATATCTCAACAAAATCTCTCCTCAGTTCAAAAAGGGAAATTTCAAGTTCACTATTGATAAAAAATGAGTTAAATCATTTAACTCCTTTTTCTACTCAAATTGAATCAGTTAACTCCT
Organism: Cupressus sempervirens; assembly: GCA_028749045.1. Taxonomy (NCBI): domain Eukaryota; kingdom Viridiplantae; phylum Streptophyta; class Pinopsida; order Cupressales; family Cupressaceae; genus Cupressus; species Cupressus sempervirens. Next base: position 282,699,704 of record CM053791.1, read on the forward strand.
TATTTTACTCAAATTAAATCTGTTAACTCCCTTTAATTTGGAAATCTCCCTTTATGACTGAACTTCACCTTTAATCCTGACCGTTGATTGAAATTGATCTCAACCATTGATGAGTTTCAGGAAAGTCTATTTAAGAGACCCTCATCTCTTCATTTTGAAAGGTTGAATGAGAATTTGCATCGAATTGTTGCTAGAATTCATACTCATTTGCTCATATTCACATACGCAAAGATCAAGTTTGACCAAAAGTTGACCAAATTTAACCATTGTTGACTTGAGTTGACTAGTTTCGAAAAGAATTTTGAAATAATTAAATGAAATTATTTAATTAAATGGAGTACTTTCTTATAATTAATTAAACAAATTTATTTAATTAAATGAGAAGCCATTCCTAATTAGTTAAAAGAAGTTATTTAATTAAATAAGAAAAGTGTCTCTAATTAATTAAAGATTATTGAATTAAATAAAAAAAGTAATTATGAAAACATATCTCATTTTATTAAATTAAATATCTCCACAAAATCTCTCTTCAATTCAAAAAGGGAAATTTCCAATTCACTATTGATCAAAAAATGAGTTAAATTAGTTAACTAATTTTTCTACTCAAATTGAATCAGTTAACTCCTTATTTTGCTCAAATTAAATCTGTTAACTCCCTTTAATTTGAAAATCTTCCTTTATGACTGAACTTCACCTTTAATCCTGACCGTTGATTGAAATCAATCTCAACCGTTGATGAATTTCAAGAAAGTCTATTTAAGAGACCCTCATCTCTTCATTTTGAAAGGTTGAATGAGAATTTGCATCGAATTGTTGTTGGAATTCATACTCACATTCGCTCATATTCACATACGCAAAGATAAAGTTTGACCAAAAGTTGACCATATTTAACCACAGTTGACTTGAGTTGACTAGTCTTGAAAAGAATTTTGAAATATTTAAACGAAATTATTTAATTAAATGGAATACTTACTTCTAATTAATTAAACAAAGTTATTTAATTAAATGATAAGCCATTCCTAATTAATTAAATGAAGTTATTTAATTAAATAAGAAAAGTGTCTTTAATTAATTAAATATTATTTAATTAAATAAAAAAAGTAATTATGGGAGCATATCTCATTTTATTAAATTAAATATCTCAACAAAATCTCTCTTCATTTCAAAAAGAGAAATTTTCAGTTCACTATTGATCAAAAATGAGTAAATCAGTTAACTCATTTTTCTACTCAAATTGAATTGGTTAACTCCTTATTTTACTCAAATTAAATCTGTTAACTCTCTTTAATTTGGGAATTTCTCTTTATGTTGATCTTCACCTTTAATCCTGACTGTGAGGCCTCGCCCCGACCCTTCATAGCCTTAGATGTTACTTTATCTTTTTGTTACTTACGACTCGAGATGTCGAGACATTATCTGATGCTTAGAACATATTACACTATATTATTTCATGTTGTGTGATGTTACTTTCAGATACATTTGATGATTGTCATTTAATGTTTCATGTATATGTATGTTGATGAAATCAGTAAATGTAGGATTAAGACTTTGATTTAAGAGATTTTAAATGATTAAGAATTATGTAGGATGAAGAAATCCTTATTGATGTATGTTTTAATTTATGTGAATTTCTGAATACGTATACATTTATGTACATGTGATTTTACGGGTCTACTGATGTGTGCAATGAGTGTGCAGATATTCTAGCTAAAAAAATCGATGGAGGAACTGAACTGATCCCTATGTGTTAATTTTGGAAACCTTGTTGTTCGTAATTGATGTAATTGTATTGTGAGATGTACGTATGTATCTTCTTTGTTCAGTGAATGTTAATGTTCATAACTATGTTCTTTTAGTGTCGCTTGACACTCGTGAATTGTTTGTGCTCGTTAGCGTGCTAGTTAGGATTAGCTGTGTAACCCAGGGACCTTAATTGGTTTAAGTTAGTGTCAGTTGCTAATTTGATTTTTAATCGAGTTTAGTCATCTCTAATCCAGATTGGTGCTTAATCTACATTGTTAGAATTGTTAGTTGGTCTTAATTTAATTCCTAGCTTTGTTTGGCTCTAAACCTATTCCTAAGGCTTTAAATCATGAAATAATTATACCCAAAGGGTATGGGTATGGGTTGGGGGTCTTTTCCAACCCCTAAGCCCCTTTTGTTGACTTTGGAGGCCACTCAAAAAGTGTCATTTTACCTTTGTGCGAAAATTACAAGTGGTTATCTTGAGTTACCTCACCTCACCTCCACTTAGGGTTTAACCATGGTGTGGGTTGAGTTAGGAGCTTCTAGATTTGTAGGTGGGTGGGTGTAGTTATTGCTCCTTTTGGTGGTTGAGTTGAGACTTATTTAGAAGCCTTTCTTAGTCTAGTGGTGTGGTTACCCAATCTCTATTTTTTTTAGAGAAAGCTTGGAAGATAGTTGGAGATGGAAGGAGGAAAAGGAAGCTCTTCTCAAACCTCCATTGTTACCATCACTCCTTGGTGAAGGTAGGATTCTTGGCTTTGTATTTTGTTTTCTCCATGTTTTGATCATGCTTGTTCTTGCACATTGTGTTATGTTATTAATTGTTGTTTGCTTGTATGATGGGATTGATTTGGAGGGTTTCTTTTGTGTTGTTCTTGATGTGTTCTTGTTCATCTTGATGTATTGTATTGAGGGGTTTTCATGGGGTAGTTTTTGGCATTACTCACCCTTGGATAGGGAAGAAGTGGCCATGTGGGGGTAGGGCTTTAGTTGGACCTCAATGGTGCAGAGTCTCCTTTCATGGTGAGAGGAGGGAAAAAAGGGTAAGGTGTATGGGCCCCTACCGGTCATCACATACCTTGTTGATATTGTGAAATCTGGAGAATAAAAAGAAAAGAAAATCCTTGTTGAATTGGCCCCGAAAGGGCATTTGAGGAACAAAGAAAGTTTCTAAGGTTTAACCCCGAAAAGGTTATGTTAAGGTATGGTGATTGACATCTCCCATTGGGAAAATCCACCTCCCCCCCTAATAAGGTCCTATGGATGGATCTATTGTGTTAAAACCATGATGGGTGTGTGTTGAAACGTGTCTTTGTGTTGTGTTGAATTACATTGGGTCAGCCTTGTTCTCCTTGTGTTTCCATGAAGATTTGAAGTTAAAAGAAGAAAGTCTTGTGAAGAAGCTTGATGAGATTATCATTGAATTGTAAATTTTATGTAATCATATGTAAATTTATATTGTGAACAATTGGCAACGACATTGGGTTTTCTTACTGGTTCTTTCCCGATGGAGCCTTGAACTAGGATGCATAATAGAGAGAAAAAAAGAGATTATGAAATCTACCTTGCAATGTCTTCTTGTGATTTCAAATTTGGGTTATCTAAGTGAGAAAATAGGATGATAGATGATGTCTTGAATTATAAAATTTGCAAGTTTTTCAATCATGGTAATGAAAGGCAATTGATGTGTTGAGTTTTCAATTCGATGTTTGGAGTATTGAGATGAAATAATAATCCTTCTTGAGATCACCAAGTTATCTCTTTCATTGTTAAGTTCCTTTAGAAACACAATTAAATTTGATTAAGAATTACCCATCACCTTTTGAAATTCTGAATATAGGATCATATTCCTTGTTAAGTTCATTAAGATCAAAAATCAATTTGATTAAGAGATTTTGGTATTTCATTGAATTCAAAATAAATAGAACATACATCTTGATGTATGATAAATAGATAGCAACATAAATTATGAGATGAAAGTCAAAAGAAATGATATCCTTATGTGCTTTTTGTTAATATGCTTGTTGATAGGAAATCAATGTGACAATAGAATTGATAAATTTCTATGTTGTTCCTTTTCAATAAATTCATATCATGGCAATACTTAGTCAAAATTATTGACTTCCAAATACAAATGTGCAACTCCAGGAGTGAAAAACCTCTCTTCCAAATACAAATGTGCAACTCCAGGAGTGAAAAACCTCTCTGGAAAATGTATGGGAAGAAAATTTTAATTCCCCAAGTCACATAGAATATTCTCTGTATTATTCCTTTGGTTTCCAAAAGAAATCTAATATTAAAATCTTATAAAAGGAATATAAATCTATTACTTTTGAAATTAAATATCCTAACTCCACCAAACAAACTTTTTGTTATAACTCATCCTCCATCCTTTTCCTAGGCGCAAGCAAAGGGCAAACATGAATTTTTTTAAAACCAAAGTCAACAATTTTTTAATGCTGACACAAGCCCTGTACCTTCCACCCAATTCACAGCCTGAGAGTACTTGAGTGCCTGACAGGGCAGTGGTAGGTTGCATTTGAAATGAATTTTGCAATGCAAAGTCTACTACTTATTCGTTCTCCTTCTTTCCACCTCCCAACTCTGCAGTCATATCATGCACTTGGAGGGAGAGGTCGGCATGGTTCAACATGAGTGGGACAGGCTTGGGCCTTATGCCCACGTACAATCTGATGGTGGTTAGCGCCAGTCCTTGCCCCCAGTTCTTAACTTGGGGCGGATAAATCTTCTTGGTTAAGTATTAATGTTTTGAAAGAAGAAACTTAAAGAATTACTTGCTCATCCACCACTTGAGACCAAGGCCACAGAGAGTTAAGTGCCCAGCCAAGATGCAAATCGATTTGGGAGCAGCAGATCACAGAAGTTATAAAATTGTCATTTGTCTCTGCAGGAAAGTTTGAAGCCACCAAGCAAGAGTCCAAAGTATGTGAATTTTGATTCAAGTTGAAAATAGAATGAGAATAAGTGAAATCCTGAAGGATAAAGATCTTTTTTTCAAAAGCTTGCTGATGACCCGCACCAAAGGGAAACTGCCGCAGCAGTTCAAGGTAACAAGAAACTATCGATTTTGCAAAATAGTGTAATAGTCAAATAGTTTTTTTTTTAATTTGAGGATGATGATATTCTCAAATGGAAACTGTGTATAAGAGTATTTAAATTCTATAGATCAAAAGATTAGTGGAAGAGAGAAATATATGGAATTGTGAAAATGCAAGTGAAACTGTAAATTGGTAAGGCAGTAATATAGTTGAATGAAGCAGCATTTTGTATGTACAAGGGGGGTGCTTCTACCTCAAAACAGCTCTAATTTTAGGCCGAGCTTAACTGGCACATTTGAATTTCTAATTTTATCATCCAAGCCCAAATAATAAGCCGTGAGAAAAATGGATCACTGAAAAGAGACGTGGACCTGTACAGCACATACCAGATCGATCAACTGGCATACTAAAATGTAGATATTTCTAAATAAATGGCTAAATAACCAACCTTTCATCAAAATCTCTAAATTTCTCTCAAATCACCTTCGTTCAACATGAGTGGGATAGGCTTGGGCCTTGTGCCCACGTACGATCTGATGGTGGTTACCGCCACTCCTTGCCCTTTGTACATTGTTGAGTGTAGGGAGTTATGACTGAGTTAGGTTTAGTAGTTTAGTTTATGTATCATTTTTTTATTTTAGTTAGTGTTAGGTTAGATGTTAGTATTTATTAAGTTAGTTAGTTTAGATCTAATTAAGTTTAGACTTGTGTTAGTTACGAGATGTTAGTTTAATTAACAAAGCTTTTAAATTAGTTTAAGTTTATTGAATTGTAGTTTAGTATGTTTAAATTAAGTTAATGTTTAGATGTTAGTTTAGATTAAGTTAAGTTAGTTAGTTTGTTTTATTTTATGTATTTAAATTTGTGTTATATTAAATGATTTAGATAGTTGTTAGTTTTAATATAGTTTTGTAATGATAATGTAGTTAGTTTTATATTAAGTTATTTTAGCTTGCTTTTATTATTATTTAGTTGTGTAGTTAATTTTTTAAAGCTTTAAATTTCATAATTAGTTAGAATTTATTTAATTGTTAATTGATTAAATTAAAATTTAGAAGATTTCAATGGATTATTAATATGTGAAAATGGTTGAAATGTTTAAAGTTAATAAATTTGATATACAATATGTTTTAATTCTAGTTAATTGTTTTTCTTATAGTGACTTTTCAATATCGATTTAATTGTCAAGCGATATTTGTCTAAGAGATTTATAATTGAACTTGATCTAGTTGAAATTGATTAAAATTTTTCTTTTATAGTGTTAACCTCATATGAAATGAAAGATGCTATGTAATAAATGTCCAATCTATCTTTAATTATAATGTTATAAAGGAAATTTTAAATTTTTTGTTTTGAGATTAATATGAAACGAAGAAAATGACGATATTATTTTTATATCGAGAGCTTCAGTTTAACAATGTATTCCTCCACAAGAGTTATAAACTTATGATGTAATAAAGAGAATCTTTTCTTGTTAGGGGATCGCAAACTTATCATCTTGAGCATTATAATTATTTTAAAAAAAAAAAAAATTGTGTGTTTTGCCCTCGTAGTTTGGGCATGACACTGACCGTTGATTGAAATCGATCTCAACCGTTGATGAGTTCCAAGAAAGTCTACTTAAGAGACCCTCATCTCTTCATTTTGAAAGGTTGAATAAGAATTTGCATCAAATTGTTGCTAGAATTCATACTCACATTTGCTCATATTCACATACGCAAAGATTAAATTTGATCAAAAGTTGATCAGATTTAACCATGGTTGACTTGAGTTGACTAATTTCGATTTTTTTTTTTGAAATAATTAAACGAAATTATTTAATTAAATGGAGTACATAATTCTAATTAATTAAACAAAGTTATTTAAATAAATGAGAATCCATTCCTAATTAATTAAATGAAGTTATTTAATTAAATAGAAAAAGTAATTATGACAGCATATCTCATTTTAGTAAATTAAATATCTCAAAAAAATCTCTCTTCAGTTCAAAAAGGGAAATTTTCAGTTCACTATTGATAAAAAATAATTTAAATTAGTTAACTCCATTTTCTACTCAAATTGAATCAGTTAATTCCTTATTTTACTCAAATTAAATCTGTTAACTCCCTTTAATTTGGAAATCTTCCTTTATGAATTAATTTCACCTTTAATCCTGATCGCTGATTGAAATCGATCTCAACCGTTGATGAGTTCCAAGAAAGTCTATTTAAGAGACCACCATCTCTTCATTTTGAAAGGTTGAATGAGAATTTACATCGAATTGTTGCTGGAATTCATACTCACATTTGCTCATATTCATATATGCAAAGATCAAATTTGATTAAAAGTTGACCAGATTTAACCATGGTTGACATGAGTTGACTAGTTTTGAAAAGAATTTTGAAATAATTAAATAAAATTATTTAATTAAACAGAGTAAATAATTCTAATTAATTAAACAAAGTTATTTAATTAAATGAGAAGTCATTCCTAATTAATTAAATGAATTTATTTAATTAAATAAGAAAAGTGTCTTTAATTAGTTAAAGATTATTTAATTAAATAGAAAAAGTAATTATGAGAGCATATCTCATTTTATTAAATTAAATATCTCAACAAAATCTCTCTTCAGTTCAAAAAGGGAAATTTTCAGTTCACTATTGATAAAAAATGAGTTAAATCAGTTAACTCCTTTTTCTACTCAAATTGAATCTATTAACACCTTATTTTACTCAAGTTAAATATGTTAACTCCTTTTAATTTGGAAATCTCCCTTTATGACTGAACTTCACCTTTAATCTTGACCGTCGATTGAAATCGATCTCAACCATTGATGAGTTCCAAGAAAGTCTATTTAAGAGACCCTCATCTCTTCATTTTGAAAGGTTCAATGAGAATTTGCATCGAATTGTTGATGGAATTCATACTCACATTTGCTCATATTCACATACGCAAAGATCAAGTTTGAGAAAAAGTTGACCAGATTTAACCACGGTTGACTTGAGTTGACTAGTTTCGAAATTTTTTTTGAAATAATTAAATGAAATTATTTAATTAAATGGAGTACTTACTTCTAATTAATTAAACAAGGTTATTTAATTAAATGAGAAGCCATTCCTAATTAATTAAATGTAGTTATTTATTTAAATAAGTAAAGTGTCTCTAATTAATTAAAGATTATTTAATTAAATAGAAAAAGTAATTATGAGAGCATATCTCATTTTATTAAATTAAATATCTCAACAAAATCTCTCTTCAGTTCAAAAAGAGAAATTTTCAGGTCACTATTGATCAAAAATGAGTTAAATCAGTTAACTCATTTTTCTAACCAAATTGAATCAGTTAACTCCTTATTTTGCTCAAATTAAATCTATTAACTCCCTTTAATTTGGAAATCTCCATTTATGACTGAACTTCACCTTTAATTGTGACCGTTGATTGAAATCAATCTCAACTGTTGATGAAATCTAGGAAAGTCTATTTAAGAGACCCTCATTTCTTCATTTTAAAATGTTGAATGAGAATTTGCATCGAATTGTTGCTGGAATTCATACTCACATTTGCTCATATTCACATACGCAAAGATCAAATTTGACCAAAAGTTGACCAAATTTAACCACGGTTGACTTGAGTTGACTAGTTTCGAAAAGAATTTTAAAATAATTAAATGAAATTATTTAATTAAATGGAGTACTTACTTCTAATTAATTAAACAAAGTTATTTAATTAAATGAGAAGCCATTTCTAATTAATTAAATGAAGTTATTTAATTAAATAAGAAAAGTGTCTCTAATTAATTAAAGATTATTTAATTAAATAGAAAAAGTAATTATGAGAGCATATCTCATTTTATTAAATTAAATATCTCAACAAAATCTCTCTTCAGCTCAAAAAGGGAAAATTTCAGTTCACTATTGATCAAAAATGAGTTAAATCAGTTAACTCCTTTTTCTACTCAAATTGAATCAGTTAACTCCTTATTTTGCTCAAATTAGATCTGTTAACTCCCTTTAATTTGGAAATCTCCCTTTATGACTGAACTTCACCTTTAATCCTCACCGTTGATTGAAATCGATCTCAACCGTTGATGAATTCCAGGAAAGTCTATTTAAGAGACCCTCATCTCTTCATTTTGAAATGTTGAATGAGAATTTGCATCAAATTGTTGCTGAAATTCATACTCACATTTGCTCATATTCACATACACAAAGATCAAGTTTGACCAAAAGTTGACCAGATTTAACCACGGTTGATTTGAGTTGACTACTTTTGAAAAGAATTTTGAAATAATTAAACGAAATTATTTAATTAAATGGAGTACTTACTTCTAATTAATTAAACAAAGTTATTTAATTAAATGAGAATTCATTCCTAATTAATTAAATGAACTTATTTAATTAAATAAGAAAAGTGTCTCTAATTAATTAAAGATTATTTAATTAAATAGAAAAAGTAATTATCAGAGCATATCTTATTTTATTAAATTAAATATCTCAACAAAATCTCTCTTTAGTTCAAAAAGAGAAATATCTAATTCACTATTGATCAAAAATGAGTTAAATTAGTTAACTCATTTTACTACTCAAATTGAATCAGTTAACTCCTTATTTTGCTCAAATTAAATCTGTTAACTCCTTTTAATTTCGAAATCTCCCTTTATGACTGAACTTCATCTTTAATCCTCACCATTGATTGAAATCGATCTCAACCGTTGATGAATTCTAAGAAAGTCTATTTAAGAGACCCTCATCTCTTCATTTTGAAATGTTGAATGAGAATTTGCATCGACTTGTTGCTGGAATTCATACTCACATTTGCTCATATTCACATTAACAAAGATCAAGTTTGATCAAAAGTTGACCAAATTTAACCACAGTTGACTTGAGTTGACTAGTTTCAAATTTTTTTTAAAAATAATTACACGAAATTATTTAATTAAATGGAGTACTTACTTCTAATTAATTAAACAAAGTTATTTAATTAAATGAGAAGCCATTCCATATTAATTAAATAAAGTTATTTAATTAAATAAGAAAAGTGTCTCTAATTAATTAAAAATTATTTAATTAAATAAAAAATTAAATTATGAGAGCATATCTCATTTTATTAAATTAAATATCTCAACAAAATCTCTCTTTAGTTCAACAAGGGAAATTTCCAGTTCACTATTGATAAAAAATGAGTTAAATCAGTTAACTCCTTTTTCTACTCAAATTGAATCAGTTAACTCCTTATTTTACTCAAATTAATTCTATTAACTCTTTTTAATTTGGAAATCTCCCTTTATGACTGAACTTCACCTTCAATCTTGACCGTTGATTGAAATCGATTTCAACCGTTGATGAGTTTCAGGAAAGTCTATTTAAGAGAGCCTCATCTCTTCATTTTGAAAGGTTGAATGAGAATTTGCATCGAATTGTTGCTTGAATTCATACTCATTTGCTCATATTCACATACACAAAGATCAAGTTTGACCAAAAGTTCACCAGATTTAACCACGGTTGACTTGAGTTGACTAGTTTCAAATTTTTTTTTGAAATAATTAAACAGAATTATTTAATTAAATGAAGTACTTACTTCTAATTAATTAAACAAAGTTATTTATATAAATGAGAAGCCATTGCTAATTAATTAAATGAAGTTATTTAATTAAATAAGAAAAGTGTCTCTAATTACTAAAAGATTATTTAATTAAATAGAAAAAGTAATTATGAGAGCATATCTCATTTTATTAAATTAAATATCTCAACAAAATCTCTCTTCAGTTCAAAAAGGGAAATTTTCAGTTCACTATTGATCAAAAATGAATTAAATCAGTTAACTCCTTTTTCTACTCAAATTGAATCAGTTAACTCCTTATTTTACTCAAATTTAATCTGTTAACTCCCTTTAATTTGAAAATATCACTTTATGACTGAACTTCACCTTTAATCCTGACCGTTGATTGAAATCAATCTACCCCGTTGATGAGTTTCAGGAAAGTCTATTTAAGAGACCTTCATCGCTTCATTTTGAAAGGTTGAATGAGAATTTTTATCGAATTGTTGTTGTAATTCATACTCACATTTGCTCATATTCACATACGCAAAGATCAATTTTGACCAAAAGTTGATCAGATTTAACCACGGTTGACTTGAGTTGACTTGTTTCGAAAATAATTTTGAAATAATTAAGCGAAATTATTTAATTAAATGAAGTACTTACTTCTAATTAATTAAAAAAAGTTATTTAATTAAATGAGAAGCCATTTTTAATTAATTAAATGAAGTTATTTAAATAAATAAGAAAAGTGTGTCTAATTAATTAAAGATTATTTAATTAAATAGAAAAAGGAATTATGAGAGCATATCTCATTTTATTAAATTAAACATCTCAACAAAATCTCTCTTCAATTCAAAAAGGGAAATTTGCAGTTCACTATTGATAAAAAATGAGTTAAATGAGATAAATCCTTTTTCTACTCAAATTAAATCAGTTAACTCCTTATTTTGCTCAAATTAAATATGTTAACTCCTTTTAATTTGGAAATCTTTATTTATAACTGAACTTGACCTTTAATCCTAACCGTTGATTGAAATCGATCTCAACTGTTGATGAATTCCAAGAAAGTCTATTTAAGGGACCCTCATCTCCTCATTTTGAAAGGTTGAATGAGAATTTGCATCGAATTGTTGCTGGAATTCATACTCACATTTTCTCATATTCACATACGCAAAGATCAAGTTTGACCAAAAGTTGACCAGATTTAACCACGGTTGACTTGAGTTGACTAGTTTCAAATTTTTTTTTGAAATAGTTAAACCAAATTATTTAATTAAATCGAGTACTTACTTCTAATTAATTAAACGAAATTATTTAATTAAATGAGAAGCCATTCCTAATTAATTAAATGAAGTTATTTAATTAAATAAGAAAAGTGTCTCTAATTAATTAAATATTATTTAATTAAATAAAAAAAGGAACTATGAGAGCATATCTCATTTTATTAAATTAAATATCTCAACAAAATCTCTCTTCAGTTCAAAAAGGAAAATTTTCAGTTCACTATTGATCAAAAATGAGTTAAATCAGTTAACTCATTTTTCTACTCAAATTGAATCAGTTAACTCCTGATTGTACTCAAATTAAATCTGCTAACTCCCTTTAATTTGAAAATCTCCCTTTATGACTGAACTTGACCTTTAATCCTAACCGTTGATTGAAATCGATCTCAACCGTTGATGAATTTGAGGAAAGTCTATTTAAGAGACCCTCATCTCTTCATTTTGAAAGGTTGAATGAGAATTTGCATCGAATTGTTGTTGGAATTCATACACACATTTTCTCATATATACATACGCAAAGATCAAGTTTGACTAAAAGTTGACCAGATTTAACCATGGTTGACTTGAGTTGACTAGTTTCAAAAAAAAATTTGAAATAATTAAACGAAATTATTTAATTAAATGGAGTACTTACTTCTAATTAATTAAACAAAGTTATTTAATTAAATGAGAAGCCATTCCTAATTAATTAAATGAAGTTATTTACTTAAATAAGAAAAGTGTCTAATTAATTAATGATTATTTAATTAAATAAAAAAAGTAATTATGAGAGTATATCTTATTTTATTAAATTAGAATCTCTACAAAATCTCTCCTCAGTTCAAAAAGGAAAATTTCTAGTTCACTATTAATAAAAAATGAGTTAAATCATTTAACTCCTTTTTCTATTCAAATTGAATCAGTAAACTCCTTATTTTACTCAAATTCAATCTTTTAACTCCCTTTAATTTGGAAATATCCCTTTATTACTGAACTTCACATTTAATCCTGACCGTTGATTGAAATCGATCTCAACCGTTGATGAGTTTCACGAAAGTCTATTTAAGAGACCCTCATCTCTTCATTTTGAAAGGTTCAATGAGAATTTACATCGAATTGTTTCTAAAATTCATACTCATTTGCTTATATTCACATATGCAAAGATCAAATTTGACCAAAAGTTGACCAAATTTAACCACGGTTGACTTGAGTTGACTAGTTTTGAATTTTTTTTGAAATAATTAAACGAAATTATTTAATTAAATGGAGTACTTACTTCTAATTAATTAAAAAAAATTATTTAATTAAATGAGAAGCCATTCCTAATTAATTAAATGAAGTTATTTAATTAAATAAGAAAAGTGTCTCTAATTAACTAAAGATTATTTAATTAAATAGAAAAAGTAATTATCAGAGCATATCTCATTTTATTAAATTAAATATCTCAACAAAATCTATCTTCAATTTAAAAAGGAAAATTTTCAATTCACATTTGCTCATATACACATACGCAAAGATCAAGTGTGACCAAAAGTTAATCAGATTTAACCACGGTTGACTTGAGTTGACTAGATTCGAAATTTTTTTTGAAATAATTAAATGAAATTATTTAATTAAATGGAGTACTTACTTCTAATTAATTAAACAAAGTTATTTAATTAAATGAGAAGCCATTCCTAATTAATTAAAATAAGTTATTTAATTAAATAAGAAAAGTGTCTCTAATTAATTAAAGATTATTTAATTAAATAAAAAAAGTAATTATGAGAGCATATCTCATTTTATTAAATTAAATATCTCAACAAAATCTCTCTTCAGTTCAAAAAGAGAAATTTTTAGTTCACTATTGATAAAAAATGAGTTAAATCAGTTAACTCCTTTTTCTACTCAAATTGAATCAGTTAACTCCTTATTTTACTCAAATTAAATCTGTTAACTCCCTTTAATTTGAAAATCTCCCTTTATGACTGAACTTCACCTTTAATCCTGATCATTGATTGAAATCGATCTCAACCGTTGATGAATTCGAGGAAAGTCTATTTAAGAGACCCCCATCTCTTCATTTTGAAAGGTTGAATGAGAATTTGCATTGAATTGTTGCTGGAATTCAAACTCACATTTGCCCATATTCACATACACAAAGATCAAGTTTGACCAAAAGTTGACCAAATTTATTCAGAGTTGAGTTGAGTTGACTAGTCTCGGAAAGAATTTTGAAATAATTAAACGAAATTATTTAATTAAATGGAGTACTTACTTCTAATTAATTAAACAAAGTTATTTAATTAAATGAGAGGTCGTTCCTAATTAATTAAATGAAGTTATTTAATTAAATAAGAAAAGGTTCTGTAATTAATTAAATATTATTGAATTAAATAAAAAAAGTATTTATCAGAGCATATCTCATTTTATTAAATTAAATATCTCAACAAAATCTCTCTTTAGTTCAAAAAGGGAAATTTTTAGTTCACTATTGATCAAAAATGAGTTAAATCAGTTAACTCCTTTTTCTACTCAAATTGAATCTGTTAACTCCTTATTTTACTCAAATTAAATCTATTAACTCCCTTTAATTTGAAAATCTCCCTTTATAACTGAACTTCACCTTTAATCCTGACCATTGATTGAAATCAATCTAAACCGTTGATGAGTTCCAAGAAAGTCTATTTAAGAGACCCTCATCTCTCCATTTTGAAAGGTTGAATGAGAATTTGCTTCGAATTGTTGCTGGAATTCATACTCACACTTTCTCATATTCACATACACAAAGATCAAGTTTGACCAAAAGTTGACTAGATTTAACCACAGTTGACTTGAGTTGACTAGTTTCAAAAAAAAAATTGAAATAATTAAACAAAATTATTTAATTAAATGGAGTAATTCTAATTAATCGAACAAATTTATTTAATTAAATGAGAAGCTATTCCTAATTAATTGAATGAAGTTATTTAATTAAATAACAAAAGTATCTCTAATTAAGTAAAGATTATTTAATTAAATAGAAAAAGTAATTATAAGAGCGTATCTCATTTTATTAAATGAAATATCTCAACAAAATCTCTCTTCAGTTCAAAAAGGAAAATTTCCAGTTCACTATTGATCAAAAATGAGTTAAATCAGTTAACTCCTTTTTCTACTCAAATTGAATTAGTTAACTCCTTATTTTGCTCAAATTAAATTTGTTAACTCTCTTTAATTTGGAAATCTCCCTTTATGACTGAACTTCACCTTTAATTGTGACCATTGATTGAAATCGATCACAACTGTTGATGAAATCTAGGAAAGTCTATTTAAGAGACCCTCATTTCTTCATTTTAAAATGTTGAATGAGAATTTGCATCGAATTGTTGCTGGAATCCATACTCACATTTGCTCATATTCACATACGCAAAGATAAAATTTGACCAAAAGTTGACCAAATTTAACTACGATTGACTTGAGTTGACTTGTTTCGAAAAGAATTTTAAAATAATTAAATGAAATTATTTAATTAAATGGAGTACTTACTTCTAATTAATTAAACAAAGTTATATAATTAAATGAGAAGCCATTTCTAATTCATTAAATGAAGTTATTTAATTAAATAAGAAAATTGTCTCTAATTAATTAAAGATTATTTAATTAAATAGAAAAAGTAATTATGAGAGCATATCTCATTTTATTAAATTAAATATCTCAACAAAATCTCTCTTCAGTTCAAAAAGGGAAATTTTCAGTTCACTATTGATAAAAAATGAGTTAAATCAGTTAACTCCTTTTTCTACTCAAATTGAATCAGTTAACTCCTTATTTTGCTCAAATTAAATCTGTTAACTCGTTTTAATTTGGAAATCTCCCTTTATGACACAACTTCACCTTTAATCCTCATCGTTGAATTAAATCGATCTCAACCGTTGATGAATTCCACGAAAGTCTATTTAAGAGACCCTCATCTCTTCATTTTGAAATGTTGAATGAGAATTTGCATCGAATTGTTGCTGGAATTCATACTCACATTTGCTCATATTCACAGACGCAATGATCAAGTTTGACCAAAAGTTGACCAGTTTTAACCACGGTTGACTAGTTTCAAATTTTTTTTGAAATAATTAAACCAAATTGTTTAATTAAATGGAGTACTTACTTCTAATTAATTAAACAAAGTTATTTAATTAAATGAGATGTCATTCGTAATTAATTAAATAAAGCTATTTAATTAAATAAGAAAATTGTCTCTAATTAATTAAATATTATTTAGTTAAATAAAAAAAGTAACTATGAGAGCATATCTCATTTTATTAAATTAAATATCTCAACAAAATCTCTATTCAGTTCAAAAAGGGAAATTTTCATTTCACTATTGATAAAAAATGAGTTAAATCAGTTAACTCCTTTTTCTACTCACATTTGCTCATATTCACATACGCAAAGATCAAGTTTGACCAAAAGTGACTAGATTTAACCACAGTTGACTTGAGTTGACTAGTTTCGAAAATAATTTTGAAATAATTAAACGAAATTATTTAATCAAATGGAGTACTTACTTCTAATTAAATAATTAGACAAAGTTATTTAATTAAATGAGAAGCCACTCCTAATTAATTAAATGAAGTTATTTAATTAAACAAGAAAAGTGTCTCTAATTAATTAAAGATTACTTAATTAAATAGAAAAAGTAATTATGAGAGCATATCTGATTTTATTAAATTAAATATCTCAACAAAATCTCTCTTCAGTTCAAAAAGGGAAATATCTAGTTAAGTATTGATAAAAAATGAGTTAAATTAATTAACTCCTTTTTTACTCAAATTGAATCAGTTAACTCCTTATTTTACGCAAATTAAATCTGTTAACTCCCTTTAATTTGGAAATCTGCCTTTATGACTGAACTTCACATTTGATCCTGACTGTTGATTGAAATTGATCTCAACCGTTGATGAAATCCAGGAAAGTCTATTTAAGAAACCCTCATCTTTTCATTTTGAAAGGTTGAATGAGAATTTGCATTGAATTGCTGCTGAAATTCATACTCACATTTGCTCATATTCACATATGCAAAGATCAAGTTTGACGAAAAGTTGACCAAATATAACCACGATTGACTTGAGTTGATTAGTTTTGAAAAGAATTTTAATATAATTAAACAAAATTATTTAATTAAATGGAGTACTTACTTCTAATTAATTAAACAAAGTTATTTATTTCAATGAGAAGCCATTCTTAATTAATCAAATGAAGTTATTTAATTAAACAAGAAAAGTGTCTCTAATTAATTAAAGATTATTTAATTAAATAAAAAGAGTAATTATGAGAGCATATCTCAATTTATTAAATTAAATATCTCAACAAAATCTCTCTTCAGTTCAAAAAGGGAAATTTTCAGTTCACTATTGATCAAAAATGAGTTAAATGAGTTAACTCCTTTTTCTACTCAAATTGAATCAGTTAACTCCTTATTTTACTAAAATTAAATCTGTTAACTCCCTTTAATTTAGAAATCTCTCTTTATGACTGAACTTCACCCTTAATCCCGACCGTTGATTGAAATCGATCTCAATCGTTGATGAATTCCAAGAAAGTCTATTTAAGAGACCCTCATCTCTTCATTTTGAAAAGTTGAATGAGAATTTGCATCGAATTGTTGCTGGAATTCATACTCACATTTGCTCATATTCACATACGCAAAAATCAAGTTTGAGCAAAAGTTGACCAGATTTAACCATGGTTGACTTGAGTTGACTAGTTTCAAAAAGAATTTTGAAATAATTAAATGAAATTATTTAATTAAATGGAGTACTTACTTCTAATTAATTAAACAAGGTTATTTAATTAAATGAGAAGCCATTCCTAATTAATTAAATGTAGTTATTTATTTAAATAAGTAAAGTGTCTCTAATTAATTAAAGATTATTTAATTAAATAGAAAAAGTAATTATGAGAGCATATCTCATTTTATTAAATTAAATATCTCAACAAAATCTCTGTTGAGTTCAAAAAGGGAAATTTCCATTAAACTATTGATAAAAAATGAGTTAAATTAGTTAACTCCTTTTTCTAGTCAAATTGAATCAGTTAACTCTTTATTTTACTCAAATTAAATCTGTTAACTCGCTTTAATTGTGAAATATCCCATTATGACTGAACTTCACCTTTAATCCTGACCGTTGATTGAAATCAATCTCAACCGTTGATGAATTTCAAGAAAGTTTATTTAAGAGACTCTCATCTCTCCATTTCGAAAGGTTGAATGAGAATTTGCATCGAATTGTTGCTGGAATTCATACTCACATTTTCTCATATTCACATACGCAAAGATGAGGTTTGACCAAAAGTTGACTAGATTTAACTACGGTTGGCTTGAGTTGACTAGTTTCAAATTTTTTTTTGAAATAATTAAACAAAATTATTTAATTAAATGGATTACTTACTTCTAACTAATTAAACAAAGTTATTTAATTAAATGAGAAGCCATTCCTAATTAATTAAATGAAGTTATTTAATTAAATAAGAAAAGTGTCTCTAATTAATTAAAAATTATTTAATTAAATAGAAAAATTAATTATGAGAGCATATCTCATTTTATTAAATTAAATATCTCAACAAAATCTCTCTTCAGTTCAAAAAGGGAAATTTCCAGTTCACTATTGATCAAAAATGGGTTAAATCAGTTAACTCCTTTTTCTACTCAAATTGAATTAGTTAACTCCTTATTTTACTCAAATTAAATTTGTTAACTCCCTTTAATTTGAAAATCTCCCTTTATGACTGAACTTCACCTTTAATCCTGACCGTTGATTGAAATCGATCTCAATCATTGATGAATTCCAGGAAAGTCTATTTAAGAGAACCTCATCTTTTCATTTTGAAAGGTTGAATGAGAATTTGCATCGAATTGTTGCTGGAATTCATACTCACATTTGCTCATATTCACATACGCAAAGATCAAGTTTGAGCAAAAGTTGACCAGATTTAACCACGGTTGATTTGAGTTGACTACTTTCAAAAAGAATTTTGAAATAATTAAACGAAATTATTTAATTAAATGGAGTACTTGCTTCTAATTAATTAAACAAAGTTATTTAATTAAATGAGAAGCCATTCCTAATTAATTAAAAGAAGTTATTTATTAAAATAAAAAAAGTGTCTCTAATTAATTCAAGATTATTTAATTAAATAGAAAAAGTAATTATGAGAGCATATCTCATTTTATTAAATTAAATATCTCAACAAAATCTCTCTTAAGTTGAAAAAGGGAAATTTCCAGTTCACTATTGATAAAAAATGAGTTAAATGAGTTAACTCCTTTTTCTACTCAAATTGAATCTATTAACTCCTTATTCTACTCAAATTAAATCTGTTAACTCTCTTTAATTTGGAAATCTCCCTTTATGACTGAACTTCAGCTTTAATCCTGACCGTTGATTGAAATCGATCTCAACCGTTGATGAATTCTAAGAAAGTCTATTTAAGAGACCCTCATCTCTTCATTTTGAAAGGTTGAGTGAGAATTTGTAAAAAATTGTTGCTGGAATTCATACTCACATTTGATCATATTCACATATGTAAAGATCAAGTTGACCAAAAGTTGACTAGATTTAACCACGGTTGACTTGAGTTGATAGTTTCGAAAAGAATTTTGAAATAATTAAACGAAATTATTTAAGTAAATGGAGTACTTACTTCTAATTAATTAAATAAAGTTATTTAATTAAATGAAGTGTCATGCTCAAACTACGAGGGCAAAAACACAAATTTTTTTTTTGAATAATGATTAATAATTAAACATGCTCTAAGTTTGAAATGATATAGATAGATGTTTTAGTAAAGGTTCTCTCCATTATGTCTTAAGATTATAAACATGAGTACGATTACATCGTTAAGATATTGAAGCTTTTGTTATAAGATTGATATCGATTATAGGATATGTTATTTTATTAACTTACAACAATATGAATCCATTATTTAGATGATAATGTAAATGTATTCGAGTTTAGATTAATTGAAATTATCTAATCAA
Organism: Cupressus sempervirens; assembly: GCA_028749045.1. NCBI lineage: Eukaryota > Viridiplantae > Streptophyta > Pinopsida > Cupressales > Cupressaceae > Cupressus > Cupressus sempervirens. The sequence continues at coordinate 282,719,287 of CM053791.1, forward strand.
CATCATAAACTTACTAATTTTAATTTTAATCCACTAACAACTAAATAAATTCTAACTAATTATGAAATTTAAAGCTTCCTAAAAAAAATTAAACAATTAAAACAAATCTAAAAAACTAAACTATCTAAATCTAATATCTGTACTTAAATAAATTAAAACTAACTTCTCTTAAATTCATTCGAATTATCAAAACAAGAACTCATTAAAAGACATATCGCATCTACCCATATACCTATATAAACTATACTTAATTTTATTCCAATCGTAATTTTATAAACATTAAATAAAACATTTCTAATAAAATGACCATTTGAATTTAAATTAAGATAATAAAAATATTTCATGAAACGTTATCTACAATTTTTAACAATACTTTACCAAAACTAAAACATTATTAACTATAATTTTAAAGCAATCATTCTGATTATCATTTTAATAAAGTCTATTAATTAACCCATCATTAATTTAAAACTTTATAAAATAGTAAAACAACTAAATTGATTTAAAACTAAACTAACTCCAATTGAATTCTATCTTAATTTTTGATACAAAACTAAGCTAAACTATATTTTAAAATACTAGCTAAATTAAATCTAAACTAAGCCAATTTAACTAATATACAACAATCTAAACTAACTTAATTGAATACTAATAAAATAACTTAACTAAATAACTTAACATATACTAACTACCCTATCTAACTCTACTTCTAACTAATCTAAAATTTTAATTACGAACTTATTTTAAACATTAACTAAAACACAAATTAAAAAATAACAAAATACTACTAACACCTATATCTAACCTACCCTCCTACAACCCCAACCCTACAACCTTGGGCAACGCTTCCCAAGCGCTATCCTTGGGACAGCGCTCTGGCCAATCCACACAAGCGCAGACCAAGACACAGAGAAACGTGCGCAGACTGCAACCATGAGGTGGCAACTAGCAGGGAGGGTGGAAAGAAAGTTTAAATTAAAACAAAACTTCAATACATTACAAAAAAACAAGCAAGTCCAAGCTAGCGCAAAACAAGAAGATATGACCACTGCACAAGGTCAGTGTTGTACAGTGGCAGGCTTCCCAACTCATGCGATCCAATGATGTGGAGGTTGTTTTCAAAAAGAAACTTTTCACTTTGTTGCCAATCCAACAAAGTTTTGAGATACAATTTACATAGGATTTCAATCCTGAATTACAACACTTAAATGAAATTTCCTTCATGACCTTCAACAAGGGTTCCATATACAATTCTGCAACACATTTCTACGAACTGTTGAGGAAACAAAATCTGATCAGGTGACAACCAAGCATAATTAAGAGACAATCAAACAAGCATAATCACACATGGTTTATGCAATGGATTCATAATAAATTAAAACTAGGGAAAGGTGGATTCTTCCAACCAGGAGAAGTCAAGCACAACACCAAACAGATGCCCAATCGGGGCTATATACCAAGAACTTTCGTTCTTCCATTTCAACATACCATAATCATACAAGGTTTGTGCTGACAGGTAGGGGCCCATAACACCCTACCCTTTCTCCCTCTTCTCATCTTGAGAAAAGACTCTACACTGGTTGGAGTCCAACTAAACAAACGTTTCCCAAAATTGGTCACTTCTGCCCTCTCCAAGGGTGAGTAATACCAAAACACCCATGCAAGAAAAATCTCAAAATTGCAAACATAAACATGAAAGGAAATCATCCAAAAATAACATGGTTTTCAAAGCTTCCCATCATACTCACAAACATACAAACATTGAAACAACAACAAGGTAGCATAAGAATGAATCAAGAATGAAATCTAAACAAGGGAGATGAGAATTCCAACCTTCACAAAGAGGTAATGGCCATGAACAAGTTTGAGTAGAGCTTCCCTTTTCTTGCTTCAATCTTCAAGAATCTCCTCTCTAAATATAGAGATTGGGTAACCACCTCCACAAGTCCAAGCAGGGCCTCTAAATAAGCTTCCAACTCAACCACCAAAAAGGAGCAATAACTACTTCCACCCACTAGCAATTCTAGAAACTCCTAACTCAACCCACACTATGGTTAGACACCAAAAGAAAGTGGGGTGAGGCATCTCATGGAACCATGGTCAGTTTTCGCACAAAGGCAAAAAGAGACTTTTTGTGTGACCTCAAAAGTCAAAAAAGGGGGCTTAGGGATTGGAAAAGACCCCTAACCCATACCCATACCCTTTGAGTATAATAATTTCATGATTTAAAGCCTTAGGAATAGGTTTAGAGCCAAACAAAAGCTAAGAAATAATTAGGACCAACTAACAACTCTAAAATGCAAATTAAGCACTAACCCAAATTAGGGATGACTAAACTCAATTAAGAACCCAATTAGCAAACTGAGACTAACTTAAATCCAACCTAGGTCCAAAGGTTACACAACTAACCCTAATCAACATACTGAAGAACATAACCAATTTACGAGTGTCAAGCGACACTAAAAGAACATAATTACAAACATTAACATTCACTGAACATAGAAAGATACATACATACATCTCACACTACAATACATGAATTACAAACAACAAGGTTTCCAAAATTAGGATATAGAGATCAATTCTGTTCCTTCGTAGGGTTTCTCGGCTAAGTATCTGCACACTCATTGCACACATCAGTAGTCCCGTAAAATCAAATGTACATATGTATATACATATCAAAAATTCACATAAATTGAAACATACATCAATAACGGTTTCTTACCCCTACTTAATTCTTAATCATTTAAAATCTCTTAATCAAAGTATTAATCCTACATTTACTAATTTCATCAACATACATATACATAAAACATTAAATGACAAAACATCAAATATCTGAAAGTAACTTCACACAGAATGAAATAATATCATATGTTCTAAGTATTAGACAATGTCTCGACATCTCAAGTCGTGAGACTCAAAATGATAAAATAACAACTAAGGCTATGAAGAGTCGGGGCGAGGCCTCACAGGAAGCCATTCCTAATTAATTAAATGAAGTTATTTAACTAAATAAGCAAAGTGTCTCTAATTAATTAAAGATTATTTAATTAAATAGAAAAAGTAATTATGAGAGCATATCTCATTTTATTAAATTAAATATCTCAACAAAATCTCTCTTTAGTTCAAAAAGGAAAATTTTCAGTTCACTATTGATCAAAAATGAGTTAAATGAGTTAACTCTTTTTTCTACTCAAATTGAATCAGTTAACCCCTTATTTTACTCAAATTAAATCTATTAACTCCCTTTAATTTGGGAATCTCCCTTTATGACTGAACTTCACTTTTAATCCTAACCGTTGATTGAAATCGATCTCAAGCGCTGATGAATTCTAGAAAAGTCTATTTAAGAGACCCTCATCTCTTCATTTTGAAAAGTTTGATGAGAATTTGCATCAAATTTTTGCTGAAATTCATACTCACATTTGTTCATATTCACATACGCAAAGATCAAGTTTGAGAAAAAGTTGACCAGATTTAACCACGGTTGACTTGAGTTGACTAGTTTCAAAAAGAATTTTGAAATAATTAAATAAAATTATTTAATTAAATGGAGTACTTACTTCTAATTAATTAAACAAAGTTATTTAATTAAATGAGAAGCCATTCCTAATTAATTAAATGAAGTTATTTAATTAAATAAGAAAAATGTCTCTCATTAATTAAAGATTATTTAATTAAATAGAAAAAGTAATTATGAGAGCATATCTCATTTTATTAAATTAAATATCTCAACAAAATCTCTCTTCAGTTCAAAAAGGGAAATTTTCAGTTCATTATTGATAAAAAATGAGTTAAATCAGTTAACTCCTTTTTTCTACTCAAATTGAATCAGTTAACTCCTTATTTTACTCAAATTAAATCTGTTAACTCCCTTTAATTTGGAAATCTCCCTTTATGACTGAACTTCACCTTTAATCCTGACCGTTGATTGAAATCGATCTCAATGGTCAGGATTAAAGCTGAAGTTCAGTCATAAAGGGAGATTTCCAAACTAAAGGGAGTTAATAGATTTAATTTGAGTAAAATAAGGAGTTAACTGATTCAATTTGAGTAGAAAAAAGAGTTAACTCATTTAACTCATTTTTTATCAATAGTGAACTGGAAATTTCCGTTTTTGAACTGAAGAGAGATTTTGTTGAGATATTTAATTTAATAAAATGAGATATGCTCTCATAATTACTTTTTCTATTTAATTAAATAATATTTAACTAATTAGAGACACTTTCCTTATTTAATTAAATAACTTCATTTAATTAATTAGGAATGGCTTCTCATTTAATTAAATAACTTTTTTTAATTAATTAGAAGTAAGTACTCTATTTAATTAAACAATTTCATTTAATTATTTCAAAATTCTTTTCAAAACTAGTCAACTCAAGTCAACCGTGGTTAAATTTGGTCAACTTTTGGTCAAATCTGATCTTTGGGTATGTGAATATGAGCAAATGTGAGTATGAATTCCAGCAACAATTCGATGCAAATTCTCATTCAACCTTTCAAAATGAAGAGATGAGGGTATCTTAAATACACTTTTCTGGAATTCATCAACGGTTGAGATCGATTTCAATCAACGGTCAGGATTAAAGGTGAAGTTCAGTCATAAAGGGAGATTTTCAAATTAAAGGGAGTTAACGGATTTAATTTGAGTAAAATAAGGAGTTAACTGATTCAATTTGAGTCAAAAAAAGAGTTAATTGATTTAACTCATTTTTTATCAATAGTGAACTGCAAATTTCCCTTTTTAAATTGAAGAGAGATTTTGTTGAGATATTTAATTTAATAAAATGAGATATGCTCTCATAATTACTTTTTCTATTTAATTAAATAATCTTTAATTAATTAGAGACACTTTTCTTATTTAATTAAGTAACTTCATTTAATTAATTAGGAATGGCTTCTCATTTAATTAAATAACTTTATTTAATTAATTAGAAGTAAATACTCCATTTAATTAAATAATTTTGTTTAATTATTTCAAAAAAAATTCGAAACTAGTCAACTCAAGTCAACCGTGGTTAAATCTGGTCAACTTTTGGTCAAACTTGATCATTGCCTATGTGAATATGAGCAAATGTGAGTATGAATTCTAGCAACAATTCGATGCAAATTCTCAGTCAACCTTTCAAAATGAAAAGATGAGGGTCTCTTAAATAGATTTTCTTAAAATTCATCAACGGTTGAGATCGATTTCAATCAGCAGTCAGGATTAGAGGTGAAGTTCAGTCATAAAGGGAGATTTCTAAATTAAAGGGAATTAACAGATTTAATTTGAGTAAAATAAGGAGTTAATTGATTCAATTTGAGTAGAAAAATGAGTTAACTGATTTAACTCATTTTTGATCAATAGTGAACTGGAAATTTTCCTTTTTGAACTGAAGAGAGATTTTGTTGAGATATTTAGTTTAATAAAATGAGATATGCTCTCATAATTATTATTTTTATTTAATTAAATAATCTTTAATTAATTAGAGACAGTTTTTTAATTTAATTAATTAGGAATGGCTTCTGATTTAATTAAATAACTTTGTTTAATTAATTAGAAGTAAGTACTCTATTTAATTAAATAATTTCATTTAATTATTTCAAAATTCTTTTCGAAACTAGTCAACTCAAGTCAACCGTGGTTAAATATGGTCAACTTTTGGTCAAACTTGATCTTTGCATATGTGAATATGAGCAAATGTGAGTATGAATTCAAGCTACCATTCGATGCAAATTCTCATTCAACCTTTCAAAATGAATAGATGAGGGTCTCTTAAATAGACTTTCGTAGAATTCATCAACCGTTGAGATCGATTTCAAACAGCGGTCAGGATTAAAGGTGAAGTTCAGTCACAAAGGGAGATTTTGAAATTAAAAGGAGTTAACAAATTTAATTTGAGTAAAATAAGGAGTTAACTGATTCAATTTGAGTAGAAAAAGGAGTTATTTAATTTAACTCATTTTTTATCAATAGTGAACTGGAAATATCCCTTTTTGAACTAAAGAGAGATTTTGTAGAGATATTTAATTTAATAAAATGAGATATGCTCTCATAATGACTTTTTCTATTTAATTAAATAGTCTTTAATTAATTAGAGACACTTTTCTTATTTAATTAAATAACTTCATTTAATTAATTAAGAATAGCTTCTCATTTAATTAAATAACTTTGTTTAATTAATTAGAAGTAAGCACTCCATTTAATTAAATAGTTTTGTTTAATTATTTCAATATTTTTTTTGAAACTAGTCAACTCAAGTCAATCGTGGTTAAATCTGGTCAAGTTTTGGTCAAACTTGATCTTTACGTATGTGAATATGAGCAAATGTGAGTATGAATTCCAATAACAATTCGATGCAAATTCTCATTCAACATTTCAAAATGAAGAGATGAGGGTCTCTTAAATAGACTTTCCTGAAATTCATCAACGGTTGAGATCGATTTCAATCAACGGTCAGGATTAAAGGTGAAGTTTAGTCATAAAGGGTGATTTCCAAATTAAAGGGAGTTAACAGATTTAATTTGAGTAAAATAAGGAGTTAACTGATTCAATTTGAGTAGAAAAAGGAGTTAACTGATTTAACTCATTTTTTATCAATAGTGAACTGGAAATTTCCCTTTTTGAACTAAAGAGAGATTTTTTTGAGATATGCTCTTATAATTAATTTTTCTATTTAGTTAAATAATTTTTAATTAATTAGAAACATTTTTTTTACTTAATTAAATAACTTCATTTAATTAATTAAGAATGGCTTCTCATTTCGTGAAATAACTTTATTTAATTAATTAGAAGTAATTACTCCATTTAATTAAATAATTTTGTTTAATTATTTAAAAAAAATTTTTGAAATTAGTCACATCAAGTCAACCGTGGTTAAATCTGGTCAACTTTTGGTCAAACTTGATCTTTGCGTATGCGAATATGAGCAAATGTGAGTATGAATTCCAGCAACAATTTGATCCAAATTCTCATTCAACCTTTCGAAATGAAGAGATGAGGGTCTCTTAAATAGACTTTCTTGGAATTCATCAACGGTTGAAATCGATTTCATTCAGTGGTAAGGATTAAAGGTGAAGTTCAGTCATAAAGGTAGTTAACAGATTTAATTTGAGTAAAATAAGGAGTTAACTGATTCAATTTGAGTAGAAAAAGTAGTTAATTGATTTAACTCATTTTTGATCAATAGTGAACTGGAAATTTTCCTTTTTGAACTTAAGAGAGATTTTGTTTAGTTATTCAATTTAATAAAATGAGATATTCTCTCATAATTACTTTTTCTATTTAATTAAATAATCTTTAATTAATTAAAGACATTTTTCTTATTTAATTAAATAACTTCATTTAATTAATTAGGAATGGCTTCTCATTTAATTAAATAACTTTTTTTAATTAATTAGAAGTAAGTACTTCATTTAATTAAATAATTTCGTTTAATTATTTCAAAATTGTTTTCAAAACTAATCAACTCAAGTCAACCGTGGTTAAATATGGTCAACTTTTGGTCAAACTTGATCTTTGTGTATGTGAATATGAGCAAATGTGAGTATGAATTCCAGCAACAATTCGATGCAAATTCTCATTCAACCTTTCAAAATGAATAGATGAGGGTCTCTTAAATAGACTTTCCTAGAATTCATCAACCGTTGAGATGGATTTCAATCAGCCGTCAGGATTAAAGATGAAGTTTAGTCACAAAGGGAGATTTTGAAATTAATAGGAGTTAATAAATTTAATTTGAGTAAAATAAGGAGTTAACTGATTCAATTTGAGTAGAAAAAGGAGTTAACTGATTTAACTCATTTTTGATCAATAGTGAACTGGAAATTTCTCTTTTTGAACTGAAGAGAGATTTTGTTGAGATATTTAATTTAATAAAATGAGATATGCTCTCATAATTAATTTTTCTATTTAATTAAATAATCTTTAATTAATTAGAGACACTTTTCTTATTTAATTAAATAACTCCATTTAATTAATTAGGAATGGCTTCTCATTTAATTAAATGACTTTGTTTAATTAATTAAAAGTATGTACTCCATTTAATTAAATAATTTTATTTAATTATTTCAAAACTCTTTTCGAAACTAGTCAACTCAAGTCAACTGTGGTTAAATCTGGTCAACTTTTGGTCAAACTTGATCTTTGCGTATGTGAATATGAGCAAATGTGAGTATGAATTCTAGCAACAATTCGATGCAAATTCTCATTCAACATTTCACAATGAAGAGATGAGGGTCTCTTAAATAGACTTTTCTGGAATTCATCAATGGTTGAGATCGATTTCAATCAATGGTCAGGATTAAAGGTGAAGTTCAGTCATAAAGGGAGATTTCCAAATTAAAGGGAGTTAACAGATTTAATTTGAGTAAGATAAGGAGTTAACTGATTCAATTCTAGTAGAAAAAGGAGTTAACTGATTTAACTCATTTTTTATCAATAGTGAACTGGAAATTTCCCTTTTTGAGCTGAAGAGAGATTTTGTTGAGATATTTAATTTAATAAAATGAGATATGCTCTCATAATTACTTTTTCTATTTAATTAAATAATCTTTAATTATTTAGAGACACTTGTCTTATTTAATTAAATAACTTCACTTAATTAATTAGGAATGGCATCTCATTTAATTAAATGACTTTGTTTAATTAATTAGAAGTACTCCATTTAATTAAATAATTTTGTTTAATTATTTCAAAATTCTTTTCGAAGCTAGTCAACTCAAGTCAACCGTGGTTAAATCTGGTCAACTTTTAGTCAAACTTGATTCTTGCGTATGTGGTATGAGCAAATGTGAGTATGAATTTTAGGAACAATTCAATGCAAATTCTCATTCAACCTTTCAAAATGATGAGATGAGGGTCTCTTAGATAGACTTTCTTGGAATTCATCAACAATTGAGATCGATTTCAATCAACGGTCAGGATTAAAGGTGAAGTTCAGTCATAAAGGCAAATTTTCAAATTAAAAGGAGTTAACAGATTTAATTTGAGTAAAATAAGGAGTTAACTGATTCAATTTGAGTAGAAAAAAGAGTTAACTGATTTAACTCATTTTTGATCAATAGTAAACTGGAAATTTCCCTTTTTGAATTGAAGAGAGATTTTGTTGAGATATTTAATTTAATAAAATGAGATATGCTCTCATAATTACTTTTTCTATTTAATTAAATAATCTTTAATTAATTAGAGGCACTTTTCTTATTTAATTAAATAACTTCATTTAATTAGTTAGGAATGGCTTCTCATTTAATTAAATAACTTTTTTTAATTAATTAGAAGTAAGTACTCCATTTAATTAAATAATTTCATCTAATTATTTCAAAATTCTTTTCAAAACTAGTCAACTCAAGTCAACCGTGGTTAAATCTGGTCAACTTTTGGTCAAACTTGATCTTTGCGTATGTGAATATGAGAAAATGTGAGTATGAATTCCAGCCACAATTCGATGCGAACTCTCATTCAACCTTTCAAAATGAAGAGATGAGGGTCTCTTAAATAGACTTTTCTGGAATTCATCAACGGTCAAGATTAAAGGTGAAGTTTAGTCATAAAGGGAGATTTCCAAATTAAAGGGAGTTAACAGATTTAATTTGAGTAAAATAAGAAGTTAACTGATTCAATTTGAGTAGAAAAAGGAGTTAATTGATTTAACTCAGTTTTGATCAATAGTGAACTGAAAATTTTTCTTTTTGAACTGAAGAGAGATTTTGTTGAGTTATTTAATTTAATAAAATGAGATATGCTCTCATAATTACTTTTTCTATTTAATTAGATAATCTTTAATTAATTAGAGACACTTTTCTTATTTAATTAAATAACTTCATTTAATTAATTAGGAATGGCTTCTCATTTAATTAAATAACTTTGTTTAATTAATTAGAAGTAAGTACTTCATTTAATTAAATAATTTCATTTAATTATTTCAAAATTCTTTTCAAAACTAATCAACTCAAGTGTGAGGCCTCGCCCTGACCCTTCATAGCGTTAGTTGTTATTTTATCATTTTGACGCTCACGACTCAAGATGTCGAGACATTATCTGATACTTAGTACATATTATATTATTTCATGTTATGTGATGTTACTTTCAGATATATTGATGTTTGTCATCTAATGTCTTATGTATATGTATGTTGATGAAATCGGTAAATGTACGATTGATACTTTGATTTAAGAGATTTTTTTTAATGGTTAAGAATTAAGTAAGATGAAAGAAACCTTGATTGATGTATGTTTCAATTTATGTGAATTTCTAATACGTATATATGTACATGTGATTTTCGGGACTACTGATGTGTGCAATGAGTGTGCAGATATTTTAGTCAAGGAAATTGACGGAGGAACAGAACTAATCTCTATGTGCTAATTTTGGAAACCTTGTTGTTCGTAATTCATTTATTATACTGTGAGATGTATGTATGTATCTTCATTGTTCAGTGAATGTTAATGTTCATAATTATGTTCTTTTAGTGTCGCTTGACACTCGTAAAGTGTTTATGTGCTTCAGTGTGTTGTTCAGGGTTAGTTGTTATAACCTTTGGACCCAAGTTGGTTTAGTTGGTGTCAGTTTGCTAATTGGGTTCTTAATCGAGGTTATTTATCCCTTAATCTGAATTAGTGTTTAATCTGCAATGTTAGAGTAGTTAGATGGTCCTATTTTTTTTCTAGATTTTGTTTGGCTCTAAACCTCTTTCCTAAGGCTTAAAACTTGATATAATTATACCCAAAGGGTATGGGTATGGGTTAGGGGTCTTTTCCAACCCCTAAGCCCGTTTTATTGACTTTTGAGGTCACTCAAAAAGTCTCTTTTTGCCTTTGTGCAAAAATTGACCATGGTTATCTTGAGTTAACTCACCTCATCTCCACTTGGGTTTAACCATAGTACAGGTTGAGTTAGGAGTTTCTAGAATTGGTAGTGGGTGGGGGTAGTTACTGAGCCCTTGGGTGGTTGAGTTGGAGGCCTATTTAGAGGTCCTTCTTGGACTTGTGGAGGTTGTTACCCAATCTCTACATTTAGAGAGGAGTTCTTGAAGATTGAAGCAAGGAAAGGGAAGCTCTACTCAAACTTGTTCATTGCCATTACCTCTTTGTGAAGGTTGGAATTCTCATCTCCCTTGTTTAGATTTCTTTCTAGTTTCATGCTTATGCCACCTAGTTGTTGTTTCAATGTTTGTATGTTTGTGGGTATGTTGGGAAGATTTGAAAACTATGTTATTTTGGATGATTTCTTTTCATGTTTTTGTTGCAATTTTGAGATTTTTTTCTTGCATGGGTGTTTTGGTATTACTCACCCTTAGAGAGGGCAAAAGTGACCAATTTTGGGAAAGGTCTGTTTAGTCGGACTCCAACCAGTGTAGAGTCTCTTCTTAGGATGAGAAGAGGGAGAAAGGGTAGGGTGTTATGGGCCCCTACCTGTCAGCACAAACCTTGTATGATTATGGTATGTTAAAATGGAAGAATGGAAGTTCTTGGTATATAGCCCCGATTGGGCATCTGTTAGGTGTTGTGCTCGACTTCTCCTAGTTGGAAGAATCCACTTTTCCCTAGTTTTGATTCATTGTGAATCCCATTATGTAAACCTTGTATGATTATGCATGTTTGATTTGTTTCTTGGTCATGCTTGTTATCACCTGATCAGATTTTGTTTCTTCCTCGGTTCGTAGAAATGTGTTGCAAAATTGGATATGGAAGCCTTGTTGAAGGTCATGAAGAAAATTTCATTTAAGTGTTGTAATTCAAGATTGAGATTCTATGTAAATTGTATCTCAAAACTTTGTTGGATTGGCAACGAAGCCGGGTTTTCTTCCTGATTCTTTCCCGACTGAGCCTTTGAATCAGGTTAGCCAATAAAATAATGGTTGAGTATATTTTCTTTTCATAAGATTTAATCATAATGTTCAGTTGTATGGATGCTCATCAAAATAGGATTAATAATAGATAAAGGAAAAGATTATGGGAATCTCCTTGCATTGTTCTCATGTGATTTCAAAAAAAAAAAAATTGTATATATAGGTGAGAAATTAGAATCATAGATAATGTCTTGAATTGTGATATTTCAAGTTTTTAATTTGTTAATGAAGAGAAATTTGATATGATGAAACTTCCAAGTTGATGTATAAGTACTGGATGAATTAGGATTCCTAATTTGAGAACTCAAATTATCTCTTCTTTGTTAAATTTCTTTATGAAAAAATCATTTGGACTAAGAGATTATGGATCTCCTTGAATTTTTAAAGCATGAACGCACACCTTGAATATAGTATGATTGATCAAACTTAGATTATTGGAGAGAAGGAGAAATTATAAACCTTGTTTTCATCCTTGTTAGTATGTTTGTTAGGATTCATGTAATCCTTAGGGAAGAGTTTACTCTTAAGATAATATAAATATAGCAAAGTAATATGCCAACACTTAGTCTAAAATGGGCTTCAAAAAAAATTGCATCTCTAGGAGTGAAAAACCTCTCTGGAAAATACATGGAGAAAAATTAAATTCCTTCTTGGACCACAGAGAATATTCTCTGTTATATTCCTTTGACTTGCAATTGAAATCTAATATTAATTCATATAAAAAGAATATAAATCAATTACCTTTGAAAATTGAAAGTAATTCAATGCATGGTTGTTGTTAATCTTCGACAACAAAACTTTTGCATTAATCCTTAGAAGCTAGGAGGCAAAGCTAGCCTGAGACCCTATGTTCTTTTCAAATTCTAAACCATTATGAAATTCAAACTCTACCCACTTAATTAACTTTTCTCTTACCTTTTTCCTCTAACCCTAAGGGCTAGGCATGGGCAAGGTACTATGGTCAGCATACCACATAAGGCACGTCATGTCTTGGGAGAGCAAGTATAGTTTTTTTTTTTTTTTTTTTAAATTTTAAATTATCTTTCCTTCATTGCTCGCCACCTACCTTTTTCCCTTTCCCCATGTTTCCACTTGGGGTTTCGCTGCCTTCACTCACGTAGGGGGACGTGAAGGGGGAGACAAGGCCTACAACGCGCAGACCTTGAGTAGCACGCAGGTCTTGGGAAGTGGGGTGGGGCACGTTGGGTTAGGGGTGGGAAATAGTTGTTAAGGGGGGGGGTGGTTAAGAGTTAAGTTAGAAGTGTTAAGGGTTAGTGGTAGGTTTAGGTTAGTTTAGGTGTGTTAGTAATGATAGTTTTTTTGTTTAAATTGTTATTTATAGATTTAAATTTTGTATTAGTATTAGTGTTAGGATTAGTTTTAGTTTAGTATAGGGATTAAGTTAATTTAATATTTAAGCTGTGAGTATATTTTATGTAGGGTTAGCATTAGAATTTGTGGTAGTTTCAATTAGATTGTAATAAGGTTTTATTTTAGCTTTAGATTAATAAGATTTTAGTTTATTGTTTTTATTTATTTATTTGATAATATTAGCGGTATTAATAGTATGTTAGAATATTTGTGTTACTTTAAAGTTTTTGTTTTAAAGTTAGTTATAAATTAAGTTAGTTTAGTGTTAAATTAAAATTAAATGTATTATAGTTCAAATTTTAAATTTGTTAGTATTTTTAAATATTTATGGTAATATAATTTAGTTGCGAATATAGTTTAAATTTAGTGTTAATTAAATTTGGTATTTGATTTGTGATTGTAATAGAATTATAAATGATAAGTTTAGATTTTTTATGAATTTAGATCATGTTAAATTGATATAAATTCATAGGTTCTATCATCATTTAAATTTTTCTAACTTTAGTTCTATACAAATATGATTTTAAACTAGTTTAAATGTATTATTGATTTATATTTAGCTAGTGATTATTTATTTGACTAAGTGTATTTAGTTAATTTTTTTTTTTTAGTTAAGTGTTTGGATGAGTAATTAAGTTTATATGTCTTTCCTTAAATATTAGTTAGTAATGATTATAAATTTAAAATGCTTAGCAAATTTTTATATATTTTTTTCCTCAAGATTTTGAGCTTAAGACGTAATGTAGAGAACCTGTACTTGAAATGTTATCTCAATAATTTCAACTTAGAGCACTTTAATTAATAATTATAATTTAAAACAAAAAAAAATTGTGTGTTTTTGCCCTCGTAGTTTGGGCATGACATCAAGTGAACCGTGGTTAAATTTTGTCAACTTTTGGTCAAACTTGATCTTTGCGTATGTGAATATGAGCAAATGTGAGTATCAATTCCAGCAACAATTCAATGCAAATTCTCATTCAACCTTTCAAAATGAAGAGATGAGGGTCTCTTAAATAGACTTTCCTGGAATTCATCAACGGTTGAGATCGATTTCAATCAGCGGTCAGGATTAAAGGTGAAGTTCAGTCATAAAGGAAGATTTCCAAATTAAAGAGAGTTAACAAATTTAATTTGAGTAAAATAAGGAGTTAACTGATTCAATTTGAGTAGAAAAAGAAGTTAACTCATTTAATGCATTTTTGATCAATAGTGAACTAGAAATTTTTCTTTTTGAACTGAAGAGAGATTTTGTTGAAATATTTAATTTAATAAAATGAGATATGCTCTCATAATTACTTTTTCTATTTAATTAAATAATCTTTAATTAATTAGATGCAATTTTCTTATTTAATTAAATAATTTCACTTAATTAATTAGGAATGGTTTCTCATTTAATTAAATAACTTTGTTTAATTAATTAGAAGTAAGTACTCCATTTAATTAAATAATTTTATTTAATTACTTCAAAATTCTTTTCAAAATTAGTCAACTCAAGTCAACCGTAGTTAAATCTGGTCAACTTTTGGTCAAACTTAATCTTTGCGTATGTGAATATGAGCAAATGTGAGTATGAATTTCAGCAACAATTCGATGCAAATTCCCATTCAACCTTTCAAAATGTAGAGATGAGGGTCTCTTAAATAGACTTTACTAAAATTCATCAACGGTTGAGATCGATTTCAATCAACGGTCAGTATTAAAGGTGAACTTCAGTCATAAAGAGAGATTTCCAAATTAAAGGGAGTTAACAGATTTAATTTGAGTAAAATTAGGAGTTAACTGATTCAATTTAAGTAGAAAAAGAAGTCAACTGATTTAACTCATTTTTGATCAATAGTGAACTGAAAATTTCCCTTTTTAAACAGAAGAGAGATTTTGTTGAGATATTTAATTTAATAAAATGAGATATGCTCTCATAATTAATTTTTCTATTTAATTAAATAATCTTTAATTAAGTAGAGACAATTTTTTTTTTTAATTAAATAACTTCATTTAATTAATTTGGAATGCCTTCTCATTTAATTAAATAACTTTGTTTAATTAATTAGAAGTAAGTACTTCATTTAATTAAATAATTTAATTTAATTATTTCAAAATTCTTTTCGAAACTAGTCAACTCAAGTCAATCATGTTTAAATCTAGTCAACTTTTGGTCAAACTTGATATTTGCGTATGTGAATATGAGCAAATGTGAGTATGAATTCCAAGAACAATTCGATGCAAATTCTCATTCAACCTTTCAAAATGAAGAGATGAAGGTCTCTTAAATAGACTTTTCTGGAATTCATCAATGGTTGAGATCGATTTCAATCAACGGTCAGGATTAAAGCTGAAGTTCAGTCATAAAGGGAGATTTCCAAATTAAAGGGAGTTAACAGATTTAACTTGAGTAAAATAAAGAGTTAACTGATTCAATTTGAGTAGAAAAAGGAGTTAACTCATTTAACTTATTTTTGATCAATAGTGAACTGGAAATTTCTCTTTTTAAACTAAAAAGAGATTTTGTTGAGATATTTAATTTACTAAAATGAGATATGCTCTCATAATTACTTTTTCTATTTAATTAAATAATCTTTAATTAATTAGAGACACTTTTCTTATTTAATTAAATAACTTCATTTAATTAATTACGAATGACTTCTCATTTAATTAAATGACTTTGTTTAATTAATTAGAAGTAAGTACTCCATTTAATTAAATAATTTTGTTTAATTATTTCAAAAAAAAATTTGAAACTAGTCAACTAAAGTCAACCGTGGTTAAATCTGGTCAACTTTTGGTCAAACTTGATCTTTGCGTATGTGAATATGAGCAAATGTGAGTATGAATTTCAGCAACAATTTGATGCAAATTCTCATTCAACCTAGATGAGGGTCTCTTAAATAGACTTTCGTGGAATTCATCAACGGTTGAGATCGATTTCAATCAACGGTTAGGATTAAAGGTGAAGTTCAGTCATAAAAGGAGATTTCCAAATTAAAGGGAGTTAATAGATTTTATTTGAGTAAAATAAGGAGTTAACTAATTCAATTTGAGTAAAAAAAAGAGTTAACTGATTTAACTCATTTTTTATCAATAGTGAACTAAAAATTTCCCATTTTGAACTTAAGAGAGATTTTGTTGAGATATTTAATTTAATAAAATGAGATATGCTTTCATAATTACTTTTTCTATTTAATTAAATAATTTTTAATTAATTATAGACACTTTTCTTATTTAATTAAATAACTTCACTTAATTAATTAGGAATGGCTTCTAATTTAATTAAATGACTTTGTTTAATTAATTAGAAGTAAGTACTCTATTTAATTAAATAATTTCGTTTAATTATTTCAAAATTCTTTTCGAAACTAGTCAACTCAAGTCAACAATGGTTAAATCTAGTAAACTTTTGGTCAAACTTGATCTTTGCGTATGTGAATATGACCAAATGTGAGTATGAATTCTAGCAAAAATTCGATGGAAATTCTCATTCAACCTTTCAAAATGAAGAGATGAGGGTATCTTAAATAGACTTTCTTGAAATTCATTAACGGCTGAAATCGATTTCAATCAACGGTCAGGATTAAAGGTGAAGTTGAGTCATAAAGGGAGATTTTCAAATTAAAGGGAGTTAACGGATTTAATTTGAGTAAAATAAGGAGTTAATTGATTCAATTTGAGTAGAAAAATGAGTTAACTAATTTAACTCATTTTTTTATCAATAGTGAATTGGAAATTCCCCTTTTTGAATTGAAGAGAGATTTTGTTGAGATATTTAATTTAATAAAATGAGATATGCTCTCATAATTACTTTTTCTATTTTTTTAAATAATTTTTAATTAATTATAGACACTTTTCTTATTTAGTTAAATAACTTCATTTAATTAATTAACAATGGCTTCTCATTTAATTAAATGACTTTGTTTAATTAATTAGAAGTAAGTACTCCATTTAATTAAATAATTTTGTTTAATTATTTAAAAATTCTTTTCAAAACTAGTCAACTCAAGTCAACTGTGGTTAAATCTGGTCAGCTTTTGGTCAAACTTGATCTTTGCGTATGTGAATATGAGCAAATGTGAGTATGAATTCCAGCAAGAATTCGATGCAAATTCTCATTCAACCTTTCAAAATGAAGAGATGAGGGTCTCTTAAATAGACTTTCGTGGAATTCGTCAATGGTTGAGATCGATTTCAATCAATGGTTAGGATTAAAGGTGAAGTTCAGTCATAAAGGGAGATTTCCAAATTAAAGGGAGTTAACAGATTTAATTTGAGTAAAATAAGGAGTTAACTGATTCAATTTGAGTAGAAAATGGAGTTAACTTATTTAACTCATTTTTGATCAATAGTGAACTAGAAATTTTCCTTTTTGAACTGAAGAGAGGTTTTGTTGAGATATTTAATTTACTAAAATCACATATGCTCTCATAATTACTTTTTTTATTTAATTAAATAAT
This sequence comes from Cupressus sempervirens, assembly GCA_028749045.1. Lineage (NCBI taxonomy): Eukaryota > Viridiplantae > Streptophyta > Pinopsida > Cupressales > Cupressaceae > Cupressus > Cupressus sempervirens. The sequence goes on from CM053791.1 coordinate 282,736,934, forward strand.
CTTTAATTAATTAGAGACACTTTTCTTATTTAATTAAATAACTTCATTTAATTAATTAGGAATGGCTTCTCATTTAATTAAATGACTTTGTTTAATTAATTAAAAGTAAGTACTCCATTTAACTAAATAATTTCGTTTAATTATATCAAAATTCTTTTCGAAACTAGTCAACTCAAGTCAACCGTGGTTAAATCTAGTCAACTTTTGGTCAAACTTGATCTTTGCGTATGTGAATATGACCAAATGTGAGTATGAAGTACAGCAACAATTTGATACAAATTTTCATTCAACCTTTCAAAATGAAGAGATGAGGGTCTCTTAAATAGACTCTCCTGAAATTCATCAACGACTGAGATCGATTTCAATCAACGGTCAGGATTAAAGGTGAAGTTCAGTCATAAAGCGAGATTTGTAAATTAAAGGGAGTTAACAGATTTAATTTGAGTAAAATAAGGAGTTAACTGATTCAATTTGAGTAGAAAAAGGAGTTAACTTATTTAACTCATTTTTGATCAATAGTGAACTGAAAATTTCCCTGTTTGAACTGAAGAGAGATTTTGTTGAGTTATTTAATTTAATAAAATGAGATATGCTCTCATAATTAAATTTTCTATTTAATTAAATAATCTTTAATTAATTAGAGACACATTTCTTATTTAATTATATAACTTCATTTAATTAATTAGGAATGGCTTATCATTTAATTAAATAACTTTGTTCAATTAATTAGAAGTAAGTACTCCATTTAATTAAATAATTTTGTTTAATTATTTCAAAATTCTTTTGGAAACTAGTCAACTCAAGTCAACCGTGGTTAAATCTGGTCAACTTTTGGTCAAACTTGATATTTGCGTATGTGAATATGAGCAAATGAGAGTATGATTTTTAGCAACAATTCGATACAAATTCTCATTCCACCTTTCAAAATGAAAAGATGAGGGTCTCTTAAATAGACTTTTTTAGAATTCATCAACGGTTGAGATCGATTTCAATCAATGGTTAGGATTAAAGGAGAAGTTCAGTCATAAAGGGAGATTTCCAAATTAAAGGGAGTTAATGGATTTAATTTGAGCAAAATAAGGAGTTAACTGACTCAATTTGAGTAGAAAAAGGAGTTAACTGATTTAACTCATTTTTGATAAATAGTGAACTGAAAATTTTCCTTTTTGAACCGAAGAGAGATTTTGTTGAAATATTTAATTTAATAAAATGAGATATGCTCTCATAATTACTTTTTCTATTTAATTAAATAATCATTAATTAATTAGAGGCAATTTCCTTATTTAATTAAATAACTACATTTAATTAATTAGGAATGGCTTCTCATTTAATTAAATAACTTTGTTTAATTAATTAGAAGTAAGTAATCCATTTAATTAAATAATTTTGTTTAATTATTTCAAAATTCTTTTCGAAACTAGTCAACTCAAGTCAACCATGGTTAAATCTGGTCAACTTTTGGTCATACTTGATCTTTGCGTATGTGAATATGAGCAAATGTGAGTATGAATTCTAGCAACAATTTGATGCAAATTTTCATTTAACCTTTCAAAATGAAGAAATGAGGGTCTCTTGAATAGATTTTCTTAGAATTCATCAATGGTTGAGATCGATTTCAATCAATGGTCAGGATTAAAGGTGAAGTTCAGTCATAAAGGGAGATTTCCAAATTAAAGGGAGTTAAAAAATTTAATTTGAGTAAAATAAGAAGTTAACTGATTCAATTTGAGTAGAAAAAGGAGTCAACTGTTTTAACTCATTTTTTATCAATAGTGAACTGGAAATTTTCCTTTTTGAACTGAAGAGAGATTTTGGTAAGATATTTAATTTAATAAAATTAGATATGCTCTCATAATTGCTTTTTATATTTAATTAAATAATCTTTAATTAATTAGAGACAACTTTCTTATGTAATTAAATAACTTCATTTAATTAATTAAGAATGGCTTCTCATTTAATTAAATAACTTTGTTTAATTAGTTAGAAGTAAGTACTCCATTTAATTAATTAATTTTATTTAATTATTTCAAAAAAAAATTTGAAACTAGTCAACTCAAGTCAACTGTGGTTAAATCTGGTCAACTTTTGGTCGAACTTGATCTTTGCGTATGTGAATATGAGCAAATGTGAGTATGAATTCTAGCAACAATTAGATGCAAATTCTCATTCAACCTGTAAAAATAAAAAGATAATGCTCTCTTAAATAGGCTTTCCTGAAATTCATGAACGGTTGAGATCGATTTCAATCAACAGTCAGGATTAAAAGTGAAGTTCAGTCATAAAGGGACATTTCCAAATTAAAGGGAGTTAACAGATTTAATTTGAGTAAAAGAAGGAGTTAACTGATTCAATTTGAGTAGAAAAATGAGTTAACTGATTTAACTCATTTTTGATCAATAGTGAATTGGAAATTTTTCTTTTTGAACTGAAGAAAGATTTTGTTGAGTTATTTAATTTAATAAAATGAGATATGCTCTCATAATTACTTTTTCTATTTAATTAAATAATCTTTAATTAATTAGAGACAATTTTCTTATTTAATTAAATAAGAATGGCTTCTCATTTAATTAAATAACTTTGTTTAATTAATTAGAAGTAAGTACTTCATTTAATAAAATAATTTTATTTAATTATTTCAAAATTCTTTTCGAAAGTAGTCAACTGAAGTCAACTATGTTGAAATCTCGTCAACTTTTGGTCAAAATTGATCTTTGCATATGTGAATATGAGCAAATGTGAGTATGACTTACAGCAACAATTCGATGGAAATTCTCATTCAACCTTTCAAAATGAAGAGATGAGGGTCTCTTAAATAGACTTTCTTGGAATTCATCAAGGGTTGAGATTGATTTCAATCAACAGTCTGGATTAAAGGTGAAGTTCAGTCATAAAGGGATATTTCCAAATTAAAGGGAGTTAACAGATTTAACTTGACTAAAATAAAGAGTTAACTTATTCAATTTGAGTAGAAAAAGGAGTTAACTCATTTAACTCATTTTTGATCAATAGTGAACTAGAAATTTCCTTTTTTAAACTGAAGAGAGATTTTGTTGACATATTTAATTTACTAAAATAAGATATGCTCTCATAATTACTTTTTCTATTTAATTAAATAATCTTTAATTAATTAGAGACACTTTTCTTATTTAATTAAATAACTTCATTTAATTAAATAGGAATGGCTTCTCATTTAATTAAATGACTTTGTTTAATTAATTAGAAGTAAGTACTCCATTTAAATAAATAATTTTGTTTAATTATTTCAAAATTCTTTTTGAAACTAGTCAATTATAGTCAACCGTGGTTAAATTTGGTTAACTTTTGGTCAAACTTGATCTTTGTGTATGTGAATATGAGCAAATGTGAGTATGAATTTCAGCAACAATTCGATGCAAATTCTCATTCAACCTTTCAAAATGAAGAGATGAGGGTCTCTTAAATAGACTTTCGTGAAATTCATCAATGGTTGAGAATGATTTCAATCAACGGTCAGGATTAAAGGTGAAGTTCAGTTATAAAGGGAGATTTCCAAATTAAAGGAAGTTGATAGATTTTATTTTGTTGAAAATAAGGAGTTAACTGATTCAATTTGAGTAGAAAAAAGAGTTAACTGATTTAACTCATTTTTGATCAATAGTGAACTAGAAATTTCCCTTTCTGAACTTAATAGAGATTTTCTTGAGATGTTTAACTTAATAAAATGAGATATGCTCTCATAATTACTTTTTCTATTTAATTAAATAATCATTAATTAATTAGAGACACTTTTCTTATTTAATTAAATAACTTCATTTAATTAATTAGAAATGGCTTCTCGTTTAATTAAATGACTTTGTTTAATTAATTAGAAGTAAGTACTCCATTTAAGTAAATAATTTTGTTTAATTATTTCAAAATTCTTTTCGAAACTAGTCAACTCAAGTCAACCATGGTTAAATCTAGTCAACTTTTGGTCAAACTTGATCTTTGCGTATGTGAATATGAGAAAATGTGAGTATGAATTCCAGCAACAATTCGATGGAAATTCTCCTTCAACCTTTCAAAATGAAGAGATGAGGTTCCCTTAAATAGACTTTCTTGAATTCATCAACGGTTGAGATCAATTTCAATCAACAGTCAGGATTAAAGGTGAAGCTTAGTTATAAAGGGAGATTTCCAAATGAAAGGGAGTTAATGGATTTAATTTGAGTAAAATAAGGAGTTAACTGATTCAATTTGAGTAGAAAAAGGAGTTAACTAATTTAACTCATTGTTTATCAATAGTGAAATAAAAATTCCCCATTTTGAACAAAAGAGAGATTTTGTTGAGATATTTAATTTAATAAAATGAGATTTGCTCTCATAATTAGTTTTTCTATTAAATAAAATAATTTTAAATTAATTATAGACACTTTTCTTATTTAATTAAATAACTTCATTTAATTAATTAAGAATGGCTTCTCATTTATTTAAATGACTTTTTTTAATTAATTAGAAGTAAGTACTCTATTTAATTAAATAATTTTGTTTAATTATTTCAAAACTAGTCAACTCAAGTTAACCGTGGTTAAATTTGGTCAGCTTTTGGTCAAACTTGATCTTTGCGTATGTGAATATGAGCAAATGAGGGTATGAATTCCAGCAACAATTCGATGTAAATTCTCATTCAACCTTTCAAAATGAAGAGATGAGGGTCTCTTAAATACACTTTCATGGAATTCATCAATTGCTGAGATCGATTTCAATCAATGGTTAGGATTAAAGGTGAAGTTTAGTCGTAAAGGGAGATTTTGAAATTAAAGGGAGTTAACAGATTTAATTTGAGTAAAATAAGGAGTTAACTGATTCAATTTGAGTAGAAAAAGGAGTTAACTTATTTAACTCATTTTTGATCAATAGTGAACTAGAAATTTTCCTTTTTGAACTGAAGAGAGGTTTTCTTGAGTTATTTAATTTACTAAAATCACATATGCTCTCATAATTACTTTTTTTATTTAATTAAATAATCTTTAATTAATTAGAGACACTTTTCTTATTTAATTAAATAACTTCATTTAATTAATTAGGAATGGCTTCTTATTTAATTAAATGACTTTGTTTAATTAATTAGAAGTAAGTACTCCATTTAACTAAATAATTTCGTTTAATTATTTCAAAATTCTTTTCGAAACTAATCATCTCAAGTCAATCGTGGTTAAATCTAGTCAACTTTTGGTCAAACTTGATCTTTGCGTATGTGAATATGAGCAAATGTGAGTATGACTTACAACAACAATTCGATGCAAATTCTCATTCAACCTTTCAAAATGAAGAGATGAGGGTCTCTTAAATAGACTTTCCTGGAATTCGTCAACGGTTGATATCGATTTAAATCAACGGTCAGGATTAAAGGTGAAGTTTAATCATAAAGGGAGATTTCCAAATTAAAGGGAGTTAATAGATTAAATTTGAGTAAAATAAGGAGTTAACAGATTCAATTTGCATAGAAAAAGGAGTTAACTTATTTAACTCATTCTTGATCAATAGTGAACTGAAAATTTCTCTTTTTGAACTGAAGAGAGATTTTGTTGAGTTATTCATTTTAATAAAATGAGATATGCTCTCATAATTACGTTTTCTATTTAATTAAATAATCTTTAATTAATTAGAGACACTTTTCTTATTTAATTAAATAACTTCATTTAATTAAATAGGAATGACTTCTCATTTAATTAAATAACTTTGTTTAATTAATTAGAAGTAAGTACTCCATTTAAGTAAATAATTTTGTTTAATTATTTCAAAAATCTTTTCAAAACTAGTCAACTCAAGTCAACTATGGTTAAATCTGGTCAACTTTTAGTCAAACTTAATCTTTGCGTATTTGAATATGAGCAAATGTGAGTATAAATTCCAGCAACAATTTGATGCAAATTCTCATTCAACCTTTCAAAATGAAGAGATGAGGGTCTCTTAATTAGACTTTCCTAGAATTCATCAACAGTTGAGATCTATTTCAATCAACGATCAGCATTAAAGGTGAAGTTCAGTCATAAAGGGAGATTTCCAAATTAAAGGGAGTTAACGAATTTAATTTGAGTAAAATAAGAAATTATCTGATTCAATTTGAGTAGAAAAATGAGCTAACTGATTTAACTCATTTTTTATCAATAGTGAACGTGAAATTTCCCTTTTTGAACTTAAGAGAGATTTTGTTGAGATATTTAATTTAATAAAATGAGATATGCTCTCATGATTACTTTTTCTATTTAATTAAATAATCTTTAATTAATTATAGACACTTTTCTTATTTAATTAAATAACTTCATTTAATTAATTAGGAATGGCTTCTCATTTAATTAAATGACTTTGTTTAATTAATTAGAAGTAAATACTCCATTTAATTAAATAATTTCGTTTAATTATTTCAAAAAAATTTTGAAACTAGTCAACCATGGTTAAATCTAGTCAACTTTTGGTGAAACTTAATCTTTGCGTATGTGAATATGAGCAAATGTGAGTATGAATTCCAACAATAATTCAATGGAAATTCTCATTCAACCTTTCAAAATGAAAAGATGAGCGTTCCTTAAATAGACTTTCTTGGAATTCATCAACGGTTGAGATCGATTTCAATCAATGGTCAGGATTAAAGGTGAAGTTTAGTCATAAAGGGAGATTTCCAAATTAAAAGGAGTTAACGGATTTAATTTCAGTAAAATAAGGAGTTAACTGAGTCAATTTGAGTAGAAAAAAGAGTTAACTAATTTAACTCATTTTTTATCAATAGTGAATTGAAAATTCCCCTCTTTGAAATGAAGAGAGATTTTGTAGAGATATTTAATTTAATAAAATGAGATATGCTCTCATAATTACTTGTTCTATTTAATTAAATAATTTTTAATTAATTATAGACACTTTTCTTATTTAAATAAATAACTTCATTTAATTTATTAAGAATGGCTTCTCATTTAATTAAATGACTTTGTTTAATTAATTAGAAGTAAGTACTCCATTTAATTAAATAATTTCGTATAATTATTTCAAAATTTTTTTCAAAACTAGTCAACTAAAGTCAACCGTGGTTAAATCTGGTCAGCTTTTGGTCAAACTTGATCTTTGCGTATGTGAATATGAGCAAATGTGAGTATGAATTCCAGCAACAATTCGATGCAAATTCTTATTCAACCTTTCAAAATGAAGAGATGAGGGTTTCTTAAATAGACTTTCGTGGAATTCATCAATGGTTGAGATCGATTTCAATCAATGGTTAGGATTAAAGGTGAAGTTTAGTCATAAAGGGAGATTTCCAAATTAAAGGGAGTTAACAGATTTAATTTGAGTAAAACAAGGAGTTAACTGATTAAATTTGAGTAGAAAAAGGAGTTAACTAATTTAACTCATTTTTTATTAATAGTGAATTAAAAATTTCCCTTTTTGAACTGAAGAGATATTTTGTTGAGATATTTAATTTACTAAAATGAGATATGCTCTCATAATTACTTTTTCTATTTAATTAAATAATCTTTAATTAATTAGAGACACTTTTTTTATTTAATTAAATAACTTTATTTAATTAATTAGGAATGGCTTCTCATTCAATTAAATGACTTTTTTTAATTAATTAGAAGTAAGTACTCTGTTTAATTAAATAATTTCATTTAATTATTTTAAATTTTTTTTTGATACTAGTCAACTCAAGTCAATCATGGTTAAATCTGGTCATCTTTTGGTCAAACTTGATATTTGCGTATGTGAATATGAGCAAATGTGAGTATGAATTTCAGCAATAATTCGATGCAAATTCTCATTCAACCTTTCATAATGAAGAGATGAGGGTCTCTTAAATAGACTTTCTTGGAATTCATCAACGGTTGAGATCGATTTCAATCAGTGGTCAGGATTAAAGGTGAAGTTCAGTCATAAAGGGAGATTTTTAAATTAAAGGGAGTTAATAGATTTAGTTTGAGTAAAATAAGGAGTTGACTGATTCAATTTGAGTAGAAAAAGGAGTTAACTGATTTGACTCATTTTTTATCAATAGTGAACTAGAAATTTCCCTTTTTGAACTGAAGAGAGATTTTGTTGAGATATTTAATTTAATAAAATGAGATATGCTCTCATAATTACTTTTTCTATTTAATTAAGTAATCTTTAATTAATTAGAGACAGTTTTCTTATTTAATTAAATAACTTCATTTAATTAATTAGGAATGACTTCTCATTTAATTAAATAACTTTGTTTAATTAATTAGAAGTAAGTACTCCATTTAATTAAATAATTTCATTTAATTATTTCAAAATTCTTTTCAAAACTAGTCAACTCAAGTCAACCGTGGTTAAATCTAGTCAACTTTTGGACAAACTTGATATTTGTGTATATGAATATGAGCAAATGTGAGTATGTATTCGAGCAACAATTTGATGCAAATTCTCGTTCAACCTTTCAAAATGAAGAGATGGGGGTCTCTTAAATAGACTTTCTTTAAATTCATCGACGGTTGAGATCTATTTCAATCAATGGTCAGGATTAAAGGCGAAGTTCAGTCATAAAGGGAGATTTTCAAATTAAAGGGAGTCAACAAATTTAATTTGAGTAAAATAAGGAGTTAACTGATTCAATTTGAGTAGAAAAAGGAGTTAACTAATTTAACTCATTTTCTATCAATAGTGAACTAGAAATTTCCCTTTTTGAACTGAAGAGTGATTTTGTTGACATATTTAATTTAATAAAATGAGATATGCTCTCATAATTACTTTTTCTATTTAATTAAGTAATCTTTAGTTAATTAGAAACACTTTTCTTATTTAATTAAATAACTTCATTTAATTAATTAGGAATGGCTTCTCATTTAATTAAATAACTTTGTTTAATTAATTAGAAGTAAGTACTTCATTTAATTAAATAATTTTATTTAATTATTTCAAAATTGTTTTTGAAACTAGTCAACTCAAGTCAACCGTGGTTAAATTTGGTCAACTTGATCTTTGTGTATGTGAATATAAGCAAATGTGTGTATGAATTCTAGTAATAATTCGATGCAAGTTCTTTGTGAAGCCTCGCCCTGACCTATTGTAGCATAGCGATGCATTACTATTTTTTTTTTTGATATTCACGACTCGAGATGTCAAGACATTATCTGATGCTTAGAACATATTTTATTATTTCATGTTGTGTGATGTTATTTTTAGATATATTTGATGATTGTCATTTAATGTTTCATGTATATGTATGTTGATGAAATCAGTAAATGTAGGATTGAGACTTTGATTTAAGATATTTTAAATGGTTAAGAATTATGTAGGATGAAGAAACCTTTATTGATGTATGTTTTAATTTAAGTAAATTTCTGATACGTATACATTTATGTACATGTGATTTTACGAGACTACTGATGTGTGCAATGAGTGTGCAGATATTTAGCCGAGAAACCCCACGGAGGAATAGAACTAATCTCTATGTGCTAATTTTGGAAACCTTGTTGTTCGTAACTCACATATTTTTAGTATGGGATGTATGTATGCATCTCTTTCTTCAGTGAATGTTAATGTTCGTAATTATGTTCTTTTAGTGTCGCTTGACACTCGTAAAATGTTTATGTGCTTCAGTGTGCTTTTTAGGGTTAATTGTTTAACCTTTGGACCAAGTTGGTTTAAGATAGTGTCAGTTTGCTAAATGGGTTCTTAATCGGGGTTAGTCATCCCTAATCCAGATTAGTGCTTAATTTGCAAGTTAAAGTAGTGAGTTGGACCTATTTTATTCTTAGATTTTTTTTTACTCTAAACCTCTTTCCTAAGGCTTTTAATCATGTTATTATTATACCCAAAGGGTATGGGTATGGGTTAGGGGTCTTTTCCAACCCCTAAGCCCCTTTTTTTGACTTTTGAGGTCACTCAAAAAGTCCCTTTTTGCCTTTGTGCGAAAATTGATCATGGTTATCTTGAGTTACCTCACCTCATCTCCACTTAGGGTTTAACCATGGTGTAGGTTGAGTTAGGAGTTTCTAGATTTTTTAGTAGGTGGAGATAGTTATTGTTCTTTTTGGGTGGTTGAGTTGGAGGCTTATTTAGAGGCCTTCCTTAGACTAGTTGGTTGTTACCCAATCTCTAGATTTAGAGAGGAATGCTTGAAGGTTGAAGAAAGGAAAGGGGATACTCTACTCAAATTTGTTCATTTCCATTACCTCTTCGAGAAGGTAGGAAATTCTCATCTCGCTTATTCAGTTTTTATGTTTTGTTCCATGTTCATGCTACCTTGTTATTGTTTCACTGTTTGTATGGTTGTGGGTATGTTGGAAAAATTTGAAAACTATGTTATTTTGGTTTTTTTCCTTTCATGTTTATGTTTGCAATTTTGAGTTTTTCTCGCATGGGTGTTTTGGTATTACTCACCCTTGGAGAGGGCAGAAGCGACCAATTTAGGGAGAGGTCTGTTTAGTTGGACTCCAACCAGTGTAGAGTCTCTTCTCAAGATGAGAAGAGGGATAAAGGTTAGGGTGTTATGGGCCCTTACCCGTCAGCACAAACTTGGTATGAATATGGCATGTTTAAATAGAAGAACAGAAGTTCTTGGTTATTAGCCCCGATTGGGCATGTGAATTGGTGTTGTGCTTGACTTCTCCTGTTGGAAGAATCCACCTTTCCCTAGTCTTGATTCATTGTGAATCCTATTGTGTAAACCATGTATGATTATGCATGTTTGAATTTCTTTTGGTTATGCTTGGTTGTCACCCGATCAGATATTGGTTTCCTCCATGGTTCTTGAAATGAGATTCAGAAAACATTACAAATTCCTTGATTTTGATCATGAGGAAAATTTTGATTTAATTGTTGAAATTTGGGATTGAGATCCTATTGTAAATTTTATTTTAAACCTTATTGTAAATGGCAACAAAGCTGAGTTTTCTTCCTGATTCTTTCTCGGCTGAGCCTTTGAATCAGGTTTACCAATAAAATTGGTGTTGAGCATATTTGGTTATCATGTGATTTAAGTTGTGTATTAAATTTAATATGGTTGCACATAAAAAAATAAATAAATAAGAATAACGGATAAGGTTATGAATTATGATTTTTTCAAGTTTTTAAATTGTTAGGGAAGAAAAATTTGATAGAATGAATTTCTAAGTTGATGTATAAGTATCAGATGAATCAGGATTCCTACCTTGAGAACTCAATTATCTCTTCTTTGTTAAATTTCCTTATGAACGAATCAATTGGACTAAGAGATCTTGTATCTCCTTAAATTTTTAAAGCATAAATTAGTTAGTTATCTTTAACCTTGCCATGGATTGCTTATCGGCTGCATTAAGTTTTATGTTGATTGTTATATGAATTATCATCCTAAACCATACGTAGTCCAATGAGTAACTCACACTACCATTGTAATATCTTATCATGCGTAACTTAGACTATTGGGGTAGGAAACCAAGTAGGAAGGAATTGATGATGTTAAAGTTGGCAAAATTCCAAGCTTTCATATATGTTGAAAACGAAAACTATGATCATGCATGCAGTTTCATTTTTAGATCCTAATGATAAATCATTGCATTATTGAATGAAAAAAATAATTCAAACTCTTGATAGGTTATGGTTGTATCAAGTCATTATAGATTTTCCTATAAAGGAAATTAATAATGAATTTAGTCCTTGAATCAATCTATTTAGATGTGATAGAAATTGCATTGAATCCTACCTTAATCATCTAATAGATTTAAAAGAAGCATTATTAATTTTGTAAGCCATAAGAAACTTTAAAAAAAAAAATTAATACTTGGGATAACATTGTCAATATGTTAGTATTTCAATTTTTGATCAAAAAAAAAAAGAGTAAAATAACTTTTCATACCATCCTTAAGAGAAATTTCCAAAACATCCACCTACAGGATGCTGGAAATTGTATGGAGAAAGAATTTATCCTCTTGTTGAGACAGAGAATATTCCTTTTGATCTCTTTGAAAAAAATAAAAATATAAAATATATTCTAATTTAAATAATATTTAAATTTGTTATGAGCAATTTTTGAATATACTAAATATCCTAACTACCTAATAAACTTTATTGTCTTTACTACATTTATCCTTCCCCCTTGCACGCCAACTCTGAAAAGCATTTTAATAAAGTTTTAGTTAAAATTTTTTTGCTATCATCATTTAACATGGGGGGGGGGGGGGGGGGGGGGTGATGTCACCCTGGCCACCCCCATGTCCCATCCCCCTTATGGTTTGGAGCGCTTACCTTTTTGTGTTTGGGCCTTTATCATTTTGGCAAGACTTTTATGTCTGCCTTCCTTGCTGGTCGATTCACCTTTTGGTGAGGTCTGCGCAGGGTATTTGGGGCAGAGCGCTATCCCAAGGATAGCGCTTGGGAAGCGCATGTCCTTTGGGAAGCACTGCCCAATGTTGAGGTGGCAAGGGAAGATGTGACGTGAGTCACATATGGTTTAAGGGCTTTTGAGAGTAGGGTGTAGGTGGCTTAGGGTAGGTTAGGTTAGTATTTAGGTCAGGTTTAGATTTAAGTTTATTTTTTTATCTATTTTATTTTTTAATATAGATTAGTATGTTTAAATAAGTTAGTATAGATGTTAGTTTAGAATAAGTTGAATTAGTTAGTTTAGTTAATTATTTAGTTGTTTAGTATATTTTAGTAATGGTTATTAAAGTTAGATTAAAATGTAATAAAGTTTAGAATTATGATTAGTTGGTTATATTAAATTTAATTAGTTTTGTTCTTAGATTAATTTAGTTGTTTTTATATTAATGTTAATTTATTTAGTTTTGTAATATTTTTAGTATCGATTTAGATATATGTAAAACTGAATATGATATTTAATTTAAGTTAAATTTTGGTTAGATTTAAGTTAAATCTTAGATTTTAGAGATGTTCATATTAAATTGAATCTTGTTAATTTGGTTTTTTAATAAATTGATTTATTAAAATTAACTTTGTAAAATATAGTTAGTATTAGATGTAAATATTAATGGGTTTAATTTAGATGGTTAATCCCATGTATCATATTTTAGTAGACTAATTAACAATCTATTTTAAATTAATGATCGATATCAATCTTATCACAATCATTTCAAACTTAGAACTTTCTAATTATAAATTATTATTCAAAAAAAAAAAAAAATTGTGTGTGTGTTTTTTTTTTGCCCTCGTAGTTTGGGCATGACATTTTGGTATCAGAGCCCATGTTTCAATGCTAGGAACCTTAACCATTGTGTTTCCTAAACTTAACTCAAACTTTTAATTATGTAGATGTCGCCTGTTACTTGTAACCGGCGAGGCAGAGGTCGTAGGACTAGGGGTGGTAGAGCAGGACAGGAGGATGGACCACCACCACCTCCACCTCCACCACCACCGAACCCAAACTAGGGCATTATAGATGCACTTCAAACTTTGATCAGTGTAGTTCAACAGAGAGTGGTACCTATAGTTTAGCCAGTTCAACAGATTCTAGTAGTGGAAGCAGAGGGACCCAGAGGAGGCGGGCCCAAAGTTAGAGAGAGGACTAGGAGTCCCCCACCGATACAGATAGAGAGTCAAGGTGAACACGAGGAAGAGTCCATACACCAGAGAGGACCCCCTTTTGACAGACCTCCTAGACATATAGGAGATGACATCAGGGAATTGATTCGACTTGGACAACCATTGTTTATCGGTACCACTGAGGGTTCAGTAGCAGAGGCATGGTTGCAGAGCTTACAGCGGTGCTTTGGGTTACGCCCTTATGGGAGTAATCTAAAAGCACGCCTAGCAGTTCATCAGTTGAGTGGGGATGCCTCCAACTGGTGGCATCAGGAGGAGATCATTGGTGGAGTGAGGATGGACACCCTCACATGGGAATCTTTCCTAGAAATATTCTGAGAGAGGTACTTGTCAGAGCATTTCCGGAAGAAACAGATAGAGGAGTTCCATTCTCTTTATTAGAGAGGCCTTACAATGGCTTAGTACGAGAGTAGGTTTCTTGAGCTCCTTCCTTATGTGGAATATATGAAGGACGAGAAACTACGGGTGCATCACTTTATCATGGGTCTGAATTTCTCTCTTTAGGGCCCAGTTAGGATGGCCTTCCCTACCACCTTCAGACAGGCAGTGGAGATAGCACTAGTTGCTAAGGATACTCGAGGTAGGCAGGAGTCACGGGATCAGTCTCAGAACTGAAACTCCTCCCAGCAAAAACCCCCTTGGAAAGGGAATCAGAACTATACAACACGGTCCTCTAGGGGCTAGCAGTCTCAGCAGCACAAACCCCTACAGCAACAGCAGAAACCTTCTCAGGGTTATCAGGGCTCCTAGCCCAAGCAGTGGCAGTCACAGGGTCCTAGGCAGGATCAAAAAGTAAAAGCCTTGCAGTCACAGTCAGTGAAGACTCAACAGTCTTTTAGGGGAGGATTCAGCGGATCTAGCAGGTCAGGAGGCCCACAACAGTCTGGGTCACAGGGTGCACGATCTTATACTCGAGGACCATGCTACACTTGTGGTGGCATGAGACATATAGCTAGGGAGTGTCTGCAGGGACAGGCATCCAGTGGTCAAAGAAGGGCTTTTTTAGTGCCGACAGTTGGTGACATGGGTAGATCCCATAGAGTTTTTGCAGCGGTTGACAACCACCAGGCTGAGCATCAGGCCACAGTTATTGAGGTTACAAGTATTATACAAGATCGTATGGTTGCAATTTTATTTGATTTCGTGGCTACTGACTCTTTTATATCTCCATTAGTGGTGGAGCATTGCGGGCTAGTGGTAGTTAGATAGGATGTTAGTTGGGAGGTAGAGTTAGCCTCAGGAGCCAGATTGTCGGTTAGTTCCATGGTGCGGAGTTGTTCGATGCAGATTGGAGACATGTCAACTAGGACTGATCTACGCATTACCCCTCTAGGTTCTTATGATGTTTTTCCTGAGGGGGAGCCATCCCTTGATGATTTTCCTATATTGCAGGAGTTTGCAAATATTTTTCCTTCAGAGCTTCCTGGTAGGCCTCCACCTAGAGCAGTGGATTTTCATATTGATCTTGTGCCAAGAGCAGAGCCAGTATCGAGAGCACCGTATAGGATGACTACCCATGAGCTTAGTGAACTTAAGATTCAGTTGGAGGAACTCTTAGAGAAGGGGCATATTTGACCTATTGTGTCACCTTGGGGCGGACCAGTGATCTTCGTTAAGAAGAATGATGGATCACTTAGGTTGTGTATTGATTATCGACAATTGAACAAAGTAACCATCAAGAACCGATACCCTCTTCCTAGGATTAATGACCTCTTTGATCAGTTACAGGGTGCTCGGGTATTTTTGAAGATTGATCTCAAGTCAGGCTATCATCAGTTGAGGATTGTGGATAGTGATATTCCTAAGACTGCATTTTGTACTAGGTATCGCCATTACGAGTTCACTGTGGTACCATTCAGCCTCACGAATGCTCCCATTGTATTCATGAGCCTCATGAATGGAGTATTTCATACCTTTTTGGATAAGTTTGTGGTTGTTTTCTTGGATGACATCTTGATATATTCTCATAATGAGCAGGAGCATGAAAAGCACTTGAGACAGGTATTGTAGAAATTGAGGGAGAACCAATTGTTTGGCAGCTTGTCGAAGTGTGCATTCTTTAGACCTGAGATACATTATTTGGGTCATGTCATGTCAGGCGATGGAGTCTCATTAGACCCATCAAAGATTAGGGCCATCATGGATTGGCCGACACCCACCAGTGTCACTGAGGTGAGGAGCTTTATGGGGCTAGCAGGGTACTATCGACGCTTCATTGTAGGATTCTCTAGATTGGCACATCCCATCACATCTCTTCAAAGGAAGGGAAAGAAGTATGAGTGGATGGAGAAGTGTGACAGAGCTTTTCAAGAGCTCAAGAGAGCCCTCACGAGTGCACCGATTCTTGTAGTACCAGATCCATCCGCAAACTTCATAGTGTGCACTCATGCATCTTTGGACGGCATAGGAGCAGTTCTTATGCAGGATGGCCGACCCATTTCCTTCAAGTCTAGGAAGTTGAAGACTCATGAACTCAACTACCCTACTCATGACCTAGAGCTTGCGGCAGTAGTTCATGCCTTAGTGAGGTGGTGAAATTTTCTACTGGGTCATAGATTTGAGCTTCATTCCGACCACCAGAGCTTGCAGTACATATTCACACAGCCAAACCTTAACGCTAGGCAGAGAAGGTGGATGGAGTTCCTTTGTGAGTACGATTTTGATGTTCACTACATCAAGGGAAAGGAGAATGTAGTTGCGGATGCCTTAAGTAGAAGGTGCCATGAGTTATCATCTATGACTACATGTACTGATTTGAGGGAAAGGATTCTTCAGCACTTGCCAGCGAATGAGCTTTATATAGAGGTTAGTCAGGAGGTGCGTTCTCAGAGACCCTTAGAAGGGAAGTATTCAGATTATTCCTTGGAGTCTGACAGACTCTTGCACCATAGAGGACGTATGTATGTACCCCTCACTGGGGGATTGCGAGAGTTCATTATACTTGAGGCTCACAGAGCAACTTATGCAGCGCACCCCGGTGTTAAGAAGTTGCATGCAGATTTGAGGCAGCTATATCACTGGCCAGGCATGAGAGTGCAGATTGCTAATATAGTTGTGAGATGCCTCGAGTGTCAGAGGGTGAAGGCGGAGCATCGGCATCCCGGTGGGCTCCTTCAGCCTCACGAGATCACGGAATGGAAGTGGGATGTTATACCTATGGACTTTATTGTTGGTCTCCCCTTGTCATCTCATCGCCATGATGCTATTTTGGTGACAGTTGACACATTGACCAAAGTTTCCCACTTCTCTCTTGTGCGTACTACATATACAGCACAGAACATAGCGCAGGTGTTTCTACGAGATATTGTTAGACTTCATGGCGTTCCCTGTAAGATCATCTTCGATAGGGACTCATTGTTCACCTCATCTTTTTGGAGGGAATTACAGTTGGCATTGGGCACTAAGCTCAATTTTAGTACAGTGTACCATCCTCAGACCGATGGGTAGACCGAGCGAGTGAATCAGGTTTTGGAGGACATGTTACGTATGTATGTGATGGACCATCAGGTCAAGTGGGAGGAATACCTACATCTTGTTGAGTTTGCCTATAACAATGGGCACCATTCTTCCATAGGTATGCCGCCTTATGAGGCCTTGTATGGGAGACCTTGCAGGATGCCGTTGAGTTGGGACAGGATCGAGGATCAAGTATCTATTGGCCCTCAGTTGGTTAAGGAGATGGAGCAGCAGGTGACTCTGATTAGACAGCACCTGAGAGAGGCACAGGATCGACAGAAGAAGTATGCAGATGCGAAGAGGATAGATCAGGAATATCAGGTTGGCGATAGAGTCTTCTTGAGGGTGTGGCCACATAAGAGTCTGATTCGATTTGGAAAGGGCTCTAAGTTGGCACCCCGATTCGTTAGACCGTTCGAGATCCTAGAGAGGATAGGACCAGTTGCCTACCGTTTAGCCCTGCCACCTAGCCTGTAACGCATCCACGATGTGTTTCACATTTTCTTACTCAGAGGATATATTTATGATGAGTCTCATGTTATAGATTGGGATGCTTTGTAGGTGGAGTCAGACGGCCAGCTAGCGCTATAGCCCATCCGTATTCTTGCCTGACGGACCCCAGCACTTCGAGGTCGAGAGCTGGACTAGGTTAGAGTCCAGTGGGATTGCTACGATGAGGTTACAGCCTCTTGGGAGGATGCAGCATAGATACGAGCACAGTACCCTTATCTTTTTGATGAACTCCAGGAGGGAGTTCATTCCTAGTGGGGGAGGGTGTGAAGCCTCACCCCGACCCATCCTAGCACCTATGATACATTGTTATTTTTGATACTCATGCTGACATGTCAGAACATTATTGGATACACTGAACTTTTTTATGCTATTTTGCGATGTGTGATGCTTACTTCAGTTAGTTGATTTTGCCATTTAATGCTTATAAATATGTATAATGATGAAAGAAAATGTATGCAAGCTAACACATTTGGTTTTGCAAGTCGAAAGGCTAGAAATATGAGTAGAATTAGATAAACAACTATTTATTAAGAAGTAGATGCTTTAAATTATATATAATTTACCTTAGCATGTTAATTCACATTATGCATGTGATTTTGGATCTCCTGATGTGTGCAATGAGTGTGCAGGGAAATCAGCCAAGATAACCCAATGGAAGAAACGGAGTTAAATTTCTTGTTAATTTTGTGCTAATTTTATATTGTAATTCTTTAAAGGTTGTAATTTGATCTTACTATGCTACTAACTTTTAATTATTCCTAATGAGCCCTTAAAGGCTTAACAACATTAAATTTAAGCACCCCTATGGATAAGGGTATGGGTGGGGGTACTTTCCAACCCTCTAGCCTCCTAGGTTGACTCTTAGGGTCTCTTAAAAACCCTATTATAGGCTGATTTCGAAAATGGGTTGTCCTTTACTTGGGTTAGTAAAACCAACCTCCATCTTGTGTTACTTGAACCCTAGTGGGGTTAAGGACCATACTTAGAGGCCTTTTTGGGGGAACTTTAGTTTTTTGGTCACCCAATCCTCTAGTTTGGAGGAAGCTTTGAAGATTGAAGAAAGAAGAAGGGAAGCTCTTCTCAAACCACCATTGCCATAACTCTTTTATGAAGGTAGGAGTTCTTTACTCCATGAATGGTTCTTTGTGTGTGTGTCCATGCTTGAAATGTTGTTGAATCATGTTGGAGACATTGTGTAGATATGCATTCCTTGCGTGTGTGTTGAGGGTGGTATTGGGAGGGATTTAATCTTGATTTCTTTGATGTTATTCTTATGCCTTCTTGGTGTGTTGATTGTTTTTGAAAGATTTTCATGGGGATATATTTGGCAACACTCACCCTTGGGTAGGGAAGAAGTGGCCATGCTTGGGGAAAGGGCATTAGTTGGACCTTAATAGTGTAGAGTCTCCTCTCATGGAGGGAGGAGGGAGAAAGGGTAGGGTGTATGGGCCCCTACTTGTCATCCCATACCTTGTTGTTATTAAGAATTCTTGAATATGGTAAAGAATGAAAATCCTTGTGGATGTAGCCTCGAAAGGGCCTTGAGAAAGAATGGAAATTCTTGGAGTTTTAAGCCCCAAAAGGGCTAAGTGAAGGTATGGTGATTGACTTCTCCTATTAAGAAAATCCACCTTTCCCCTATAGTGGTTCATTGTTGGACCTATTGTGCAACTGGGTGGGAATGTATGTTCATTTTGCTTGTCTCCTTATGATGTTATCCCCATGTTGTTTCTTGTATTTTTCATGTTTCCCTTTGATGCAATGTAGACTTTTGATAAAATTTCTCTTGTGGAATCCTGGAAGAAATCTCAAGGAATTGTAATATCATGTAACTTGTAATAGAATTTGATGTAGTGGTAAAGATATCGGGTTTTCTTACTGGTTCTTTCCTAATGGAGCCTTGAACCAGGATGAATAATAGAGGAAAGAAAAGATTATGAAAATTCCCTTGCATTGATCTCATGTGATTTCAATTTTTGCATACGTTGTGAAAAAATTAGAATGATAACAAATGTCTAGAATTGGAAATTTTGAGTTTCAATTATAATAGTAAAAGGCAAATGGATGTGTTGAATATTCAATTCAATGTTGAACATTACCATGTTATAATATCAATCCTATATTGTGATCACCAAGGTAGCATTTTCATTGTTAAGTTACAATAGTGATACAATTGAATTCGATAAGAATTATTCATCACCTTTTTATTTTATTCTGAATTTAGTGTCATGATTCCTTGATAAGATTCACAAGGTTAACTCCTTCATTGCCAAGTTTCATGTTGAATATAGACGATTGCTCTAAAGATCATGTATTCCTTAAATTCAAATAGAAGGAAGATTCACATTGTCATGTAGTGAACAAATAAATCAAAATTATGAGATGTAAGACACCAACATACCCCTTGCATAACCTTGGAACTTGATATTGGTTATAATAATTTATGTTTTCATTAGGTTGGAATGCATTATTGAGATAAAGATGTATATCAAAAAATGCCAACTCTTAGCCAAAAATTGGCTTTCAAAAAAAGTGCACCTCCAGGCCCAAAAAGGCTCTCTGGAAAATGTATGGAAGTAATTTTAATCCTTCTAGTCACAGAGAATATTCTCTGTATTATTCTCTTAAATCTCAAATAAACACCATTATTAAATCTTTAAAAGAATATATATATCATTTATTTCCAAAATTAAAATATGCTATAGAAAAATGTTGTTGACATCCTTCTTACCAATAAAACTTTTAGCATTTAATTTTCTTAAGACTTGTGACACAAGTCGGATTGCATAAAAGATTTCCTTAAAAAAAATTTGTAATAATAAAAAAAAAAGAATCCATCTCCTACCAACAAGTACTAGGTCGCATCACACAGGAGGGCAAGAGAGTTAATGTTTTAGCATATATATTTAAGGGAGGAAGGGGGGGAAAATGGGTACTCACCAACTTCCATTTCCTCCCACATCATGCGCGGACCTGTCGGAGGTACGTGCGTTGGAGAAGGGAGACATGGGGAAGCACCCACACTTTCTCTTGCTGCCACGGAGATGCAGGTCGTCCTGCGAGGCATGTCCCCCACGCATGGATAGGGGACGATCTTGCCATGTGTAGGCCTTGGGCAGTGCATGGGCAGGCCCCCATGATGGGTACTGTGGGTTAGGCATGCGATTTGAGGGTGGGTTTATTTTAAAATGTTAGGATAATTAGTTTATAGTTAGTATGTCAGTATTAGTTAGTGATAGATTTTAGGTTAGTGGGGTTAGTATAGGTTACTATGTTTTAAGATAGTAAGTTAGTTATGTTTTTTTATTGTTAGTAGCTTTTATGTTTTAATAATATTATTTTACTATGGATTAGTGTTAAGATTAGAACTTTAGTTTTGTGACAATTTATTAGAGTTAAGTAATAAAATAGTTAAATTTAGTTATGGAAGTTTAAGTCTTGTTCAGTTATTTGTCTTTGCCTATTAATTTTGCAGGTAAGGTTCTTAATATTTGTTACTCTAAGTATTAGTAATGTTGATTTGTTTAAGTAATTGTTTTACTATTAAGGTGTTGAGTTAGATAGTTTCATAGGTATGTTGTTAAAGAATTAAATTTTATACTTCCAAATCTTATTAATGGTCATATAATCTAATTTAGTGGTATAGTATAGAAGTTTTAATTCATTTATGTTATGTGATTTTTGTTTTAATGTTAGTGTAAGTTGTGAAATAGATAGTGTGTAATTATAGGATAGTTCATTAAATGTTAGTTAGGATTTAAATTTATATTTAATTCTGAATAGGAGTAGTATTAAAACTTAGTTAGAATTGTGGATATTAGATAATAGTAAGAGAGATATTATGTTTCTATGTTGGTATGGATGTCGGTATATAAAAGTGTTTTTAGATGTTAGAGTATCAAATTAGCTAATTTAAAAAGTTTTCACTAGAAATTGGACTGTTTCAATTAAGATAATTCAAATGTTTACTTCCTAAGTTTCATACTATTGTGAATTAGTTAGATTAATTGTAATATTGGCAAGGTAACAATTGGACTGAAATCTCATAATAGTTTAGAATAAAGTCTAGGTTTTCTTATCGATCTATTTGAAATAAGACTAGTTTTCAATTTAAATTGTAAATGTTAAAATTAATAAATTTGATTTGGATTAGAAATTTAAATGTAAAAAACAATTTAAAAAATAAATAAAAAGATTGTGTGTGTTTTGCCCTAGATTTTGGGCATGACAAACAATTTGATGCAAATTCTCATTCAACCTTTCAAAATGAAGACACGAGGGTCTCTTAAATAGACTTTCTTGGAATTCATTAACAGTTGAGATTGATTTCAATCAACGGTCAAGATTAAAGGTGAAGTTCAGTCATAAAGGTGGATTTTCAAATTAAAGGGAGCTAAGAGATTTAATTTGAGTAAAACAAGGAGTTAACTGATTCAATTTGAGTAGAAAAAGGAGTTAAATGATTTAATTCATTTTTAATCAATAGTGAACTGGAAATTTCCCTTTTTGAACTGACGAGAGATTTCGTTAAAATATTTAATTTAATAAAATGAGATATGCTCTCATAATTACATTTTCTATTTAATTAAATAATCTTTAATTAATTAGAGACACTTTTCTTATTTAATTAAATAACTTCATTTTATTAGTTAGGAATGGCTTCCCATTTAATTGAATAACTTAGTTTAATTAATTAGAAGTAAGTACTCCATTTAAATAATGAATTTCGTTTAATTATTTCAAAATTCTTTTCGAAACTAGTCAATTCAAGTCAACCATGGTTAAATCTAGTCAACTTTTGGTGAAACTTGATCTTTGCGTATGTGAATATGAGAAAATGTGAGTATGAATTCCAACAACAATTCGATGAAAATTCTCATTCAACCTTTCAAAATGAAGAGATGAGGGTCTCTTAAATACACTTTCGTGGAATTCATCAATGGTTAAGATCGATTACAATCAACGGTCAGGATTAAAGGTGAAGTTCAGTCATAAAGGAAGATTTCCAAATTAAAAGGAGTTAACAGATTTAATTTGAGTAAAACAAAGAGTTAACTGATTCAATTTTAGTAGAAAAACGAGTTAACTAATTTAACTTATTTTTCATCAATAGTGAACTGAAAATTTCTCTTTTTGAACTGAAGAGAGATTTTGTTAAGATATTTAATTTAATAAAATGAGATATGCTCTCATAATTACTTTTTCTATTTAATTAAATAATCTTTAATTAATTAGAGACACTTTTCTTATCTAATTAAATTACTTCATTTAATTAATTAGGAATGGCTTCTCATTTAATTAAATAACTTTGTTTAATTAATTACAAGTAAGTACTCCACTTAATTAAATAATTTAGTTTAATTATTTTAAAATTCTTTTTGAAACTAGTCAACTCAAGTAAATCGTGGTTAAATCTGGTCAACTTTTGGTCAAACTTGATCTTTGCGTATGTTAATATGAGCAAATGTGAGTATGAATTCCAGCAACAATTCGATACAAATTCTCATTCAACCTTTCAAAATGAAGAGATGAGGGTCCCTTAAATAGACTTTCTTGGAATTCATCAACGGTTCAAATCGATTTTAATCAACGGTCAGGATTAAAGGTGAAGTTCAGCCATAAAGGGAAATTTCCAAATTAAAGGGAGTTAACAGATTTAATTTGAGTAGAATAAAGAGTTAACTGATTCAATTTGAGTAGAAAAAGGAGTTAACTAATTTAGCTCATTTTTTATCAATAGTGAATTGGAAATTTCTCTTTTTGAACTAAAGAGAGATTTTGTTGAGATATTTAATTTAATAAAATGAGATATGCTCTCATAATTACTTTTTCTATTTGATTAAATAATATTTAATTAATTAGAGACAATTTTCTTTTTTAATTAAATAACTTCATTTAATTAATTAGGAATGGCTTCTCATTTAATTAAATAACTTTTTAAAATTAATTAGAAGTAAGTACTCCATTTGATTAAATAATTTCGTTTAATTATTTCAAAATTCTTTTCGAAACTAGTCAACTCAAATCAACCGTGGTTAAATCTGGTCAACTTTTGGTCAAAATTGATCTTTGCGTATGTGAATATGAGCAAATGTGAGTATGAATTCCAGTAACAATTCGATGCAAATTCTCATTCAACCTTTCAAAATGAAGAGATGAGGGTCTCTTAAATAGACTTTCTTGGTATTCATCAACAGTTGAGATCGATTTCAATCAACGGTAAGGATTAAAGGTGAAGTTCAGTCTTAAAGGGAAATTTCCAAATTAAAGGGAGTTAACAGATTTAATTTGAGTAAAATAAGGAGTTAACTGATTCAATTTGAGTAGAAAAAGCAGTTAATTGATTTAACTCATTTTTTATCAATAGTGAACTGGAAATTTCCCTTTTTGAATTGAAGAGAGATTTTGTTGAGATATTTAATTTAATAAAATGAGATATGCTCTCGTAATTACTTTTTCTATTTAATTCAATAATCTTTAATTAAATAGAAACACTTTTCTTATTTAATTAAATAACTTCATTTAATTAATTAGGAATGGCTTCTCATTTAATTAATTAACTTTGTTTAATTAATTAGAAGTAAGTACTGCATTTAATTAAATAATTTTGTTTACTTATTTCAAAATTTATTTCGAAACTAGTCAACTCAAGTCAACCGTAGTTAAATTTGGTCAACTTTCGATCAAACTTGATATTTGCGTATGTGAATATGAGAAAATGTGAGTATGAATTCCAGCAACAATTCGATGCAAATTCTCTTTCAACCTTTCAAAATGAAGAGATGAGGGTCACTTAAATAGACTTTCCTAGAATTCATCAATGGTTGAGATCGATTTCAATCCACGGTCAGAATTAAAAGTGAAGTTCAGTCATAAAAGGAGATTTCTAAATTAAAGGGAGTTAATAGATTTAATTTGAGTAAAATAAAGAGTTAACTAATTCAATTTGAGTAGAAAAAGGAGTTAACTGGTTTATCTCATTTTTTATCAATAGTGAACTGGAAATTTCCTTTTTTGAACTGAAGAGAGATTTTGTTGAGATATTTAATTTAATAAAATGAGATATGCTCTCATAATTACTTTTTCTATTTAATTAAATAATCTTTAATTAATTAGAGACACTTTTCTTATTTAATTAAATAACTTCATTTAATTAATTAGCAATGGCTTCTCATTTAATTAAGTAACTTTGTTTAATTAATTAGAAGTAAGTACTCCATTTAATTAAATAATTTTGTTTAATTATTTCAAAATTCTTTTTGAAACTTGTCAACTCAAGTCAACCGTAGTTAAATCTGGTAAACTTTTGGTCAAACTTGATTTTTGCGTATGTGAATATGAGCAACTGTGAGTATGAATTCCAGCAACAATTCGATGCAAATTCTCATTCAACCTTTCAAAATGAAGAGATGAGGTTCTCTTAAATAGACTTTCTCAGAATTCATCAACGGTTGAGATCGATTTCAATCAACGTTGAAAATTAAAGGTGAAGTTCAGTCATAAAGGGAGATTTTCAAATTAAAGGGAGTTAATAGATTTAATTTGAGTAAAATAAGGAGTTAACTGATTCAATTTGAGTAGAAAAAAGATTTAACTAATTTAACTCATTTTTTATCAATAGTGAACTGAAAATTTCCCTTTTTAAACTAAAGACAGATTTTGTTGATATATTTAATTTAATAAAATGAGATATGCTCTCATAATTACTTTTTCTATTTAATTAAATAACTTCATTAAATTAATTAGGAGTGGCTTTTCATTTTATTGAATAACTTTGTTTAATTAATTAGAAGTAAGTACTCCATTTAATTAAATAATTTTTTTTAATTATTTCAAATTTTTTTTCGAAACTAGTCAACTCAAGTCAACCATGGTTAAATTTGGTCTACTTTTGGTTAAACTTGATCTTTTTGTATGTGAATATGAGAAAATGTGAGTATGAATTCCAACAACAATTCGATGCAAATTCTCATTCAACCTTTCAAAATTAAGAGATGAGGGTCTCTTAAATACACTTTCCTGGTTTTCATCAATGGTTGAGATCGATTTCAATCAACGGTCAGGATTAAAGGTTAAGTTTAATCATAAAGGGAGATTTCTAAATTAAAGCGAGTTAACAGATTTAATTCGAGTAAAATAAAGAGTTAACTGATTCAATTTGAGTAGAAAAAGGAGATAACTGATTTAACTCATTTTTGATCAATACTGAACTAGAAATTTCCCTTTGTGAACTGAAGAGAGATTTTGTTGAGATATTTAATTTAATAAAATGATATATGCTCTCATAATTACTTTTTTTATTTAATTAAATAATTTTTAAATAATTAGAGACAGTTTTCTTATTTAATTAAATAACTTCATTTAATTAATTAGGGATGGCTTCTCATTTAATTAAATAACTTTGTTTAATTAATTAGAAGTAAGTACTCCATTTAATTAAATAATTTCTATTAATTACTTCAAAATCCTTTTCAAAATTAGTCAACTAAAGTCAACTGTGGTTAAATCTGGTCAACTTTTGGTGAAACTTGATATTTGCGTATGTGAATATGAGCAAATGTGAGTGTGAATTCCAGCAACAATTTGATGCAAATTCTCATTCAACCTTTCAAAATGAAGAGATGAGGGTCTCTTAAATAGACTTTCCTAGAATTCATCAATGGTTGAGATTGATTTCAATCAACGGTCAGGATTAAAGATGAAGTTCAGTCATAAAAGGAGATTTCCAAATTAAAGGGAGTTAACAGATTTAATTTAAGTACAATAAAGAATTAACTAATTCAATTTGAGTAGAAAAAGGAGTTAACTGATTTAACTCATTTTTCATCAATAGTTAACTGAAAATTTCCCTTCTTGAACTGAAGATAGATTTTGTTGAGATATTTAATTTAATAAAATGAGATATGCTCTCATAATTACTTTTCTATTTAATTAAATAATCTTTAATTAATTAGAGACACTTTTCTTATTTAATTAAATAACTTCTTATAATTAATTAGGAATGACTTCTCATTTAATTAAATAACTTTGTTTAATTAATTATAATTAAGTACTCCATTTAATTAAATAATTTTGTTTAATTATTTCAAAATTCTTTTCGAAACTAGTCAACTCAAGTCAAACGTGGTTAAATTTGGTCAACTTTTGGTCAAACTTAATCTTTGCATATGTGAATATGAGCAAATGTGAGTATGAATTTCAGCAACAATTCGATGCAAATTCTCATTCAACCTTTCAAAATGAAGAGATCAGGGTCTCTTAAATAGACTTTCTTGGAATTCATCAACAGTTGAGATTGATTTCAATCAACGGTCAGGATTAAAAGTGAAGTTCAGTCATAAAGGGAGATTTCCAAATTAAAGGGAGTTAACAGATTTAATTTGAGTAAAGCAAAGAGTTTTCTGATTCAATTTGAGTAGAAAAAAGAGTCAACTGATTTAACTCATTTTTTATCAATAGTGAACTGAAAATTTCCCTTTTTGAACTGAAGAGAGATTTTGTTGAGATATTTAATTTAATAAAATGGGATATGCTCTCATAATTACTTTTTCTATTTAATTAAATAATCTTTAATTAATTAGAGACACTTTTCTTATTTAATTAAATAACTTTATTTAATTAATTAGTTATGGCTTTTCATTTAATTAAATAACTTTGATTAATTAATTAGAAGTAATTACTACATTTAATTAAATAATTTTCTTTAATTATTTTTTTAAAAAAATTGAAACTAGTCAACTCAAGTCAACCGTGGTTAAATCTGGTCAACTTTTGGTCAAACTTGATCTTTGCATATGTGAATATGAGGAAATGTGAGTATGAATTTCAGCAACAATTCGATGCAAATTCTCATTCAACCTTTCAAAATGAAGAGATGAGGGTCTCTTAAATAGACTTTCTTGGAATTCATCAACAGCTGAGATCGATTTCAATCAACGGTAAGGATTAAAGGTGAAGTTTAGTCATAAAGAGAGATTTTCAAATTAAAGGGAGTTAATAGATTTAAGTTAAGTAAAATAAGGAGTTAACTGATTCAATTTGAGTAGAAAAAAGAGTTAACTTATTTAACTCATTTTTTATCAATAGTGAACTGAAAATTTCCATTTTTGAACTAAAGAGAGATTTTGTTGAGATATTTAATTTAATAAAATGAGATATGCTCTCATAATTACTTTTTCTATTTAATTAAATAATCATTAATTAATTAGAGACTCTTTTCTTATTTTGTTAAGTAACTTCATTTAGTTAATTAGGAATGACTTCTCATTTAATTAAATAACTTTGTTTAATTAATTAGAAGTAAGTACTCCATTTAATTTATTAATTTTTTTAAATTATTTCAGAATTCTTTTCGAAACTAGTTAATTCAACTCAACCGTGGTTAAATTTGGTCAACTTTTGGTCAAACTTGATCTTTGCGTATGTGAATATGAGAAAATTTGAGTATGAATTTCAGCAACAATTCGATGCAAATTCTCATTCAACCTTTCAAACTGAAGAGAAGAGGGTCTCTTAAATAGACTTTCCTAAAATTCATCAATAGTTGACATCGATTTCATGTAATGCCCTGCCAAGGGATTCAAAGAATTTTACTAAGTTTTCCAAACAATTTTTTTTTTTAAACATGAAAGATAAAACTATTCATATCATTTGCGGAAGCAATAGAAACACTTCAAATGAAAATAAACATAACATATATACATAACAGGCTACATTCTTTAAAGATCTCTTAACGTTTTATCACATCTAAATTAACTATTCATCTAACATCTCATCTTTATGAAATAACAATGATACATCCAATGTACTTAAATAATTTACAAGTGTCCTTTTGTAATTATATTTTAGTTTAGCTCAATCATCCACTGTACATATCACAGTGTATGAAAATTTTAAAAGAATAAACATCCAAGTGAATAAAGTACATCATCATCATCTAATATTAATCCATGATGCAATAACATAAATGAAACCACATATCATAAATGATACATCATCACAAAAGATATAAACATCCATCACAAAAGATAACCATATATCACAAACATAAATAACTAAGTGCACGGTTCCTCCCAACCGTAAATAACATCATTAGACCATCGTGGATCCTAGCCATCCCTCCGTGCGTAACATTCCAAAGCACCGAAGAGATCATCAGTATTAACATAGTAGGAATGTCACTCCTAAAACATCCTACTAACATGCAAAGTAAAGCATAATAAATCATCAACTAACATATGGAAAGTAAAGCAAATCATCAATATAAGAAACATACTAGTAAATACATCCATCATAAGGTATATTATCTATCATAATGCTTCAAGAACATAATGAAGAATAAATACCAACCAAGGATACTCCAATCACAGTGTCTCGGACGGATCTCAAATGATAAGAGTGAAAATACACTACCACCCGACCGCGTGGAACCTAAGTGGTCCACTCCCATCGTGCTGAGGAGATAATCTCAAGTCCCAAATAGGATATCAATACACATGGCATAAAAAGTTCAGAAATCTTAAAAGTATACTATCTCAAAAGTTTCAACACACACAAAATTGACATCTAATTCCCATAGGCACACAAAGACATGTAGGAAACCTACTCTACAAGCGGGAAAGTGTCATCACATTTATCACGTACAAGTTACCTTAGCAGTTAGCTAAACTCCACGGGTCCATACTGATCTCATGTGGTCTCTAGTATCCTCTCATACTGACGAGGCATACTATGGAATGCATGGTCACAACCATGCGTTCTCACTACTCTCATCCTAGCCTGTACAAGCACTCAAGGCATGGGCGAGAACATCAAAACAATTATCTTTTTAGGTTCATTTAATCCCCATTTAGTGTGTAAATGTTATCGCTTATTAACCAAACTTACAATGAGTTACTGTAATGCCTCGCCAAGGGATCCAAAGAATTTTACTAAGTTTGCGAAAAAAAAAAAAATTTAAACATGAAAGATATAACATTTGTGGAAGCAATAGCAACAATTCAAATGAAAATAAACATAACATATATACATAACAGGCTACATTCTTTAAAAATCCCTTAACGATGTATTACATCTAAATTAACTATTCATCTAACATCTCATCCTTATGAAATAACAATGATACATTCAATGTACTTAAACAATATACAAGTGTCCTTTTGTAATTATATTTTAGTTTAGCTCAATCATCCACTGTACATATCATAGGGCATGAAAAGCTTAAAAGAATAAAAATTCAAGTAAATAAAGTGCATCATCATCATCTAATATTAATCCATGATGCAATAACATAAATGAAATCACATATCATACATGATACATCATCACAAAAGATATAAACATCTATCACAAAAGATAACCATATATCACAAACATAAATAACTAAGTGCACAGTTCTTCCAAACCATTAATAGCATCATTAGACCATCATGAATCTTAGCCATCCCTCCGTGTGTAACATTCCAAAGCACCGAAGAGATCATCAGTAATACATAGTAGGAATGTCACTCCTAAAACATCCTACTAACATGCAAAGTAAAGCATAGGATACCATCATCTAACATATGCAAACAATCAATATAAGAAACATACCAATAAATACATCCATCATAAGGTATATCATCAATCATAATGATCCAAGAACATAATGAAGAATAAATACCAATCAAAGATACTCCAGCCACGGTGTCTCAGATGGATCTCAAATGATAAGAGTGAAAATACACTACTACCCGACCGTGTGGAACCTAAGTGGTCCACTCCCACCATGCTAAGGAGATAATCTCAAGTCCCAAACAAGCTATCAAAACCACATAGCATAAAAAGTTCAAGAATCCTAAAAGTATACTAACTCAAAGGTTCCATCACACAAAACCGACATCTAATTCCTAAAGGCACACAAAGACATGTAGGAAACCTACTCTGCAAGCCGAAAAGTGTCATCACAATTATCACGTACAAGTTACCCTAGCAGTTAGCTAAACTCCACGGGTCCATACTGATCTCATGCGGCCACTAGTATCCTCTCATACTAACGAGGCATACTACGGAATGCACGGTCGCAACCATGCGTTCTCACTACTCCCATCCTAGCCTGTACAAGTGCTCAAGGCATGGGCAAGAACCAAAATAATTATCTTTTTAGGTTCATTTAATCCCCATTTAGTGTGTAAATGTTATCACTTATTAACCAAACTTACAATGAGTTACCCTGGTAGCCACTTAAGGCCCTAGCTCCCATTGCAAGCCACTTCCCGACACTACAAGTAGATTACCTACCCTAATCTCATGGAATCATAAATCTCAAAATCATAAAAGATAATCCATAATAAAATCATCAAATATGCATAAAAGCATCAAATATCCATAATAAGAATCATCAAATCTCCAAGATAAGAATTATCAAATCTTCATTAGCATCTGAAAAAGCATACATAGAAAATCATGACCACAACAGTTCTCTATTGACAACTGAAGGCATCACTGATAATCATAAGTATCCATTGGTTCTCAACAAGCAATCAAGAATATCTCAAAATCATACTGATCGAAGACTCCAAAATGGTTGAGTCAAAACATGTCACAACATGACATCATCAAGAAATAAATTCACATTTTAGTCTCATCATGATGACTAGAAAGTAATCTAAGGATAACTAATCGATGACTCAAAAATGATTAGCTCAAGCATCTCAAATATATATACATCTCAGCTTCACACATGAAGGCTAAAGAACAAATACAAACATTTCATAGAGCATACGATCACATAACCATGGTTGGGCTTATAAAGATCAAGACCAAATAAGATCAACATGCCATCACATCTCATAACCCCCGAGCCTCTGGTAACAACCTATGACTGGTCAACACTAGTCAACCCAAAACTCAAAACAAGAAGCATATAGAATACATGATGCAAACACATGTTTTGGTTTACTAAATTCACATAGTTAAATAATGTGTTGGAGTTTTCAGTTTTCTGTTTGCAAGTATACTTCAAGTGTATAAAGTTATCATTATTTGACCTACAAGTCAACCCAATTGTTCCTCGATAGCATTATCCTTCAATTATTAAAAATTACATTGTAAGAATAACTTAAGAATAAATATTTACTCATTAAATCATTTTCTTTATTCGCTAAGATTCATATTACTAATTGATCAACTCTTCTTTAATGTTACTTCTACATTTCAACATAATCAAAGGATCATTATTCATTCATAAAAGAACCAATTATCAATTTTCGAATAAGAAGATTATAACTTAATTAAAATGATCAATTTAATACACCAATTAACTTAGGTGCACAATTCCATGATCCATTAACATTTTAATGGTTAAAACTCAATTATCTCTAACACTTAAGCCTCTTAATATTAATCATTATTAAATTGTCAATAATAACTTTTAAAATATCTAAGTCATTATTCAAGTCATTAAAATAAGAGTCATCAACTTCAATGTAGATACTACACAACTTTACTAAAAGAATCGATATATCATATCAATTAAAAAATTTGGTACATAACTTAATTATTAATTAAATCTAATTAACTCTAATTAATTCAATTAATAATTACAAATCCATCCGACTAATAACTAACAGTAGTTTGTATGTAAAAAGTCATCTACAATCCAAATATTCATATTAATAGTTCAATAACTTGTTAATAATAAGTTATGTTGGAAATTTTATTAATAAATATATAATGACCACCTTCGCCATTCTATCAATGAAAACTAACTTTTCTTTGACAAACTCGTATTATTGATAATCATTCAGTTAAACCACATTTGATTCAACTAATTATCAATCAACTATATTCCATTTCATTAACATTAGGATTAGTAATAGTTTAATAACTAATAACAAGTTAAAATAAATCTACGATAACAGATTCTTTATTATTTTTGCTAACAATGATGTCACTAGTAAATTAAATATAACTACCTTAAGAATCGTTCCCCGGATAAGATTTACCCATAATCAATAGGTAATCATTTGTCCAAAATAATCTTTGATGATTCTAAGTATAATGATCACCAACTTCATTAATCACCATTTCATTCATGATAACATGAATTCATTTCCATTGTATTTTTTCTCCCTTAATTTGATCTCAACTAAATTCTTAATACTATACTTCAATTATTAACTAATCTCAATTAGATTGACCTTAATTGAATCTATATATAAACTTATCTATACTATCTTTCAAAGAATACTAACATTCCCTTAACAAATTCGTATTATCATTAATCTTTTCAAATAAGACTCTATCGCACAACTTAATTATTAATATCATAGTTATCATATCGATTCAATGAATATCAATTGATTAAAAATTAATTATAATCCAACTTCAAAATTTATTATCTTTTACCAAACTTCAATCAATAAATAATTTCCACTAGATTAACTCTAATCAAATTTGTTGATATCTATTTAAACCATTATTTATAAATAGTTTGCTAGTCCTTACAAGCATTAATAAATAATAAACTCTTCAAACTATACATACTCGATCTATAAAATCTTTCTATAAACTCATTAGTTAATATTTGGCTACCTCTTAACTCCATTAAGGTATTCAAACGTATTAACCAATAACATAATAATTCAGTTTTAATCCAATATCATTTAGAATTTCTAAATTTAAATCAACATAATATAAATTATCATCTTACAAATATTTAATCAATATTAAAATCAACCATTAGACTCCATTTTCTAATTGTTTTAATAATATTTTGTCTATACAAATGTTGTTTGAAAGATATTCTTATCTCAAACCAATAAGACTCATTGTAGATTTTAACATGAATAATCTCCAAATTCTTAATATTATCACAATTAAACAACTCTAAAATTATTTAATATATATAAAATAGTATTCAATATACATTATAAAAAGTCTACTATATAAACTATATTAAAATCTTTTTTCTTTTAATTTTCTCTCATCCATTTACTTAGATTGACTAATAATTAATTACACTTCTTCTACTATTAATTAATCTTAATTAAATTTGATTTAATTAGATTGCATATTAATAAGATTCTAATAAGGGAAGATTTCAATAATATCTTTAATTCATTCCATACTTTGATATATATTTTTGTGAAGTTTAAGCATAAAGAACTATTGGTTATGGGATATGGAGAAATATCTATTTTTGAATAAAACAGTCCCAGTATGACAACCATATCTCCCTAATGAGCCGTTGGATCGGGCTGAAATTTAAATATGTTGGAGAGGGCCAAGCTGCACCAATTCTAACTAGAGCGATCGAATAAATTTGATCACAATAAAAAGTTATGAATGACCGAGTTTGGGTCTATCCAAGGGGCAGCGATAGGACAATTAAAAATTTCTTCTTAAAAGGTAATTGCTCTCTAAATTTACCCATTTATCCATCTAATAGGTTTGTCCATACGCATCTGAAAATATAATTTGATAGAAAGATTACATCTAATCATACGAATTTTTATCATAAAATTTTTATTTTTATTTCAAATCTTTTCTATCTAATTTCACAATATAAATTCGAACCCAAATCTGATTAAGATCTAATTATTTCTCCTCAATTGGATCTAAAATTTTTCTATTGTTTTTTTCTCATCCAAGTAAAATATCTAAATTCCAATTTCAAATACAAAGAGTATTCAGACACATAAAATAGATATGATGAAGACAAGAAGAGAAAGAGTGCAAAGGGAATATGAAAATATCACGAGTGCACCTAGACACTGATGCTAATTTGCGATGCCTCAGAAGTACATAGAAAATCTCTTCCTTCTCCATCATTCACAATTCTTCCAAAAATCCAAGCCGATCGAATCCTCCAAGTGATTAGAAGAGCTAGAAGGAGCATAGAAGCAAGTAGAAAATATATGAGCATATGAATCTTCTCCCATGCATGTAAGCTTTGAAGTTTCTATTTTTTTTAGCTTGTAACTCGAGGCTTCCATTAAGCTTATAGTTCCATTAAGCTTCTATGAATGCCTGAATATCAAGAGCTCTCAAGAAACCTTTGGATTTCATCTTGAAACCGTTGAAAGGTGTCACTAACTAAGCATGGGTCTTTTCCAATTCTTTTTGATGAGCCATAGAATTGTAGACACCTTGTGTTTAATTGATGCACTAACCCCCGTGTTGTTGACACGTGTTAATTCTCATGCAAGCTTATAACTCCAATTTAATTTTTAAATAATCTCTATTTAAATTTTATAATTTTTATTTTAATTTTTATAACTTTTATTATTATTATTTTATTTATTACTTTATTATTATTTTATAATTATTATTAATTTTAATTTTTAGTTTTCTTTTATTTAATTTCTTTTCCTCAATAATTTTTATTTAATTAATTACAATCAAAATATCAAAGATCATGATATTTTATTAATTTTTTCAAACAAATAATTTATTAATTAAATTTATTTATTAAGACTTAATTAATGGAAAATTCACTATAGACCTCCAAGATAAAATATGAAAACCCATCATAGAACAAATCATACAAAATAAATCTAAAGGGTTAAAAATCATGAAATATGTCATCCAACACATTCTATGGGTATTCAACTCAGACACTTGTCCTAATTTTTCAATTAGGACAAATGGCTCAAAGGGTTGAGATTTGGACTTGAAAATTTATCTCCCCTCTCTTATCATTGAGATAATATGATAGGGTACGCTTATCTTGACAATTCAGGGAAGTCAATTCCCGGTACCTGTAACCTGCATAAAAATCATGCATGTACAAACATAATATATACTGAACTAAATAGACAATGGTAGGAAGTGGTGCATCGTGTAGATCTCGACTAGCAGGTGACTACGACTCCCTCCCTTAACCACATTAGACACACCATACAAAAAAAAATAAGCAAGGCAAACACACACACCATACACATGCAAGTATGGGGTAAGTATCCATAAGAAAGCTCATATGATAATAAATCATCTTACTAATCATCATTAATAATTGAAAACAATGTAATAATCATCATCAATAATTGTGAACACTAAAAATAATCATCATATATACATGAAATGTAGAGTCTAAGTAATTTAATCACATAATAAACTGAAT
The DNA here is from genome assembly GCA_028749045.1 of Cupressus sempervirens. Classification (NCBI taxonomy): domain Eukaryota; kingdom Viridiplantae; phylum Streptophyta; class Pinopsida; order Cupressales; family Cupressaceae; genus Cupressus; species Cupressus sempervirens. The sequence continues at coordinate 282,772,512 of CM053791.1, forward strand.
CCATAGTACAATATCTGATAATCTCAAAAGAATGCTGCTAACCAACAACATAAAACTAGTTCTAAAAGAGTTCAGAAATGATAACAAAATGTGAACCAAGGGCAGGCACTACATCTACCCCTCTAGGATTAGACTTACTCCTGGAAGCCTATAGGAATGAAAAACTAAGATACTCACTATGTGGGTCCCATTGAACCCTTTCCCTCTGTAGGGAAACATGTTTTCACTGAGGATATTACAACACCCTTAGAGTAATATGATTCTAGTTTAATGGTAAACCGAAAATCATATCGATCCAACATTCATTCTTTTAACAACTATTAAAATAGATCCCTTAATTCAATCTAAACAAGAGCAACTTAATGATTGCAAAGATAAATAGAGGTTTACTACCTTACAACATAGATAAAAGATACATGTTTTGTAGATAGAATGAGTTTCAATTTTTAGTTTTGCCTTCATTTAGATTTTCAGTAAAATTTTTAGTTTTGAAAACTAAGTGTTGAAGTAACAGTTTAGATTCTATTTCAGGTCACCTAGTTTCAAGTTTTTAGTTTGAAAGAGATATACATGATAGTTCAAGGTTTTCATTTTGATCAACTAGTAAAAACTAATGGCATTCCAATATACTCAGAGCTTCCAATGTTGAAACTCGAGCTCTGATACCAAATGTAATGCCCCACCAAAGGATCCAAAGAATTTTACTAAGTTTGAGTAACTTTGGCAGCCACTTAGGGCCCCAACCCCCATTGTAAGCCACTTCTCGACACTACAAGTAGATTACCTACCCTAAGCTTATGGAATCATAAATCTCAAAATCATAAAAGATAATCCATAATAAAATCATAAAATATGCATAAAAGCATCAAATATCCATAATAAGAATCATCAATTCTCCAAGATAAGAACCATCAAATCTCCATGAGCATCTGAAAAAGCATCCATAGAAAATTATGACCACAACAGTTCTCTATTGGCAATTGAAGGCATCACTGATAATCATAAGTATCAATTGGTTCTCAATAACCAAAATATATCTTAAGATAAATGGTTTTTAACAAGCAACCAAGAATATCTCAAAATATATTGATCGAAGACTCCAAAATAGTTGAGTCAAATATGTCACAACATGACATCATCAAGAATAAATCCACATTTCAGTCTCATCATGGCAACTAGAAAATAATCCAAAGATAACTGATTGATGACTCAAAAATGATTAGCTCAAGTGTCTCATACACATACATCTCAGCTTCACACATGAAGACTGATGAACAAATACAAAAATTTCATAGAGCATACGATCACATACCATGGTTGGGCTTATAAAGATCGAGACCAAATAAAATCAACATGCCAACACATCTCATAAGTTCTGAGCCTCTGGTAACATCCTAGGACTGGTCAACACTAGTCAACCCAAAACCCAAAACAAAAAGCATATAGAATACACAATGCAAATACATGTTTTGGTTTACTAAATTCACATAGTTGAATAATGTTTAGGGGTCTCCAATTTTCTGTTTGCAAGTATACTTTCAAGTGTCTAAAGTTATCATTTGACCTACAAGTCAACCTATTTGTTCTCCGATAGCATTATTCTAAGAATAACTTAAGGATAATTATTTACTCATTAAACTGATCATCACTAACCATTAATTAAATTGCTTTCTTTATTTAACTAAGATCCATATTCTAATTGATTAACTCTCCTTCATAAATTAAGGATCATTATTCATTTATAAAAGAACCAGTTATCAAACTAATAAGAATTATAACTTTATTAAAATGATCAATTAAATCAAGCAATTAACATAGGTACACCATCCATGACTTATTAACATCTAATAGTTTCTAATTCAATAATACTAAGTCTCACCATTAAAATATTTAAGGTTGTTATTCAAGTCATGAGCGTACGACTTATCAACTTCGATGTAAATACTTCACAACTTTGCTAGAGGAATCGATATTAGCATATCAATTAAAACACTATTACATAACTTGATTATTAATTAAATCTAATTAACTCTAATTAATTTAATTAATAATTACATATCCAAGGCAACATTCCAATTAATATCAGTTGACTAATAACTAACTATAATTTTGTAAGTTAAAAGTCATTTATAATTTAGTACACAAATATTTATATTCATAATTCAATAATAATAACTTGTTAATATTTAATAACAAGCTATATTAGAAATCTTATTAATAAATCTATAATGACCACTTTCGTCATTCTTTCAACAATGTTCCCATTTTATTTTAATAATAACAAGTTATAATAAATCTCTAATACCAAGTATTATTATCTCAAATAAGTTTTCCCTATGTACGATAATTCAATTAATTAATACTCCAAATTATTAACCAATTCAATTTGATTAATATATTTTACAGTACTTCAATCATTAACTAATCTCTTCTATATTAACTCTGATTGTATTAATTGATAATTATTTAAACTATTTACACTATTATTTATTAATAGTTTGTTAGTCCCAACAAATATTAATAAATAATAAACTCATCAAAACTATTATTAATCGATTTAGAGAACTTTACATAAGGTTCATTAGTTAACTCTTAATACCATTAAGGTATATCAATAATTTAGTTAATAATATATAACGTATTAATAATACCATAGTAATTCAAATTATAACAATGTTATAATAGTGACTTCATGTCAATTAAATCTTAATCCATTATCATTAAAGTCTCTTTATTTAAAAACGTAATATAAAATTATCATCTCTAAATTATTTAATATATATTAAATAGTATTTAATATATATTACAAAAAGTCCACTATATAAGCTATATTAAAAATTTCTTTTCTTTTAATTTTCTCTCATTTAAAAATCTATTTACTTAGATTGACCAATAATTAATTACACTTCTTCTACTATTAACTAATCTTAATTAAATTTGATTTAATTAGATTAGATATTAAACCATATAAAACTAATGCATATTAATAAGATTCTAATAAGAGAATATTGCAATAATATTTTTAATTCATTCCATGCTTTGATATATTATTTTTGTGAAATTTAACGATAAAGAACCCTTGGTTATGAAAAATGGAGAAATATATGTCCTTGAATAAAAGTTCCAGTACGACGGCCATATCTCCCTAATGAACCGTTGGATCGAGCTGAAATTTAAATATGTTGGAGAGGGCCAAGTTGCGCCAATTCTGACCGGTGCGATCGAATAAATTCGATCCCGATAAAAAGTTATGAATGACTGAGTTCGGGTCTATCCAAGGGGTAGCGACAGGTCAATTTGTGATGAATTAAGAATTTTCTCTTAAATAATTGTTCTCTAAATTTATCCAATAATTTCACTAATGGATTTGACCATAAATCTTGAAACCATTTTCAAATCTATTTCAATTTGATTCTAATTCGAACCCAAACTCATTTAGATCTAATTTATTCCTTAATTGGATCTAAGGTCTTTTCTATTATTTTTTTTGCAACCATACATATCTAGATTCTAATTTAATTGTAGATTCAATCACAAAGAGTATTTAGACACATAAAAAAACATGATGAAAACAAGAAGAGAAATAGTGCAAAGGGAATATGAGAATATCATGAGTGCACCTGTACACTGATGCTAATTTGCCATGCCTCAGAAGTTCATAAAAAAAACCCTTCTTTCTCCAACATTCGCAAATTCTTCCATGATCCAAGCCAATCGAATCCTTCAAGTGATTAGAAGAGCTAGAAGGAGCATAGAAGCAAGTAGAAAATATATGAGCATATGAATCTTCTCCCATGCATGTAAGTTTTGAAGTTTCTATTTTTTTATTTAGCTTGTAGCTCAAGGCCTCCATTAAGTTTGTAGCTTCCATTAAGCTTTTCATTTAAGCTTCTATGAATGCCTGAATATCAAGAGTTCTCAAGAAATCTTTGGATTGCCTTTTGAAACCGCTAAAAAGTGTCACCAACTAAGCATGGGTCTTTTCCAATTCTTTTTTGATGAGTCATAGAATTGTAGACATCTTGTGCTTAATTGATGCACTAACCCCCGTGTTGTGACACATGTTAGTTCCCATGCAAACTTATAACTCCAATTTACTTTTTAAATAATCTATATTTAAATTTTATAACTTTCATTTTAATTTTTATAACTTTTATTATTATTATTTTATTTATTACTTTATTATTATTTTATAATTATTATTAATTTTAATTTCTAGTTTTCTTTTATTTAATTCATTTTTCCCAATAATTCACATTTAATTAATTACAATCAAAATATCAAAGATCATGATATTTTATTAATTTTTTTAAATAAATCATTTATTAATTAAATCTATTTATTAAGATTTAATTAATGGAAAATTCACCATAGACCTCCAAGATAAAATATGAAAATTCATTATAGAACAAATCATACAACATAAATATAAAGGGTTAAAAATCACGAAATATGTCATCCGACACATTTGGTGGGTATTCAACTTAGATACTTGTCTTAATTTTTCAATTACGAAAAATGGCTCAAAGGATTGAGATTTAGACTTGAGAATTTATCTCCCCTCTCTTATCATTGAGATAATGTGATAGGGTACGCTCATCTTGGCAATTCAGGGAAGTCGATACTTGGTACCTGCAACCTACATAAAAATCATGCATGTACAAACACAATATATACTAAACTAAATAGACAATGGTAGAAAGTGGTGCATCGTGTAGATCCCGACTGGCAGGTGACTACGACTCCCTTCCTTAACCACATCAGACACGCCATACAAAAGCAAGCACACAAGGCAAACACACAAAACATACACATGCAAGTATGGGGTAAGTATCCATAAGAAACCACATATGATAATAAATCATCTTACTAACCATCATTAATAATTGAAAGTAATGTAATAATCATCATCAATAATTGTGAACACTAAAAATAATCATCATACATACATGAAATGTAGAGTCTAAGTAATCTCATCACATAATTAACTGAATTCATAACACAATATCTGATAATCTCAAAAGAATGCTACTAACCAACAACATAAAACTAGTTCTAAAAGAGTTCAGCAACGATAACAAAATGTGAACTAGGGGCAGACACTACATTTCAATCAACGGTCAGGATTAAAGATGAAGTTCAGACATAAAGGGAGATTTCCAAATTAAAGAGAGTTAACAGATTTAATTTGAGTAAAATAAAGAGTTAACTGATTCAATTTAAGTAAAAAAAGGAGTTAACTAATTTAACTCATTTTTTATTAATAGTGAACTGAAAATTTCTCTTTTTGAACTAAAGAGAGATTTTGTTGAGATATGTAATTTAATAAAATGAGATATGCTCTCATAATTTTTTTTCTATTTAATTAAATAATCTATAATTAATTAAAGACAATTTTCTTATTTAATTAAATAACTTCATTTGATTAATTAGGAATGACTTCTCATTTAATTAAATAACTTTGTTTAATTAATTAGAAGTAAGTACTCCATTTATTTAAATAATTTCATTTAATTATTTCAAAATTCTTTTCGAAACTAGTTAACTCAAATCAACCGTGGTTAAATCTGGTCAACTTTTGGTCAAACTTGATCTTTGCGTATGTGAATATGAGAAAATGTGAGTTTGAATTCTAGCAACAATTCGATGCAAATTCTCATTCAACCTTTCAAAATAAAGAGATGAGGGTCTCTTAAATAGACTTTTCTAGAATTCATTAACGGTTGACTTCGATTTCAATCAACGGTCAGGATTAAAGGTGAAGTTCAGTCATAAAGGGAGATTTTCAAATTAAAGGGAGTTAACAGATTTAATTTGAGTAAAATAAGGAGTTAACTAATTCAATTTGAGTAGAAAAAAGAGTTAACTGATTTAACTCATTTTTTATCAATATTGAACTGGAAATTTTTCTTTTTGAACTAAAAAAAGATTTTGTTGAGATATTTAATTTAATAAAATGAGATATGCTCTCATAATTACTTTTTCTATTTAATTAAATAATCTTTAATTAATTAGAGACACTTTTCTTATTTAATTAAATAAATTCATTTAATTAATTCAAAATAACTTCTCATTTAATTAAATAACTTTGTTTAATTAGTTATAATTAAGTACTCCATTTAATTAAATAATTTCATTTAATTATTTCAAAATTCTTTTCGAAACTAGTCAACTCAAGTCAACCGTGGTTAAATCTGGTCAATTTTTTGTCAAACTTGATCTTTGCGTACGTGAATATGAGCAAATGTGAGTATGAATTCCAGCAACAATTCGATGCAAATTCTCATTCAACCTTTCAAAATGAAAAGATGAGGGTCTCTTAAATAGACTTTTCTGGAATTCATCAACGGATGAGATCGATTTCAATCAACGATAAGAATTAAAGTTGAAGTTCAGTCATAAAATGAGATTTTCAAATTAAAGGGAGTTAACAAATTTAATTTGAGTAAAATAAGGAGTTGACTGATTCAATTTGAGTAAAAAAAAGAGTTAACTCATTTAACTCATTTTTTATCAATAGTGAACTAGAAATTTCTATTTTTGAACTGAAGAGAGGTTTTGTTGAGTTATTTAATTTAATAAAATGAGATATGCTCTCATAATTACTTTTTCTATTTAATTAAATAATTTTTAATTAATTAGAGACATTTTTCTTATTTAATTAAATAACTTTATTTAATTAATTAGGAACGACTTCTCATTTATTTAAATAACTTTTGTTAAATTAATTAGAAGTAAGTACTCCATTTAATTAAATAATTTTATTTAATTATTTCAAAATTCTTTTTGAAACTAGTCAACTCAAGTCAACCGTGGTTAAGTCTGGTTAACTTTTCGTCAAAATTGATCTTTGCGTATATGAATATGAGCAAATGTGAGTATGAATTGCAGTAACAATTCGATGCAAATTCTCATTCAACCTTTCAAAATGAAGAAATGAGGTTCTCTTAAATACAATTTCTTGGAATTCATCAATGGTTGAGATCGATTTCAATCAACGGTCAGGATTAAAGGTGAAGTTCAGTCATAAAGGAAGATTTCTAAATTAAAGGGAGTTAATAGATTTTATTTGAGTAAAATAAAAAGTTAACTAATTCAATTTGAGTAGAAAGGAGAATTAACTCATTTAACTCATTTTTTATCAATAGTGAACTGAAAATTTCCCTTTTTGAACTGAAGAGAGATTTTGTTCAGATATTTAATTTAATAAAATGAGATATGCTCTCACAAATACTTTTTCTATTTAATTAAATAATCTTTAATTAATTAGAGATACTTATCTTATTTAATTAAATAATTTCATTTAATTAATTAGGAATGGCTTCAAATTTAATTAAATAAATTTGTTTAATTAATTAGAAGTAAGTACTCCATTTGATTAAATAATTTCTTTTAATTATTTCAAAAAAAATTTTGAAACTAGTCAACTCAAGTCAACTGTGGTTAAATCTGGTCAACTTTTGGTGAAACTAGATTTTTGCGTATGTGAATATGAGCAAATGTGAGTATGAATTCCAGCAACAATTCGATGCAAATTCTCATTCAACCTTTCAAAATAAAGAGATGAGGGTCTCTTAAATAGACTTTTTTGGAATTCATTAACGATTGAGATCGATTTCAATCAATGGTCAGGATAAAAGGTGAAGTTCAGTTATAAAGGGAGATTTTCAAATTAAAAAGAGTTAACAGACTTAATTTGAGTAAAATAAGGAGTTAACTGATTCAATTTAAGTAGAAAAAGGAGTTAACTAATTTAACTCATTTTTTATCAATAGTGAACTGAAAATTTTCCTTTTTGAACTGAAGAGAGATTTTGTTGAGATATTTAATTTAATAAAATGAGATATGCTCTCATAATTACTTTTTCTATTTAATTAAATAATCTTTAATTAATTAGAGAAACTTTTCTTATTTAATTAAATAACTCCATTTAATTAATTAGGGTTGGCTTCTCATTTAATTAAATAACTTTGTTTAATTAATTAGGAGTAAGTACTCGATTTAATTAAATAATTTCATTTAATTATTTCAAAATTCTTTTCGAAACTAGTCAACTCAACTCAACCGTGGTGAAATCTACTCAACTTTTGGTCAAACTTAATCTTTTCATATGTGAATATGAGCAAATATGAGTATGAATTCTAGCAACAATTCGATGCAAATTCTTATTCAACTTTTCAAAATGAAGAGATGAGGGTCTCTTAAATAGACTTTCTTGGAATTCATCAACGGTTGAGATCGATTTCAATCAACGGTCAGGATTCAAAATGAAGTTCAGTCATGAAGGGAGATTTCCAAATTAAAGGGAGTTAAGAAATTTAGTTTGAGTAAAATAACGAGTTAACTGATTCGATTTGAGTAGAAAATAGAGTTAACTAATTTAACTCATTTTTTATTAATAGCGAACTAAAAATTTCTCTTTTTGAACTGAAGAGAGATTTTGTTGAGATATTTAATTTAATAAAATGAGATATGCTCTCATAATTGCTTTTTCTATTTAATTAAATAATCTGTAATTAATTAGAGACACTTTTCTTATTTAACTAAATAACTTCATTTAATTAATGAGGAATGGCTTCTCATTTAATTAAATTACTTTGTTTAATTAATTAGAAGTAAGTACTCCATTTAATTAAATAATTTCGTTTAATTATTTCAAAACTCTTTTTGAAACTAGTCAACTCAAGTCAACCGTGGTTAAATATAGTCAACTTTTGGTCAAACTTGATCTTTGCGTATGTGAATATGAGCAAATGTGAGTACGAATTTTAGCAACAATTCGATGCAAATTCTCATTCAACCTTTCAAAATGAAGAGATGAGGGTCTCTTAAATAGATTTTCCTGCAATTCATCAATGGTTGAGATCGATTTTAATCAACGGTCAGGATTAAAAGTGAATTTAATTTATAAAAGAAGATTTTTAAATTAAAGAGAGTTAACAGATTTAATTGGAGTCAAATAAAGAGTTAACTGATTCAATTTGAGTTGAAAAAAGAGTCAACTGATTTAACTCATTTTTTATCAATAGTGAACTAGAAATTTCTCTTTTTGAACTAAAGAGAGATTTTGTTGAGATATTTAGTTTAATAAAATGAGATATGCTCTCATAATTACTTTTTCTATTTAATTAAATAATCTTTAATTAATTAGAGACACTTTTTTTATTTAATTAAATAACTTCATTTAATTAATTAGGAATGACTTCTCATTTAATTAAATAATTTTGTTTAATTAATTCGAAGTAAGTACTCCATTTAATTAAATAATTTATTTTAGTTATTTTAAAACTCTTTTCGAAACTAGTCAACTAAAGTCAACCGTGGTTAAATCTGGTCAACTTTTGGTAAAACTTGATTTTTGCGTATGTGAATATGAAAAAATGTGAGTTTGAATTCCAGCAACAATTCGATGCAAATTCTCATTCAACCTTTCAAAATGAAGAGATGAGGGTTTCTTAAATAGACTTTTCTGGAATTCATTAACGATTAAGATCAATTTCAATCAATGGCAAGGATTAAAGGTGAAGTTCAGTCATAAAAGGAGATTTTCAAATTAAAGGGAGTTAACAGATTTAATTTGAGTAAAATAAGGAGTTAACTGATTCAATTTGAGTAGAAAAAGGAGTTAACTAATTTAACTCATTTTTAATCAATAGTGAACTGAAAATTTCTCTTTTTGAACTAAAGAGAGATTTTGTTGAGATATTTAATTTAATAAAATGAGATATGCTCTCATAATTACTTTTTCTATTTAATTAAATAATCTTTAATTAATTAGAGACACTTTTCTTATTTAATTAAATAACTTCATTTAATTAATTAGGAATGACTTCTTATTTAATTAAATAACTTTGTTTAATTAATTATAAGTAAATACTCCATTTAATTAAATAATTTTGTTTAATTATTTTTTTAAAAATTTTGAAACTAGTCAACTCAAGTCAACCATGGTTAAATCTGGTCAACTTTTGGTCAAACTTGATCTTTGCGTATGTGAATATGAGCAAATCTGAGTATAAATTCCAACAACAATTCTATGCAAATTCTCATACAACCTTTCAAAATGAAGAGATGAAGGTCTCTTAAATAGACTTTCTTGGAATTCATTAACGGTTGAGATCGATATCAATCAACGGTTAGGATTAAAGGTGAAGTTCAGTCATAAAGAGAGATTTCCAAATTAAAGGGAGTTAATAGATTTAATTTGAGTAAAATAAGGAGTTAACTAGATTCAATTTGAGTAGAAAAATGAGTTAACTGATTTAACTCATTTTTTATCAATAGTGAATTAGAAATTTCCGTTTTTGAACTGAAGAGAAATTTTATTGAGATATTTAATTTAATAAAATGAGATATGCTCTCATAATTACTTTTTCTATTTAATTATATAATTTTTAACTAATTAGAGAGACTTTTTTTATTTAATTAAATAACTTCATTTAATTAATTAGGAATGGTTTCTCATTTAATTAAATAAGTTTTTTTAATTAATTAGAAGTAAGTACTCCATTTAATTAAATAATTTCGTTTAATTATTTCAAAATTCTTTCTGAAACTAGTCAACTCAAGTCAATTGTGGTTAAATGTAGTCAACTTTTTGTCAAACTTGATCTATGCGTATGTGAATATGAGCAAATGTGAGTATGAATTCTAGCAACAATTCGATGCAAATTCTCATTCAACCTTTCAAAATGAAGAGATGAGGGTCTCTTAAATAGACTTTCCTAAAATTCATTAACGGTTGAGATCGATTTCAATCAACGGTCAGGATTAAAGGTGAAGTTCAATCACAAAAGGAGATTTCCAAATTGAAGGGAGTTAATAGATTTAATTTGAGTAAAATAAAGAGTTAACTGATTCAATTTGAGTAGAAAGAGGAGTTAACTGATTTAACTCATTTTTTACCAACAGTGAACTAGAAATTTTCTTTTTGGAACTGAAGAGAGATTTTGTTAAGATAATGTGATAGGGTACGCTCATCCTAGCAATTCAGGGAAGTGGATACTCGGTACCTACAACCTGCATAAAAACCATGCATGTACAAACACAATATATACTAAACTAAACAGACAATGGTAGGAAGTGGTGCATCGTGTAGATCCCGACTAGTAGGTGACTATGACTCCCTTCTTTAACCACATCAGACATGCCATACAAAAGCAAATACGCAAGGCAAACACGCACACCATACACATGCAAGTATGGGGTAAGTATCCATAAGAAAGCACATATGATAATAAATCATCTTACTAATCATCATTAATAAATGAAAGCAATGTAACAATCATCATCAATAATTGTGAACACTAAAAATAATCATCATACATACATGAAATGTAGATTACCAAGTAATCTCATCATGTTTTAACTAAATCCATAGCACAATATTTAATAGTCTCAAAAAAATGCTGCTAACCAACAACATAAAACTAGCTCTAAAAGAGTTCATCAACGATAACAAAATGTGAACCAGGGGCAGGCACTACACCATTTAATTAAATAATTTTATTTAATTATTTCAAATTTTTTTTCGAAACTAGTCAACTCAACTCAACCGTGGTTAAATCTAGTCAACTTTTGGTCAAACTTGATCTTTGCGTATGTGAATATGATCAAATGTGAGTATGAATTCCAGCATTAATTCGATGCAAATTCTCATTCAACCTTTCAAAATGAAGAGATGAGGCTCTCTTAAATAGACTTTCCTAGAATTCATGAACAGTTGAAATCGATTTCAATCAACGGTCAGGATTAAAGGTGAATTTCAGTCATAAAGGGAGATTTCCAAATTAAAAAGAGTTAACAGATTTAATTTGAGTAAAATAAGGAGTTAACTGATTCAATTTGAGTAGAAAAAGGAGTCAACTAATTTAACTCATTTTTTATCAATAGTGAACTGAAAATTTTCCATTTTGAATTGAAGAGAGATTTTGTTGAGATATTTAATTTAATAAAATGAGATATGCTCTCATAATTACTTTTTCTATTTAATTAAATAATCTTTAATTAATGAAAGACACTTTTCTTATTTAATTAAATAACTTCATTTAATCAATTAGGAATGGCTTCTTATTTAATTAAATAACTTTTTTTAATTAATTAGAAGTAAGTACTCCATTTAATTAAATAATTTTGTATAATTATTTCAAAATCTTTTTCGAAACTAGTCAACTCAAGTTAACCGTGGTTAAATCTGGTGAACTTTTGGTCAAACTTGATCTTTGCGTATGTGAATATGAGCAAATGTGAGTATGAGTTTCAGCAACAATTCGATGCAAATTCTCATTCAACCTTTCAAAATGAAGAGATGAGACTCTCTTAAATAGACTTTTCTGGAATTCATGAACAATTGAGATCGATTTCAATCAACGGTTAGGATTAAAGGTGAAGTTCAGTCATAAAGGGAGATTTCCAAATTAAAAAGAGTTAACAAATTTAATATGAGTAAAATAAGGAGTTAACTGATTCAATTTGAGTAGAAAAAGGAGTTAACTCATTTAACTCATTTTTTATCAATAGTGAACTGGAAATTTCCCTTTTTGAACTGAAGAGAGATTTTGTTGAGATATTTAATTTAATAAAATGAGATATGCTCTCATAATTTCTTTTTGTATTTAATTAAATAATCTTTAATTAATTACAGACACTTTTCTTATTTAATTAAATAACTTCATTTAATTAATTAGGAATGGCTTCTCATTTAATTAAATAATTTTGTTTAATTAATTAGAAGTATGTACTCCATTTAATTAAATAATTTCGTTTAATTATTTCAAAATTCTTTTTGAAACTAGTCAACTCAAGTCAACCGTGGTTAAATCTGGTCAACTTTTGGTCAAACTTGATCTTTGCGTATGTGAATATGAGTGAATGTGAGTATGAATTCTACCAACAATTCGATGCAAATTCTCATTCAACCTTTCAAAATGAAGAGATGAGGGTCTCTTAAATAGACTTTCCTGAAATTCATCAATGGTTGAGATCAATTTCAATCAACGGTCAGGATTAAAGGTGAAGTTCAGTCATAAAGGGAGATTTCCAAATTAAAGGGAGTTAACAGATTTAATCTGAGTAAAATAAGGAGTTAACTGATTGAATTTGAGTAGAAAAAGGAGTTAACTAATTTAACTCATTTTTGATTAATACTGAACTGAAAATTTCTCTTTTTGAATTGAAGAGAGATTTTGTTGAGATATTTAATATAATAAAATGAGATATGCTCTCATAATTTCTTTTTTCTATTTAATTAAATAATCTTTAATTAAATCAAGACACTTTTCTTATTTAGTTAAATAACTTCATTTAATTAATTAGGAATGGCTTCTCATTTAATTAAATAACTTTGTTTAATTAATTAGAAGTAAGTACTCCATTTAATTAAATAATTTCGTTTAATTATTTCAAATTTTTTTTTGAAACTAGTCAACTCAAGTCAACCGTGGTTAAATCTGGTCAACTTTTGGTCAAACTGCATCTTTGCGTATGTGAATATGAGCAAATGTGAGTATGAACTCTAGCAACAATTCGATGCAAATTCTCATTCAACCTTTCAATATGAAGAGACGAGGGTCTCTTAAATAGACTTTCTTGGAATTCATCAATGGTTGAAATCGATTTCAATCAACGATCAGGATTAAATGTGAAGTTCAGTCATAAAGCGAGATTTTCAAATTAAAGGGAGTTAACAGATTTAATTTGAGTAAAATAAAGAGTTAACTGATTCACACTAGTGCATTTGAGGTCATTTTGCGACCAAAAATTGCGACCAAGTTTTTTAAATGAGTTGCTTGGTTGCGTTATAAAGCAAATTTTTGTTTTTTCTTAATAACTAGCCCGTGTTGGTCGCAATTGCAATCAATTGTTTTGGTCGAAATTGAGACACACAAGAAAGCATAAAACAAAAAAGAAAAAGGGCAAAACATTTCATTTGGCTTTTGCGTGAGGTTCATTTGGCTTTGGCGCGAGCGAGGGTCTCCATCAACATTGGCTCTGCGACAGATCCTTTTCATCTGGCTTTGGCGCGAGGGTCTCCATCAACATTGGCGCAAGGGTCATCAACATTGGCACGAGGGTCTCCATCTACATTAGTGCAAGGGCACGTCTTGGCGCGAGGGCACGTCTGATCTGTTGCATTTGATTGTAGAAATTTTGAGGGCACGTCTGAAATTTTGAGGAGTTCCATGTGATTCCATTAGACTAATTTATGAAAACCATTGCAATGTGCCTTTAAAATAATGTATTGGGTGCATTTCATTTCTATTTCCATTTGAAATTGCTTTCAAACAGTCTACTGCATTATGCTTTGACATCAGTTGATGGGTTTATGATAGTTTGAACGAAGATTACTGATCTGGCCCCCCATTAGCGATAGTTGGGTAGGTTAGGTTGGTTTCAACCAATCTGTTTCCCAGGGTTAGCAATAATCAGTTTAGGGGCCTTCCCCTAGTGAATAGTAGGGCATTCAGGCCCGCCCAGGTGGGTGGTGGCGCCTTTTTTTTGCTGATTCGCCTGGAGGTGGGAATAATTGATGCGCTTACGTGCATTCATATTAATTGGTTATTGTATAAAATTAAAGTTGGCTTAATGTTTTGATTTGTATAGGCATAACATTCCACTTATTCTCATTTGTGAAGGAACTCCAACCGATCACAATGCCATTTTTATCACTAACCATTTATATCAGATAGTGATAAAAATGGTCAGTGGGTCATTCAGAACAGCGACTTTTCAAAGAAACAACTTTTATCTCTGAATTTTTGATATTTTACTTGAATTAGATGGTTTCATAGGCATTTATAGGAAGCCAAACAACATTACATAAATATTTGAAGAGATCGCTTCTCATAGTATTGGGGAACAAATGAGTTGGGTGGCAGGCCACAACACTCATAGTTGAATGCCATTTACACCGCACATCTTTTTCCAAATCTTTTATTCAACAAGACCACATCACACACCATAATAAAAATGGACCTTCTTGAAACTTATTCAATATCTCAATTATATAGCCCATGCAAGACATCGTTTAACATCACAGTCAAAATGGTCATCATGTGGTCAATCTTTCAACTTATTACCGTATACTACGGGTATGTCTATTGAGGGAATGATTGGAAAATTGCACAGAAAAATGTAAAAAATTGTATAAAACATGGGTGAATACATAAATCTTAAAATGGTGAAACTAAGGGTAGAGATTTTAGGGAGTGACATGATTAGCTTCCAACATAGATCAGATTACATAATTAGGGATAAGGATTGTAGCCTGTAACTCTTTTTTGGGGCATCCTTTTTATGATATGCAGTGTATCATCTCATTAGATTCTTCACACATACTATGCAACTTTCCACAAACTGCCTATTTGGATTATGTTCATGATCTCAACTATTAGGGGAAACTTTGCACACTCTGTCTTCTCTCGACTGTGTAGGGTTCTAGAATTTTGAACACTTTTGATCTTCTTACGGCTTAAAGAGCCTTATCTTTATCAGGTCTTCTTCCTTTGAAATGGATGTCGTCTGAATTGACACTGAGTTTCTTATCAAATGCAATTGGCTACTTTGCATAATTCACACTAATAGAAACAGCAATACCAACTACTTGTTACTCTGCAAGGAAAAAGTGAGCATCTTCTGCACCCCTTTCACAACTTTCATGCAATCTTTTGTGTTTGTTACAAAGTGCACTCCACATTTAATGATTCGTCTTGATAGAAGTCCTCTCCTTGGAAAAAAACAAGCTTTTTCATTCTTGAATAGGGCTTGACTACTATTCTATTTATCCCAGGAATGCCATGTAAAACTCTCTGCCATATACTGACATATTCAGGCTATATTGTATTTTTTAATGGATTTCTACCAAGTCACTACTTTAAGAATATGCTCTCTTTCATCAAGATTACTTTCTAGGATAGTTACTAAACTTTTTATGTCAATACTTTAGTTAGAAATATGCTTTCTTGTTCAGCAACACAAAATCTACCTTGTCTTCATAATTTTTATTATAGTAATATTTACTTTAATATATTTTTATTAATATTTACCACAATGTCAATTAATATTTACTTTAATATATTTTTATTATAGTAATATATTATAAGAAAAAATTAAATCTTTACAAAAAAAAAATTAATACCAAAATATTTCTTATGAAAAAGATATAGGCTAGTGTAAATGTAAAAAAAATTAACTAATTTTTTCATATGTTAAAACTAGCACATATGTGAATTTAAAATATTTATTTATATAATCTATTAATATTTTCTTTAAAATTTATCTCGACTCCAAGGAAAAAGCTAAGGAGTGAGCAAACATAAATTTGAGTGGTAAATGGATCCACCTAGGATTCTATTGGAAGCCAAAGTGGATGCCCGTATTGCTGTTCTTTTTACTAAAATAGATTCAAAATTCATAAGCTTGTATTAGATAAAAGGGAAAACTTTATACAAATTGTCAAAAACCTGTGACTGTCAAATACAGGGCCTTTGATCATTTCTGCCATAAACATTCAATAGAAAAATCTCTTGTCCATAAGTTTTGGCTTCCTCACACTTACAAACACCTCAATTCTAATTTATATATCTGAATTAAGAATCATGAAAATTAATTATAGTTGATAAATTTTTTCTACTTATGAGATCTATATAATTCTAATGATGGGTGTGATTTCAAAAATTGACAAAAGCAATTTGAGACAATCAAATTGAATTGTAAATTTTTCATCTTGGAAATCTTAGATTTGAATCTATTGAAACTTAATACATAATAACAAAAACATTTATAACAAAATCTACCTGAGCTTTGAAGACAAGTGGTTTATAGTAAACTGACAAATCCTCAAAATTGAGTATAGAAAGACTTTCAGGCCACTCTCCAGACAGAATCTCTTCCACAATCTCAATCCTCTCCTCTCTTTCCACTTCCACACTTTTACTTGAACTCACATTGAATGCATACCTCACCTGACCTCTTGATTGCCTTCTCTTCCTTTCACACTGAGATACTTGTGTTGGTAATAATGGTAGTGCAGCAAATGCTACACACTTCAATTTCACTGCATTTACCAAAGACATTGGTTGTTCCTCTCTAATTTATTATACTCAATTCAATATCTCTTGCATTTTGAAATTTATATAGAAAATTAAATGGGCCATACTGAAATAAATAAAAGCTAAATGGTTTCAAAATTCAGCTTCATTTCATGCAGATATACATTGACTCTTATCTTATATGTGGGTCCATTTTAAGACACATGTCTATACATTGGCAAAGATTTGGAATGCCTTGGCACATTCCTCTGAATTATTGTGGAGTGGATAAGATGGACTAAGCTATTGAAAGAGATTGATGGTAAATTTTGTGGACTCTGATTTGCATGAAACAACTGCGTATTACAAGTGGCTTCTACAATGGAGGACAAACTGTTTTTGACTCTTGTAAAACAACTGGCTTCTATCATGGAAAGTGGGGAAGCTAAATTTTAGGGGCTTCAAATGAAGCCAAATCTTTGAATGAAGGTCCCAAGGGGCTTCACTCGAAGCCTCCATGCTGATATTGGTGTGGGGGCTTTGAATGAATATTAGGGCTTCATTCAAATCTGACATGCAGACCTCGTTCATACTCCTAATAACAGATCGAAAAAGCTTTTAAATCCAACATTTTTTCTTTTTTGTCCCATGGTTTCATGTATGAGTTGGTGGACTAGGGCATTAAGAGGGAAGTCAGTAACATCATACCTTGCATCAGCATCTCTGTCTATGGTGCAGGAGCACCTAACTCTTATGAAGTACAACTCAGCAACTGTTTGACAAGCTTTAATAGTTGACATGTAATGGGTGATTGGTGTCAGGCTACTGCGTATGCATTAATCCCGGTATTGAATGCAAAAGAAACTGTGAATTCACTAAATAGGGTCAAACTTATTTTTGTTGATTTAATAGATTTGATTTGAGAATAATGGTCTAATGATTTGAGAGAAAGAGTTGAGAGGCAGATGGAGAGACAGATAATACAAGTGATAGAAAGACTCCTAGATAATATTCTTGAGGACAATGTGTATTATAGTCCTTACCATTTTTTCCTTTGATCTACCAAAAGGATGGTGGCGTCCTGCAAATGGCATGGCTCTTTCTACCACTTGTATTATCTCTCTCTCCATCTGTCTGTCCATTCTTTCTCTCAGATCATCTGACCAACATTCCCAAATCAAATCTTGACCCTATTTAGTGGATTCACAACATAAACTTCAAATGCTTCTCCTGTCAAATATGTAGATTTCACAATAGCTAAGAAACATAATTGTAGGCATCATGGTCACATTTTTTTGGAAATGTAATTGGTTTGTGTACCCAATCAATGCAAAGCAACTTCCACACCTTCAATTCCAAGTCGAATTCATCTGTAAGAATGATCGCTTGGCAATAGTTGTTGAATACATCTGTAGCTCATTAATACAAGGTCCTCCAACAAATGTATTCAACAACTATTGGCAAGCGATCATTCCTAGCTCATGAATACAAGGTCCTCCAACAAATCTATTTAACAGATATTGGCAAGTGATCATTCCTAGCTACTTTTGTTTTCTAAGGTTTGTCTCAATCCCAATAGGTTGTAGTTTCATTTTCTAGATGCACTTCATTTCTTGGGTATACAACTCAATTACATTGATTCCAAAAAAATGTGACCATGATGCTTACAATTATATTTCTTAGTTGTTGTGTCCTAAGATCCCTTATGACCCTTTACGACCGTTTACGATCACTAAGAATAAATCTTAGAGCCCTTAAAATGTCATAAAGGGTCATAAGAGACTCCTAGGAGGGGCCATGATGAGCTTCCACCTTCACGTGGTTGGCCCTGTTAAGTAGAGAATGCTATAGTTTTCACAAAACAAAGAGAATCTTAATAATTTAAGGTCTTAGTCCATAGACAAATTAAATTAGACTTATTATCCAAAACACATAAAAAACATGCACATAAACCTGGTATGCACTAAATAGAGATAGTTGGAAGAGAATTAAAAAAAAGATTAAGGATTATGTTATTTTAAGAAATATTTAAATAACAATTATAAATTGAGTTAAATCAATAAGTATTTTTTTCTACCTTTTCCAATATAAATTTAAATATTGAATGGTCTCTTCTTTATATCTTAATCCTTCAATACTCATAACTCTTTATTGCATTCATTTTGATCATTCACTAAACTTAATTAAATTATAATTATATTACATGTTATTTTAATTTTTTATATTTTTACTTTTTATTTTTATTATTGAATGTCATGTCAAAAAGGGGACATTATAGTGAGATGCATTACAATATAGCAAAATAACAAGAATATTATTGAAACAAACTGATACAACATTCAGATTATAAAATCAGATTGCTGCAACAACACAAATTAACCTAACAGAAAGCATAGAATACCATTCCCACAATGACCGAACATTTACCCACTAAAATACACCTCTTCTAAATAATGTAAGATGCTGATAACAAGTTGATACTACCATCATACATGTCAAATTAGACTGATACACACTAAAAGCCACCCTAATCAATTGTAGCTAACATCTAGATGCACACTTATAATTGATGTCAATTAGAATACTAAAGGTCTGGAATAGAGCATAGTGGCTGCTGATACAGCAGGTACAAACTCGTAGAAAGCTCACCAGATTCGCCAAAGTCTACATAACTAAGACTTAGCATCAAAGGTTCTCCTTAGGCACCTCAAAACCACCAAATATTGGCCCCAAAATAGGAGCCCTTCATCTTCAAGCTCTCACATACTTGCTCCACTTAGTACAGCACCCCATAAAGGTCATCTATTCACTTTCAACTTGGATAGCCTACAATATGGTCTTTGTATACAATTCATTTTTTGTCGTTTCATTATATGGTTTGAACAAGTGTGGAAAAAAATCAGATTTTTATTATGAATTTTCTACTCACCAATCTATGTTAAACTAATCAGCAAGGTCACTTTCCTAATACTTTATGAACTGGATGCTATTCGCAAGGTCAGTTTCCTAACACTCACTATAGTACTTGCTATTCAATTGAGATAGACACGGCTCATTAGTTTGTTTGTATTCTCTTTGGATTTTGTTAAAGAAGACAGCTAAATGCTATATGGTGAACTAAAAGTTCTGTGGTGTCAATAGGCTTGTGCATTTCTTGAGCCAAATTACCAGCCCCAGTGACATTTGTTGTTGTTCAAAAGCGGCACCATACTAGACTATTTGCAAGCAACCATGCAGTTAGGCATTCTATAGATAGACTTGGGAACATCTTGCCAAGTCTTCAGTACATAATAAAGCAACTGAATTTCATAAATTGTTTTTTTGATAGTTGATTTGTTTAAATATTGCCCATCAAGAATTAATTAGTACATCTCATCTTTTTTTTGCACAGGAGCTTGCAGTTCTGAAGAATCTGATAGCAAAGAATTTGAAGAAGATATTGTAGTAAAGGTATATTTGGTGTTCTTTTTTAAGTGAAAATGTGATTGGAAATTTTGTATATTGTCATATTTCACTTGCAGAAAGGTCAAATTATAAATAGAGGTGAACTTGTATGGATTTAAGTTTCTTCTTCATTATTTATAATGCTCTTGATTCCTCCTTTGTAGCTGTAAAAATACTTGTTTATTTTCACCTTTCCAGATACCCTTTACCAGGTTCTTCAAGATTCCAAAATATCTTGGGCTGACCCCACTCCAGCATGTCCTAACTCCTACTTGGTTCAGAGACCATACTCCTTTTTATATGTGTCTTCCTCTTACTACTCCATCTGCAGGTTGCAAACAAATCATCCTTCTTCCACCAAGTCATTCCATTCAAGAAAGACCATGTCTGACGATATCAACACACAAAAAAATAGGGAGGCAATTGCTAGACTGCGGTCTAACTTAAAAAGAAAAGGTGATGGAAAATGTTATTGTCCTTGCAAAATGTGTAAGGGATTAAAGACTTGAAGATATCTAATCACAAAATCTAAGCAACATTGTAGGAAACATGGTCACATTAAAGGGGGAAACGAGTATCGCCCATTGGTATGTATTTTAATAGTTCATAAATTACATGAGACATGATTTGATGATGACATCATGGTCATGGTTAATATAAGGTAATCATTTTCATATAGGTCAACATCCCTGAGTTTCATGTTATGGACCATGACAATTCAGAGAATGCGGATTTCCAAACGAGGGAACATGGAGTTGTGAATACTGAAGTAGAAGGTAATGATACCATGGAAGAAGATCAGGATGATGAAGATCACGATGATCAAAATGATCACAATGATCAAGATGATAATGATGATGATGATGATGCTGATGATGATGCAGAGTTTGATGTACCTTTACTTGAGAAGGCAGAGCAGCCCCTATATGAAGGCTCCAAAACAACTCTTCTTGCCGCTGTATTGATATTGGTGAACTTGAAGGTAATGAATGGTTTATCCAATGTAGAAATGACACGTATGTTAAGGTATGCCATCTTCTTTAATTATTTTACTCATAGTTCCCTTACAATTAACATTGGGTTCGTGTAGCAATTAATATTCTTTAAATTAAGAAATTATATTTTTGGTCATAGGTCGATAGGTGAGTGTTTGTTACCACCATCAAACATTCTACCTCGCTCATACCGAGAATTATCTGCCATCATGAAAGATATTGGAATGGGGTATCAAACAATAGATGCATGTCCGAACGATCATATTATATATTATAAACATCATGAATTTGCAACACAATGCCCTACTTATCATATCAGTAGATATCAATCAGATCGATTAACAAAAAAGGTGCCTCGCAAGGTTGTTCGGCATATTCCCATTATTCCACGTCTGCAACGATTATTCAAGTTCCATAGCTTGGCACAATTTATGGATTACCATGCACACAATAGAAGTCAAGATGACATTATGCGAATGCTTGCAGATGGTTCAACATTTAAGGAAATACAAAAAAAATGGCCACACTTTAAAGAAGAACCTCGTAATCTCAAGCTTTCATTGGCAGCAGATGGTGTCAATCCTTATGGAGAGATGATATCTACTTACTCAGTGTGGCCTGTTTTTGTTATCAACAATAACATACCTCCTTGGTTGTCCATAAAGAGAGAGCACATAATGTTGACACTGATTGTTCCAGGTATTTTTTGATTTAGTGGTCATCTAAATTAATTTATTATTACTAATCCATCAAATGGTCAAAATAATTATGTAATGTTTTTGCTCATTCAACTAGGTAAGTACCAAGTCAAAGATATCAACGTATATATTGAACCCCTTATCGATGAGTTGGTGGTGTTATGGAATGGGGTTACTATGTATGACATTTGTAGACTAATAGGACAAAGACAATTTCAATTTCATGCAATTCTTGTATGGACAATACACGATGTCCCTGGGCTAACACATTTTTGTGGTATGTTCTCTTCTTGACACCTCTTTTTTGGTATGTCAAAGTTAACACATTTAATCCAATTATACACGGTCTTGTAGGTCTTCAGACAAAGGGTAAATTTGCATGTCCAGTTTGTGGTCCAAAGACGAAATCCCGTCATTCAAAAAGTTTAAGAAAGCAGGTGCTTGATGAGAATAGACACTTTCTGCACAGAAATCATAAGTACCGAATTACCAAAAAACATCTTTTCAATGGTCTAGAAGAGACTACATCAAAGCCACAGAGAATGACACCTCGCTTATGGAAGTTCGCATATAATAAAATAAATCATCGAGGTAATGTCATTCCATTGATGCTTTTTGTTTCAAATTTATATTTTGATATTGTGTTTTGTTTACTGATGATGTGATTGATGGTTGTGAAGGTCGTCAAGACATCAATGTCCAACTTCCAAAATGACTAAAAATTTATCCTACACAATTTACTAGGTTGCTGTACTACGAGAAACTCCCAATTGTGCATTTGTTTGATCCTATGCATATTGGAAAGAATGTAGCAGAGACATTATGGAAAATCTTGGATGGAAGGCATGACAAAGATCAAATTGTCAAAACTTGTAGTGACATTGAAGAATCCAACCATGCAATGAAAAATGGTATTCGACCAAATAACAATGGAGACCAGATTGATACAAGTGCCCTTAGTTGGTTATTATCAGAGCAACAGAGCAATGCTATAAAAGAAGTCATAAAAAAAATACGATTTCCCACAGGGTTTGCTGCAAACATAAACAATGTCATATCAAATAAAAGTGAATTTGGGCCAGGGTTGAAAACACACGATTGGCATACATTTATTAAGGTAATTCATGTTATTTTGTATTCACTATATATTTATATACTGCATGTAGTTTCAATTGCATTCTTTTATAAAATATTGACAAGATCATTTTACAAATATTGCAGTAGGTTCTACCTCTATCTCTCCCACACCACTTTGCCAACAATGTCAAATAGGCTATAAATGATCTTGGAAAATACATGATGTCATGCCCAAAAATATAAGGACAAAAACACACACAAATTTTTTTTTGTTAGTAAGGTCGACAAAGGTTCAGATGGTTAACTATAATGGAATTAACTGATCAAGTAGTTTTGAAGCTCAGAACAACTACAGAGTATAAGAGGATAGAAGCAAGTTCAAATAATTTTAGAGGAGTGACAACTTGGTTAGATTCATAACATAAAATAGATGTTGGATGAACTTAATTTTATTAGTAACTTAATTATTTAATTCAGACGACGAATTCATTTAACATTAAGTGGCTCTAAAAACTCCAGTAAGTCAATGAAATTTAACTATACTACCATGCTAACTATGCTTACTACATTCATCAAAATCTAACTAGCCTGAAGCAACATGCCATAGAGATGACATTATTGGCGATGATACTATCTACATTTGAGTTTTACAATTCTCCCCAAACACACCTATGACAATGTTGTTCATTGATTTATCCTTTTGGGCTTAAAATTGAGGACTGGAATTAATTCAATAATTCTATAAGTTAAATCTAAACTCTAAAATAACTATTGCAAGATTGAAGTTCAGCATTAATAGGATCCACATAAAAAAATCAATCTAACAAGCTCACCATAGTATTTAACTAATTAATAAAACATCAAAGTTATTCAAATTAAGGTATTCCAATTTCCAATTAAAACTTTTAAAATAAACTAATTTAACATTAATATCATTTCTTAACAATAATAACAACTAGCCTTAATTTTAAACTAACATACATCTCAAACTAACTAAACATAAATATTAACTCGAACGAACTATGACTACTAAAACAAATTAGCTTAGATTAAATTTTAAACTATCATAATTTACTACTAAAGATATATCAAAGTTAAATCAAATTATATTTCGATTAATACTAGTCTAACTAACTAAATTTAAAATAAACTCAAACTATATTAAAGATATCTATTAACTAAGATAGGATTTAACTAGATTAATTACTAATTACAACACCAATTTCTAACATCTCTAAATCAAATGCTAACATAAATTTAAATCTAATATTCACTAAGTATAAACAACCTAACTCTATTTAATATAAACTAACAACTAACAATAACAAGATTAACATACTAACACACCTACTAACCTAAACCCAAACCTAACCCAAGCTACGCCGCCCACCCTAGGCCGATTCCTTGCGGGGTCCAAGCCTGCGCGTGGCAAGTCTGTTCCTGCCGTCCTGCATGGAAAGGACGTTGTGCAGGGACGTCCTGCATGGGGGAGAGGAGAAGACAGCGACAGGGGAGGACGTACATCCCTCCTGTCAATGTCACTTCAATCGCCCATCCTCATGAACGAGGTCAGCGCCAGCGTGGAGGAGAGGGAAATGGGGGGGATGGTGGTTGAGTTCCCATCCTCCCCTTAAATACTATGCTATTTAAAAAAACATTTTTAATTAAGAACACTATCTTTTCCATCTTCAAGAGATCCGACCCTTGTACTTGCTGACAGGTGGTTGGAGAGTGTTATATTATATATAAATTTTTAATTCGCCCATGATTCGACTTGTATCATGAGTTTCAAAGAATTAAATGCCAAAAGTTTTATAGTTGAGGTGAAGAATTTAAAAGTATAGTATATATATCTTTAGGTGTTATATATATATTAAATTTTGCAGAAGTCATTTTATTTAATGCATTAACAATGTTTTTTTTTTTTGATTTACAATTCAAGGAAGAATATCTTAGGGAATATTCTCTGTGTCACAAAAGTGAAAAATAAGTTGTTCCATACATTTTCCAAAGAGGTCTTTTAAGCCTGGAGATGCAATTTTTTTTTTTGAAGCCAATTTGACTAAGTGTTGCCAAGATATGGATTTATTAAAGAGGAACAACATAGGAATTTATCAATTCTATTGTCACATTGATTTCTTATCAACAAGCACATTAACAAAAGCACATAAGAATAACTTTTCTTTTGACTTTCATCTCATAATTCATGTTGCTATCTATTTATCATACCTCAAGATGCATGTTCTAATTAATTTGAACTCGATGAAATACCAAATTCTCTTAATCAATTGGTTTTGATCTAAGTGAACTTAACAAGGGATATGATCGTATATTCAGAATTCAAAAGGTGGTGAACAATTATTTCAAATTCCATTGGATTACTAATAGAGCATAACAATGAATGTATTAGTTTGGTGATCACCATGTAGTATTTCTAATCCATCAAATTGCTTAACCATATATTGAACACCCACATCTCAAATGCATTGTAATAACATAATTGAAGAACTTAGAGATCTATAATTTAGTGACAATATCTATCAACCTATTTTCTCACAACATAATGCAAAATTTGGAACCACATGAGAGCAATGCAAGGAAAATTTCTTATTCTTTTCTTTCCTCTATTATTCATCCTGGTTCAAGGCTCCATCGGGAAAGAACCAGTAAGAAAACCTGATATCTTTGCCAGTACATCAAAATTCCACTTCAATTTACATAATATTACATTTCATTGAGTTTCTTCAAGACTTTCACAAGAGGCTTTTATCAAAGATCTTCATTTCCTCAAGGGTAAACATGGGAGATATAGGGAACACCATGGAGATGACAACACAAGGAGATAAGCAAAAATGGCATACATTCCCACCTGGATGCACAATAGGTCCAACAATGAACCAATATAGGGGAAAGGTGGATTTTCTCAATGGGAGAAGTCAATCACCATACCTTCACTTAGCCCTTTTGGGGCTTAAAACTTCAAGAATTTCCATTCTTTCACAAGGCCCTTTCGAGGCTATATCCACAAGGATTTTCATTCTTTTTTTTCACATTCAAGAATTCTCAATAGCAACAAGGTATGGGATAACAAGTAGGGGCCCATACACCCTACCCTTTCTCCCTCCGCTCTCCATGAGAGGAGACTCTACACCATTGAGGTCCAACTAATGCCCTTTCCCCAAGCATGGCCACTTCTTCCCTATCCAAGGGTGAGTGTTGCCAAATACATCCCCATGAAAACTCTCTCTCAAAAAAAAAAAATCAACACACCAAGAAGGCATATGAATAACATCAAGGAAAAACAAGGTAAAATCCCTCCCAATACCACCCTCAACACAAACACAAGGAATGCATATCTACACAATATCTCCAACACGATGCAACAAGATTCAAAATATGAACACACACAAAGAACCATTCATGGAGTGTAGAACTCCTACCTTCATACAAGAGTTATGCAATGGTGGTTTGAGAAGAGCTTCCCTTTTCTTTTTTCCTTTTTTCTTCCTTCAATCTTCAAGGCTTCTTCCAAAACTAGAGGATTGGGTCACCAAAAAAAAACTAAAGCTCCCCCAAAAAGGCCTCTAAGTATGGTCCCTAACCCCACTAGGGTTCAAGTAACACAAGATGGGGGTTGGTTTTACTAACCCAAGTAAAGGACAGCCCATTTTCGAAATCAGCCTATAATAGGGTTTTTAAGAGACCCTAAGAGCCAACCTAGGAGGCTAGGGGGTTGGAAAGTACCCCCACCCATGCCCTTACCCATAGGGGTGCTTAAATTTAATGTTGTTAAGCCTTTAAGGGCTCATAAAGAATAATTAAAAGTTAGTAGCATAGTAAGATCAAATTACAACTTTTAAAGAATTACAATATAAACTTAGCACAAAATTTATCAAGAAATTTAACTCCGTTTCTTCCATTGGTCATCTTGGCTGATTTTCTTGCACACTCATTGCACACATCAGTAGGCCCAAAATCACGTGCATAATGTGAACTAACATGCTAAGGGAATTTATACATAATTTAAAGCATCTACTTCTTAATAAATAGTTGTTTATCTAATTCTACTCATATTTCTAGCCTTTCGACTTGCATAATCACATGTGTTAGCTAGCATACATTTTCTTTCATCATTATACATATTTATAAGCATTAAATAGAAAAATCAACTAACTAAAGTAAGCATCACACATCGCAAAATAGCATACAAAGTTCAGTGTATCCAATAATGTTCTGACATGTCATCATGAGTATCAAAAATAACAATGCATCATAGGTGTTGGGATGGGTCGGGGTGAGGCTTCACACATGAGGTGGTTGTCATCTAAAGAAATCAATAAAGAAGATATAAAATATTGGAAGAGAAAAATTCCTCTTCTGATGTGTGAAATGAAAAAGTGTCTACCTCCAAGTTTTTTCAATGCACAAGAACACTACCTCATACATCAAGTTGAGGAGATTGAATTGTGTGGACCTGTACCAACCAGGTCAATGTGGATGGTTGAGAGGCACTTGAAATTTTTGAAAGGCTTCATTCGCCAGAGAGCACATCCCAAGGGTTCCATGGTGGAGGGATATATGGTATACCAGACCATGGTGTACATTACTGAATATCTTCCTAAGTTTGCAGCAAACATCCATGTAGATCGTATTTGGGATCCCAACTCAATTAACAAATTCGAAGGGGAGTACTTGATGGGCAAAGGTAGATCGAGGAAAGTGAGAGGTAAATCTAAGATTTTATTGTAGTTAATTAATTCATATAAATATTCAATATAAGTTATTTTTAATTGGCGTATTTATTTGAAACAGGTGGTCGAGAGTGGGATGCATTACATTTGTATATTGTGAACAATCTTGATTGGATGACAGAATGGATTGAACGATGTCAAAAAAATGGTTGCTCATTAACATGGGAAGGTGTTGGTTCATTGGTTATAGAATCTCATCGTAATGGAAATTACAATGTTATGCTGATGGTAGTTGATCTAGTAAATGGTTTAAGAGGTGGAGAGGTACGTAGAAATTTATTAATGATCATAACTCGACGTATGTTTCGTATCAACTCACGATGCAAATAATTTACACAGACTTCAAAAATTGCAGGTCAAGCACCACAAAGCTATGTACTATCATGGCCACAAATTCCGCATAAAAAGGTTGGATGACACAAAGAAAACTTGTGATTCTGGGATAACTATAGTTTTTGAGGTCACCAATATATCATCTAGAAGTGACATACATCCTCAACAATCTCAAAATCAATACTATGGCATCTTGGATGATATAATTGAGTGTGAATTTAACACCTTCAAAGTAGTTCTATTTGTCATCAAATGGTACATGTTACGACTAAATCAAAATGATCCAGATAGAATGGTTATTCAACATGATAATGGATTTACAATGATCAATACAAGGTCATTTGAGCTAGTTGGAGATGAGCCCTATCTTCTTCTGAGCCAATGTGAGCAAGTATTTTACTTAGAGGTTCCAAATAAACAGGGTTGGTCATTTGTTGTTAGACATGATCCAAGAGGAAGGTCGATAAAGTATAATGTTATGGAAGAAGAAGATATTGAAGATGATGAAGAAGCAGATGATGAAGATCAAGATGATGGTGATGACGATGATGGTAATGGTGATGGTGATGATGATGATGATGATGGTGATGATGATGATGATGGCGATAGTGATGATGGTGATGATGATGGCGATGATGATGATGATGATGATGATGATGATGAAGAAGAAGAAGAAGATAATCAATGACTACAAACGTCGTCACCCCTTCTGTTGATGATCTTGCATTCCTTATATAAGGTAAATTTGTTCATGTTTACAATGTTGCATATTGTTCATGTTGTCTTCTAAGTTATTTGTAGCATACACGTATCATGTAATTTTTAGCAAACTTAAGATAAATTATTAACATATGCAGGAAATTTGATTATATATTTATTGTGTTCATTTCTAATGATTACAACATATGTTATTTATAGTTACCAATGTTTATGTTGTGTCTGATTATGACCCTTTTTGCAAATAGTCAATTGACTACAGGTACATCGTCACCCCTTCTGTTGACATGTTTGCGATGTTGCCTATTGTTCATGTTGTCTTCTAAGTTATTTGTAGCAAACACGTATCATGTAATTTTTAGCTAACTTAAGGTAAATGATTAACATATTCAGGAAATTTGATTACATATTTATTGTGTTCATTTCTAATGATTGCAACATAGGTTATTTATAATTACCAATGTTTATATTGTGTCTGATTGTCACCCTTTTTGCAAACAGTCAATTGACTACAGGAGATTTGACCCGTTTGGCATGGATTGTGCACAGTGACATGGATCAGTAGGTATAAGTCAATAAATAGACATAATTTTCTTATATTCTTCTTGTTTATCATTGAGCACGTATGTTATAAATAGACATTATATAATCATATAATGTATATATAGACAAAGAAGGTCCGTATAGAAATATAATTTTATAATCACTTTCAACGTACTACATTTTATATATGTCACTTTCACTTTCCATTTGATGGATTGTAGGACCCACCAAATAGGTACTTGTCAGATCTATCTACATCGAATGAGGGAAATGAGGAAATGGTAGATGAAAGCTCTACATGTAGTACGGCTAAAAGAGGGAGATCAACTAGAGGTCAAAAGAATAGAAAAAAATTTGATAAACACATGCAATTTTTCCTTCCTAATGGGGGGTCATGTTCTTATGATAATGAGACCAAAGGCGAAATCAAGGTGCCCTTTCGGTACTCACACATTGAGAAAGAATGGATACCCAATGAGCTACCTCCAATTAACATAGATTTTTGTGTTAATGAGAGGATATATCGCATTGCTCCATCCTCATTACATGGTTTGGGCCTATTTTCCATGGATGGGATAAAGGTATGTTACAACAAAGTTGTCGAATTGTTGAAGTATGTCGGTCCATGTTATAATCACAATGATTGGATGCGGATTGTTCGATATAAAAAAAGTATGAGTAGGTATGGGGTATCAGCTAATTATATACAACGGAAAGAAAATGATCAAAGTAAAAGACTTTCTATTTACATTGATGGGAGACCAAAAACAATAGGTAATATTGTAGGTTTTATAAATAGTACGCGACCTGCTTCAACTAGTAAGCAACCCAATTGCATATTTGAGGCGCATGAGGGGAATGAAGTTTTTGTTTGTGCAATAAAATCAATAAGTGCAGGGGAAGAACTGCTAATTGATTACCATTTAAATCGCATAGATACAAACAATGTTACTATCATGAGGGTTGTAAGTACTATTTACCATTTTGTTAATAAGTTTTTTTTTGCTGTCTATTGCTTTCAGTTAGCTGAATTTTTTATGTTTAATCTTTGTGACAGGATGATATGGATCCGACAGATGATAGAGGTTAGCAGGATGCTACTCCCACCCCTTCTTCAACGAGGGTAAACCTTTTTGAAATTGTACAAATTAGATAGTTGAAAAATGTTATATTATTACGTTATTTTATTTATAATTTTTGAGTTTTTATGATAGTTTTACTGATATTCCTCTCACAATTTGATGTTCAGGATAAGGGTAAAGAAGTAGCAGTGACCACCGAGCCACTAGCTATGCATTCTGATGAGGTCGATATTGCTGATACTCCCAATTTTATAAAAATGTTGAAAAAAAAATTAGGCAAATTAATTTAGAAGCAATGAAAATTTTGGATGAGGCAAATATGGAACCCAAGGAGATGAAGAAGAGGCTATCAGAATTGAAAATGCAAGCTCAGTGCTATGAAGTAAGCTCCAATGAATATTTAGTTATAACAAAAGTTCAATAAAGATTTATATTTTATAATCTTTTATATTGTGAAGTAAAATATGTAATATGTGCAAAAATACTTTATTGATGCAATTTTTTTAAAGAGTTGTAAGAAAATTTAACTACTAAATTCTTGTTATACAGGAATTTTTGGGAATTGATCCAAAATGTGGTCAAGGACAACGCAGTGAGGGCGGTAGTAGAAGAGTTTCGGCTGCCACTAGTAAAATAATCTTTTAGTTGACAAGTTAGAAGGAATTTTTTATTTCGAACATTCAAAACTTCTTAACTCTTACTTTTATTATTTCAGAATGTCTTTGCTAACAATGTATTGTTCAAGTCATCTAGTGCAGGAGACTCCTACGAGGTTGACGGATGCTCGTACGAGATTGCCGACTGCAATGTCGGCAACAAGGGGACATCCAACTAGTAAATCCTTATTTTGCTATATTTGGTTTTGTGTTAATTATGAGTTGATAATATGTACTTTAATCTTGGGATGCATCACATAGTGTATTGTTTTTTTTGTGGTAGGAGATGCACCATTTGGTACGCCGCCAAATGCGGATCATAGTACATCTATTGGTGATAATTCACCATCATGTCCTGGAGCTACCCGTGTTTCTAGCACGGGATCTATGGAGACATCATTGTTGATTGATGATAATGAATTAATGCCTTTGAAATGTCCTAAGCTTCCAGGTACTTTAAATAATTATTTTTTATATTGTAATAAGGATTTTCTTGCAAGATGTAAACATGATAGGAAGTGTTGAATGCAAGGGCTTTTGATGTGGAGTGATGCCTCATAACCTTTAGTGTGTCGTATTGTGCAAGTTGTTTAATTATTCTGGAATTCCTTTTTATTATGGGTTTGGTAGGATCATCTGAATTATCAATGACCTTTTGTCTATATTAGTAATTCTCTAGTTTAGGAATTTGGTACATTGCAATTTCATGCTTTGAGTAGAAGATACTAACTAATTTTTCTACAGAGAACCAAAAGTGGGAGTCTTCTTTCATATGATTCATTTTAATGGTTTTTACTATTAATTATCCCATGACATTTTTTGCAGGAAACGATACATTTTATAGGAGGCTTTATGACCTCACGCTGCGAAGATTCGGGCCCACCATATGTACTAGGTTGTTGTACATCATAACTGAACTAATTTTATCCCACTATTTTTTTTCATATCATTAATTGGTGCAACATTTTTCCTTTCATTCGAGTCTTTTCTTATACTAGCTATATCTAACAATTTTGTGTTTTTTCTTAAAAGGTGGAACTACCAATCTCAAAAATTAAAAGATGGGCTCATCAAAGATATAGAGCATGAGTTTGGTAGTAATATTTTTTATCGTAAGAAATTGTTACAAAAAGCTGCCAGACATCTCAAGGTTGTGAGGGACACATATAGAAAGAGCCTCGTCCACAACCCAAAGTACGAGCGTCCTCCCTTTGTTTTAGCGAGGGACTGGAATGAGTTCATTTTGGATGCAAAGGAGAAAGGGAAATGTCTGCCAGAAGAAAGTGCACTAGCAAATCCAAAAAGGTATGCAATAGTATTAACTACTAGTACATCAATGAGACAATTTAGGGTTCAACTTCAGTATCAACAATTTCAACTAGCTCAATTTAATCTATCTATTGATGAAAGGTATGTAAGTCATATGCTGACACAATTGCTTATAAATCTCAATCTCAATCTGGGTATAAATCCTACATAAGATATATTGACAAAATGAAGCCCTTTATTCATATTTAGTGACAAATTTTAGAGCCTATGTCTCCTATGGGTTCTTTTCTCAAATTTTATCTTCGCTGAACTCAAACTCTAATTCAACTAAGAAATTCCTACTCAAAGTTGTAACAATCAAATCTTGTGATATGATGTACCATGTTAGATTTTGAGTCATAAAAATAGGCAATGCCTTGACCACTATACTTGTTGACTTTCCCTTTCTTTTACAATAATTGCTCGCTATCTTGAGTTTCCTATCTCCTATTTTCTTTTGGGTCACGTGTGCATCAAATCTGCACTTAATCTGCATGTAAATCCTGATGAAATCCATCATTGAAGATATCAAATCCTATATTCTATAGTATTCTGTTAACTATGATAACAGTATATAATGTTGTCATTAGTGATTGTTATTTTATACTGTCATCAATTCCATTTTGTGCTTTGTTGCATATCAAAAAAGAAGTGCATATACACTATACATCAGATTTAAGTGTGAAGCATCACAAAATCTAATCTCTATCTTTAGATAACAATGTAGTCTGAGAATCCTAAAGAATTTAAAGCTGAGCATTTCCACCACATCTAAAATCCATTCTTCTTTTTTAGTATTTTCCGTTGTTGCTGCAGCTTTGATCACATGGATTATGTGTCTATACCCAACCAATAAATTATCCTTTTTAGGGAATCCCTGCTTTTTCTCCTATGGAAACTGTAAAGATGGAAACTCATTAAGAGATTTTTCCTGATATCACCCTGCTTCCAATCTTTCTCTTCCGTTCCTTAGCTCTTTGCAAGCTCACAAAAGGTGTATCAACTTTGGTAACATGTTAATTATTTGTGTGTAGACTAATTCAAACACATATATCAGTGAAGTAAAGAGACAAAGTACCAAGCCTAACACATCTACCTTGGGGGAGCACTCTTAAAATACAACATAATGTACAACAAAATTCACAGTGTGTACAAATGAATTTTCATGTGATTTGAACCTTCACCTGCACCTCTTGTTCCTTCACATTCTCATCCTTTTGAATTCAATATTTCTCGCTATGTTGTTTTGTCAAAATCCCTAGAATAGGAGTTATTTCTCCAACATACTACCATGCATAATCCTCAATTTTGGTATTTAAATTTTGTTATTCTAAATATGAAAGGTATGTAATTCATATGCTGACACAATTGCTTATAAATCTCAATCTCAATCTGGGCATAAATCCTACATAAGATATATTGACAAATGAAGCTTCTAATATGTTCTCTCTATGACCAAAGGCACTCACCCTTATAAAACCTTCACCTGCGGGTCCAAACCCACTTCCTGGAGTTGTAACTATATGTTCTTTCTCAAGGATCTCAGTAAAAATATCCCATGAATTTTGACCAGGAAATCGAACCCATACATATAGCGCATTTTTTCCTCCAAAGACATCAAACCCAAGTGAAGTAAATGTTTCCACAATGATTCTAGTATTCTCTTTATATCATCTAACATATTTCAAACTTTTCATAGGTTGTAGGACACATCAAAGGCAACAAAGGCGAGGCTGGAAAAGGTTGGGCAACACAAACTTGGCTTTGGGGGATATTCGAACATCAAAGAACGCGTTGTAAGTAGCAATAAATGAATTGCAAAGAAAAATTATTTATAAAATGCAAATAATTTTTTTAATTAATAAAAAAATGCAGGGCATTGATTTTAATCTGGAGGCCACAGAAGAACAAAAAAAAATTGCCTTCAAGCAAGGCTATGCAGCGGTAGTTGAACGCCTACAGCAAGCTTCCATTGCCCCAACTTAACAGTCTCCTGCATCATGTGTATAGGTAAATATGCCAAAAAATATATTAGAAATTGAATACTTGAGCAACAATTTATTTGATAATAATGTGCATGACATTGCAATGCAGCCTATTAATCCTGACACAAATCATACGCAGCATCATGAAGCCCCTGATGTGCATCGTACCGTCGATGGAGGTGCTCATTTATTATTTAAAACTAATTATGTAATTATTAATACAATTTAACATCTTTAATTGAACTTGGTATAACCTTTTTGTGTTGAGGATATAGAATCATGTCGTGTTGAACGAGTGCCAGAGGATGTTTAGACTGATCAACAGGTAGATCATGTGGCACATTCAGGTAAAGAAAATCTATGTTTTGTTCTTTTAAATTAATTTTTTGATTTATAGTTCTTTTACTTAAATAAAAACTCGTAATTCACTAATATAAAATGGTGGGAATTTAACCTCATGAAGTACTTGTTATTGCAGTGGACCCCCCTTTGGTGCAGCAGCCTCATGGTGTTCCTGAACGGATGAGGAGGAGACATGTATTAGAACCAGTAGAGGAGGGGGATCCTAACGAGGACATTGATATTCCTCTTAGAAATTTTATGAAAAAAAGAAACGAAAAGAAAGCAAAAAAGAGATGATTATTCATGAATGACTTACTCTTGAATGTTGCGTGTTAATGAATTATTAGTGAATGTTGTGTGTTTATGAATTTTATGTGTTTATGAATTTTATGTGTTTATTAATTTTATGTGTTAATTAATGTTATCATGTGATTATAATGATTGAATGTTATATTTCAAAAATGGATGAATTGAATGTTATTAAATGTTAATGGGGAATTTAGAGTGATGTTAGGGGGGGGGGGAGGGGCCAAATGAGCTTCCACCTTCACATGGTTGGCCCTGTTAAGTAGAGAATATTTAACTATTCTCGAAACCAAGTGAAGCTCAAACTTTAAAGATAAGCTTATAGTTAATAGTGACAACCAATTAGCAAGTCGAAATGAAGTTCTTTGTTACAGGTACCTTTTTAGTTTTTTAAAGCACGATATCATGTTTTAATATTGTATAGTTTTTTTCTCTTAAGTTAAAGTATTCTTTTACTATAACAACATAATTTATGACCATTTTAGTAACTATTCTAACATTGCTTTATGAAAAATCCTGTTTCTCAGATGTTGAGCATGGCTACAGTTGTGCAATTGGCGTTTCAGAGTATTGGTGTGGTTTATGGGGACATAGGAGCATCACCACTTTATGTGTATGCGAGTACTTTTCCTGATGGCATCAAACATCCTGATGACGTTCTTGGGGCTTTGTCTTTGATCATATATTCTCTCACTCTTTTTCCCCTCATCAAATACGTCTTCATTGTATTGTGGGCCAATGATAATGGAGATGGTAAGATTATAACAGCTCTAGTTTCACTTTGTTTTTAGGTCAAATTTTGATCTTTTTTATGTGAAAACATGTGTTCTAAGTTTAAAGGGACAGTTTCTTTTGCAGGTAGAATGTTTTCTCTTTATTCTTTGATTTGTCGCCATGCAAATGTCAACATGATACCCAATCACCAGGAAGAAGACAGGAAACTCTCCTCATATACACTTGAAGTTGCAGGTAGACAGCCCAATAGAGCCATTAGGATAAATGAAGCTCTTGAACAAAGTAACTTTTTCAAGAGATGTTTTTTAATACTAGCCCTTGTGGGGACTTGTATGGTTATAGGAGATGGCGTCCTCACCCCTTGCATCTCTGGTACATATTATTGTTTTTACAATATGTAATGCTTTTTGTTGTTATTTTTCAATATATTGTATGCTTGTTATATCAATGTTTCAATAGTGTGATCTATTATCATATGTTAGAAATCAAACGATCTCAAAGTCTACTTAATTCACAATAAATCCCTTAGATTGTACAAAATTTGTTAACTTTTCCCTTTCATTTGTTCAAGTAGTTTCACTAACACTTAATTTGTTGATATATTTTAGTTCTTTCAACAGTGGAGGGAATCAAAAGGGTGGACAAGTCGCTCAACCAAGGTGAGTTTTCGGCATTTTCTCACATTATAATATTTGAGATGGGTAGGAAGGTTATGGTGAGCATAAAACATGAACATGAAATTAGATTGATAAACTAATGACATTTCATTCTTTGTCCTATTCCTCAATTTCATGCTTGGGTTTTATAACCCTAATTGATCTTCCTTAAAATGTTATTCCATTTCTTTTATGAATTCTGAAGTCAGGAATCTCTGAAATTGTAATGACTTTGCAAGGTATCCCAACAAATCTCAAATTCACATTCTTTTTTTTCTATCTTAAAGTCTTGCCTGTAGGAAATTGTGATCTTGTGTTGAATACACATGTTAACCTGCGAATTTATCTGACTTTCTCTTTGGACCTGCTTTTGGTGTAATCTTAGAGCCCATATTGTTGTACTTGAATTTGGAAGGCGCGCTGGAGATGGCATAGCTGTGAAATGCCTGTGTTTGGAAAGCTGTTTGGTTTTTATCTTGATTGATGAATAGTTTGTTGTCATTATGTGGATAATGGCTTCGGTTATAGGCATCTTATCTTTCCAAAAGCTGTCATACCTAATGATCTGAGAACATCCTAAAATTTTGACGTGTTATATCTGATTTGGAGGAGGAAGAAGTACAAACGATTCAAAAGGTTTTCTAGAATGAGAGAGTAGTGTGCTTCCATAGTTTTCATCTGTCTTATTTTTGTATATTGGAATGACTTGAATATTTTTAAATGCAGGAAGAACTGCGCCAAAAAGAACGTAAAAACTGGGATGAATTTCGAAGATTGCTGGAGGATCATAAAACAACTGGCCTGCTTACAGCAAAGACACACTTCATTTGAAGCAGGCTCTTTTCTTTATGATCCTCCAATTCTTTGATAAAGCAAAGAACTGGAGGATCATAAAGCAAAGAGCCTGCTTCAAATACATCTGGTTCACCACCCAAGGATTTGTTTGAAGATGTTGTAGAAGGGATGAAAAAGCAAGTAAGAAAGTTGCATATATTTTAATGATTTGATTGCAGGATTCAATTGCACTTTCAGAATCAGGCTTGCAATCATTATTACTCAAGGCAATGTATGTTTGATTCCTTTGATGTAACCATTTTTTGAATATGTATCTTTGGCAGTACCAAGAGGACAAATCAAACATAAAAGATGCTATGGAGTTAGGAAAGGTGTGCCTTTTGTGCTTTAAGATTTTCCATTGGATGTAAAATATATTGTAATCTTTTTGATGTAATGATTGTAGCTCACAGTAACATCAACATGGACTCTTGACAAGTTCAAAGCCTCCATTGGGGAACTATATGATTTGGCTGCTGCATCTGAAACAAATCTTAAGGTTTTTTCTGGTTACATTTCTAGATTTTTTGTCTCAGCTACAGAAGACTCCATAATAAAAGTATTTGGTATTTGCCTTTGAACAATGTTGTCACATATTGTTATGTTCCGAGTAACTACTATTTATACAAATAAGGATCTTATCCTTATGTTCCATATGACTCTGGTTCCTAACTGATTCGATCATTGCATCAGCTATATTATGTTTTGACTCATTTGCACTGGTAAGTAGTTGCTGGAAGTGAATCACTATCACAAATGCATTAGTCTGTTCTCATTAGTGGATAATGGATTTTTATTAGGTTAAACTGAAACAATTGCAAATGTTGAAAGTAATGCAAGTTGTTTTGGGATATATGATTTTGTTAGGTCTTACTGACATCCTGTGTATTGCTTGCAGCTTGTGTTTGAAGAAGTGATTGAACAAGTAAAGGAAAAGGAAGAGAAAGAAGCAAAAAGGAGGGCAAGGTTGGCAGATGATTTCACAGCTTTGCTTTATTCTCTGAAGGTTTACATTATTCATTTTGGAAAAAATATTTCACAGAGTTTTGTACATTAAAAATCTTGAATATGAATGAATTTCTATTCTTATCATAAATGAATTTCTATCTATGTAATGATAAATTAGTTATATATTGTTTTTCCATTTCAGGAAATTGTTGCTTCCTCAGAATGGGAGGATTGCATACCTTTTCTCAAAGATGCAGAAGCATATAGGTAAAAGAGCCACTATCAGGAATTAATCTTATTGCAATTAAAGGTAG
The DNA here is from genome assembly GCA_028749045.1 of Cupressus sempervirens. NCBI lineage: Eukaryota > Viridiplantae > Streptophyta > Pinopsida > Cupressales > Cupressaceae > Cupressus > Cupressus sempervirens. Next base: position 282,811,263 of record CM053791.1, read on the forward strand.
TTATCATGTACCTTAAACTAATAGTAGCTATAAATATATTGGATATGAATATTCAAGGCAATTAGTGATGAAAGCTTCTCTTGGGAGATATCTGATAAGTACATTGTAAATTTTCACGAAAAGGTTAAGGAAAACAAGCGCAAACGAGATGAAGAAGAGGTACATGACCTGATTATCATTTCCACTTTCATATCTAATTTTGTCAAGATCTAATTGTTGTTTAAATACCTTTTGAAAGCATATTTGGGTGAGTGTTGTACTGAGAATGCAAATTAGACCTCCTTATGAAGATAATTGTATTACTAACAAGTTATTTTAACTACTTTTACAAACTAGCTATTAGAAGTTAAATTGTTGCAAACTAGCCTTTATCAAGATTTGATATGACCTAGATGAGATGAGTTAGGATTAGTAGACTAACCAACATGAAAAAGCCAAAAGAAATACAAAAGTTGTCAACAACACTCTTGACATTCTCTATGTATATCCTAAACAAATGTGCTATCATCAAATGCACTTAACAATGATGTCATCCATTCCAATATGCATGCAGCTTTAATGTTAAATGAAGATAATTCTAATGTAACAATCAATCATTCTAGCGATTCTTTTGGCCACAACTTCTTCCAGGCTAAAATCTCTTCCTCTGTAATTAACTTCTGAATGCCTCCATAAAATCCTTCAACCTCACCTCCTGCTTCATGATGACATTTCCTATTGATTGGAGAACGTCTCCATCGAGAACCAGAGGTATATTGATGAAGAGATATTGAATCTTATTAATATAACAACTAACTTGATAGCATTAATATACATTATGGATGAAGAGATATTGAATCTTATTATGGGCCTTATCCTTGGTGGCTATGAAACGACATCTAACTTGATAGCATTAATTTTGAAGTTTCTAACTGAATGCCCTAAGGCATTGGAGCATTATTAAAGAAAACATCAAGGGATAATATTTGAATTGTGGATATTTGTAAATTATGTTGGTTTTAGACAGTTATAGTTATAGTTATATATGCGCTCTTATGATGATGTGATTGGGACTGTAAGTTTTTTTGTCACGTTTATCTGTTTGAAAAATAGATGAAATTATTGGCTTTCATTCCTGATAAATAATAATTTCCTAATTTTATTCTTCCCTACAGGAACCAAAATTTAGACGCGCTGTGCCAATTATTGCAAAGCCTTTGCTCTCATAGGAGCCTTCTAAACTCCACAAAATTTGAGTTGTAAAGCATAATTGCTCGGTGGAAACATGATATTGTGCACATTTCTTCCTCCTTCCCGTTGTTTTGTATAAAATAAATCATTTGACGAACGAAACAATGGTGTGGAAGAAGAAATGTGCATGATACCTGGGTAAAAGCACAAACTTGTGTCACCTTTTATAAAGAAACATGATATCAGAATGTGACATTTCAACATTAATGACAAAAAAAATAGTATTTGTGTTTAAAATATGAAGATGATGTAAACTATTGAAATGTGTAGAATTGTATGAATTTTACGCCTATAGTTTTTATAAATTTTTTGAGTAAGAATTTGTTCATTTTATTTTCTTTTGAAGTCCCTTTTTAAACTATAAAAAATATAGGATGTAGTTCCCATCAAACAAGTATGTGAAAATCATCTTTTTTTGTTCTAATTTGAAAATAGGTTATAGATGACATGTATAGCTAGTGAACAAAAAAAGAAATAATTATTTTTGATGTATATTTTCTTAGTTATAAGTACTCAAGTTCGACCTTGTCAGAATCCAACAATTTTTTCCTCCCGTTAAAACTTCCTTATCAAATCTATACCTTCTTGAAAAAAATTTACATATTCATGAAGAGGACTCTCTCCTCTAGTGATAAATATAATTTTTTATATTTTTTTGATATGATTTACTATTTTTTTTCATTTTTTGAGAGAGCATCTTCTGAAATGTTGAAATATCAACTTATAATATTTTGAGATTATAACATATTATAACTAATCAAAACACTCAAAAATTTATATAATGATGATATTGAATCTGAGATCTATAAAAGGGTATTTTTAGTTTTTGAAAATAATTGAGTTTTGATAGAGAAATAAAATTTGACCAAAATCGGTTTTTATATCACAAATGGTGACATAGCTCTGTGCTTTTACCCACCTTGACTCTCATGCAACAAGAAATTATGCTTTATAATCAATTTTTGTGTAGTTTTGAATGCTCCTATGAGAGCAAAGCTTTCAAAAAAAATGGGACAACACATCTCAATTTCGACACATTTTGGTCTCAATTGCGACCAATATTCGTCGCAATTGAGACACCAAACTAGCAACCTTTTAGGTCGCGAGTATAGCACTGACGTCGAAAGCTAAGCATCTTTGGTTAGAATTTTGACAAAAAATTGGGCAAGTTTACATCGAAATTGAGAAAATAACAGTTTGCGTTGACTAGAGTACTCGACGAAATTTGTGTCAGTAAATCCACATTTATGTAGTCAAAATTCCGACGCGAAATGAATGTGGCAAAAAATTGACCAAATTTGTGCGACGACGAATTTGGTCACTTTAGCGACGTACTCTTGTCAAAATTGAGACCTTTTTGCATCGCAAATTAAGCCTAAATTTACTAGTGTCAATTTGAGTAGAAAAAAGAGTCAACTGATTTAACTCATTTTTTATCAATAGTGAACTGAAAATTTCTCTTTTTGAACTAAAGAGAGATTTTGTTGAGATATTTAATTTAATAAAATGAGATATGCTCTCATAACTACTTTTTCTATTTAATTAAACAATCTTTAATTAATTAGAGACACTTTTCTTATTTAATTAAATAACTTCATTTAATTAATTAGGAATGACTTCTCATTTAATTAAATAACTTTTTTTAATTAATTCGAAGTAAGTACTCCATTTAATTAAATAATTTTGTTTAACTATTTCAAAACTCTTTTCGAAACTAGTCAACTCAAGTCAACCGTGGTTAAATTTGGTCAACTTTTGGTCAAATTTTATCTTTGCGTATGTGAATATGAACAAATGTGAGTTTGAATTCCAGCAACAATTCGATGCAAATTCTCATTCAACCTTTCAAAATGAAGAGATGAGGGTCTCTTAAATAAACTTTTCTGAAATTCATTAACGGTTGAGATCAATTTCAATCAACGGTCAGGATTAAAGGTGAAGTTCAATCATAAAGGGAGATTTTCAAATTAAAGGGAGTTAACAGATTTAATTTGAGTAAAATAAGGAGTTAACTGATTCAATTTGAGTAGAAAAAGGAGTTAACTCATTTAACTCATTTTTGATCAATAGTGAACTAAAAATTTTCCTTTTTGAACTGAAGAGAGATTTTGTTGAGATATTTAATTTAATAAAATGAGATATGCTCTCATAATTGCTCTTTCTATTTAATTAAATAATCTTTAATTAATTAGAGACACTTTGTAATGCCCCGCCAAGGGATCCAAAGAATTTTACTAAGTTTGCCAAACAATTTTTTTTTAAACATGAAAGATAAAACCATTCATAACATCTGTGGAAGCAATAGTAACATCCAATTGAAAGTAAACATAACATAACAGATTACATTCTTCAAAGATCCCTTAACATTGTATCACATCTAAATTAACTATTCATCTAACATCCCATCTTTATGAAATAACAATGATACATCCAACATTCTTAAACCATATACAAGTGTCTTTTTTAGTAATTACATTTCAGATTGCTCAATCACCCACTATACATATCACAGGGTATAAAAAGTTGAAAAGAATAAACATCCATATAAATACAGTATATCATCATCCAATATTAATCCATGATGCAATAACATAATGAAACCATATGTCATAAATGATACATCATCACAAAAAATATAAACATCCATTATAAAATATAGCCATATATCACAAACATAATAAACTAAGTGCACGGTTCCTCCCAACTGTAAATAGCATCATTAGACCATCGTGGATCCTAGCCATCCCTCCGTGCGTAACATTCCAAAGCACCAAAGAGATCATCGGTATTAACATAGTAGGAATGTCACTCCTAAAACATCCTACTAACATGCAAAGTAAAGCATAATAAATCATCAACTAACATATGCAAAGTAAAGCAAATCATCAATATAAGAAACATATCAGTAAATACATCCATCATAAGGTATATTATCTATCATAATGCTCCAAGAACATAATGAAGAATAAATACCAACCAAGGATACTCCAGCCACGGTGTCTCAGACCGATCTCAAATGATAAGAGTGAAAATACACTACCACCCGACCGCGTAGAACCTAAGTGGTCCACTCCCACCGTGCTAAGGAGATAATCTCAAGTCCCAAACAGGATATCAATACACATAGCATAAAAAATTCAAGAATCCTAAAATTATACTAACTCAAAGGTTCCAACACACACAAAATCGACATCTAATTCCTAGAGGCACATAATGACATGTAGGAAACCTACTCTACAAGCGAGAAAGTGTCATCGCATTTATCATGTACAAGTTACCCTGGCAGTTAGCTAAACTCCGTGGGTCCATACTGATCTCATGCGGCCACTAGTATCCTCTCATACTAACGAGGCATACTATGAAATGCACGGTCGCAACCATGCGTTCTCACTACTCCCATCCTAGCCTATACAAGCACTCAAGGCATGGGCGAGAACATCAAAAATTATCTTTTTAGGTTCATTTAATCCCCATTTAGTGTGTAAATATTATCACTTATTAACCAAACTTACAATGAGTTATCCTGGCAGCCACTTAGGGCCTTGGCCCCCATTGCAAGCCACTTTTCGACACTACAAGTAGATTACCTACCCTAAGTCCATGAAATCATAAATCCCAAAATCATAAAAGATAATCCATAATAAAATCATCAAATATGCATAAAAGCATCAAATATCCATAATAAGAATCATCAAATCTCCAAAATAAGGAATCATCAAATCTCCATGAGCATCTAAAAAAGCATCCATAGAAAATCATGACCACAATAGTTCTCTATTGGCAACTGAAGGCATCACTAATAATCATAAGTATCAATTGGTTCTCAATAACCAAAATATATCTCAAGATAAATGGTTCTCAACAAGCAACTAAGAATATCTCAAAATCATACTGATCGAAGACTCCAAAATGGTTGAGTCAAACATGTCACAACATGACATCATCAAGAAATAAATCCACATTTCAGTCCCATCATGGCGACTAGAAAGTAATCCAAGGATAACTGATCGATGACTCAAAAATGATTAGCTCAAGTGTCTCATTCACATACATCTCAGCTTCACACATGAAGACCGATGAACAATAACAATCAGTAAATACAAACATTTCATAGAGCATACGATCACATTACCATGGTTGGGCTTATAAAGATCGAGACCAAAAAGATCAATGTGCCATCACATCTCATAACCCCCGAGCCTCTAGTAACATCTTAGGACTGGTCAACACTAGTCAACCCAAAATCCAAAACAAGAAGTATATAGAATACACGATGCAAACACATGTTTTGGTTTACTAAATTCACATAGTTGAATAATGTGTAAGGGTTTCCAGTTTTTTGTTTGCAAGTATACTTCAAGTGTTTTAAGTTTCATCATTTGACCTACAAGTCAACCCAATTGTTCCCCGATAACATTACCCTTCCATTATTAAGAATTACATTCTAAGAATAACTTAAGGATAAATATTCACTAAACTGATCATCATTGACCTTTAATTAAATTGTCCTCTATATTTAACTAAGATCCATATTCTAATTGATTAACTCTTCTTTCAAGGTTACTTCCACTTCCAACATAAATCAAGGATCATTATTCGCTACATTATAAGAGAGCCAATTATCAATCTTCAAATAAAAAGATTATAACTTTATTAAAATGATCAATTAAATCAATTAATTAACTTAGGTACACAATCCATGACCTTTTAACATTCTAGTAATTCTTAATTAAATATTACTAAGTCTCACTATTAAAATATCTAAGGTCATTATTCACGTCATTAGAAAAAGACTTATCAATTTCAATGTAAATACTTCACAACTTCATTAGAAGAATCGATATTATTATATCAATTAAAACTTTATTGCATAACTTAATTATTAATTACATCTAATTAAATTTAATTAAATTAATTAATAATTACATATCCATGACAATGTTTCAATTAATATCAGTTGACTAATAATTAACTATAATTTTGTAAGTTAAAATTCAACTATAATTCAAATCTCTAATATTCATATTAATAGTTCAATACGGCTTGTTATTATTTAATAGCAAGCTATATTGAAAATCTTACTAATAATAGCCAAATTCATCATTATTCAACAAAGTACCCATTAATACAAGTTATAATAGAACCCCAAAATAGTTTTTCCCTATGTACGTTGGTTTATAATCCAATTAATTAATAACTACTTAAAACATTTATACCATTATTAGTCCCTGCCTATTTATAGGCAATAGGCAGGGTACTAATGTTTTTTTTTTACCCTCCCTCCCTATTAATTTTTGACAACAATTACTCTATTTTTAAAGTTATTCTTAAAGTTCAACAAACTTTCTATTTTAAAATTAATTTATGTTGATTTATTACCTTTTTCTAATTGGTCTATTACATTTTTGGTGGGATTTATTTTATTTTTCCATTTCAAAAAATACAATATTTTCTAACATGCATTAATGAATTCATTAATTGCACTCTATCTTTTACATATTTGTGACAACTTCATTATTAATTACAACTTTATCTTTTGTATATTTGTCACAAGTTCCTTAGAGTCATAAAATAATTAAAATTTTATCTTTTAAATATTTGTCACAAGTTGATTAGATTTATTAATAAAAAATCATGTTTTTATCTTTCACAACAAAAATAATGTTATATCAATATTAATATCACAATTTTTAGTTTTGAATATAGTATTTAAAAATGTTAATATATTTTATATTATTTTTAAAATTGGTTTTATATAAATCAATAATTACTAATAAATATATTATTGCTATTAAGAATTGTATTGCTTTATATATAAACTTTAGTATATAACAATTTAAAAAATTAAAAATAATTAATCTCAAAATTTAACTTATGTAATAAAATTTTAAAAATCTTAAATTTCTTAGTTAAAACTATATTCATTCAAATCTCGCAATTTTACAATACATTACATTATGTTGTATATTTTTAGACAATGGGCAGTCGCCACATTATTCTATAAAATTAAAATTTAAAATATTAACTAAAAATCTAAAGTAAATTTGCTAAAATTTATAACTTCTCTTTTCAAAACCATAATTTTAACAAATATTACGTCCAATTTGTTTCCCTAGAGGCAAGGACTCCAGCTCTCAAAGAGCTCTTGTTTATTAATAGTCTGTTAGTCCTTACAAACATTAATAAATAATAAACTCCTCAAACTATAAATACTCGATCTATAGAATCCTTCCATAAACTCAGTAGTTAATATTTGGCTAACTCTTAACTCCATTAAAGTATTCAAACGTATTAACCAATAACATAATAATTCAGTCTTAATCCAATATTATTCAGAGTTTCTAAATTTAAATTAACATAATATAAATTATCATCTTACAATTATTTAATCAATATTAAAATCAACCATTAGACTCCATTTTCTAATTGTTCTAATAATATTTTGTCTATATAAATGTTGTTTGAAAGAGATCTCTATCACAAACCAATAAGACTCATTATAGATTTTAACATGAATAATCTCCAAATTCTTAACATTATCATCTTCACCAAACAACTCTAAAATTGTTTAATATATATTAAATAGTATTCAATATACATTATAAAAAGTCTACTATATAAATTATATTAAAATCTTTTTTCTTTTAATTTTCTCTCATCCATTTACTTAGATTGACTAATAATTAATTACACTTCTTCTCCTATTAACTAATCTTAATTAAATTTGATTTAATTAGATTAGATAATAAATCATATAAAATTAATGTCTATTAATAAAATTCTAATAAGGGAAGATTGCAATAATATCTTTAATTCATTCCATGCTTTGATATATTATTTTTGTGAAGTTTAAGGATAAAGAACTCTTGGTTATGGGAAATGGAGAAATATCTGTCATTGAATAAAACAGTCTCAGTACGACGGTCATATCTCCCTAATGAACCGTTGGATCGAGCTGAAATTGAAATATGTTGAAGAGGGCCAAGTTGCGCCAATTCTGACTGAAGCGATCGAATAAATTTGATCATGATAAAAAGTTATGAATCACTAAGTTCGGATCTATCTAAGGGGCAGCAACAGGACAATTTGTGATGAATTAAGAATTTCCTATTAAAATAATTGTTCTCTAAATTTAACCATAAAAGGGTTTGTTCATATGCATCTAAAAATATAATTGATAGAAAGATTACATCTAATCATTCGAATTTTCACCATAAAATTTTTATTTTAATTCCAAATCATGTCTTTCTAATTTAATATAAATTCGAACTCAAATCCGATTAAAATATAATTTCTTTCTCATTTGGAACTAGGGTTTTTTTTATTGTTTTCTTCTCATCCACATAAAATATCTAGATTCCAATTTTAAATAGTAGATTCAATCACAGAGAGTAATCTCATCACATAATAAACTGAATCTATAGCACAATATCTGATAATCTCAAAAGAATGCTGCTAACCAACAACATAAAACTAGTTCTAAAAGAGTTCAGCAACGATAAGAAAATTTGAACCAAGGGCAGGAACTACATCCACCCCCCCTAGGATTAGGCTTACTCCTAGAAGCGTACAGGAATGAAAAAGTAAGATACTCAATATGTGAGTCCCATTGAACCCTTTCCCTTTGTAGAAAAACATGTTTCCATTGAGAATATTACAACACCCTTAGAGCAATATGATTCTGGTTTAATAGTAAACCGAAAATCATATCGATCCAACATTCATTATTTTAACAACAACTAAAATAGATCCCTTAATTCATTCTAAAGAAAAGCAACTTAATGATTGCTTTCGTTTAGATTTTCAGTAAAATTTTTAGTTTTGAAAGCTAAGTGTTGAAATATAAAAAAATATGCAAGTAACAGTTTTAAGTTCTATTTCAGTTTACCTAGTTTCAAGTTTTCAGTTTGAAAAAGATACACATGATAGTTTTAAGTTTTCGTTTTGTTCAACTAGTTAATAACTAGTAGCATTCCAATATATCCAGAGCTCCCAATGTTGAAACTTGGGCTCTGATACACTTTACTTATTTAATCAAATAACTTCATTTAATTAATTAAATAACTTTGTTTAATTAGTTAAAAGTAAGTACTCCATTTAATTAAATAATTTTATTTAATTATTTTAAATTTTTTTTCAAAACTAGTCAACTCAAGTCAACCGTGGTTAAATCTGTTCAACTTTTGGTCAAACTTGATCTTTGCGTATGTGAATATGAACAAATGTGAGTATGAATTCCAGCAACAATTCGATGCAAATTCTTATTCAACCTTTCAAAATGAAGATATGAGGGTCTCTTAAATTAGACATTCTTAGAATTTATCAACGATTGAGATCGATTTCAATCAACTGTCAGGATTAAAGGTGAAGTTCAGTCATAAAGGGAGATTTCTAAATTGAAGGGAGTTAACAGATTTAATTTGAGTAAAATAAAGAGTTAACTGATACAATTTGAGTAGAAAAAAGAGTCATCTTATTTAACTCATTTTTGATCAATAGTGAACTGGAAATTTTTCTTTTTGAACTGAAAAGAGATTTTGTCGAAATATTTAATTTAATAAAATGATATATGCTCTCATAATTACTTTTTCTATTTAATTAAATAATCTTTAATTAATTAGAGACACTTTTAATTTCGTTTAATTATTTCAAAAAAAATTTAGAAACTAGTCAACTCAAGTCAACCGTGGTTAAATCTGGTAATCTTTTGGTCAAACTTGATTTTTGCATATGTGAATATGAGCAAATGTGAGTATGAATTCTAGCAACAATTCGATGCAAATTCTCATTTAACCTTTCAAAATGAAGATATGAGGGTCTCTTAAATAGACTTTTCTGAAATTCATCAACGGTTGAGATCGACTTCAATCAATGATCAGGATTAAAGGTGAAGTTCGGTCATAAAGGGAGATTTTCAAATTAAAGGGAGTTAACAGATTTAATTTGAGTAAAACAAGGAGTTAACTGATTCAATTTGAGTAGAAAAAGGAGTTAACTGATTTAACTCATTTTTTATCAATAGTGAACTCGAAATTTCTCTTTTTGAACTGAAAAGAGATTTTGTTGAGATATTTAATTTAATAAAATGAGATATGCTCTCATAATTACTTTTTCTATTTAATTAAATAATCTTTAATTAATTAGAGACACTTTTCTTATTTAATTTAAAAACTTCATTTAATTAATTAGGAATCGCTTCTCATTTAATTAAATAACATTGTTTAATTAATTAGAAGTAAGTACTCCATTTAATTAAATAATTTCGTTTAATTATTTCAATTTTTTTTCAAAACTAGTCAACTCAAGTCAACCATGGTTAAATCTGGTCAACTTTTGGGAAAACTTGATCTTTGCGTATGTGAATATGAGCAAACGTGAGTATGAATTTCAGCAACAATTCGATGCAAATTTTTATTCAACCTTTCAAAATGAAGAGATGAGGGTCTCTTAAATAGATTTTTCTGAAATTCATCAACGGTTGAGATCAATTTCAATCAACGGTCAGGATTAAAGTTGAAGTTCAGTCATAAAAAGAGATTTCCAAATTAAAGGGAGTTAACAGATTTAATTTGAGTAAAATAAAGAGTTAACTGATTCAATTTGAGTAAAAAAAAGAGTTAACTGATTTAACTCATTTTTGATCAATAGTGAACTGGAAATTTCTGTCTTTGAACTGAAGAGAGATTTTGTTGAGATATTTAATTTAATAAAATGAGATATGCTCTCATAATTGCTTTTTCTATTTAATTAAATAATTTTTAATTAATTAGAGACACTTTTCTTATTTAATTAAATAACTTCATTTAATTATTTAAGAATGGCTTCTCATTTAATTAAATAACTTTGTTTAGTTAATTAGAAGTAAGTACTCTATTTAATTAAATAATTTCGTTTAATTATTTCAAAATTCTTTTGGAAACTAGTCAACTCAAGTCAACCATGGTTAAATCTGGTCAATTTTTTATCAAAATTGATCTTGGCGTATGTGAATATGAGCAAATGTGAGTATGAATTCCAGCAACAATTCGATCCAAATTATCATTCAACCTTTCAAAATGAAGAGATGAAGGTCTATTAAATAGACTTTTCTAAAATTCATCAACGGTTGAGATCGATTTCAATCAACGGCCAGGATTAAAGGTGAAGTTCAGTCATAAAGGGAGATTTCCAAATTAAAGGGAGTTAACATATTTAATTTGAGTAAAATAAGGAGTTAAGTGATTCAATTTGAGTAGAAAATGAAGTTAACTGATTTAACTCATTTTTTATCAATAGTGAACTGAAAATTTTCTTTTTTAAACTGAAGAGAGATTTTGTTTAAGATATTTAATTTAATAAAATGAGATATGCTCTCATAATTACTTTTTCTATTTAATTAAATGATCTTTAATTAATTAGAGACACTTTTCTTATTTAATTAAATAACTTCATTTAATTAATTAGGAATAGCTTCTCATTTAATTAAATATTTTTGTTTAATTAATTAGAAGTAAGTACTCCATTTTATTAAATAATTTTGTTTAATTATTTAAAAATTCTTTTCAAAACTAGTCAACTCAACTCAACCGTGGTTAAATCTGGTCAACTTTTGGTCAAACTTGATCTTTGCGTATGTGAATATGATCAAATGTGAGTATGAATTCCAGCAACAATTTGATGCAAATTCTCATTCAACCTTTCAAAATGAAGAGATGAGGGTCTCTTAAATAGACTTTCCTAAAATTCATCAACGATTGAGATCGATTTCAATCAACGGTCAGGATTAAAGGTGAAGTTCAGTCATAAAGCAAGATTTTAAAATTAAAAGAAGTTAACAGATTTAATTTGAGTAAAATAAGGAGTTTACTAATTCAATTTAAGTAGAAAAAGGAGTTCACTCATTTAACTCATTTTTTATCAATAGTGAACTGTAAATTTCCCTTTTTGAATTGAAGAGAGATTTTGTTGAGATATTTAATTTAAGAAAATGAGATATGCTCTCATAATTACTTTTTTTATTTAATTAAATAATTTTTAATTAATTAGAGAGACTTTTCTTATTTAATTAAATAACTTAATTTAATTAATTAGGAATCGCTTCTCATTTAATTAAATAACTTTGTTTAATTAATTATAAGTAAGTACTTCATTTAATTAAATAATTTCGTTTAATGATTTAAAAATTCTTTTCGAAACTAGCCAACTCAAGTCAACCATGGTTAAATCTGGTCAACTTTTGGTCAAACTTGATTTTTGCGTATGTGAATATGAGCAAATGTGAGTATGAATTCCACCGACAATTCAATGCAAATTCTCATTCAACCTTTCAAAATGAAGAGATGACCGTCTCTTAAATAGAATTTCTTGAAATTCATCAAAGGTTGAGATCGATTTCAATCAACGGTCAAGATTAAAGGTGAGGTTCAGTCATAAAGGGAGATTTCCAAATTAAAAGGAGTTAACAGATTTAATTTGAGTAAAATAAGGAGTTAACTAATTCAATTTGAGTAGAAAATGAGTTAACTGATTTAACTCATTTTTGATCAATAGTGAACTAGAAATTTTCCTTTTTGAACTGAAGAGAGATTTTGTTGAGATATTTAATTTAATAAAATGAGATATGCCCTCACGACTACTTTTTCTATTTAATTAAATAATTTTTAATTAATTAAAGACACTTTTCCCATTTAATTAAATAACTTCATTTAATTAATTAGGAATGGCTTCTCATTTAATTAAATAAATTTGTTTAATTAATTTGAAGTAAGTACTCTATTTAATTAAATAATTTTGTTTAATTATTTTAAAATTCTTTTCAAAATTAGTCAACTCAAGTCAACTGTGGTCAAATTTGGTCAACTTTTGGTCAAACTTGATCTTTGCATATGTGAATATGAGCAAATGTGAGTATGAATTCCAGCAACAATTCGATGCAAATTCTCATTCAACCTTTCAAAATGAAGAGATGAGGGTCTCTTAAATAGATTTTTTTGGAATTCATCAATAGTTGAGATCGATTTCAATCAACGGTCAGGATTAAAGGTGAAGTTCAGTCATAAAGGGAGATTTCCAAATTAAAGGGAGTTAACAGATTTAATTTGAGTAAAATAAGGAGTTAACTGATTCAATTTGAGTAGAAAAAGGAGTTAACTGATTTAACTCATTTTCGATCAATAGTGAACTCAAAATTTCCCTTTTTGAACTGAAGAGAGATTTTGTTGAGATATTTAATTTAATAAAATGAGATATGCTCTCATAATTACTTTTTCTATTTAATTAAATAATCTTTAATTAATTAGAGACAATTTTTTTATTTAATTAAATAACTTTATTTAATTAATTAGGAATGGGTTCTCATTTAATTAAATAATTTTGTTTAATTAATTACAAGTAAGTACTCTATTTAATTAAATAATTTCATTTAATTATTTCAAATTTTTTTTCAAAACAACTCAACTCAACTCAACCATAGTTAAATATGGTCAACTTTTGGTCAAACTTGATCTTTGCGCATGTGAATATGAGCAAATGTGAGTATGAATTCCAGCAACAATTTGATGCAAATTCTTATTCAACCTTTCAAAATGAAGAGATGAGGGTCTCTTAAATAGACTTTCCTAAAATTTATCAACGGTTGAGATCAATTTCAATCAACGGTCAGGATTAAAAGTAAAGTTCAGTCATAAAGGGAGATTTCCAAATTAATTTGAATAAAATAAGGAGTTACCTGATTCAATTTGAGTAGAAAAAGGTGTTAACTGATTTAACTCATTTTTTATCAATAGTGAATTGGAAATTTCTGTTTTTGAACTGAAGAGAGATTTTGTTGAGATATTTAGTTTAATAAAATGAGATATGCTCTCATAATTGCTTTTTCTATTTAATTAAATAATCTTTAATTAATTAGAGACAAATTTCTTATTTAATTAAATAACTTCATTTAATTAATTAGGAATGGCTTCTAATTTAATTAAATAACTTTGTTTAATTAATTAGAAGTAAGTACTCCATTTAATTAAATAATTTTATTTAATTATTTCAAAAAAATTTTCAAAACTAGTCAACTCAAGTCAACCATGGTTAAATCTGGTCAATTTTTTATCAAAATTGATCTTTGCGTATGTGAATATGAGCAAATGTGAGTATGAATTCCAGCAACAATTCGATGCAAATTCTCATTTAACCTTTCAAAATGAAGACATGAGGGTCTATTAAATATACTTTTATAGAATTCATCAACGGTTGAGATCGATGTCAATCAACGGTCAGGATTAAAGGTGAAGTTCAGTCATAAAGGGAGATTTCCAAATGAAAGGGAGTTAACATATTTAATTTGAGTAAAATAAAGAGTTAACTGATTCAATTTGAGTAGAATAAGGAGTTAAGTGATTTAACTCATTTTTGATCAACAGTGATCTGAAAATTTTTGTTTTTGAACTGAAGAGAGATTTTGTTTAAGATATTTAATTTAATAAAATGAGATATGCTCTCATAATTACTTTTTCTATTTAATTAATTAAAGACACTTTTCTTATTTAATTAAATAACTTCATTTAATTAATTAGGAATGGCTTCTCATTTAATTAAATAAATTTGTTTAATTAATTTGAAGTAAGTACTCCATTTAATTAAATAATTTCGTTTAATTATTTCAAATTTTTTTTCGAAACTAGTCAACTCAAGTCAACTGTGATTAAATCTGGTCAACTTTTGGTCAAACTTGATCTTTGCATATGTGAATATGAAAAAATGTGAGTATGAATTCCAGCAACAATTCAATGAAAATTCTCATTCAACCTTTCAAAATGAAGAGATGAGGGTCTCTTAAATAGATTTTCCTAAAATTCATCAATAGTTGAGATCGATTTCAATCAACGATCAGGATTAAAGATGAAGTTCAGTCATAAAGGGAGATTTCCAAATTAAAGGGAGTTAACAAATTTAATTTGAGTAAAATAAGGAGATAACTGATTCAATTTGAGTAGAAAAAAGAGTTAACTCATTTAACTCATTTTCGATCAATAGTTAACTCGAAATTTCTTTTTTTGAACTGAAGAGAGATTTTGTTGAGATATTTAATTTGATAAAATGAGATATGCTCTCATAATTACTTTTTCTATTTAATTAAATAATCTTTAATTAATTAGAGACACTTTTCTTATTTAATTAAATAACTTCATTTAATTAATTAGATATGGCTTCTCATTTAATTAAATAATTTTGTTTAATTAATTACAAGTAAGTACTCCATTTAATTAAATAATTTTGTTTAATTATTTCAAAAAAAAATTTTAAACTAGTCAACTCAACTCAACCATAGTTAAATTTGGTCAACTTTTGGTAAAACTTGATCTTTGCGTATGTGAATATGAGCAAATGTGAGTATGAATTCCAGCAACAATTCGATGCACATTCTCATTCAACCTTTCAAAATGAAGAGATGAGGGTCTCTTAAATAGACTTTTCTAAAATTCATCAACAGTTGAGATCGATTTCAATCAACGGTCAGGATTAAAGATGAAGTTCAGTCATAAAGGGAGATTTTCAAATGAAAGAGAGTTAACAGATTTAATTTGAGTAAAATAAGGAATTAACTGATTCAATTTGAGTAGAAAAAGGAGTTAACTAATTTAACTCATTTTTTATTAATAGTGAACTATAAATTTCTCTTTTTGAACTGAAGAGATATTTTGTATAGATATTTAATTTAATAAAATGAGATATGCTCTCATAATTGCTTTTTCTATTTAATTAAATAATCTTTAATTAATTAGAGATACTTTTCTTATTCAATTAAATAACTTCATTTAATTAATTAGGAATGTCTTCTCATTTAATTAAATAACTTTGTTTAATTAATTAGAAGCAAGTACTCCATTTAATTAAATAATTTTGTTTAATTATTTTAAAATTCTTTTTCAAACTAGTCAACTCAAGTCAACCGTGGTTAAATCTGGTCAAATTGAATCTTTGCGTATGTGAATATGAAAAAATGTGAGTATGAATTTCAGCAACAATTTGATGCAAATTCTCGTTCAACCTTTGAAAATGAAGAGATGAGGGTCTTTTAAATAGACTTTCCTAAAATTTATCAATGGTTGAAATCGATTTCAAGCAACGGTCAGGTTTAAAGGTGAAGTTCAGTCATAAAGGGAGATTTCCAAATTGAATGGTGTTAACAGATTTAATTTGAGTAAAATAAAGAGTTAACTGATTCAATTTGAGTAGAAAAAAGACTCAACTGATTTAACTCATTTTTTATCAATAGTAAACTAGAAATTTCTCTTTTTGAACTGAAGAGAGATTTTGTTGAGATATTTAATTTAATAAAATGAGATATGCTCTCATAATTACTTTTTCTATTTAATTAAATAATCTTTAATTAATTAGAGACACTTTTTTTATTTAATTAAATAACTTCATTTAATTAATTAGGAATGGCTTCTCATTTAATTAAATAATTTTGTTTAATTAATTCGAAGTAAGTACTCCATTTAATTAAATAATTTCGTTTAATTATTTCAAAACTCTTTTTGAAACTAGTCAACTCAAGTCAACCGTGATTAAATATGGTCAACTTTTGGTCAAAATTGATATTTGCGTATGTGAATATGAGCAAATGTGAGTTTGAATTCCAGCAACAATTCGATGCAAATTCTCATTCAACCTTTCAAAATGAAGAGATGAGGGTCTCTTAAATAGACTTTTCTGAAATTCATTAACGGTTGAGATCGATTTCAATCAACGGTCGGGATAAAAGGTGAAGTTCAGTCATAAAGGGAGATTTCCAAATTAAAGAAAGTTAACAGATTTAATTTGAGTAAAATAAGGAGTTAACTGATTCAATTTGAATAGAAAAAGGAGTTATCTCATTTAAGTCATTTTTTATCAATATTGAACTGTAAATTTTCCTTTTTGAACTGAAGAGAGATTTTGTTGAGATATTTAATTTAATAAAATGAGATATGCTCTCATAATTACTTTTTCTATTTAATTAAATAATCTTTAATTAATTAGAGACACTTTTCTTATTTAATTAAATAACTTCATTTAATTAATTAGGAATGGCTTCTCATTTAATTAAATAACTTTGTTTAATTAATTAGAAGTAAGTACCCCATTTAATTAAATAATTTCATTTAATTATTTAAATTTTTTTTCAAAACTAGTCAACTCAAGTCAACCATGGTTAAATATGGTCAACTTTTGGTCAAACTTGATCGTTGCGTATGTGAATATGAGCAAATGTGAGTATGAATTCCAGCAAAAAGTTGATGCAAATTTTCATTCAACCTTTCAAAATAAAGAGATGAGGGTCTCTTAAATAGACTTTCCTGGAATTCATCAACGGTTGAGATTGATTTCAATCAACGGTCAAGATTAAAGGTGAAGTTCAGTCATAAAGGAAAATTTCTAAATTAAAGCGAGCTAACAGATTTAATTTGAGTAAAATAAGGAGTTAACTGATTCAATTTGAGTAGATAAAAGAGTTATCTGATTTAACTCATTTTTGATCAATAGTGAACTGGAAATTTTCGTTTTTGTAATTCCCCGCCAAGGGATTCAAAGAATTTTACTAAGTTTGCCAAACAATTTTTTTTTAAAACATGAAAGATAAAACCATTCATAACATTTGCGAAAGTAATAGCAAGAATTCAAATGAAAATAAACATAACATATATACATAATAGACTACATTCTTTAAAGATCCCTTAACGTTGTATCACATTTAAATTAACTATTCATCTAACATCTCATCCTTATGAAATAACAATGATACATCCAATGTACTTAAACAATATACAAGTGTCATTTTGTAATTATATTTTAGTTTAGCTCAATCATCCACCGTACATATCATAGGGTATGAAAAGCTCAAAAGAATAAACATCCAAGTAAATAAAGTATATCATCATCATCTAATATTAATCCATAATGCAATAACATAAATGAAACTACGTATCATACATGATACCTCATCACAAAAGACATAAACATCCATCACAAAAGATAATCATATATCACAAACATAAATAACTAAGTGCACGGTTCCTCCCAACCGTAAATAGTATCATTAGACCATCGTGGATCTTAGCCATCCCTCCCTACATAACATTCCAAAGCACCGAAGAGATCATTGGTATTAACATAGTAGGAATGTCACTCCTAAAACATCCTACTAATATGCAAAGTAAAGTATAATAAATCATCAACTAACATATACAAAGTAAAGAAAATCATCAATATAAGAAAGATACCAGTAAATACATCCATCATAAGGTATATTATCTATCATAATGCTCCAAGAACATAATGAAGAATAAATACCAACCAAGGATACTCCAGCTGTGTTGTCTTGAACGGATCTCAAATGATAAGAGTGAAAATACACTACCACTCGACCACGTGGAACCTAAGTGGTCCACTCCCACAGTGCTGAGGAGATAATCTCAAGTCCCAAACATGATATCAATTCACGAGGCACAAATCTCTATAAGTCTAAGAATCCTAAAAGTATACTAACTCAAAAGTTCCATCACACAAAATCGACATCTAATTCTCAGAGGCACACAATGACATGTAGGAAACCTACTCTGCAAGCGAGAAAGTGTCATCTCAATTATCACGTATAAGTTACCATGGACGTTAGCTAAACTCCATGGGTCCATACTGATCTCATGCGGCCACTAGTATCCTCTCATACTAACGAGGCATACTACAGAATGCACGGTCGCAACCATGCGTTCTCACTACTCCCATCCTAGCTTGTACAAGCACTCAAGGCATGGGCGAGAACATCAAAACAATTATCTTTTGAGGTTCATTTAATCCCCATTTAGTGTGTAAATGTTATCACTTATCAACCAAACTTACAATGAGTTACCTTGGCAGCCACTTAGGGTCCCGAACCCTATTGCAAGCCACTTCTCGACACTACAAGTAGATTACCTACCCTAAGCTCATGGAATCATAAATCTCAAAATCATAAAAAATAATCCATAATAAAATCATCAAATATGTATAAAAGCATCAAATATCCATAATAAGAATCATCAAATCTTTATGAGCATCTGAAAAAGCATCCATAGAAAATCATGACCACAATAGTTCTCTATTGGCAACTGAAGGCATCACTGATAATCATAAGTATCAATTGGTTCTCAACAAGCAACCAAGAATAGCTCAAAATCATACTGATCAAAGACTCCAAAATGGTTGAGTCAAAAAATGTCATCATCAAGAAATAAATCCACATTTCAGTCCCATCATGGCGACTAGAAAATAATCCAAGGATAACTGATCGATGACTCAAAAATGGTTAGCTCAAGTGTCTCATACACATACATCTCAGCTTCACACATGAATATTGATGAACAATAACATACAGAAAATACAAATATTTCATAGAGCATACGATCACATAACCATGGTTGGGTTTATAAAGATTGAGACCAAATAAGATCAATATGCCATCATATCTCATAATGTAATGCCGCGCCAAAGAATCCAAAATTTTTTACTAAGTTTGCCAAATAATTTTTTTTTTTTTAAACATGAAAGATAAAACCATTCATAACATTTTTGGAAGCAATAGAAACAATTCAAATAAAAATAAACATAACATATATACATAATAGGCTACATTCTTTAAAGATCCTTTAACATTGTATCACATCTAAATTAACTATTCATCTCACATCCCATCTTTATGAAATAACAATGATACATCAGATGTACTTAAACAATATACAAGTGTCCTTTTGTAGTGCCTGCCCCTAGTTCACAATTTGTTATCATTGTTGGACTCTTTTAGAACTAGTTTTATGTTGTTGGTTAGCAGCATTCTTTTGAGATTATCAGATATTGTGCTATGGATTCAGTTTATTATGTGATGAGATTACTTAAACTCTACATTTCATGTATGTATGATGATTATTTTTAGTGTTCACAATTATTGATGATGATGATTACATTGCTTTCAATTATTAATGATGATTAGTAAGATAATTTATTATCATATGTGTTTTCTTATGGATACTTACCCCATACTTGCATGTGTATGGTGTGCGTGTTTGCTTTTGTATGGCGTGTCTGATGTGGTTAAGGAAGGGAGTCGTAGTCACCTGCTAGTCAGTATCTACACGATGCACCACTTCCTACCATTGTTTGTTTAGTTTAGTATATATTGTGTTTGTACATGCATGGTTTTTATGCATGTTGCAGGTATCGGGTATCAACTGTTGGAAATATTCAAGATATGACAAGTTACTGAGAGGGGAGGGGTGAATCAGTAACTTTTAAAATTTCAAACAATAAAATTGCATACTGATATATTCACCATTCATCCAAGTAACCTACTGTAAGCATGAAACAAAATCATTTGCAACACTTGAACACACAGATTTGGTGACCCAAAAACCTTCCAAATAGAAAGTAAAACTGGGGTGGGGATGAAACCCACAAAGCTTCGTTACTGCAGTATGAAGTTGGCCGGTTAAGGCTTACAATGACCACTTCTGGTGATCTGCCCTGTTAGAAGCACAAAGGATTGCTAGATCCACCTTGTTAGAGGATTTACAAACATACAATAAAGTATGCACTCTGTTAGGAGATTTACAAAAGACTGTTAAGTCTACCTTGTTAAAGGATTTACAAAAATTGATTCACCTGTTAGAATGAAATAGTGGATCTGATTGATTGCTGATAAGATCCGCTATGCTTTGATTCACCTTGATGTGATAGATAAAACTTTTCTGCTCCAAAACTTGACCTTGTTGAATACCTTCACAACTCAGCACACATACTTTCGTACACATGTATTTCTTTCACACTTTCACATTTTCATTCATTACCATTACATTTGAATGATACAATACATTGCATATATATACCATCCAAATAAACAATACATGCAAGGTAGGCCAAAACAACAAGTGCAAATCTC
Source organism: Cupressus sempervirens (assembly GCA_028749045.1). Taxonomy (NCBI): domain Eukaryota; kingdom Viridiplantae; phylum Streptophyta; class Pinopsida; order Cupressales; family Cupressaceae; genus Cupressus; species Cupressus sempervirens. Next base: position 282,832,417 of record CM053791.1, read on the forward strand.
TATACAAAGTCGGCCCAAGATAAAAACTCAGGTTCACTGAACTGACTCGGTGTCCTTCTGATACTCGGCATCCACTGCGTTACTCGACATCATCATGCACTCGGTAGAAGTGAAGGCACGGTCCATACTAAACACTTCGAGTAGTTCTGAACTCGATAACCACTGGAGACTCGGTAGAAGAGATGTCACTCGGTGAACACTTCTATCTGAACTGTAGCTTAGTGATCAAAGGAAACACTCGATAGAACCTTGTGACTCGGTGATAGTTAGTTTCCTTGATAACTGTCTGAGCTCGGTAAAATCAATTTCCTTGATAACCTCAAGAGCTCGGTTATCATGAAGTTCTTGGTCAATACTAAGTACATCTTCACTCGGTCAAAACTGATTCCTTTCTTTACCTCGAACACTCGGTAAACACTGGCTGCTTTGTTCACCTCGATCACTCGGTAAAAACTGAGAACTAGGTAAAGCTTGGCTTACAAAGGAATGTCCGGTGAGAGCTCGGTAAGCATTCAGAATCCAATAAGTGTTGTAACTAATGACAAAAATGTATCATAATGCCAACATCAACTTTCCTGAATTGCCAAGATGAGCATAGCCTATCACATTATCTCAATGATAAGAGAGGGGAGATAAATTCTCAAGTCCAAATCCCAATTCTTTGAGCCATTTGTCCAAATTGGAAATTTAGGACAAGTATCTGAGTTGAATATCCACCGAATGTGTCGGATGACATATTTCATGATTTTTAACCTTTTAGATTTATTTTGTATGATTTGTTCTATGATGGGTTTTCATATTTTATCTTGGAGGTCTATGGTAAATTTTTCATTAATTAAGTCTTGATAAATAGATTTAATTAATAAATTATTTATTTGAAAAAATTAATAAAATATCATGATCTTTGATATTTTGATTGTAATTAATTAAATGTGAATTATTGGAGAAAATGAATTAAATAAAAGAAAACTAGAAATTAAAATTAATAATAATTATAAAATAATAATAAAGTAATAAATAAAATAATAATAATAAAATTTATAAAATTTAAAATGAAAGTTATAAAATTTAGATAGAAATTATTTAAAAAGTAAATTAGAGTTATAAGCTTGCATGAGAATTAACACGTGTCAACAACACAGCGGTTAGTGCATCAATTAAGCACAAGGTGTCTATAATTCTATGACTCATCAAAAAAGAATTAGAAATGACTCATGCTTAGTTGGTGACACCTTTCAGTGGTTTCAATAAGTAATTCAAAGGTTTCTTGAGAGCTCTTGATATTCAGGCATTCATAGAAGCTTAAATGAAAAGCTTAATAGAAGCTACAAGCTTAATGGAAGCCTCGAGCTACAAGCTAAAAAAAATAGAAACTTCAAAGCTTATATGCATGGAAGAAGATTCATATGTTCATATATTTTTTACTTGCTTCTATGCTCCTTCTAGATCTTCTAATCACTTGGAGGATTCGATCAGCTTGGATTCTTGGAAGAATTGTGAATGATGGAGAAGGAAGCGATTTTCTATGGACTTCTGAGGCAAGGCAAATTAGCATCAGTGTCCAAGTGCACTCGTGATATTCTCATATTCCTTTTGCACTCTTTTTCTTCCTGTCTTCATCATATCTATTTTATGTGTCTGAATACTCTCTGTATTTGAAATTGGAATCTAGATATTTTATTTGGATGAGAAGAAAATAATAGAAAAATTCTAGATTCAATTAAAAAGAAATAATTAGATCTTAATCGAGTTTGGGTTCAAATTTATATTGTGAAATTAGATAGACAAGATTTGAAATTAAAATAGAAATTCTAAGTTGAAAATTCGTATGATTAGATGTAATCTTTCTATCAAATTATATTTTCAGATGTGTATGGACAAACCTATTAGATGGATGAATGGGTAAATTTAGAGAATAATTACCTTTTAAGAAGAAATTTTTTTAATTGTTCTATCGCTGCCCTTTGGATAGACCTAAACTCAGTTATTCATAACTTTTTATCGAGATCAAATTTATTCGATCACTCCGGTCAGAACTGGCGCAACTTGGCCCTCTCCAATATATTTAAATTTAGAAACTCTGAATGATATTGGATTAATACTGAATTATTATGTTATTGGTTAATACGTTTGAATACCTTAATGGAGTTAAGAGTTAGCCAAATATTAACTAATGAGTTTATGGAAAGATTCTATAGATCGAGGATGTATAGTTTGAGGAGTTTATTATTTATTAATGTTTGTAAGGACTAGCAAACTATTAATAAATAATTGTTTAAATAGATATCAACAAATTTGATTAGAGTTAATCTAGTGGAGATTATTTATTGATTGAATTTTGGTAAAAGATAATAATTTTTGGAGTTGGATTATAATTGATTTTTAATCAATTGATATTCATTGAGTTGATATTATAACTATGATATTAATAATTAAGTTGTACGATAGAGTCTTATTTGAAAAGATTAATGATAATACGAATTTGTTAAGGGAATGTTGATATTCTTTAAAAGATGATGAATATAGTCATTTAAGATTTTTAATAATAATTATTGAATTATTAATATGATCTTTTGAGTATTGAATTATAATTGACTTTTATCATACAGAATTATAGTTAGTTATTAGTCAACTGATATTAATTGGAATGTTGCTATGATTATGTAATTATTAATTAAATCAATTAATGAGAGTTAATTAAATTAAATTAACAATTAAGTTAAGTAATGAAGATTTAATTGATATAATTTTTTTAATAAGATTGTAGAAATATTGATATCAAGTTGATAGGTCTTATTCTTATGACTTGAATGATGACTTTAGATATTTAATGGTGAAGACTTAGTAATATTTAATTGAGGATTATTAGAATATGGACCTATGTTAATTGATTGATGTAATTGATCATTTTAATAAAGTTATAATCTCTTATTCGAAGAATGATAATTGGTCCTCTTATAATATAACGAATAATAATCCTAAAAAAGTTGAAAGGTTAATCAATTAGAATATGGATCATGGTTAAATATAAATGACAATTTAATTAAGGTCAATGATGATGAGTCTAGGGAATATTTATCCTTAAGTTATTCTTAGAATGTAATTCTTAATAATGGAAGGGTAATGCTATCAGGGAGAAATTGGGTTGACTTGTATGTCAAGCGATGAAAATTAAAACACTTGAAGTATACTTGCAAATAGAAAATTAGAAACTCCTACACATTATTCAACTATGTGAATTTAGTAAACCAAAATATGTGTTTGCATCATGTATTCTATATGCTTCTTATTTTGGGTTTTGGGTTGACTAGTGTTGACCAGTTCTAGGTTGTTACTAGAGGCTCGAGGGTTATGAGATATGATGGCATGTTAATCTTATTTGGTCTCGATCTTTATAAGCCCAACCATGGTTATGTGATCGTATGCTCTATGAAATGTTTGTATTTATTCTTCAGCCTTCATATGTGAAGCTAAGATGTATATATGTCTGAGATGCTTGAGCTAATCATTTTTGAGTCATCGATCAGTTATCCTTGAATTACTTTCTAGTCACCATGATGGGATTGAAATGTGGATTTATTTCTTGATGATGTAATGTTGTGACATGTTTGACTCAACCATTTTGGAGTCTTCGATCAGTATGATTTTGAGATATTCTTGGTTGCTTGTTAAGAACCATTTATCTTGAGATATATTTTGGTTATTGAGAATCAATTGATACTTATGATTATCAGTGATGCCTTTAGTTGCCAATAAAGAACTAATGTGGTCATAATTTTCTATGGATGCTTTTCAGATGCTAATGGAGATTTGATGATTCTTATCTTGGAGATTTGATGATTCTTATTATGGATATTTGATGCTTTTATGCATATTTGATGATTTTATTATGGATTATCTTTTATGATTTTGAGATTTATGATTCTATGAGCTTAGGGTAGGTAATCTACTTGTAGTGTCAGAAAGTGGCTTGCAATGGGGGCCGAGGCCCTAAGTGGTTGCCATAGTAACTCATTATAAGTTTGGTTAATAAGTGATAATATTTACACACTAAATGGAGATTAAATGAACCTAAAAAGATAATTGTTGATGTTCTCATCCATGCCTTGAGTGCTTGTACAGGCTAGGATGGGAGTAGTGAGAATGCATGGTTGTGAACATGCATTCCATAGTATGCCTTGTCAGTATGAGAGGATACTAGTGGCTTCATGAGATCAATATGAACCCATGGAGTTTAGCTAACTGGCAGGGTAACTTGTACGTGATAATTGCGATGACACTTTCTCGCTTGCAGAGTAGGTTTCCTACATGTGTTTGTGTGCCTCTGAGAATTAGATGTCAGTTTTGTGTGATGGAACCTTTGAGTTAGTATACTTTTAGGATTCTTAGACTTATAGAGATTTGTGCTTTGTCAATTGATATCCTGTTTGAGACTTGAGATTATCTCCTCAGCACGGTGGAAGTGGATCACTTAGGTTCCACGCAGTCGGGTGGTAGTGTATTTTCACTCTTATCATTTGAGATTCGTCTGAGACACCGTGGTTGGAGTATCCTTGATTGGTATTTAGTCTTCATTATGTTCTTGGAGCATTATGATAGATAATATACCTTATGATGAATGTATTTACTGGTATGTTTCTTATATTGATGATTTGTTTTACTTTGCATATGTTAGTTGATGATTTATTATGCTCTACCTTGCATGTTAGTAGGATGTTTTAGGAGTGACATTCCTACTATGTTAATACCGATGATCTTTTCGGTGCTTTGGAATGTTATGCACGGAGGGATAGCTAGGATCCATGATGGTCTAATGATGCTATTTATGGTTGGGAGGAACCGTGCACTTAGTTATTTTTTTTTTTGATATATGGTTATCTTTTGTGATGGAGGTTTATATCTTTTGTGATGATGTATCATGTATGATATGTGGTTTCATTTATGCTATTGCATCATGGATTAATATTAGATGATGATGATGTACTTTATTTACTTAGATGTTTATTCTTTTAAGCTTTTCATACCTTGTGATATGTACAGTGAATGATTGAGCTAAACTAAAATATAATTATAAAAGGACACTTGTATATTGTTTAAGTACGTGAGATGTATCATTGTTATTTCATAAGGATTGGATGTTAGATGAATAGTTAATTTAGATGTGATACAACGTTAAGGGATCTTTAAAGAATGTAGCCTGTTATGTATATATGTTATGTTTATTTTCATTTGAATTGTTGCTATTGCTTCCGCAAATGTTATGAATGATTTTATCTTTCATGTTTAAAAAATAAAAAATAAAAAATTGTTTGACAAACTTAGTAAAATTCTTTGGATCTCTTGGCGGGGCATTACACCTTTTGTAATTATATTTTAGTTTAGCTCAATCATCCACTATACATATCACAGGGTATGAAAAGCTTAAAATAATAAACATCCAAGTAGATAAAGTACATCATCATCATCTAATATTAATCCATGATGCAATAACATAAATGAAACCACATATCATACATGATACATCATCACAAAATATATAAACATCCATCACAAAAGATAACCATATATTACAAACATAAATAATTAAGTGCATGGTTCCTCCCAACCGTAAATAGCATCATTAGAGCATCATGGATCTTAGCCATCCCTCCGTGCGTAACATTCCAAAGTACTGAAGAGATCATCGGTATTAACATAGTAGGAATGTCACTCCTAAAACATCCTACTAACATGCAAAGTAAAGCATAATAAATTATCAACTAACATATGCAAAGTAAAGAAAATCATCAATATAAAAAACATGCCAGTAAATACATCCATCATAAGGTATATTATCTATCATAATGCTCCAAGATGAAGAATAAATACCAACCAAGGATACTCCAGCCACGGTGTCTCGGACGGATCTCAAATGATAAGAGTGAAAATACACTACCACCCGATCACGTGGAACCTAAGTGGTCCACTTCCACCGTGCTGAGGAGATAATCTCAAGTCCCAAATAGGATATCAATACACATAGCATAAAAAGTTCAAGAATCTTAAAAGTATACTAACTCAAAGGTTTCATCACACTAAACCGACATCTAATTCCCAGAGGCACACAATGACATGTAGGAAACCTACTCTACAAGCGGGAAAGTGTTATTGCAATTATCACGTACAAGTTACCCTGGCAGTTAGCTAAACTCCACGGGTCCATACTGATCTCATGCGGCCACTAGTATCCTATCATACTGATAAGGCATACTACGAAATGCACGGTCGCAACCATGCGTTCTCACTACTCCCATCCTAGCCTGTACAAGCGCTCAAGGCATGGACGAGAACCAAAACAATTATCTTTTTAGGTTCATTTAATCCTCATTTAGTGTGTAAATGTTATCACTTATTAACCAAACTTACAATGAGTTACCCTGGTAGCCACTTAGGGCCTCGACCCCCATTGCAAGCCACTTTCCCACACTACAAGTAGATTACCTACCCTAAGCTCATGGAATCATAAATCTCAAAATCATAAAAGATAATTCATAATAAAATCATCAAATATGCATAAAAGCATCAAATATCCATAATAAGAATCATCAAATCTCCAAGATAAGAATCATCAAATCTCCATGAGCATCTGAAAAAGCATCCATAGAAAATCATGACCACAACAGTTCTCTATTGGCAACTGAAGGCATCATTGATAATCATAAGTATCAATTGATTTTCAATAACCAAAATATATCTCGAGATAAATGGTTCTCAACAAGCAACCAAGACTATCTCAAAATCATACTGATCGAAGACTCCAAAATGGTTGAGTCAAACATGCCACAACATGACATCATCAAGAAATAAACTCATATTTCAGTTTCATCATGGCAACTAAAAAATAATCTAAGAATAACTGATCGATGACTCAAAAATGATTTGCTCAAGTGTCTCATACACATACCTCTCAACTTCACACATGAAGACTGATGAACAATAACAATCAGTAAATAAAAATATTTCATAGAGCATACGATCACATTACCATGGTTGGGCTTATAAAGATCGAGACCAAATAAGATCAACATGCCATCATATCTCATAACCTCTGAGCCTCTAGTAACATCCTAAGATTGGTCAACACTAGTCAACACAAAACTCAAAACAAGAAGCATATAGAATACATGATGCAAACACATGTTTTGGTTTACTAAATCTCATAGTTCAATCAAGTGTAGGGGTTTCCAGTTTTCTGTTTGCAAGTATACTTCAAGTGTTTTAAGTTTCATCATTTGACCTACAAGTCAACCCATTTGTTCTCAGATAGCATTATCCTTCCATTATTAAGAATTACATTCTAAGAATAACTTAAGGATAAATATTTACTCATTAAATCATTTTCTTTATTTGCTAAGATCCATAGTACTAATTGATCAACTCTTCCTTAATGTTACTTCTACATTTCAACATAATCAAAGGATCATTATTCATTCATAAAAGAACCAATTATCAATCTTCGATTAAGAAGATTATAACTTAATTAAAATGATCAATTTAATTTACCGATTAACATAGCTACATGATTCCATGACTTTTGTCATTTAATAGTTTTCAATTCAATATTACTACGTCTCATCATTAAAACATCTAAATTCGTTATTCAAGTCATGAGAGTAAGACTTATCAACTTCGGTGTAAATACTTCACAACTTTGCTAAAGGAATCGATATTAGCATATCAATTAAAACACTATTACATAACTTGATTATCAATTAAATGTAATTAACTCTAATTAATTCAATTAATAATTACAAATCCAGTTGACTAATAACTAACAATAGTTTGTACGTAAAAAGTCATCTACAATCCAAATATTCATATTAATAGTTCAATAACTTGTTAATAACAAGCTATGTTGAAAATCTTATTAATAAATCTATAATGACCACCTTTGCCATTCTATCAATAAAAACTAACTTTTCTTTGACAACCTCATATTATTGATAATCATTTAGTTAAACTTCATTTGATTCAACTAATTATCAATCAACTATATTCCATTTCATTAACATTAGGATTAGTAATAGTTTAATAACTAATAACAAGTTAAAATAAATCTACGATAACAGATTCTTTATTATTTTTGCTAACAATGATTTCACTAATAAATTAAATATAACTTCCTTAATAATCGTTCCCTGGATAAGATTTACCAATAATCAATAGGTAATTATTTGTCCAAAATAATCTTTGATGATTCTAAGTATAATGATCACCAATTTCATTAATCACAATTTCATTCATGATAACATGAATTCATTTCTATTGTATTTTTTCCCCCTTAATTTGATCTCAACTAAATTCTTAATACTATACTTCAATTATTAACTAATCTCAATTAGATTGAACTTAATTGAATCAATTAATAATTATATAAACCTATATATACTATCTTTCATTAATAATTTGTTAAACTTAACAATTATTAATAAATAATAACTCACTAATAATTTCAATATTTAATTATAATGATTGAAATTCGAACCAATCAATGAATAACAACTAAATCATTAGTATCTCTTTTCTTTTAATTTTCTCTCATCCATTTACTTAGATTGACTAATAATTAATTACACTTCTACTATTAACTAATCTTAATTAAATTTGATTTAATTAGATTAGATAATAAACCATATAAAACTAATGCATATTAATAAGATTCTAATAAGAAAAGATTGCAATAATATCTTAATTCATTCTATGCTTTGATATATATTATTTTTGTGAAGTTTAAGGATAAAGAACTCTTGGTTATGAGAAATGGAGAAATATCTGTCTTTGAATAAAATAGTCCTAGTACGACAGCCATATTTCCCTAATGAACTGTTGGATCGGGCTAAAATTTAAATATGTTGGAGAGGGCCAAGTTGTGCCAATTTTGACCAGAGCGATCGAATAAATTTGATCTCGATAAAAAGTTATGAATGACTGAGTTTGAGTCTATCCAAGGGGCAGGGACAGGACAATCTGTGATGAATTAAGAATTTCCTCTTAAAATAATTATTCTCTAAATTTAACCATAAAAGAGTTTATTCATATGAATCTAAAAATATAATTGATAGAAAGATTACATCTAATCATTCGAATTTTCACCATAAAATTTCTATTTTAATTTCAAATCTTGTCTATCTAATTTCACAATATAAATTCGAACCCAAACCCGATTAAAATCTAATTATTTCTCCTTAATTGAATCTAAATTTTTTTTATTGTTTTCTTCTCATCCAAATAAAATATCTAGATTTCAATTTCAAATACAGAGAGTATTTAGACACATAAAACAGATATGATGAAGACAGGAAGAGAAAGAGTGCAAAGGGAATATGAGAATATCACAAGTGCACCTGGACACTGATGCTAATTTTCCATGCCTCAGAAGTCCATAGAAAATCTTTTCCTTCTCCATCATTCACAATTCTTCCAAGAATCCAAGCCGATCGAATCGTCTAGGTGATTAGAAGAGCTAGAAGGAGCATATAAGTAAGTAGAAAATATATGGGCATATGAATCTTCTCTCATACATGTAAGCTTTGAAATTTTTATTTATTTTTAGCTTGTAGCTCGAGGCTTCCATTAAGCTTGTAGCTTCCATTAAGCTTTTCATTTAAGCTTCTATGAAAGCCTGAATATCAAGAGCTCTCAAGAAATCTTTGGAATGTTTCTTGAAACCACTGAAAGGTGTCACCAATTAAGAATGGGTCTTTTCTAATTTTTCTTTTTGATGAGTCATAGAATTGTAGACACCTTGTGCTTAATTGATGCACTAACCCCCGTGTTGTTGACACATATTAATTCTCATGCAAGCTTATAACTCCAATTTACTTTCTAAATAATCTCTATTTAAATTTTATAACTTTCATTTTAATTTTTATAACTTTTATTATTATTATTTTATTTATTACTTTATTATTATTTTATAATTATTATTAATTTTAATTTTTAATTTTTTTTTATTTAATTCCTTTTTCCCAATAATTGACATTTAATTAATTACAATCAAAATATCAAAGATCGTGATATTTTATTAATTTTTTCAAATAAATAATTTATTAATTAAATCTATTTATTAAGACTTAATTAATGGAAAATTCACCATAGAACTCCAAGATAAAATATGAAAATCCATCATAGAACAAATCATATAAAATAAATCTAAATGGTTAAAAATCACAAAATATGTCATCCGACACATTCGGTGGTTATTCAACTCAGATACTTGTCCTAATTTTTCAATTAGGACAAATGGCTCAAAGGGTTGGGATTTGGACTTGAGAATTTATCTCCCATCTCTTATCATTGAGATAATGTGATACAGTATGCTCATCCTGGCAATTCAGAGAAGTTGATACCCAGTACCTGTAACCTGCACAAAAATCATGTATGTACAAATACAATATATACTAAACTAAACAGACAATGGTAGGAAGTGGTGCATCGTGTAGATCTCGACTAGCAGGTGACTACGACTCCCTTCTTTAACCACATCAGACACGCCATACAAAAGCAAACACGCAAGGCAAACACGCACACCATACACATGCAAGCATGGGGTAAGTATCCATAAGAAAGCACATATGATAATAAATCATCTTACTAATCATCATTAATAATTAAAATCAATATAATAATCATTATCAATAATTGTGAACACTAAAAATAATCATCATACATACATGAAATGTAGAGTCTAAGTAAACTCATCACATAATAAACTGAATCCATAGCACAATATCTGATAATATCAAAAGAATGCTGCTAACCAACAACATAAAACTAGTTTTAAAAGAGTTCAGCAATAATAATAAAATGTGAACTAGGGGCAGGCACTACACATAACCCCCGAGCCTCTGGTAACAACCTAGGACTAATCAACACTAGTCAACCCAAAAATCTAAAACAAGAAGCATATAGAATACATGATGCAAACATATGTTTTGGTTTATTAAATTCACATAGTTGAATAATATGTAGGGGTTTCCAGTTTTCTATTTGCAAGTATACTTCAAGTGTTTTAAGTTTCATCATTTGACCTACAAGTCAACCCAATTGTTCCTCGATAGCATTATCCTTTCATTATTAAGAATTACATTCTAAGAATAACATAAGGATAAATATTCACTAAACTGATCATCATTAACTTTTAATTAAATTGCTTTCTTTATTTAACTAAGATCCATATTCTAATTGATTAACTTTTCAACTTTTTTAAGATCATTATTCGTTATATTATAAGAGGTCCAATTATCATTCTTCGAATAAGAGATTATAACTTTATTAAAATGATCAATTACATTAATCAATTAACATAGGTCCATATTCTAATAGTCCTCAATTAAATATTACTAAGTCTTCGCTATCAAATATCTAAAGTCATTATTCAATTCATAAGAATCAGACCTATCAACTTGATATCAATATTTCTACAATCTTATTAAAAGAATTATATCAATTAAATCTTCATTACTTAACTTAATTGTTAATTAAATCTAATTAACTCTCATTGATTGATTTAATTAATAATTACATAATCATAGCAACGTTCTAATTAATATTAGTTGACTAATAACTAACTATAATTCTGTATGATAAAAGTCAACTATAATTCAATACTCCAAAGATCATATTAATAATTCAATAATAATTATTGAAAATCTTAAATGACCATATTCGTCATCTTTCAAAGAATACCAACATTCCCTTAACAAATTCGTATTATCATTAATCTTTTCAAATAAGACTCTATTGCACAATTTAATTATTAATATCATAGTTATAATATCAATTGATTTAAAAATCAATTATAATCCAACTCCAAAAATTATTATTTTTTACCAAACTTCAATCAATAAATAATCTCCACTAGATTAACTCTAATCAAATTTGTTGATATCTATTTAAACCATTATTTATTAATAGTTTGCTAGTCCTTACAAACATTAATAAATAATAAACTCCTCAAACTATACATACGCAATCTATAGAATCCTTCCATAAACTCATTAGTTAATATTTGGCTAACTCTTAACTCCATTAAGATATTCAAACGTATTAACCAATAACATAATAATTCAGTCTTAATCCAATATCATTCAGAGTTTCTAAATTTAAATCAACATAATATAAATTATCATCTTACAATTATTTAATCAATATTAAAATCAACCATTAGACTCCATTTTCTAATTGTTCTAATAATATTTTGTCTATATAAACGTTGTTTGAAAGAGATCCCTATCACAAACCAATAGACTCATTGTAGATTTTAACATGAATAATTTTCAAATTCTTAACATTATCATCTTCATTAAACAACTCTAAAATTGTTTAATATATATTAAATAGTATTCAATATACATTATAAAAAGTTCACTATATAAACTATATTAAAATCTCTTTTCTTTTAATTTTCTCTCATCCATTTACTTAGATTGACTAGTAATTAATTACACTTCTTCTAATATTAATTAATCTTAATTAAATTTGATTTAATTAGATTAGATAATAAACCATATAAAACTAATGCATATTAATAAAATTCTAATAAGGGAAGATTTCAATACTATCTTTAATTCATTTCATGCTTTGATATATTATTTTTGTGAAGTTAAGCATAAAGAAATCTTGGTTATGGGAAATGGAAAAATATCTATCCTTGAATAAAATAGTCTCAATACGATGGCCATATATCCCTAATGAACCATTGGATCAGGCTGAAATTGAAATATGTTGGTGAGGGCCAAGTTGCGCCAATTTTGACCGGAGCGATCGAATAAATTAGATCCCGATAGAAAGTTATGAATAACTGAGTTCGGGTCTATCCAAGGGGCAGGGACAGGACAATTAAATTTTTTTTTTTCAAAGGTAATTGTTCTCTAAATTTATCCAATAATTTTACTAATGAATTTGGCCATAAATCTTGAAACCATTTTCAAATCTATTTCAATTTGATTCTAATTTGAACCCAAACCCGTTTCTCTTTTTTTTTTAAATCCATGCATATAAATTTTTTAAATAAATTTAATTGCCCAAATTGAACATGCATACAATAAAAATATGAAATTTCTCAGAAGACATATGGAAGACACGAAGAAGATAGGAATGCATGTTGCGGAAATAGCATAAGAAAAATCACAAGAATCTATCTGGATTCTGATGCTAATTCGCTCTTCCTCAGGAAACTCGTAGAGCAAGCTTCCTTCTTCAGAGTTCTTGAGTCCTCCAATGCTCCAATTGCTCTCCACCCCCTCCCTAATCTTCTATGAATGCCTGAATATAAAGAGCTTTCAAGAAACCTTTGGATTACTTCTTGAAACCGCTGAAAGGTGTCACCAACTAAGCATGGGTCTTTCTCAATTCTTTTTGATGAGTCATAGAATTGTAGACACCTTGTGCTTAATTGATGCACTAACCCCCGTGTTGTTGACACATGTTAATTCTCATGCAAGCTTATAACTCCAATTTACTTTTTAAATAATCTCTATTTAAATTTTATAACTTTCATTTTAATTTTTATAACTTTTATTATTATTATTATTTTTATTATTTTATAATTATTATTAATTTTAATTTCTAATTTTCTTTTATTTAATTATTTTTCTCCAATAATTCACATTTAATTAATTACAATCAAAATATCAAAGATCATGATATTTTATTAATTTTTTCAAATAAATAATTTATTAATTAAATCTATTTATTAAGACTTAATTAATGAAAAATTCACAATAGACCTCCAAGATAAAATATGAAAACTCATCATAAAACAAATCATACAAAATAAATCTAAAGGGTTAAAAATCACGAAATATGTCATCTGACACATTCGATGGGTATTCAACTCAAATACTTGTCCTAATTTTTTAATTAGGACAAATGGCTCAAAGGGTTGAGATTTGGACTTGAGAATTTATCTTCCCTCTCTTATTATTGAGATAATGTGATAGTGTACGCTCATCTTGGCAATTCGGAGAAGTCGATACCCGGTACCTGCAACCTGCATAAAAATCATGCATGTACAAGCACAATATATACTAACTAAACAAGCAATGACAGGAAGTGGTGCATCATGTAGATCTCGACTAGCAGGTGACTATGACGTCTTTCCTTAACCACAATAGACACGCCATACAAAAGCAAACACGTAAGGAAAACATGCACACATACACATGCAAGTATTGGGTAAGTATCCATCAAAAAGCACATATGATAATAAATTATCTTACTAATCATCATTAATAACTGAAAGCAATGTAATGATCATCATCAATAATTGCGAACACTAAAAATAATCATTATACATACAAGAAATGTAGAGTCTAAGTAATCTCATCACATAATAAACTGAATCCATAGCACAATATTTGATAATCTCAAAAGAATATTGCTAATCAATAACATAAAACTAGCTCTAAAAGAGTTCAGCAATGATAACAAAATGAGAACTAGGAGCAAGCATTACACTTTTTGAACTGAAGAGAAATTTTGTTGAGATATTTAATTTAATAAAATGAGATATGCTCTCATAATTAATTTTTCTATTTAATTAAATAATCTTTAATTAATTAGAGACATTTTTCTTATTTAATTAAATAACTTCATTTAATTAATTAGGAATGGCTTCTCATTTAATTAAATAACTTTGTTTAATTAATTAGAAGTAATTACTTCATTTAATTAAATAATTTCATTTAATTATTTCAATTTTTTTTTCAAAACTAGTCAACTCAAGTGAATCGTGGTTAAATCTGGTCAACTTTTGGTCAAACTTGATATTTGCGTATGTGAATATGAGCAAATGTGAGTATGAATTCTAGCAACAATTCGATGCAAATTCTCATTCAAGCTTTCAAAATTAAGAGATGAGGGTCTCTTAAATATACTTTCCTGGAATTCATCAACAGTTGAGATCGATTTCAATCAACGGTTAGGATTAAAGGTGAAGTTCAGTCATAAAGGAAGATTTCTAAGTTAAAGGTAGTTAAGAGATTTAATTTGAGTAAAATAAGGAGTTAACAGATTCAATTTGAGTAGAAAAAAGAGTTAACTAATTTAACTCATTTTTTATCAATAGTAAACTCGAAATTTCCCTTTTTGAACTCAAGAGAGATTTTGTTGAGATATTTAATTTAATAAAATGATATATGCTCTTATAATTATTTTTTCTATTTAATTAAATAATCTTTAATTAATTAGAGACACTTTTCTTATTTAATTAAATAACTTCATTTAATTAACTAGGAATGGCTTCTCATTTAATTAAATAACTTTGTTTAATTAATTAAAAGTAAGTACACCATTTAATTAAATCATTACATTTAATTATTTAAAAATTCTTTTCGAAACTAGTCAACTCAAGAAAACTGTGGTTAAATCTGCTCAACTTTTGGTCAAACTTGATCTTTGCGTATGTGAATATGAGCAAATGTGAGTATAAATTCTAGCAACAATTCAATGCAAATTCTCATTCAACCTTTCAAAATGAAGAGATGAGGGTGTCTTAAATAGACTTTCTTGAAATTCATCAACAGTTGAGATTGATTTCAATCAATAGTTAGGATTAAAAGTGAAGTTTAGTCATAAAAGGAGACTTCCAAATTGAAGGGAGCTAACAAATTTAATTTGAGTAAAATAAGGAGTTAACTGATTCAATTTGAGTAGAAAAAAGAGTTAACTGATTTAACTCTTTTTTGATCAATAGTGAACTCGAAATTTTCCTTTTTGAACAAAAGAGAGATTATGTTGAGATATTTAATTTAATAAAATGTGATATGCTCTCATAATTATTTTTTCTATTTAATTAAATAATCTTTAATTAATTAGAGACACTTTTCTTATTTAATTAAATAACTTCATTTAATTAATTAGGAATGGCTTTTCATTTAATTACATAACTTTGTGTAATTAATTAGATGTAAGTACTCCATTTGATTAAATAATTTCGTTTAATTATTTCAAAATTCTTTTCGAAACTAATCAACTCAAGTCAACTGTGGTTAAATCTGGTCAACTTTTGGTCAAAATTCATCTTTGTGTATGTGAATATGAGCAAATGTGAGTATGAATTTCAACAACAATTCGATGCAAATAATCATTCAACCTTTCAAAATGAAGAGATGATGGTCTCTTAAATAGACTCTCTTAGAATTCATCAATGGTTGAGATCAATTTCAATCAACGGTCAGGATTAAATGTGAAGTTCACTCAAAAAGGGAGATTTTCAATTTAAAGAGAGTTAACAAATTTAATTTGAGTAAACTAAGGAGTTAACTGATTCAATTTGAGTAGAAAAAAGAGTTAACTGATTTAACTCATTTTTGATCAACAGTGAATTGGAAATTTCACTTTTTGATTTGAAGAGAGATTTTGTTTAAGATATTTAATTTAATAAAATGAGATATGCTCTCATAATTACTTTTTCTATTTAATTAAATAATCTTTAATTAATTATAGACACTTTTCTTATTTAATCAAATAACTTCATTTAATTAATTAAGAATGGCTTCTCATTTAATTAAATAACTTTGTTTAATTAATTAGAAGTAAGTACTCCATTTAATTAAATAATTTTATTTAATTATTTCAAAATTCTTTTCGAAACTAGTCAACTCAAGTCAACTGTGATTAAATCTGGTCAACTTTTGGTCAAACTTGATTTTTGCGTATGTGAATATGAGCAAATGTGAGTATGAATTCCAGCAACAATTCGATGCAAATTTTCATTCAACCTTTCAAAATGAAGAGATGAGGGTCCCTTAAATAGACTTTCTTGAAATTAATCAACGATTGAGATCGATTTCAATCAACAGTCAGGATTAAAGGTGAAGTTCAGTGGTAAAGCGAGATTTTAAAATTAAAAGGAGTTAACAGATTCAATTTGAGTAAAATAAGGAGTTAATTAATTCAATTTGAGTAGAAAAAGGAGTTAACTCATTCAACTCATTTTTGATCAATAGTGAACTCAAAATTTCCCTTTTTGAACTAAAGAGAGATTTTGTTGAGATATTTAATTTAATAAAATGAGATATGCTCTCATACTTACTTTTTGTATTTAATTAAATAATCTTTAATTAATTAGAGATACTTTTTTTATTTAATTAAATAACTTCATTTAATTAATTAGGAATGGCTTCTCATTTAATTAAATAACTTTATTTAATTAATTAGAAGTAAGTACTCCATTTAATTAAATAATTTCGTTTAATGATTTCAAAATTCTTTTCGAAACTAGTCAACTCAAGTCAACTGTGGTTAAATCTGATCAACTTTTGGTCAAACTTGATCTTTGCATATGTGAATATGACCAAATGTGAGTATGAATTCTACCAACAATTCGATGCAAATTCTCATTCAACTTTTCAAAATGAAGAGATGACGATCTATTAAATACAATTTCTTGGAATTCATCAATGGTTGAGATCGATTTCAAAGAACAGTCAAGAATAAAGGTGAAGTTCAGTCATAAAGGGAGATTTTGAAATTAAAGGGAGTTAACAGATTTAATTTGAGTAATATAAAGAGTTAAATGATTCAATTTGAGTAAAAAAAAAGAGTTAACTGATTTAACTCATATTTTATTTATAGTGAACTGAAAGTTTCCTTTTTGAACTAGAGAGAGATTTTGTTGAGATATTTAATTTAATGAAATGAGATATTCTTTCATGACTACTTTTTCTATTTAATTAAATGATATTTAATTAAATAACAATTAATTAGTTAGAGACAGTTTTCTTATTTAATTAAATAACTTCATTTAATTAATTAGGAATGGCTTCTCATTTAATTAAATAACTTTGTTTATTTAATTGGAAGTAAGTACTCCATTTAATTAAATAATTTCGTTTAATTATTTCAAAATTCTTTTCGAAACTAGTCAACTCAAGTCAACTGTGGTTAAATTTGGTCAACTTTTGGTCAAACTTGATCTTTGCGTATGTGAATATGAGCAAATGTGAGTATGAATTCTAGCAATAATTCGATGCAAATTCTCATTCAACTTTTCAAAATGAAGAGATGAGGGTCTCTTAAATAGACTTTCTTAGAATTCATCAACGGTTGAGATCGATTTCAATCAACAGTTAGGATTAAAAGTGAAGTTCAATCATAAAGAGAAATTTTCAAATTAAAGAGAGTTAACAGATTTAATTTGAGTAAAATAAGGAGTTAACTGATTCAATTTGAGTAAAAAAAGGAGTTAACTTATTTAACTCATTTTTCATCAATAGTAAACTTGAAATTTCCCTTTTTGAACTGAAGAAAGATTTTGTTGAGATATTTAATTTAATAAAATGAGATATGCTCTCATAATTACTTTTTCTATTTAATTAAATAATCTTTAATTAATTAGAGACACTTTTCTTATTTAATTAAATAACTTCATTTAATTAATTAGGACTGGCTTCTCATTTAATTAAATAACTTTATTTAATTAATTAGAAGTAAGTACTCCATTTAATTAAATAATTTCGTTTAATGATTTCAAAATTCTTTTCGAGACTAGTCAATTCAAGTCAACCGTGGTTAAATCTGATCAACTTTTGGTCAAACTTGATCTTTGCATATGTGAATATGAGCAAATGTGAGTATGAATTCTACCAACAATTCGATGCAAATTCTCATTCAACCTTTCAAAATGAAGAGATGACGGTCTATTAAATACAATTTCTTGGAATTCATCAACGGTTGAGATCGATTTCAATGAACAGTCAAGAATAAAGGTAAAGTTCAGTCATAAAGGGAGATTTTCAAATTAAAGGGAGTTAACAGATTTAATTTGAGTAAAATAAGGAGTTAAATGATTCAATTTGAGTAAAAAAAAGCGTTAACTAATTTAACTCATATTTTATCAATAGTGAACTGAAAGTTTCTTTTTTAAACTGGAGAGAGATTTTGTTGAGATATTTAATTTAATGAAATGAGATATTCTCTCATCACTACTTTTTCTATTTAATTAAATAATATTTAATTAATTAGAGATAGTTTTCTTATTTAATTAAATAACTTCATTTAATTAATTAGGAATGGCTTCTCATTTAATTAAATAAGTTTGTTTAATTAATTGGAAGTAAGTACTCTATTTAATTAAATAATTTCGTTTAATTATTTCAAAATTCTTTTCGAAACTAGTCAACTCAAGTCAACTGTGGTTAAATCTGGTCAACTTTTGGTCAAACTTGATCTTTGCGTATGTGAATATGAGTAAATGTGAGTATGAATTATAACAATAATTTGATGCAAATTCTCATTCAAATTTTCAAAATGAAGAGATGAGGGTCTCTTAAATAGACTTTCTTAAAATTCATCAACGGTTGAGATCGATTTCAATCAACGGTCAGGATTAAAGGTGAAGTTCAGACATAAAGGGAAATTTTTAAATTAAAAAGAGTTAACAGATTTAATTTGAGTAAAATAAGGAGTTAACTGATTCAATTTGAGTAGAAAAAGGAGTTAACTTATTTAACTCATTTTTCATCAATAGTGAACTCGAAATTTCCCTTATTGAACTGAAGAAAGATTTTGTTGAGATATTTAATTTAATAAAATGAGATATGCTCTCATAATTACTTTTTCTATTTAATAAAATAATTTTTAATTAATTAGAGACACTTTTCGTATTTAATTAAATAACTTCATTTAATTAATTAGGACTGGCTTCTCATTTAATTAACTTTGTTTAATTAATTAGAAGTACTCCATTTAATTAAATAATTTCGTTTAAATATTTCAAAATTCTTTTTGAAACTAGTAAACTCAAGTCAACTGTTGTTAAATATGGTTTACTTTTGGTCAAACTTGATCTTTGCGTATGTGAATATGAGCAAATGTGAGTATGAATTTCAGCAAAAATTCGATGTAAATTCTCATTCAACCTTTCAAAATGAAGAGATGAGGGTTTCTTAAATAGATTTTCCTAAAATTCATCAACGTTTGAGATCGATTTCAATCAACAGTTAGGATTAAAGGTGAAGTTCAGTCATAAATGGAGATTTCGAAATTAAAGAGAGTTAACAGATTTAATTTGAGTAAAATAAGGAGTTAACTGATTCAATTTGAGTAGAAAAAGGAGTTAACTAATTTAACTAATTTTTTATCAATAGTGAACTACAAATTTCTCTTTTTGAATTGAAGAGAGATTTTGTTGAGATATTTAATTTAATACAATGAGATATGCTCTCATAATTACTTTTTCTATTTAATTAAATTATCTTTAATTAATTAGAAACTCTTCTTTTATTTAATTAAATAACTTCATTTAATTAATTAGGAATGGCTTCTCATTTAATTAACTTTGTTTAATTAATTAGAATTACTCCATTTAATTAAATAATTTCGTTTAATTATTTCAAAATTCTTTTTGAAACTAGTCAACTCAAGTCAACTGTGGTTAAATTTGGTCAACTTTTGGTCAAACTTGATCTTTGCGTATGTGAATATAACCAAATGTGAGTATGAATTCCAGCAACAATTCGATGCAAATTCTCATTCAACCTTTCAATATGAAGAGATGAGGGTCTCTTAAATAGAATTTCTTGAAATTCATCAACGGCTGAGATCGATTTCAATCAACGGTCAGGATTAAAGGTGAAGTTTAGTCATAAAGGGAGATTTCCAAATTAAAGGGAGTTATTAGATTTAATTTGAGTAAAATAAGGAGTTAACTGATTTGAGTAGAAAAAGGAGTTAACTGATTTAACCCATTTTTTATCAATAGTGAACTAGAACTTTCCCTTTTTCAACTGAAGAGAAATTTTGTTGTGATATTTAATTTAATAAAATGAGATATTCTCTCATAATTACTTTTTCTATTTAATTAAATAATCTTTGATTAATTAGAGACACTTTTCTTATTTAATTAAATAACTTCATTTAATTAATTAGGAATGACTTCTCATTTAATTAAATAACTTTGTTTAATTAATTAGAAGTAAGTACTCCATCTAATTAAATAATTTTGTTTAATTATTTCAAAAAAAAATTCGAAACTGGTCAACTCAAGTCAACCGTGGTTAAACCTGGTCAACTTTTGGTCAAACTTGATCTTTGCGTATGTGAATATGAGCAAATGTGAGTATGAATTCCAGCAACAATTCGATGCAAATTCTCATTCAACCTTTCAAAATGAAGAGATGAGGGTCTCTTAAATAGACTTTGCTAAAATTCATCAACGGTTGAGATCGATTTCAATCAACGATCAAGATTAAAGGTGAAGTTCAGTCATAAAGGGAGATTTTCAAATTAAAGGGAGTTAACAGATTTAATTTGAGTAAATTAAGGAGTTAACTGATTCAATTTGCGTAGAAAAAGGAGTTAACTAATTTAACTCATTTTTGATCAATAGTGAACTAGAAATTTTCCTTTTTGAACTGAAGAGAGATTTTTTTGAGATATTTAATTTAATAAAATGAGATATGCTCTAATTATTACTTTTTCTATTTAATTAAATAATCTTTAATTAATTAGAGACACTTTTCTTATTTAATTAAATAACTTCCTTTAATTAATTAGGAATGGCTTCTCGTTTAATTAAATAACTTTATTTAATTAATTAGAAGTAAGTGCTCCATTTAATTAAATAATTTTGTTCAATTGTTTCAAAATTCTTTTCGAAACTAGTCAACTCAAGTCAACCGTGGTTAAATCTGGTCAACTTTTGGTCAAACTTGATCTTTGCGTATGTGAATATGAGCAAATGTGAGTATGAATTCCAGCAACAATTCGATGCAAATTCTCATTCAAGCTTTCAAAATGAAGAGATGAGGGTCTCTTAAATAGACTTTCCTGAAATTCATCAATGGTTGAGATCAATTTAAATAAACGGTCAGGATTAAAGGTGAAGTTCACTCACAAAGGAAGATTTCCAAATTAAAGGGAGTTAATAGATTTAATTTGAGTAAAATAAGGAGTTAACTGATTCAATTTGAGTAGAAAAAAGAGTTAACTCATTTAACTCATTTTTTATCAATAATGAACTTGAAATTTCCTTTTTTCAACTGAAGAGAGATTTTGTTGATATATTTAATTTAATAAAATGAGATATGCTCTCATAATTACTTTTTCTATTTAATTAAATTATCTTTAATTAATTAGAGACACTTTTCTTATTTAATTAAATAACTTCATTTAATTAATTAGGAATGGCTTCTCATTTAATTAAATAACTTTTTTGAATTAATTGGAAGTAAGTACTCCATTTAATTAAATAATTTTCTTTAATTATTTCAAAATTCTTTTCAAAACTAGTCAACTCATGTCAATCGTGGGTAAATCTGGTCAACTTTTGGTCAAACTTGATCTTTGCGTATGTGAATATAAGCAAATGTGAGTATGAATTTCAAGAACAATTTGATGCAAATTCTCATTCAACCTTTCAAAATGAAGAGATGAGGGTCTCTTAAATAGACTTTTCTGGAATTCATCAACGGTTGAGATCGATTTCAATCAATGGTCAGGATTAAAGGTGAAGTTTAGTCATAAAGGGAGATTTCCAAATTAAAGGGAGTTAACAGATTGAATTTGAGTAAAATAAGGAGTTAACTGATTCAATTTGAGTAGAAAAAGGAGTTAACTGATTTAACTCATTTTTTATCAATAGTGAAATGAAAATTTCCCTTTTTGAACTGAAGAGAGATTTTGTTGAGATATTTAATTTAATAAAATGAGATATGCTCTCATAATTACTTTTTCTATTTAATTAAATAATCTTTAATTAATTAGAGGCTCGTTTCTTATTTAATTAAATAGTTTCATTTAATTAATTAGGAATGGCTTCTCATTTAATTAAATGACTTTGTTGAATTAATTAGAAGTAAGTACTCCATTTAATTATTTCAAAATTCTTTTCGAAACTAGTCATCTCAAGTCAACCATGGTTAAATCTATTCAAATTTTGGTCAAACTTGATATTTACGTATGTGAATGTGAGAAAATGTGAGTATGAATTCTAGCAACAATTCAATGCATGTAATGCCACACAAGATATAACCGAAAGAATTTAAAACAAAACACAATTCTATAAATGCAATAATTTTTTTTTATTATAAAATCATCTCAACATAAGTTCCATTACAAGGACTGAATCACTCTTATACAAAAAAATTTCCCAATGAAAGAGAATATCATCCAAATACATTTTCATTACAATAAGAATACATAAAGAGTTTAGAACTATAATGAAATACAATTTCATTTGTTGACACCTATGTCCAACCTAGGAACCCTGAATGCTAATTCAGAAGTAACTTTAATAAACATCCTTAGCTACTTGAATCTCGAAGTACCTGAAAACCACACAGAATGCAACATAACACAAATAGGGGCTCAGTACACACTGAGTTAAAAGGCGAAATCCATCTGCATACATGTTAGTACCAACATATCGATATCCAAAAGCAGATTTCTGATCCATCGAATATAGTGCAACCCTTATAATAATATGCAAGAAGTATACAATTACTTTTCATTGCAAAAATTAAACTCGCACTAAGAATAACTCATAAATGAAACATATATATTCTGAGGTGTCATTGTTATGGCACTAAGTTTTTGCATCCAAATATGGTATGCTCATAGTCATCACATAACGATATTCTCTACTTTACTTGTCATTAACAGAATAGAGACATGCCTTTTCTCCGCACTTAACCATATAGATTTAAGTCATAGGTAAGGCTATTTATCTTTTATGTGAAATTAACCCACCCAATTTATTTTGAAGTTATCACTGAATTAATTAATTGAATAGGATAAACCAAATTCAGCCACCTCGATATACGTTCATCACAGATATCCTTAAAAATACACATCAAACAGATATACTAAGAATGAACATGCGACAATTATAAAATCAGTTTACAACGTGATACTACATCCTTAAATCCATCTGTAACACATCTTATACTGCCAAGTTCAAAGGTAAATATGGATGATTACATCAACAGGATTAAAACCTATAATATCAAGATTGCATAGATACAATTGAACTATTGCACAACTCAACGATACTTACAAAATCTTCATACTATACTCTTAATTCCCTGTTGACCTAATCATCTACACTTAACATTGAACTGACCAAGACAACGAATCAAAATGCACATGATATTCACATCATCAATCATGTATCAAAATCTGCCTCAATTCATATACTACTTTCATTTTATTAAGAATTGAAATTCATCTTACATAATAAAAGAATTCTTTCTTAAGCATCTAATCTCAAAAAATCCAATAATGCTAATAGAACACATTATAATCATAGTAGAAACTAATTACAGCCAAATCTTAACAAGTGATCGTTAACTAAGATATGAAGATAAACAAGTGTCTATAAAGGTAACACCTCTGTTTTGACAACATGCCACCACCAAAATAACCACAGCAACATATTAAGATGTGATGTTTAAAATCGATTTAGAACATAATTCTCAATATGCAAAGTGACTTTCAAACTAGTATTAAACAAAGTTCAAACCAGTATTAATCAGTTTTATACTATTGAATTGATGCATCTACCTGCTTCTAGTTTTATCTAGCTAATGAAATAATGCCATCGCACAGTTCCAAATCTCATTGTAGCAAGATAACTAAAACTCGACAGCATACAAATTCCAAATAGTAATTGAATCATAATGCCTACTCACACAGAGTATCGGCTGTTAGATAGCCTTTTATGTCCTAATAATTCTACACCAAGAAATGTTGATGCAACATTCTATATGTTTCAAACTTTATATATGACCAAATGTCAACCCTCATACCATGAAACTGTTCGACAAAATCTCCACTTATAAATCCAAACAATGATACGATACTTAGACTGAGTGATTGGTTTTTGCAACTTGAATTTCCATCTAAGTTTCTACTACCGGTGTTTTAATATTATCACCGCGGGTCAGACTGCACTTCAAACCCAAGCCTATATTTTAAAAATCAAGTTCGGTTATTTTCCTCCAAACTCAAAATCCTCTATAAACAATGATAGTGCCTCTAACATCAAAATAGTTTATACGATGCTACCACAAAACCCTTAAATCATAAATCTACGAAACCGTAAACACATATTTCCTTCAAATTAAGTCTAGGTGATACCGTAAAAATGTAAAACCCATGTCACAGAGTAACGGTGTTCTTTTATCACAAGCCATTCATATGAAAAAATGTCTATATAACAAAAGAAATCAAAACACACAGTTGACCATAGTCATCTCAAATCTGAATACATATGATACTTCTTAAAACATCATCTAAATCCAAAACATAATGATTGAAAACTCATATTGCTCGATATCCAAATATGGATAAATGCAGAGCTCGACTCCACTTATCCAACCCTACATATACCCACACTTGGGTATCGACAAGAGTAACTTAAAACTGAACTCCCATAATTTCCTTAGAACAAAATTAACACCCAAAACAGTAAAGGGTAAAGGTTAGGAACTGCCCCCTACCTCAAAACCCAGCAGATGAAGAAAAATGTTCAACACAAAGCTCCAAATTTTTGCTTGACTCCAAGCCCCCAATCAGAACAAAATCTCCACAATGCAAAACACTGAAACCAATTTCCAACCGCAATAAAACTTTCATCAAGTTCCCTTTTTTCTCTAATACATAAGCAAGAAAATCCTTCCAACAAAAACCCCACATCTTGCCAAAAACCCAGCAACAACATCCAAGTGTTAGAGGAAAAAGGACCGAATTCAGGTCATAACCATTGAAATCCTCTTTACAAACAGCAATGGCTGAAATTCCATCAAGGATAGTAAAGCCTCTTTTAAAGAGCAATTAATAAATCTGCAGTTCCCAAAGAGTTGTGCATACAGCTTTCCTTATAGCCTCCGCCATTTTGGCCTCAAGAAACAATAAACATTTTTACCTATTCAAATCATGCGAAACCTTCTAGGGTTTTTAGGGTGAATGTTTTTTTTATTTAATTCAAATAAATATATAATAAATGCATAACACAATTACCTCCCATGTTTATTGCCATTGGTATTAAACATTGCAAACTCCCAAAACCATCACTCCACACTTGAGTTTATGCAAATAGATGTGTGAAAATCTCATACCTATATTTATATGAATTCTAGTGTGTGACTTATCAAATTATCCCTAAATATAAATATATCCACAAGTCAAGAACTTAAAGGCATGTGTAATGGTCACCCTTGGATGTCCCAAAAAACTAAACCAATTTGTTGAAAGGAAAGGAATTTTGCCAAATAGTTTGCATGCAACCTCTTATTTCTCCGTTTAACTGATACCACTGTAATGGGCACCCCTGAATGTCCCAAAAAACTAAACCAAATTGCTGAAAGGAATTATGTCAAACAGTTTCCATTCAACTTCTTAAAACCCCTTATAACTCCAGAAATCAAACGTTTATTTGTTTGTTGTGTTTCGTGCATGGAATTGGAATCATACAACATAAACAAGAAAGAAACTACAATAATATGCAAAGTGGAAATGAACGGCTGCTAATAAAATGTTATTTTCAAAATTCATAAAACCAAATACATGGCAGATTTATCAACTCACTAATTACTTCAGCAATATTGTCATAATACTCTAGCCCATGCTTACGAACTTGCTGCTACAATACTTTGTCCTCCAATCAGTCCACTACCTTCATAATACCATTCCCTCCAAGCGGCATAAGCGTCGGACAAGTAGTGAAGAAGATATGAGCAAAATATCAAATCTGCCTGTAGCCGGAAATGCAACTAAACTGCCTAATAATGAAGCCAATAAGAAAGAATTCCAAAGGCCAAACCCCAAGGGAATGACGTCTAGAATGTTACAAGAGAGGATAGAAATCCTCAAATGCCAAGAACAAAGCTGCAACTCACACACCAATTTCTTCTCATATTCAACCTGCCTAATGAAGCCACAAATGCTTCCTTTTATTCTATTCCCACGGGTCCGCTCAACTCATATGGGCAATGTGGGATAAAAGATGTATAATATAAAACATATATTAAAATACCCCTTATGTCTCCTTTGGGTACACATCACCATAAAATAAATATTAAAGTAACACTTTAATATTTTACAATTAAATTAGACGTTACTTTAATAAAACTTCAGGCATTAAAATGTATTAGCAATCGGACTCCGAATAATGCGAGTGATAGCTCATCGGAAAGCTCTCACCGAGGAGTATCGAATCCAATCAACAAAATTGACCTGCACTCTGTCCTGCCGACTTACTAAAAATAGTAAGTATGCCTAAAACTGAGTAAATCAACTTCGTTTTGGCCCAAACTGAAAATGACTAGGCCAAAACACTCCAAGATCCCATTAAACCCTTCATTAGCCCTCGGGACCATGTAGAACAAGGCTAACGCACACACACTTGGTCAACTGCTAAAAGATGGGATCATTACAAATCCGCCCTCCTTGAAATTGCTTGTCCTCAAGCAATTAAGCAACATAATGAACTCCAACCTCCACCTGGATCCCAATTGAAGTAATGTGTGATATCCATATAGACATTAAACAAACTGCAAATGAACATCATTAGGACCAACCACATGTCCTGCAAGTTAGCTCCCAAAACTTGTGTTGATGAAGTATAAGTCTGGATGTCACCAGAAGGCGGCTCCATAGAAGATCTCTGAAACCTCTTCCTCCCAACTGCTGCAACACAAAACTAAATCTTTGTAGATAGTGAAAACTGAGCCCATCTCCACTCAGGTGAATGATTAACATCAGCCTCAAACATCAGATTGTCATAAGACAATGTTGCATCCATGTTGAACATAGTACTATCCCAAGAGTGAACATTAACACTTTGTTGATCGATAGTATAATATGACTCTGTCACTATATTGCTCACCTCATTAGCAATAACAAGTGTACTATCATCAGAGCACAAATCTACAACCGCATGCTTATTACCAAACTCCTCATTGGATGGTTCAACTGACATAGAAGTGGTTGTTGATATGACAGTTCCCTTGCATTCTCCTAATTCCACTATTGCTACATCATCATCCCCTGACAAGGCTTCATATGTGGTCTCCTGACTTTGCACGCATGTCTCTACTGACTCTGTCGAAATGCCCACATCATCAACATCATAATTGGTTGGCTCTATACATGTCTCGATCCCACCTGAGGAATCAACTACCTTCTGCTCTGGAGCAGCATACAAATCATCAATGTTGATGCCCATCTGTCTAGCCATAAGCTGTAACATCATATCCATTTGCCTATTCTGCTCCTGTTGCATACGTTGCCCCTTCTCTAATGTACCCAATAACTCTTTGAACAGTACCTCCCCCTGATCTGGACCAGTATTCTCGCCTCCGCCTAATCCTGTATTCCTGTCATCTCGATCACCCATATTGTTGTCCTGATCAAAGAATATCTCCTCCGTGTCCGTATGGCTAGATTCAATGTCCCCCTGCACAGATGTACTAGACTGTTTGCTTTGCAAATCTAAAATCCTATTTTGTCTTGCTCTAGTATCGCAAAAATTATAAGGCCCCTGTTGCATGCTCAAACATAAATGCTTAGCCTGTGTTTTTTACTTACTTTTTCCCTCTATCTGACTGTTCCAAATTCCCTATAAGACCTCCACAGGATGGTAGGACTTATAGCTCTGATACCACTATAATGGGCACCCACCGGTTATAACTTTATGAAAGACTTTGCAAGGAAGCTCTGATACCACTATAATGGTCACCCTTGGATGTCCCAAAAAACTAAACCAATTTGTTGAAAGGAAAGGAATTTTGCCAAATAGTTTGCATGCAACCTCTTATTTCTCCGTTTAACTGATACCACTGTAATGGGCACCCCTGAATGTCCCAAAAAACTAAACCAAATTGCTGAAAGGAATTATGTCAAACAGTTTCCATTCAACTTCTTAAAACCCCTTATAACTCCAGAAATCAAACGTTTATTTGTTTGTTGTGTTTCGTGCATGGAATTGGTATCATACAACATAAACAAGAAAGAAACTACAATAATATGCAAAGTGGAAATGAACGGCTGCTAATAAAATGTTATTTTCAAAATTCATAAAACCAAATACATGGCAGATTTATCAACTCACTAATTACTTCAGCAATATTGTCATAATACTCTAGCCCATGCTTATGAACTTGCTGCTACAATACTTTGTCCTCCAATCAGTCCACTACCTTCATAATACCATTCCCTCCAAGCGGCATAAGCGTCGGACAAGTAGTGAAGAAGATATGAGCAAAATATCAAATCTGCCTGTAGCCGGAAATGCAACTAAACTGCTTGATAATGAAGCCAATAAGAAAGAATTCCAAATACCAAACCCCAAGGGAATGACGTCTAGAATGTTACAAGAGAGGATAGACATCCTCAAATGCCAAGAACAAAGCTGCAACTCACACACCAATTTCTTCTCATATTCAACCTGCCTAATGAAGCCACAAATGCTTCCTTTTATTCTATTCCCACGGGTCCGCTCAACTCATATGGGCAATGTGGGATAAAAGATGTATAATATAAAACATATATTAAAATACCCCTTATGTCTCCTTTGGGTACACATCACCATAAAATAAATATTAAAGTAACACTTTAATATTTTACAATTAAATTAGACGTTACTTTAATAAAACTTCAGGCATTAAAATGTATTAGCAATCGGACTCCGAATAATGCGAGTGATAGCTCATCGGAAAGCTCTCACCGAGGAGTATCGAATCCAATCAACAAAATTGACCTACACTGTGTCCTGCCGACTTACTAAAAATAGTAAGTATGCCTAAAACTGAGTAAATCAACTTCATTTTGGCCCAAACTGGAAATGACTAGGCCAAAACACTCCAAGATCCCATTAAACCCTTCGTTAGCCCTCGAGACCGTGTAGAACAAGGCTAACGCACACACACTTGGTCAACTGCTAAAAGATGGGATCATTACACATGAAATGAATTTCTCGAAAATAATAAAGATAGCAATATACCTGAGAAATTCCTAATAATACCAGAATGCATTTGTCATATATGTACCAGATATGTATACCTTTCATCAATAAGATAATGACTAACATTTACATAAACATATACACAGTTACATAAAAACACAAAAGAGTTGTACAAACATCCTTTTAACATTATGCTTACAATCTAATATATCTACAGAAGAAAATAAATATCAAATGTTCCAACACATCAGTTATACCAGATCTACATGAAGATACCAATTCTGATTTTCACAAGTATAGCCATAACTAGAAATCCTACAATTACCATCCTATAACATGAATTCCATGAAAACATTAATTCTAATCAAAACCTGATTCAGTTCAGAGATCAAGTGATGTATTTCAAAATCAACACTAAAACTAAAACTGATCAGCTGTAAACTTGAAAACAATCCAAATGAAATATAAAAGCAGTATCCAAAATATATGTATCTCATGAAACCAAAACTAACCTATCTGATATAAAAAAATAGTACCCAAAATATAAAATCTCACAGCCATAGAACTTGTGTCAAAAACAACATCTAAAGTGAATAAAGAGAAACAGGAAGAAGTAGGGTCAGGCACAACAATGCAAATTCTCATTCAACCTTTCAAAATGAAGAGATGAGGGTCTCTTAAATAGACTTTCTTGAAATTCATCAACGGTTGAGATCGATTTCAATCAACGGTCAGGATTAAAGGTGAAGTTCAGACATAAAGGGAGCTTTCCAAATTAAAGGGAGTTAATAGATTTAATTTGAGTAAAATAAGGAGTTAACTGATTCAGTTTGAGTAGAAATAGGAGTTAACTGATTTAACTCATTTTTGATCAATAGTGAACTGAAAATTGCCCTTTTTGAACTGAAAAGAAATTTTGTTGAGATATTTAATTTAATAAAATGAGATATGCTCTCATAATTACTTTTTCTATTTAATTAAATAATAAATGTCATGCCCAAACTAAGAGGGCAAACTCGAAATGATGATGTTGATTAGATACTTTCAATTAATCTAAACTCGAATACATTACATTGTCTTTTAAATTAATTGGATCTTATTGTTGAAGGTTAATGTAGAGAACTTGTACTAAAACTTCCACCTCAATCATATCAAACTTAGAGCACGTTTAAATTATTAGTTATTTTTAATTATAAAAAAAATACAATTAAAGAAAATTTAAAAAGAAACCTAAACTATCTAAATCTAATATCTATACTTAAATAAATTAAAACTGACTTCTCTTAAATTCATTCGAATTATCAAAACAAGAACTCATTAAAAGGCGTATCGCATTTACCCATACACCTATATAAACTATGCTTAATTTAACTTTACTCTAATCTCCATTTTATTTAAATCTATGATGCTTTTAAAGTTAAGCATTTCTAACATATTAACAATATAATTTACATTTAAATTGACTACCATTGAATAATTCGGCTATCTTAAAATTTAAAACTTATCACAATAAAACATACTGACACTAACTATACTTAATAAAATTAAATACATTTATAAATTTAAGAATTATTCTAAATTAATGATGGCATTAATAATATAACGAAAATTGAATAAATAAAAAATCTAAACTAGATTTCATTAGTAAAAAAAAAACTTACTAACCTAAATTAAACTACTAAACAACTTAATCAGTAACTAATTTTTTTTTTAATCCAAAACTTTAAGATAATAAACAAACTAACCATTTAAAATTATAATTAATAATATATAAAAGAAATTAACTAAACTAACATGCTAGAATTTAAATTAATTAAGTTAATTACTAAAACAACTTACAAACTAAAATTTTTATATAAAAAGAGCATTAAAAGTAAAACTAACTATCATACAAACTAACCTACTAACTATCTCTAATCCCCAAACTCCCCTACACCTACACTTCCCTTGCGTTTCCCAACACTTCCCTTGCATTTTCCCAAACTACTGACGCTGCGTCAGTACTGATTCGCAAGGATAGGAGCACAAGTCTCATTAAGAGACATGACATGCCCAAGGCTAAAGCCTTTCAAAAGGAAACAAAAAAACATGTGAGCGCTGGAAGAAGAATTGTGGGGGGGGGGGGGAAATCTTAAAACAAGTTTGCTTTAAAACATAAATTAAGTGAGCGCTTCCAAAAGCGGTTGGGGATGGGATGTGGTGACAGGTGACGTCACCCTCCCATCATAGCAAATTGACTTTGCTAAGACAAAAACAATTAAAAATAACCAACCAAAAAGCTGACGCCCAAGGGGACTAGAGTAAGAATTTAAGGCATAAAGTTAATTTGGTAGATGATAGATATTTAGGATATTTAAGTTATAAAGGTTTAATAACTTATGCATTCTATTAGATATCATTTATATATATATATTGTTTTATTTCTAATTTTAAACACTAATAGATTCTTAGAATATTCTCTGTTACAAAATAAGGATTACTACATTCTCTCATACAAACTCCAGCATCCTGTAGGTGGATTATTTGATAGTTTGTCTACTCTCTCTTGAAACTCAATGTATATTTTTCTTTTGCAACTATAGTACCACACTAGGTGTATGCATTCTCTTATAAATTTCTAGTTTATTATTTCCATGGACCTCCAATGGCCATGCATTTCAATGAAACCACATTACATGAAATAACCATCTACGTATTCATTTAACTATCTAATAAAACTGATGGAGCAACATTGGAACAACATAATGACTAAACTAGTCTTAAGGCAATCGAGAAAATAAGAGATCAAAATGATAATGTTCCATTCCTTTTGAAAGGAGTATCAAAATACACAAAGTTATTTCTCTATCATGTTTCAATTTTAGCTTGGATCTCTTGACATAATTCTTCCTACATGTTCTTGCAAATTTATTTTCAACACAATCAACCATGAACTAAATCATTTCAAACTTGATAAAGACACCATGCATTTACATGGATTAGCAACATCTCTCTTTATAGTCCATATGAATAGAGGCATCACCATACATCACAAATTGAATCATGTATAATTGAACATCATGGTTGCATCTTACCTTTGATACACATTCATATGCCAACATAGAATACGAAAATTTTAAGAGAAGTAAATTTACTCAATCACTTATTTTATTATCAACCTGATTCAAGGCTCAGCTGGGAAAGAATCAGGAAGAAAACTCGGCTTCGTTGCCATATATAATAAGGTTTAAAAAATACAATTTACAATAGGATATCAATCCCAATTTTCAATAATTTTATCAAATTTTCTTCATGATCAAATCAAGGAGTTTGTAATGTCTTCTAAATCTCATTTCAAGAACCATGGAGGACACCAATAACTGATCGGGTGACAACCAAGCAGAACCACATGAACATCAAGCATGCATAATCATACATGGTTTACATAATAAGATTCACAGTGAATCAAGACTAGGGAGAGGTGGATTCTTCCAACTGGAGAAGTCAAGCACAACACCAAATCAGATGCCCAATCGGGGTCAATAACCAAGAACTTCCGTTCTTCCATTTAAACTTTCCATACTCATACTAGGTTTGTGCTGACGGGTAGGGGCCCATAACACCCTACCCTTTATCCCTCTTCTCATCCTGAGAAGAGACTCTACACAGGTCGGAGTCCAACTAAACAAACCTCTCCCAAAATTGGTCACTTCTACCCTCTCCTAGGGTGAGTAATACCAAAACACCCATGCAAGGAAACTCAAAATTGCAAACATCAACAAGAAAGGAAAACAACCAAAATAACAAGGTTTACAAACCTTCCCAACATACCCACAACCATACAACAGTAAAACAACCACAAGGTAACAAGAACATGAAACAAAACATAAAAATTGAATAAGGGAGATGGGAGTTTCCTACCTTCTCAACGAGGTAATGGCAATGAACAAATTTGAGTAGAGTATCCCTCCTTCCTTCAAGCTTCAAGAAATCTTCTCTAAATGTAGAGATTGGGTAACCAAAACTACTAGACCAAGGAAGGCCTCTAAATAAGCCTCCAACTCAACCACCCAAAAGGAGCAATAACTATTTCCACCCACTAGCCACACTAGAAACTCCTAACTCAACCTACACCATGGTTAAACCCTAAAAGGAGGTGGGGTAAGACAACTCATGACAACCACTTGCAATTTTCGCACAAAGGCAAAAAGGGACTTTTTGAGTGCCCTCAAAAGTCAAAGCTAGGGGCTTAGGGGTTGGAAAAGACCCCTAACCCATACCCACACCCATAGGTTAGAAAAAAAACATGTTTTAAAGCCTTAGGGAAGGGGTTAGAGACAAAATAAAATCTAGAAATAAAATAGGTCCATCTAACAATTCTAAATAGCAAATAAAGCACATAACATTTTTACGAGTGTCAAGCGACACTGAAAACACATAATTACGAACAATAGGGTTTCCAAATTTTAGCACATGGGGATCAGTTTTGTTCCTCCGTAGGGTTTCTCGGCTAAATATTTGCACACTCATTGCACACATCAGTAGTCCCGTAAAATCACATGTATATAAACGTATATGTATAAGAAATTTTCAAAATTTAAAACATACATTAATAAAGTTTCTTCTCCCTTCATAATTCTTAACCATTTGAAATATCGTAAATCAAATCTCAATCCTACATCTACTGATTTCGTCAACATACATATACATGAACATTTAAATGACAATAATCAAATATATCTGGAAATCACATCACACAACATGAAATAATAAAATATGTTCTAAACATCAGATAATGTCTCGACATCTCGTGTCGCGAATAACAAAATAAGAGTAAAATATCACTATGCTATGATGGGTCAGGGCGAGGCCTCACACTTTAATTAATTAGAGAAACTTTTCTTAGTTAATTAAATAACTGCATTTAATTAATTAGGAATGGCTTCTCATTTAATTAAATAACTTTGCTTAATTAATTAGAAGTAAGTACTCAATTTAATTAAATAATTTCGTTTAATTGTTTCAAAATTCTTTTTGAAACTAGTCAACTCGAGTCAACTGTGGTTAAATTTGATCTACTTTTGGTCAAAATTGATCTTTGCGTATGTGAATATGAGCTAATGTGAGTATGAATTTTAGCAACAATTTGATACAAATTCTCATTCAACCTTTCAAAATGAATAGATGGCGGTCTCTTAAATAGACTTTCTTAGAATTCATCAACGGTTGAGATCGATTTCAATCAACGGTCAGGATTAAAGGTGAAGTTCAGTCATAAAGGGAGATTTCCAAATTAAAGGGAGTTAACAGATTTAATTTGAGTAAAATAAGGAGTTAACTGATTCAATTTGAGTAGAAAAAGGAGTTAACTGATTTAACTCTTTTTTGATCAATAGTGAATTGGAAATTTCCCTTTTTGAATTGAAGAGAGATTTTGTTGAGATATTTAATTTAATAAAATGAGATATGCTCTCATAATTACTTTTTCTATTTAATTAAATAATTTTTAATTAATTAGAGACACTTTTCTTATTTAATTAAATAACTTCATTTAATTAATTAGGAATGGCTTCTCCTTTAATTAAATAACTTTGTTTAATTAATTAGAAGTAAGTAATCCATTTAATTAAATAATTTTGTTTAATTATTTCAAAAAAAAATTTGAAACTAGTCAACTCAAGTCAACTGTGGTTAAATATGGTCAACTTTTGGTCAAACTTGATCTATGCGTATGTGAATATGAGAAAATGTGAGTATGAATTCCAGCAACAATTCGATGCAAATTCTCATTCAACCTTTCAAAATAAAGAGATGAGGGTCTCTTAAATAGAGTTTCCTTGAATTCATCAATGATTGAGATCGATTTCAATTAACGGTCAGGATTAAAGCTGAAGTTCAGTCATAAAGGGAGATTTCCAAATTAAATGGAGTTAATAGATTTAATTTGAGAAAAATAAGGAGTTAACTGATTGAATTTGAGTAGAAATAGGAGTTAACTGATTTAACTCATTTTTTATCAATAGTGAACTAAAAATTTCCCTTTTTGAACTGAAGAGAGATTTTGTTGAGATATTTAATTTAATAAAATGAGATATGCTGTCATAACTACTTTTTCTATTTAATTAAATAATTTTTAATTAATTAGATACACTTTTCTTATTTGATTAAATAACTTCATTTAATTAATTAGGAATGGCTTCTCATTTAATTAAATAATTTTTTTCAATTAATTAGAAGTACTCCATTTAATTAAATAATTTGGTTTAATTATTTCAAAATTCTTTTCAAAACTAGTCAACTCAAGTCAATCGTGGTTAAATCTGGTCAACTTTTGGTCAAACTTGATCTTTGCGTATGTGAATATGACCAAATGTGAGTATGAATTTCAGCAACAATTCGATGCAAATTCTCATTCAACCTTTCAAAATGAAGAGATGAGGGTCTCTTAAATAGACTTTCTTGGAATTCATCAACAGTTGAGATCGATTTCAATCAACGGTCATGATTAAAGGTGAAGTTCAGTCATAAAGGGAGATATCCAAATTGAAGGGAGTTAACAGATTTAATTTGAGTAAAATAAGGAGTTAATTAATTCAATTTGAGTTGAAAAACGAGTTAACTCATTTAACTCATTTTTCATCAATAGTGAACTGGAAATTTCCATTTTTGAACTAAAGAGTGGTTTTGTTGAGATATTTAATTTAATAAAATGAGATATGCTCTCATAATTACTTTTTCTAGTTAACTAAACAATTTTTAATTAATTAGAGACAATTTTCTTATTTAATTAAATAACTTCATTTAATTAATTAGGAATGGCTTCTCATTTAGATAAATAACTGTGTTTAATTAATTAGAAGTACTCCAATTAATTAAATAATTTCATTTAATTATTTAAAAATTCTTTTCGAAACTAGTCAACTCAAGTCAACTGTGGTTAAATTTGGTCAACTTTTGGTCAAACTTGATCTTTGCGTATGTGAATATGAGCAAATGTAAGTATGAATTCCAGCAACAATTCGATGCAAGTTCTCATTCAACATTTCAAAATGAAGAAATGATGGTCTCTTAAATAGACTTTCCTGGAATTCATCAACGATTGAGATCAATTTCAATCAACTGTCAGGATTAAAGGTGAAGTTCAGTCATAAAAGGAGATTTTAAAATTAAAGGGAGTTAACAGATTTAATTTGAGTAAAATAAAGAGTTAACTGATTCAATTTGAGTAGAAAAAGGAGTTAACTGATTTAACTCAGTTTTGATCATTAGCGAACTGGAAATTTCCCTTTTTGAACTGAAGAGAGATTTTGTTGAGATATTTAATTTAATAAAATGAGATATGCTATCATAATTACTTTTTCCATTTAATTAAATAATCTTTAATTAATTAGAGCCACTTTTCTTATTTAATTAAATAACTTCAGTTAATTAATTAAGAACGACTTCTCATTTAATTAAAAAACTTTGTTTAATTAATTAGAAGTAAGTACTCAATTTAAGTAAATAATTTATTTGAATTATTTTAAAATTCTTTTCGAAACTAGTCAACTCAAGTCAACCGTGGTTAAATATGGTCAACTTTTGGTCAATATTAATCTTTGCGTATGTAAATATGAGCAAACATGAGTATGAATTCTAGCAACAATTCGATGCAAATTCTCATTCAACCTTTCAAAATGAAGAGATGAGGGTCTCTTAAATAGACTTTCCTGAAATTCATCAACTGTTGACATCAATTTCAATCAACGGTCAGGATTAAAGGTGAAGTTTAGTCATAAAGGTAGATTTCCAAATTAAAGGAAGTTAACAGATTTAATTTGAGTAAAATAAGGAGTTAACTGATTCAATTTGAGTAGAAATAGGAGTTAACTTATTTAACTCATTTTTGATCAATATTGAACTGCCAATTTGCCTTTTTGAACTGAAGAGAGATTTTGTTGAGATATGTAATTTAATAAAATGAGATATGCTATCATAATTACTTTTTCTATTTAATTAAATAATTTTTAATTAATTGGAAACACTTTTCTTAGTTAATTAAATAACTTCATTTAATTAATTAGGAATGGCTTCTCATTTAATTAAATAATTTTGTTTAATTAATTAGAAGTATGTACTCCATTTAATTAAATAATTTCGTTTAATTATTTTAATTTTTTTTTTGAAACTACTCAACTCAAGTCAACTGTGGTTAAATCTGGTCAACTTTTGGTCAAACTTGATCTTTGCATATGTGAACATGAGCATATGTGAATATGAATTCCAACAACATTTCGATGAAAATTCTCATTCACCCTTTCAAAATGCAGAGATGAGGGTCTCTTAAATAGACATTCCTGGAATTCATCAACGGTTGAGATCGATTTCAATCAACGGTCAGGATTAAAGGTGAAGTTCAGTCATAAAGGGAGATTTCCAAATTAAGGGGAGTTAACAGATTTAATTTGAGTAAAATAAGGAGTTAACTGATTCAATTTGAGTAGAAAAAGGAGTTAACTTATTTAACTCATTTTTTATCAATAGTGAACTGAAAATTTCCCTTTTTGAACTGAAGAGAGATTTTGTTGAGATATTTAATTTAATAAAATGAGATATGCTCTCATAATTACTTTTTCTATTTAATTAAATAATCTTTTATTAATTAGAGACACTTTTCTTATTTAATTAAATAACTTCATTTATAGAATTAGGAATGACTTGTCATTTAATTAAATAACTTTGTTTAATTAATTAGAAGTACTCAATTTAACTAAATAATTTTTTAAAATTATTTTAAAATCTTTTTCGAAACTAGTCAACTCAAGTCAACCGTGGTTAAATATGGTCAACTTTTGGTCAAACTTGATCTTTGCGTATGTAAATATGAGCAAATGTGAGTATGAATTCCAGCAACAATTCGATGCAAATTCTGATTCAACCTTTCAAAATGAAGAGATGAGGGTCTCTTAAATAGACTTTCCTAGAATTCATCAACGGTTGACATCGATTTCAATCAACGGTCAGGATTAAAGGTTAAGTTCAGTCATAAAGGGAGATTTCCAAATTAAAGGAAGTTAATAGATTTAATTTGAGTAAAATAAAGAGTTAACTGATTCAATTTGAGTACAAATAGCAGTTAACTGATTTAACTCATTTTTTATCAATATTGAACTGGAAATTTTCCTTTTTGAACTGAAGAGAGATTTTGTAGAGATATGTAATTTAATAAAATGAGATATGCTCTCATAATTACTTTTTCTATTTAATTAAATAATTTTTAATTAATTGGAGACACTTTTCTTAGTTAATTAAGTAACTTTATTTAATTAATTATGAATGGCTTCTCATTTAATTAAATAATTTTGTTTAATTAATTAGAAGTAAGTACTCCATTTAATTAAATAATTTTATTTAATTATTTCAAAAAAAATTTCGAAACTAGTCAACTCAAATGAACCGTGGTTAAATTTGGTCAACTTTTGGTCAAACTTGATCTTTGCGTATGTGAATATGAGCAAATGTAAATATGAATTCCAACAATATTTTGATGCAAATTCTCATTCAACCTTTCAAAATGAAGGGATGAGGGTCTCTTAAATAGACTTTTCTAAAATTCATCAACGGTTGAGATCGATTTCAATCAACTGTCAGGATTAAAGTTGAAGTTCAGTCATAAAGGGAGATTTCCATATTAAAGAGAGTTAACAAATTTAATTTGAGTGAAATAAGAAGTTAACTAATTCATTTTGAGTAGAAAAAAGAGTTAACTAATTTAACTCATTTTTGATAAATAGTGAACTGAAATTTTTCCTTTTTGAACTGAAGAGAGATTTTGTTGAGATATTTAATTTAATAAAATGAGATATGCTCTCATAATTACTTTTTCTATTTAATTAAATAATCTTTAATTAATTAGACACTTTTCTGATTTAATTAAATAACTTCATTTAATTAATTAGGAATGGCGTCTCATTTAATTACATAAATTTATTTAATTCATTAGAAGTAAGTACTCCATTTAATTAAATAATTTTTTTTAATTATTTCAAAATTCTTTTCGAAACTAGTCAACTCATGTCAACCATGGTTAAATCTAGTCAACATTTGGTCAAACTTGATCTTTGCGTATGTGAATATGAGCAAATGTGAGTATGAATTCCAGTAACAATTCGATGCAATGTTCTCATTCAACCTTTCAAAATGAAGAGATGATGGTCTCTTAAATAGACTTTCCTGGAATTGATCAACGGTTCAGATCGATTTCAATCAACGGTCAGGATTAAAGGTGAAGTTCAGTCATAAAGGGAGATTTTCAAATGAAATGGAGTTAACATATTTAATTTGAGTAAAATAACGAGTTAACTGATTCAATTTGAGAAGAAAAAGGAGTTAACTCATTTAACTCATTTTTGATCAATAGTGAACTGGAAATTTCCCTTTTTTAACTGAAGAGACATTTTGTTGAGATATTTAATTTAATAAAATGAGATATGCTCTCATAATTACCTTTTCTATTCAATTAAATAATCTTTAATTAATTAGAGACACTTTTCTTATTTAATTAAATAACCTCATTTAATTAATTGGAAATGGCTTCTAATTTAATTAAATAACTTTGTTTAATTAATTAGAAGTAAGTACTCCATTTAATTAAATAATTTCGTTTAATTATTTAAATTTTTTTTTGAAACTAGTCAACTCAAGTCAACTGTGGTTAAATCTGATCAACTTTTGGTCAAACTTGATCTTTGCATACGTGAGTATGAGCAAATGTGAGTATGAATTCTAGCAACAATTTGATGTAAATTCTCATTCAACTTTTCAAAATGAAAACATTAGGGTCTCTTAAATAGACTTTCTTAGAATTCATCAACGATTGAGATCGATTTCAATCAATTGTTAGGATTAAAGGTGAAGTTTAGTCATAAAGGGAGAGTTCCAAATTAAAGGGAGTGAACAGATTTAATTTGAGTAATATAACGAGTTAACTGATTCAATTTGAGTAGAAGAAGGAGTTAACTGATTTAACTCATTTTTTATCAATAGTGAACTGAAAATTTCTCCTTTTGAACTCAAGAGAGATTTTGTTGAGATATTTAATTTAATATAATGAGATATGCTCTCATAATTACTTTTTCTATTTAATTAAATAATCTTTAATTAATTAGAGACACTTTTCTTATTTAAGTAAATAACTTCATTTAATTAATTAAGAATGGCTTCTCATCTAATTAAATAAATTTGTTTAATTAATTAGATGTAAGTACTCAATTTAATTAAATAATTTTATTTAATTATTTCAAAAAAAATTCGAAACTAGTCAACTCAAGTCAACTGTGCTTAAATCTGGTCAATATTTGCTCAAACTTGATTTTTTCGTATGTGAATATGAGCAAATGTGAGTATGAATTCCAACAACAAATCGATGCAAATTCTCATTCAATCTTTCAAAATGAAGAGATGAGGGTCTCTTAAAGAGACTTTCCTAGAATCCATCTACGGTTGAGATCGATTTCGATCAACGGTCAAGATTAAAAGTGAAGTTCAGTCATAAAGGGACATTTCCAAATTAAAGGGAGTTAATAGATTTAATTTGAGTAAAATAAGGAGTTCACTGATTCAATTTGAGT
The DNA here is from genome assembly GCA_028749045.1 of Cupressus sempervirens. Taxonomy (NCBI): domain Eukaryota; kingdom Viridiplantae; phylum Streptophyta; class Pinopsida; order Cupressales; family Cupressaceae; genus Cupressus; species Cupressus sempervirens. The sequence continues at coordinate 282,873,952 of CM053791.1, forward strand.
AGAAAAAGGAGTTAACTCATTTATCTCATTTTTGATCAATAGTGAACTGGAAATTTCCCTTTTTGAACTGAAGAGAGATTTTGTTGAGATATTTAATTTAATAAAATGAGATATGCTCTCATAATTACTTTTTTTATTTAATTAAATAATCTTTAATTAATTAGAGACACTTTTCTTATTTAAGTAAATAACTTCATTTAATTAATTAAGAATGGCTTCTCATTTAATTAAAAAACTTTGTTTAATTAATTAGATGTAAGTACTCAATTTAATTAAATAATTTCATTTAATTATTTCAAAATTCTTTTCGAAACTAGTCAACTCAAGTCAACTGTGGTTAAATCTTGTCAACATTTGGTCAAACTTGATCTTTTTGTATGTGAATATGAGCAAATGTGAGTATGAATTCCAGCAACAATTCGATGCAAATTCTCATTCAACCTTTCAAAATGAAGAGATGAGGGTCTCTTAAAGAGACTTTCCTGGAATTCATCTACGGTTGAGATCGATTTTGATCAACAATCAAGATTAAAAGTGAAGTTCAGTCATAAAGGGACATTTCCAAATTAAAGAAAGTTAATAGATTTAATTTAAGTAAAATAAGGAGTTAACTGATTCAATTTGAGTAGAAAAAGGAGTCAACTGATTTAACTCATTTTTTATCAATAGTGAACTGAAAATTTCCCTTTTTGAACTGAAGAGAGATTTTGTTGAGATATTTAATTTAATAAAATGAGATATGCTCTCATAATTACTTTTTCTATTTAATTAAATAATCTTTAATTAATTCGAGACACTTTTCTTATTTAATTAAATAATTTCATTTAATTAATTAGGAATGGCTTCTCATTAAATTAAATAACTTTGTTTAATTAATTAGAAGTAATTACTCCATTCAATTAAATAATTTTGTTTAATTATTTCAAAAAAAAATTCGAAACTAGTCAACTCATGTCAACCGTGGTTAAATCTGGTCAACTTTTGGTCAAACTTTATCTTTGCGTATGTGAATATGAGCAAATGTGAGTATGAATTTCAATAACAATTCGATGCAAATTCTCATTCAACCTTTCAAAATGAAGAGATGAGGGTCTCTTAAATAGACTTTCCTATAATTCATCAACGGTTGAGATCGATTTCAATCAACGGTCAAGATTAAAGGTGAAGTTCACTCATAAAGGGAGATTTTCAAATTAAAATGAGTTAACAGATTTAATTTGAGTAAAATAAGGAGTTAACTGATTCAGTTTGAGTAGAAAAATGAGTTAACTGATTTAACTCATTTTTGATCAATAGTGAATTGAAAATTTTCTTGTTTGAACTGAAGAGAGATTTTGTTGAGATATTTAATTTAATAAAATGAGATATGCTCTCATAATTACTTTTTCTATTTAATTAAATAATCTTTAATTAATTAGAGACACTTTTCTTATTTAATTAAATAACTTCATTTAATTAATTAGGAATGGCTTCTCATTTAATTAAATAACTTTGTTTAATTAATTAGAAGTAAGTACTCCATTTAATTAAATAATTTCGTGTAATTATTTTAAAATTCTTTTCGAAACTAGTTAACTCAAGTCAACCATGGTTAAATCAGGTCAACTTTTGGTCAAACTTGATCTTTGCATATGTGAATATGAGCAAATGTGAGTATGAATTCCAGGAACAATTCAATGCAAATTCTCATTTAACCTTTCAAAATAAAGAGATGAGGGTCTCTTAAATAGACTTTCCTGGAATTCATAAACGGTTGAGATCGATTTCAATCAACAGTTAGGATTAAAGGTGAAGTTCAGTCATAAAGCGAGATTTCCAAATTAAAAGGAGTTAACAAATTTAATTTAAGTAAAATAAGGAGTTAACTGATTCAATTTAAGTAGAAAAAGGAGTTAACTCATTTAACTCATTTTTAATCAATAGTGAACTTAAAATTTCCCTTTTTCAACTGAAGAGAGATTTTATTGAGATATTTAATTTAATAAAATGAGATATGCTCTCATAATTAATTTTTTTAGTTAATTAAATAATCTTTAATTAATTAGAGACACTTTTCTTATTTAATTAAATAACTTCATTTAATTAATCAGGAATGATTTCTCATTTAATTAAGTAACTTTGTTTAATCTATTAGTAGTAAGTACTCCATTTAATTAAATAATTTCATTTAATTATTTTTAAAAAAAATTCAAAATTGGTCAACTCAAGTCAACTGTGGTTAAATTTGGCACTACATCGACCCCCAATGGGATTAGGATTACTCCTGGAAGCCTACAAGAATGAAAAGCTAAGATACTCACTATGCGGGTCCCATTGAACCCTTTTCCTCCTTACAGGGGAATATGATTCCACTAAAAATTTTACAACACACTTAGAGCAATATGATTTTGGTTTAATAGTAAACTGAAAACCATATCGATTCGACATAATTCTTTTAACAACTACTGAAATATATCCCTTAATACATTTTAAACAAGAGCAACTTGATGCTTGCGAAGATAAACAAAGGTATACTACCTTGAAACATAGATAAAAGATACATGTTTTGCAACTAGAATAAGTTTCAATTTTCAGTTTTGCCCTCATTTAAGTTTTTAGTAGAATTTTCAATTTTGAAAGCTAAGTGTTGGAGTATGAAAAATATGCAAGTAACAATTTTAAATTCTGTTTTCAGTTCACCTAATTTTCAAGTTTTTAGTTTGAAAGAAATACACATGATAGTTTTAAGTTTTCATTTTTCGAAACTAGTGAACTCAAGTCAACTCTAGTGCCTGCCCTTGGATGTAGTAAAATAAGTAGTTAACTGATTCAATTTGACTAGAAAAAGGAGTCAAATGATTTAACTCATTTTTTATCAATAGTGAACAGGAAATTTCTCTTTTTGAACTGAAGAGAGATTTTGTTGAAATATTTAATTTAATAAAATTAGATATGCTCTCATAATTGCTTTTTCTATTTAATTAAATAAAATTTAATTAATTAGAGACTCTTTTCTTATTTAATTAAATAACTTCATTTAATTAATTAGGAATGGATTCTAATTTAATTAAATAACTTTGTTTAATTAATTAGAAGTAAGTACTCTATTTAATTAAATAATTTCGTTTAATTATTTCAAAATTCTTTTTGAATCTAGTAAACCCAAGTCAACCGTGGTTAAATTTGGTCAACTTTCGGTCAAACTTGATCTTTGCGTATGTGAATATGAGCAAATGTGAGTATGAATTCCAGCAACAATTCGATGCAAATTCTCATTCAACCTTTCAAAATGAAGATATGAGGGTCTCTTAAATAGACTTTCTTCAAATTCATCAACGGCTAAGATCGATTTCAATCAACGATCAGGATTAAAGGAGAAGTTCAGTCATAAATGGAGATTTAAAAATTAAAGGGAGTTAACAAATTTAATTTGAGTAAAATAAGGAGTTAACTAATTCAATTTGAATAGAAAAAAGAGTTAACTGATTTAACTCATTTTTGATCAATAGTGAATTGGAAATTTTCTTTTTTGAACTGAAGAGAGATTTTGTTGAGATATTTAATTTAATAAAATGAGATATGCTCTCATAATTACTTCTTTTATTTAATTAAATAATCTTTAATTAATTAGAGACAATTTTTTTATTTAATTAAATAATTTCATTGAATTAATTAGGAATGGCTTCTCATTTAATTAAATAACTTTGTTTAATTAATTAGAATTAAGTACTCCATTTAATTAAATAATTTCGGTTAATTATTTTAAAATTCTTTTTAAAACTAGTCAACTCAACTCAACCGTGGTTAAATCTGATCAAATTTTGGTCAAACTTGATCTTTGCGTATGTGAATACGAGCAAATGTGAGTAAGAATTTTGGTAACAATTTGGTGCAAATTCTCATTCAACCTTTCAAAATGAAGAGATGAGGGTCTCTTAAATAGACTTTCTTGGAATTCATCAATGGTTGAGATCGATTTCAATCAACGGTCAGGATTAAAGTTGAAGTTCAGTCATAAAGGGAGATTTCCAAATTAAACGGAGTTAACAGATTTAATTTGAGTAAAATAAGGAGTTAACTGATTCAATTTGAGTAGAAAAAGGAGTCAACTGATTTAACTCATTTTTTATCAATAGTGAATTGAAAATTTCTCTTTTTGAACTGAAGAGAGATTTTGTTGAGATATTTAATTTAATAAAATGAGATATGCTCTTATAATTACTTTTTCTATTTAATTAAATAATCTTTAATTAATTAGAGACACTTTTCTTAATTAAATAACTCCATTTAATTAATTAAGAATGGCTTCTCATTTAATTAAATAACTTTGATTGATTAATTAGAAGTAAGTACTCCATTTAATTAAATAATTTTATTTAATTATTGTAAATTTTTTTCGAAACTAGTCAACTCAAGTCAACCGTGGTTAAATCAGGTCAACTTTTGGTCAAACTTGATCTTTGCGTATGTGAATATGAACAAATGTGAGTATGAATTCCAGCAACAATTCGATGCAAATTCTCGTTCAACCTTTCAAAATGAAGAGATGAGGGTCTCTTAAATAGACATTCCTAGAATTCATCAATGGTTGAGATCGATTTCAATCAACGGTCAAGATTAATGGTGAATTTCAGTAATAAAGGGAGATTTCCAAATTAAACCGAGTTAACAGATTTAATTTGAGTAAAATAAAGAGTTAACTGATTCAATTTGAGTAGAAAAAGGAGTCAACTAATTTAACTCATTTTTGATCAATAGTGAACTAGAAATTTCCCTTTTTGAACTGAAGAGAGATTTTGTTGAGATATTTAATTTAATAAAATGAGATATGTTCTCATAATTACTTTTTCTATTTAATTAAATAATCTTTAATTAATTAGAGACATTTTTCTTATTTAATTAAATAAATTCATTTAATTAATTAAGAATAGCTTCTCATTTAATTAAATAACTTTGTTTAATTAATTAAAAGTAAGTACTCCATTTAATTAAATAATTTTGTTTAATTATTTTAAAATTCTTATCGAAACTAGTCAACCGTGGTTAAATATGGTCAACTTTTGGTCAAACTTGATCTTCTCGTATGTGAATATGAGCTAATGCGAGTATGAATTCCAGCAACAATTCGATGCAATTTGTCATTCAGCCATTCAAAATGAAGAGATGAGAGTCTCTTAAATAGACTTTCCTAGAATTCATCAACGGTTGAGATCGATTTCAATCAACGGTCAGGATTAAAGGTGAAGTTCAGTCATAAAGGGAGATTTCCAAATTAAAGGGAGTTAACAGATTTAATTTCAGTAAAATAAGGAGTTAACTGATTCAATTTGAGTAGAAAAAGGAGTCAACTGATTTAACTCATTTTTGATCAATAGTGAACTGAAAATTTTCCTTTTTGAACTGAAGAGAGATTTTGTTGAGATATTTAATTTAATAAAATGAGATATGCTCTCATAATTACTTTTTCTATTTAATTAAATAATTTTTAATTAATTAGAGACACTTTTCTTATTTTATTAAATAAGTTCATTTAATTAATTAGGAATGGCTTCTCATTTAATTAAATAACTTTGTTTAATTAATTAGAAGTAAGTACTTCATTTAATTAAATAATTTCGTGTAATTATTTCAAAATTCTTTTCGAAACTAGTCAACTCAAGTCAACCGTGGTTAAATCAGGTCAACTTTTGGTCAAACTTGATCTTTGCGTATGTGAATATGAGCAAATGTGAGTATGAATTCCAACAATAATTCGATGCAAATTCTCATTCAACCTTTCAAAATAAAGAGATGAGGGTCTCTTAAATAGACTTTCCTAGAATTCATAAACAGTTGAGATCGATTTCAATCAACGGTCAGGATTAAAGGTGAAGTTCAGTCATAAAGGGATATTTCCAAATTAAAGGGAGTTAACAGGTTTAATTTGAGTAAAATAAAGAGTTAACTAATTCAATTTGAGTAGAAATAGGAGTTAATTGATTTAACTCATTTTTTATCAATAGTGAACTAAAAATTTTCCTTTTTGAACTAAAGAGAGATTTTGTTGAGATATTTAATTTAATAAAATGAGATTTGCTCTCATAATTACTTTTTCTGTTTAGGTAAATAATCTTTAATTAATTAGAGACACTTTTCTAATTTAATTAAATAACTTTGTTTAATTAATTAGAAGTAAGTACTCCATTTAATTAATTAATTTCATTTAATTATTTAAAAAAAAAATTTGAAACTAGTCAACTCAAGTCAACCGTGGTTAAATCTGATCAAGTTTTGGTCAAACTTGACATTTGCGTATGTGAATATGAGCAAATTTGAGTATGAATTCTAGCAACAATTCGATGCAAATTCTCATTCAACCTTTCAAAATGAAGAGATGGGGGTCTCTTAAATAGACTTTCTTGAAATTCATCAACGGTTGAGATTGATTTCAATCAACGGTCAGGATTAATGGTGAAGTTTAGTCATAAAGAGAGATTTCCAAATTAAAGAGTGTTAACAGATTTAACTTGAGTAAAATAAGGAGTTAACTGATTCAATTTGAGTAGAAATAGGAGTTAATTGATTTAACTCATTTTTGATCAATAGTGAACTAGAAATTTCCCTTTTTGAACTAAAGAGAGATTTTTATGAGATATTTAATTTAATAAAATGAGATATGCTCTCATAATTAATTTTTGTATTTAGTTAAATAATCTTTAATTAATTAGAGACACTTTTCTTATTTAATTAAATAACTTCATTTAATTAATTAGGAATGGCTTCTCATTTAATTAAATAACTTTGTTTAATTAATTAGAAGTAAGTACTCTATTTAATTAATTAGGAATGGCTTCTCATTTGATTTAAGAACTTTGTTTAATTAATTTAAAGTAAGTACTCTATTTAATTAAAAAAATTCGTTTAATTATTTGAAATTTTTTTTTGAAACTAGTCAACTCAAGTCAACTGTGGTTAAATCTGGTCAAATTTTGGTCAAACTTGATCTTTGCGTATGTGAATATGAGCAAATGTGAGTATGAATTCCAGCAACAATTTGATGCCAATTCTCATTCAACCTTTCAAAATAGAGAGATGAGGGTCTCTTACATAGACTTTCCTGAAATTCATCAACGGTTGAGATCAATTTCAATCAACGGTTAGTATTAAATGTAAAGTTCAGTCATAAAGGGAGATTTCAAAATTAAAAGGAGTTAACAGATTTAATTTGAGTAAAATAAGGAGTTAACTGATTGAATTTGAGTAGAAAAATGAGTCAACTGATTTAACTCATCTTTGATCAATAGTGAACTGGAAATTTCCCTTTTTGAACTGAAGAGAGATTTTGTTGAGATATTTAATTTAATAAAATGAGATATGCTTTCATAATTACTTCTTCTATTTAATTAAATTTTTTTTAATTAATTAGAGACACTTTTCTTATTTAATTAAATAACTTCATTTAATTAATTGGGAATGACTTCTCATTTAATTAAATAACTTTGTTTAATTCATTAGAAGTAAATACTCCATTTAATTAAATAATTTCGTTTAATTATTTCAAAATTCTTTTTGAAACTAGTTAGCTCAAGTCAACCGTGGTTAAATTTGGTCAACTTTTGGTCAAAATTGATCTTTGCGTATGTGAATATGACCAAATGTGAGTATGAATTCCAACAAAAATTCGACGCAAATTCTCATTCAACCTTTCAAAAAGAAGAGATGTGAGTCTCTTAAATAGACTTTCTTAGAATTCAACAACAGTTGAGATCGATTTCAATCAATGGTCAGGATTAAAGGTGAAATTCAGTCATAAAGGGAGATTTCCAAATTAAAGGGAGTTAACAGATTTAATTTGAGTAAAATAAGGAGTTAACTGATTCAATTTGAGTAAAAAACGGAGTTAACTGATTTAATTCATTTTTTATCAATAGTGAACTGGAAATTTTCCTTTTTGAACTGAAGAGAGATTTTGTTGAGATATTTAATTTAATAGAATGAGATATGCTCTCATAATTACTTTTTCTATTTAATTAAATAATCTTTAATTAATTAGAGACAGTTTTCTTATTTAATTAAATAACTTCATTTAATTAATTAGGAATGGCTTCTCATTTAATCAAAGAACTTTGTTTAATTAATTAGAAGTAAGTACTCCATTTAATTAAATAATTTCATGTAATTATTTCAAAATTCTTTTCGAAACTAGTCAACTCAAGTCAATCATGGTTAAATCAGGTCAACTTTTTTTCAAACTTGATCTTTGCATGTGTGAATATGAGCAAATGTGAGTATGAATTTCGGCAACAATTTGATGCAAATTCTCATTCAACCTTTCAAAATGAAGAGATGAGGGTCTCTTAAATAGACTTTTTTGAAATTCATCAACAGTTGAGATCGATTTCCATCAACGATCAGGATTAATGGTGAAGTTCAATCATAAAGGGAGATTTACAAATTAAAGGGAGTGAACAGATTTATTTGAGTAAAATAGGGAGATAGCTGATTCAATTTGAATAGAAAAAGGAGTCAACTGATTTAACTCATTTTTTATCAATAGTGAACTGAAAATTTCCCTTTTTGAACTGAAGAGAAATTTTGTTGAGATATTTAATTTAATAAAATGAGATATGCTCTCATAACTACTTTTTCTATTTAATTAAATAATCTTTAATTAACTAGAGACACTTTTCTTATTTAATTAAATAATTTCATTTAATTAATTAGGAATGGCTTCTCATTTAATTAAATAACTTTGATTGATTAATTAGAAGTAAGTACTGCATTTAATTAAATAATTTCGTTTAATTATTTCAAAATTCTTTTCAAAACTAGTCAACTGAAGTCAACCGTGGTTAAATCTGGTCAACTTTTGGTCAAACTTGATCTTTTTGTATGTGAATATGAGCAAATGTGAGTATGAATTCCAACAACAATTTGATGCAAATTCTCATTCAACCTTTCAAAATGAAGAGATGAAGGTCTCTTAAATTGACTTTCTTAGAATTCATCAACGGTTGAGATCGATTTCAATCAATGGTCAGGATTAAAGGTGAAGTTCATTCATAATGGGAGATTTCCAAATTAAAGAGTGTTAACAGATTTAATTTGAGTAAAGTAAGGAGTTAACTTATTTAATTTGAGTAGAAAAAGGAGTCAACTGATTTAACTTATTTTTGATCAATAGTGAACTGGAAATTTCCCTTTTTGAACTGAAAAGAGATTTTGTTGAGATATTTAATTTAATAGAATGATATATGCTCTCATAATTACTTTTTCTCTTTAATTAAAAATCTTTAATTAATTAGAGACAATTTTCTTATTTAATTAAATATCTTCATTTAATTAATTAGGAATGGCTTCTCATTTAATTAAATTACTTTGTTTGATTAATTAGAAGTAAGTACTCCATTTAATTAAATAATTTCGTTTAATTATTTCAAAATTCTTTTTGAAACTAGTCAACTCAAGTCAACCGTGCTTAAATTTGGTCAACTCTTGGTCAAACTTCATTTTTATGTATGTAAATATGAGCAAATGTGAGTATGAATTCCAGCAACAATTCGATGCAAATTCTCGTTCAACCTTTCAAAATGAAGAGATGAGGGTGTCTTAAATAGACTTTCCTAGAATTCATCAATGGTTGAGATCGATTTCAATCAACGATCAAGATTAAAGGTGAAGTTCAGTCATAAAGTGAGATTTTCAAATTAAAGGGAGTTAACAGATTTTATCAGACCCCGTATTTCAACACTAGGAACCTTAAACCCTTATGCTTCTGAAACTTAAAACTAAACATTTAACCTCGACCACCTCCACCTCCACCACCATCGAACCCAAACCAGGACATTATTGATGCACTTCAGACTTTGATCAGTATAGTTTATTAGAGAGTAGTACCTATAGTTCAGCCAGTTTAGCAGATTCCAGTAGTGGAAGCAGAGCCACCCGAAGGAGACGGGCCTAGAGGCAGAGAGAGGACTAGGAGTCCCCCGCCGAGATAGTTAGAGGGGAAGGATGAGCATGAAGGAGATTCAATAGACCAGAGAAGACCCCCACTTGACAGACCTCCTTGACATATAGGAGATGATATCAGGGAATTGATTCAACTTGGGCCACCATTATTTACTAGTTCTACTGAAGGGACAGTAGCAGAGGCATGGTTGCAGAGCCTACAACGGTTCTTTGGATTATGACCCTATAGAAGTAATCTAAAGGCATGCCTAGCAGTTCATCTATTGAGAGGGGATGCCTCCAATTGGTGGCATCAGGAGGAGATCATAGGTGGAGTGAGGATGGATACCCTCACATGGGAATCATTCCTAGAAAGATTTCGAGAGAGGTACTTGTCATAGCATTTTTGAAAAAAATAGATAGAGGAATTCCATTCTCTTTATTAGAGAGGTCTTACAGTGGCACAGTATGAGAGCAGGTTTCTCAAGCTCCTTCCTTATGTGGAATACATGAAGGACAAGAAACTACGGGTACATCATTTTATCATGGGTCTGAATTTCTCACTTCAGGGTCCAGTTTGGATGGCCTTCCCTACCACCTTCAGACAGGTAGTGGAGATAGCACTAGTAGTGGAGGATACTCGGGGTAGATAGGAATCATGAGATCGATCTCAGAACCGAAACTCTACTCGGCAAAAACCCCCTTGGAAAGGGAATCAGAATTATACACCAGGGTCCTCTAAGGGCCAACAGTCTCAGCAGTAGCAGGTACTCTCACAGGGTTACCAGGGCTCCAAGCCCAAGCAGTGGCAGTCACAGCAGGATTAGAAAGTACAGGCCTCACAGTCATAGGCAATGCAGACTCAAGAGTCTTCCAAGGGTGGATACAGTGGGTCTAGCAAGTCAAGAGGTCCACAGCAGTCTGGATCACAGGATGCATGATCTTATACCCAAGGACCATGCTATACTTGTGGAGGCATGGGTCATATAGCTAGAGATTGTCCGCAAGGACAGTCATTCAGTGGTCAGAGAGGGGCTTTTTCAGAGTCGACTGTTGGAGACATGGGCAGGTCCCATAGAGTTTTTACAGCGGTTGACAACCATCAGATTGAGCATCAGGGTACAGTTATTGAGGCTACAGGTGGAGTTGGTCAGCCAGTTAGTGCTAGAGACTATCCTTATTATTGCCTGACAAACCCTAGCTCCTCGAGGTTGAGAGCTGGACCAAGTTAGGGTCTAGTGAGAATGTCACGATGTAAGGTCCCTCCTCAGATGTACTTATTGAATATGAATCCTCTGTTAAAACCATAATAGGAGATTGAATCAGATATGAAGTAATGTGTTATGTTGTGAATGTCCTATTGACCTTGAGAGCAGTTGATTTATTCATGTTTTAATACTTAGTGATTTGAGAACTACTACATTATCTCAATGGTTAAAACATTAAAATTTCACTAATGATGATACAAAGCATTTTTCACTCGATGGTAAGGGTGTTGATTGATACCTCAATGATTAAGTTTTATGCTCTAAATAGTACAGTATTCCTTAACTGGTAATATTTATGATGATAGGTATATGCATACCTAACTTTGATTACTCTAGTATTTTAATCTAAATTAATGGATAAGTTATGTTGTATTGACTTGATATTTTTGATGATTAAATTTGAGGCTTTGCCCGACCCATCATAGCATAGTCGATACATTACTATTTTGATACTCATGACTCGATATGTTGGGACATTTTATTTTTTTGATGCACTAAACACTATTATGCTATTTTACGATGTATGATGCTTTACTTTTAGATATTTGATTTTGTCATTTAATGCTTATAAATATGTATAACGATGAAGAAAATGTATGCAACACTAACACATTTGGTTATGCAAGTCGAAAGGTTAGAAATATGAATAGAATTAGATAAACAACTATTTATTGAGAAATGGATGCTTTAATTTATATAATTCCTCTAATATGTAATTCACATTATGCATGTGGTTTTGGACATACTGATGTGTGCAATGAGTGTGCAGAAAAATTAGCCAAGACAACTCAATGGAAAAGCGGAGCTAAACTACTTTTTAATTTGGTGCTAACCTTATATTGTAATTCTTTAAAGGTTGTAATTTGATCTTACTATTCTCCTAACTTTTAATTGTTCCTAATAAGCCTTTAAAGGCTTAGAAACATTAAATTTAAGTACCCCTATGGGTAAGTATATGAGTGGGGATACTTTCCAACCCGTTAGCCTCTTAGGTTGGCTCTTAGGGTCTCTTAAAAACCCTATTATAGGCTGATTTCGAAAATGGGTTGCTCTTTACTTGGGTTAGTGAAACCAAACCTCCATCTTGAGTTACTTGAAGCTTAGTGGAGTTAAGGACCATACTTAGAGGCATTTTGGGGGAGTTTAGTGGGGTCACCCAATCCTCTAGTTTTGGAGGAAGTCTTGAAGATTGAAGGAAGAAAAGGGAAAATCTCTTCTCAACTTACCATTTTACCATAACTCTTTGTGAAGGTAGGATTTCTTCACTCTTTTGGTTTTGTTCTTCATGTTGTTCATGCTTAAATCTTGCATAAAGTATTGTGTTGTTCTTGTCTTTGCTTGCTTGTGTGTTGGGATGGATTTGGAGGGATTTTTTTTGTTTGTTCTTGATGCATTCTTATGCTTGTCTTGATGATTTATTTTTGAGGGGATTTCATAGGGATTGTTTTGGCATTACTCACCCTTAGATAGGGAAGAAGTGGCCATGTACAGAGGTAGGGCATAAGTTGGACCTCAATGGTGTAGAGTCTCCTCTCATGGTGAGAGGAGGGAAGAGGGTAGGGTGTATGGGCCCCTACTTGTCATCACATGCCTTGTTTAATATTGTGAATTCTTGAATATGGAAAGGAATAAAAATCCTTGTGGTATTAGCCTCGAAAGGGCCTTGTGGAAGAACAGAAGTTCTTGATGTTTTACCCTCGAAAGGGCTATGTTAAAGCATGGTGATTGACGTCTCCCATTGAGAAAATCCACCTCCCCACTAGTCAGGTCCTATGTTTGGATCTATTGTGTAAAACCAGGTTAGGGTGCATGCTTGAATTGTTCTTGATGTGGTGATGATTCACCCGGGTCAACTCTTGTCTTCTCCTTATTTTTCCTTGAAGAATTGAAGATATTGGAAGAAAGCACTTGTGAAGTATTTAGAAGAGATTTCATTTGAATTGTAATATTATGTAAAATGTATTTGAATTTTGATGTATTGGAAAAGACATCGGGTTTTCTTATTGGTTCTTTCCCGATGGAGCCTTGAACTAGGTTGATTAATAGAAGAGAAAAGATTGAGTAATCTTCTTGCATGTGAAATTTTTGGTATTTCTATTTTTGTATATGTTGCTTAAAAGTAATTGAATTGATGTTTAACTTCTTATGATATTGTTAATTGTTCAAAAATTGTGATCACCGATCAAATTGTAATTTGATATAATGATGAGAACAATCATGCAAATTTAAGATCCAAACATGAGAAAGAAAATTTGTAATGGATGGGAACTACATTGTTTTATTACGAATCAGTTTTGGAAAGAAATTTCATGTTATTGCCTTGACTAATTGTTATGACTAGTATTAATCCTATTAGTAGAGTTTTTAAAAAAAATAATTGTTGGTGTGTTTATGCCTTATATTCTGGGCATGACACACGATGAGGTCACGATTTCTTGGGAGGATGCAGCACAGATGCGATCTCAATACCCTTGTCTTTTGATGAATTCCAGGAGGAAGTTTATGCCTAGTGGGGAAGGATGTGAGGCCTCACCCTGATCCTTCGCAGCCTTAGTTGTTACTTTATCATTTTGAGACTCACGACCCGAGATGTCAAGACATTATCTGATGCTTAGAACATACTCTATTATTTCATGTTGTGTGATGTTACTTTCAGATATATTTGATGATTGTCATTTAATGTTTCATGTATATGTATGTTGATGAAATCGATAAATGTAGGATTGAGACTTTGATTTGAGAGATTTTAAATGATTAAAAATTAAGCAGGATGAAGAAACCCTTAATGATGTATGTTTTAATTTATGAGAATTTTTGATACGTATACATTTATGTACATGTGATTTTATGGGACTGCTAATGTGTGCAATGAGTGTGCAGATTTTTGGCCGAGAAAATCGATGGAGGAACAGAACTAATCTCTATGTGCTAATTTTGGAAACCTTGTTGTTTGTAATTCAAGTATTGTACTGTGAGATGTATGTATTGTATTTCTGTGTTCAGTTAATGTCAATGTTCGTAACTATGTTCTTTTAGTGTCACTTGACACTCATGAATTGTTTGTGCTCTTTAGCATGCTAGTTAGGGTTAGCTGTGTAACCCTTGGACCTAAGTCGGTTTAAGTTAGTGTCAGTTTGTTGATTGGTTCTTAATCGAGGCTAGTCATCCCTAATCCAGATTAGTGCTTAATTTACTTTTTAGAGTTGTTAGTTTGATCCTATTTATTTTCTAACCTTTGTGTGGCTCTAAACCTATTCCTAAGGCTTTAAATCATGAAATTATTATACCCAAAGGGTATGGGTATGGGTTAGGGGTCTTTTCCAACCCCTAAGCCCCTTTTGTTGACTTTTGAGGCCACTCAAAAAGTCCACTTTTGCCTTTGTGCGAAAATTGCAAGTGGTTACCATGAGTTTCATTACCCCACCTCCACTTAGGGTTTAACCATAGTGTGGGTTGAGTTAGGAGTTTCTAGACCTGTTAGTGGGTGGGTGTAGTTATTGATCCCTTGGGTGGTTGAGTGGAGGCTTATTTAGAGGCCTTTCTTGGTCTAGTAGAGGTTGTTACCCAATCTCTACATTTAGAGAGGAGTTCTTGAAGGTTGAAGGAAAGAAAGGGAAACTCTACTCTATCTTTTTCATTGCCATTACCTCTTTGTGAAGGTTGGAATTCTCATCTCCCTTGTTCAGATTTCTTTTTAGTTTCATGCTTATGCTACCTTGTTATTGTTTCAATGTTTGTATGTTTGTGGGTATGTTGGGAAGCTTTGAAAACCATGTATTTTTGGATGATTTCCTTTCATGTTTATGTTTGCAATTTTGAGACTTTTTTTGCATGAGTGTTTTGGTATTACTCACCCTTGGAGAGGGCAGAAGTGACCAATTTTGGAAAAGGTCTGTTTAGTCGGACTCCAACTAGTGTAGAGTCTCTTCTCAGGATGAGAAGAGGGAGAAAGGGTAGGGTGTTATGGGGCCCTACCTGTCAGCACAAACCTGGTATGATTATGGTATGTTGAAATAGAAGAATGAAAGTTCTTGGTTTATAGCCCCGATTGGGCATCTGTTTGGTGTGGTGCTTCACTTCTCCTGGTTGGAAGAATCCACCTTTCCCTAGTGTTGATTCGTTGTGAATCCTATAGTGAAAATGTTGTATGATTACGCATGTTTGATTTTTTTCTTGGTCATGCTTGTTATCACCTGATCAGATTTTGTTTCCTCCACAGTTTGTATAGATGTGTTGCAGAATTGGATATGGAACCCTTGTTGAGGGTCATGAAGGAAATTTCATTTAAGTGTTGTAATTCAGGATTGAAATTCTATGTAACTTGTATCTCAAAACTTTGTTAGATTGGCAACGAAGCCGGGTTTTCTTCCTGACTCTTTCCCGGCTGAACCTTTGAATCAGGTTTGTTAACAAAATTGGTGTTTAAGTATAATTGGTTATCTTGTGTTTTAATCGTAAATTTTAATTTAGATGGATGCACATCAAAATAGGATGAATAATAGATAAAGGAAAAGATTATGGAAATCTCTTTGCATTGTCCTCATGTGATTTCAAAAATAAATAAATAAATTTGTATAGATAGGTGAGAAAATAGAATCATAGATAATGTCTTGAATTGTGATATTTCAAGTTTTTAATTTGTTAATGAAGAGTAATTTGAGTATGAATTCCAACAACAATTCGATGGAAATTCTCATTCAACCTATCAAAATGAAGAGATGAGGGTCTCTTAAATAGACTTTCCTGAAATTCATCAACGGTTGAGATCGATTTCAATCAACGATCAGGATTAAAGGTGAAGTTCAGTCATAAAGGGAGATTTCCAAATTAAAGGGAGTTAACAGATATAATTTGAGTAAAATAAGGAGTTAACTGATTCAATTTGAGCAGAAAAAAGAGTTAATTGATTTAACTCTTTTTCGATCAATGGTGAACTGAAAATTTCCCTTTTTGAACTGAAGAGAGATTTTGTTGAGATATTTAATTTAATAAAATGAGATATGTTCTCATAATTACTTTTTCTATTTAATTAAATAATCTTTAATTAATTAGAGGCACTTTTCTTATTTAATTAAATAACTTTGTTTAACTAATTAGAAGTAAGTACTCTATTTAATTAAATAATTTCGATTAATTATTTCAAAATTCCTTTCGAAACTAGTCAAGTCAAGTCAACCGTGGTTAAATCTAGTCAACTTTTAGTCAAACTTGATCTTTGCGTATGTGAATATGAGAAAATGTGAGTATCAATTCAAGCAACAACTCGATGGAAATTCTCATTCAACCTATCCAAATGAAGAGATAAGGGTCTCTTAAATAGAATTTCCTGGAATTCATCAACAGTTGAGATCGATTTCAATCAACGGTCAGGATTAAAAGTGAAGTTCTGTCATAAAGGGAGATTTTCAAATTAAAAGGAGTTAATAGATTTAATTTGAGTAAAATAAGGAGTTAACTAATTCAATTTGAGTAGAAAAAGGAGTTAACTGATTTAACTTATTTTTCATCAATAGTGAACTAGATATTTCTCTTTTTGAACTGACGAGAGATTTTGTTGAGATATTTAATTTAATAAAATGAGATATGTTCTCATAATTACTTTTTCTATTTAATTAAGTAATCTTTAATTAATTAGAGACACATTTCTTGTTTAATTAAATAACTTCATTTAATTAATTAGGAACAGCTTCTCATTTAATTAAACAACTTTGTTTAATTAATTAGAAATAAGTACTCCATTTAATTAAATAATTTTGTTTAATTACTTTAAAATTCTTTTTAAAACTAGTCAACTAAAGTCAACCCTGGTTAAATCTGGTCAACTTTTGGTCAAATTTAATCTTTGCGTATGTGAATATGAGCAAATGTGAGTATGAATTCCAGCAACAATTCGATGCTAATTCTCATTCAACCTTTCAAAATGAAGAGATGAGGGTCTCTTAAATAGACTCTCCTAGAATTCATCAACGGTTGAGATCGATTTCAATCAACGGTCAGGATTAAAGGTGAAGTTCAGTCATAAAGGGAGATTTTCAAATTAAAGGGTGTTAACAGATTTAATTTGAGTAAAATAAGGAGTTAACTGATTCAATTTGAGTAAAAAAAGAGTTAACTCATTTAACTCATTTTTTATCAACAGTGAATTGGAAATTTCTCTTTCTGAACTGAAGAGAGATTTTGTTGAGATATTTAATTTAATAAAATGAGATATGCTCTCATAATTACTTTTTCTATTTAATTAACTAATCTTTAATTAATTAGAGACACTTCTCTTATTTAATTAATTAGAAATGGCTTCTCATTTAATTAAATAACTTTGTTTAACTAATTATAAGTAAGTACTACATTTAATTAAATAATTTTGTTTAATTATTTCAAAAAAATTTTCAAAACTAGTTAACTCAAGTCAACCGTGGTTAAATCTGGTCAACTTTTGGTCAAACTTGATCTTTGCATATGTGAATATGAGCAAATATGGGTATGAATTCCAGCAACAACTTGATGCAAATTCTCATTCAACCTTTCAAAATGAAGAGATGAGGGTCTCTTAAATAGACTTTCCTGGAATTCATCAACGGTTGAGATCGATTTCAATCAACGGTCAAGATTAAAGGTGAAGTTCATTCATAAAGGGAGATTTTCAAATTAAAGGGAGTTAACAGATTTAATTTGAGAAAAATAAGGAGTTAAATGATTCAATTTGAGTAGAAAAAGGAGTTAACTGATATAACTCATTTTTAATCAATAGTTAACTGAATATTTTCCTTTTTGAACTGAAGAGAGATTTTGTTGAGATATTTAATTTAATAAAATGAGATATGGTCTCATAATTACTTTTTCTATTTAATTAAGTAATCTTTAACTAATTAAAGACACTTTTCTTATTTAGTTAAATAACTTCATTTAATTAATTGGGAATGGCTTCTCATTTAATTATATAACTTTGTTTAATTAATTAGAAGTAAGTACTCCATTTAATTAAATAATTTTGTCTAATTATTTCAAAATTTTTTACGAAACTAGTCAACTCAAGTCAACCCTGATTAAATCTGGTCAACTTTTGGTCAAACTTGATCTTTGTGTATGTGAATATGAAAAAAATGTGAGTATGAATTCCAGCAACAATTCGATGCAAATTCTTATACAATATTTCAAAATGAAGAGATGAGGGTCTCTTAAATAGACTTTCTTGGAATTCATGAACGGTTGAGATCAATTTTAATCAACGGTCAGGATTAAAGGTGAAGTTCAGTCATAAAGGGAGATTTTCAAATTAAAGCGAGTTAACAGATTTAATTTGAGTAAAATAAGGAGTTAACTGATTCAATTTGAGTAGAAAAAGGAGTTAATTGATTTAACTCATTTTTGATCAATAGTGAACTGAAAATTTCCCTTTTTGAACTGAAGAGAGATTTTGTTGAGATATTTAATTTAATAAAATGAGATATGCTCTCATAATTACCTTTTCTATTTAATTAAATAATCTTTAATTAATTAGAGACACTTTTCTTATTTAATTAAATAACTTCATTTAATTAATTAGGAATGGCTTCTCATTTAATTAAATAACTTTGTTTAATTAATAAGAAGTAAGTACTTCATTTAAATAAAAAAATTTCATTAATTCTTTCAAAATTCTTTTCGAAACTAGTCAGCTCAAGTCAACCGTAGTTAAATTTGATAAATTTTTGGTCAAACTTGATCTTTGCGTATGTGAATATGAGCAAATGTGAGTATGAATTCTAGCAACAATTCGATGCAAATTCTCATTCAACCTTTCAAAATGAAGATATGAGGGTCTCTTAAATAGACTTTCCTAGAATTCATCAGTGCTTCATATCGATTTCAATCAACGGTCAGGATTAAAGGTGAAGTTCTGTCATAAAAGGAGATTTCTAAATTAAAGTGAGTTAACAGATTTAATTTGAGAAAAATAAGGAGTTAACTGATTCAATTTGAGTAGAAAAAAGAGTTAATTGATTTAATTCATTTTTGATCGATAGTGAACTAGAAATTTCCCTTTTTGAACTGAAGAGAGATTTTGTTGAGATATTTAATTTAATAAAAAGAGATATGCTCTCATAATTACTTTTTCTATTTAATTAAATAATCTTTAATTAATTAGAGACACTTTTCTTATTTAATTAAATAACTTCATTTAATTAATTAGGAATGGCTTCTCATTTAATTAAATAACTTTGTTTAATTAATTAGAAGTAAGTACTCCATTTAAATAATTAATTTTGTTTAATTATTTCAAATTTTTTTTCGAAATTAGTCAACTCAAGTCAACTGTGGTTGAATCTGATCAACTTTTGGTCAAACTTGATCATTGCATATGTAAATATGAGCAAATGTGAGTATGAATTCCAGCAACAATTGGATGCAAATTCTCATTCAACCTTTCAAAATGAAGACATGAGAGTCTCTTAAATAGACTTTCATGGAATTCATCAATGGTTGAGATCGATTTCAATCAACGGTCAGGATTAAAGGTGAAGTTCAGTCTTAAAGGGAGTTAACAGATTTAATTTGAGTAAAATAAGGAGCTAACTGATTCAATTTGAGTAGAAAGAGGAGTTAACTGATTTAACTCATTTTTTATCAATAGTGAATTGGAAACTTCCCTTTTTGTACTGAAGAGAGATTTTGTTGAGATATTTAATTTAATAAGATGAGATATGCTCTCATAATTACTTTTTCTATTTAATTAAATAATCTTTAATTAATTAGAGACACTTTTCTTATTTAATTAAATAACTTCATTTAATTAATTAGGAATGGGTTGTCATTTAATTAAATAACTTTGTTTAATTAATTAGAAGTAAGTACTCCATTTAATTAATTAATTTCGTTTAATTATTTCAAAAAAAAATTTGAAATTAGTCAACTCAAGTCAATCATAGTTGAATCTGGTCAACCTTTGGTCAAACTTGATCTTTGCATATGTGAATATGAGCAAATGTGAGTATGAATTCCAGCAACAATTCGATGCAAATTCTCATTCAACCTTTCAAAATGAAGAGATGAGAGTCTCTTAAATAGACTTTCATGGAATTCATCAATGGTTGAGATCGATTTCAATCAACGGTCAGGATTAAAGGTCAAGTTCAGTCATAAAGGGAGATTTCCAAATTAAAGGGAGTTAACAGATTTAATTTGAGTAAAATAAGGAGTTAACTGATTAAATTTGAGTAGAAAAAGGAGTTAATTGATTTAACTCATTTTTTATCAATAGTGAATTGAAAATTTCCCTTTTTGTACTGAAAAGAGATTTTGTTGAGATATTTAATTTAATAAAATGAGATATGCTCTCATAATTACTTTTTCTATTTAATTAAGTAATCTTTCATTAATTAGAGACACTTTTCTTATTTAATTAAATAATTTCATTTAATTAATTAGGAATGACTTCTCATTTAATTAAATAACTTTATTTAATTAATTAGAAGTAAGTACTCTATTTAATTAAATAATTTTGTTTAATTATTTTAAAATTTCTTTTGAAACTAGTCAACTCAAGTCAACTGTGGTTAAATCTAGTCAACTTTTGGTCAAACTTGATCTTTGCGTATGTGAATATGAGCAAATGTGAGTATAAATTCTAGCAACAATTCAATGCAAATTCTCATTCAACCTTTCAAAATGAAGAGATGAGGGTCTCTTAAATAGACTTTCTTAGAATTCATCAATGGTTGAGATCGATTTCAATCAATAGTTAGGGTTAAAGGTGAAGTTTAGGCATAAAGGGAAATTTTCAAATTAAAGGGAGTTAACAGATTTAATTTGAGTAAAACAAGGAGTTAACTGATTCAATTTGAGTAGAAAAAGAAGTTAACTGATTTAACTCATTTTTTATCAATAGTGAACTGAAAATTTGCCTTTTTGAACTGAAGAGAGATTTTGTTGAAATATTTAATTTAATAAAATGAGATATGCTCTCATAATTACTTTTTCTATTTAATTAAATAATCTTTAGTTAATTAGAGACAGTTTTCTTATTTAATTAAATAACTTCATTTAATTAATTAGGAATGGCTTCTCATTTAATTAAATAAATTTGTTTAATTAATTAGAAGTAAGTACTCCATTTAATTAAATAATTTCATTTAATTATTTCAAAATTATTTTCGAAACTAGTCAACCCAAGTCAACCGTGGTTAAATCTGGTCAACTTTTGGTCAATCTTGATCTTTTCGTATGTGAATATGAGCAAATGTGAGTATGAATTTCAGCAACAACTCGATGCAAATTCTCATTCAACCTTTCAAAATGAAGAGATGAGGGTCTCTTAAACAGACTTTCTTGGAATTCATCAAAGGTTGAGATCGATTTCAATCAACGGTCAGGATTAAAGGTGAAGTCTAGTCATAAAGGGAGATTTCCAAATTAATGAGAGTTAACAGATTTAATTTGAGTAAAATAAGGAGTTAACTGATTCAATTTGAGTAGAAAAAGGAGTTAACTCATTTAACTCATTTTTTATCAATAGTGAACTGAAAATATCCATTTTTGAATAGAAGAGAGATTTTGTTGAGATATTTAATTTAATAAAATGAGATATGCTCTCATAATTACTTTTTCTATTTAATTAAGTAATCTTTAATTAATTAGAGACATTTTTCTTATTTAGTTAAATAACTTCATTTAATTAATTAGGAATGTCTTTTCATTTGATTAAATAACTTTGTTTAATTAATTAGAAGTAAGTACTCCATTTAATTAAATAATTTCGATTAATTATTTTAAAATTCTTTTCGTAACTAGTCAAGTCAACCATGGTTAAATCTGGTCAACTTTTGGTCAAACTTGATCTTTGCATATGTGAATATGAACAAATGTGAGTATGAATTCCAGCAAAAAGTCGATGGAAATTCTCATTCAACCTTTCAAAATGAAGAGATGAGGGTCTCTTAAATAGAGTTTTCTAGAATTCATCAACAGTTGAGATCGATTTCAATCAACGGTCAGGATTAAAGGTGAAGTTCTGTCATAAAGGGAGATTTCCAAATTAAAAGGAGTTAACAGATTTAATTTGAGTAAAATAAGGAGTTAACTGATTCAATTTGAGTAGAAAAAGGAGTTAACTGATTTAACTTATTTTTGATGAATAGTGAACTAGATATTTCTCTTTTTGAACTGACGAGAGATTTTGTTGAGATATTTAATTTAATAAAATGAGATATGTTCTCATAATTACTTTTTCTATTTAATTAAGTAATCTTTAATTAATTAGAGACACTTTTAATATTTAATTAAATAACTTCATTTAATTAATTAGGAATGGCTTCTCATTTAATTAAACAACTTTGTTTAATTATTTAGAAGTAGGTACTCCATTTAATTAAATAATTTTGTTTAATTATTTTAAATTTTTTTTTAAAACTAGTCAACTAAAGTCAACCCTGGTTAAATCTGGTCAACTTTTGGCCAAATTTAATCTTTGCGTATGTGAATATGAGCAAATGTGAGTATGAATTCCAGCAACAATTTGATGCTAATTCTCATTCAACCTTTCCAAATGAAGAGATGAGGGTCTCTTAAATAGACTTTCCTAAAATTCATCAACGGTTGAGATCAATTTCAATCAACGGTTAGGATTAAAAGTGAAGTTCAGTCATAAAGGGAGATTTTCAAATTAAAGGGTATTAAGTGATTTAATTTGAGTAAAATAAGGAGTTAACTGATTCAATTTGAGTAGAAAAAAGAGGATTTTGCTCATTTTTTATCAACAATGAACTGGAAATTTCTCTTTTTGAACTGAAGAGAGATTTTTTTGAGATATTTAATTTAATAAAATGAGATATGCTCTCATAATTACTTTTTCTATTTAATTAAGTAATCTTTAATTAATTAGAGACACTTTTCTTATTTAATTAAATAACTTCATTTAATTAATTAGAAATGGCTTCTCATTTAATTAAATAATTTTATTTAATTAATTATAAGTACTCCATTATTTAAATAATTACATTTAATTATTTCAATTTTTTTTTCAAAACTAGTCAACTCAAGTCAACCGTGGTTAAATCTGGTCAACTTTTCGTCAAACTTGATTTTTGCATATGTGAATATTAGCAAATGTGGGTATGAATTCCAGCAACAACTTGATGCAAATTCTCATACAACCTTTCAAAATGAAGACATGAGGGTCTCTTAAATAGACTTTCCTGGAATTCATCAATGGTTGAGATCGATTTCAATCAATGGTCAAGATTAAAGGTGAAGTTCATTCATAAAGGGAGATTTTCAAATTAAAGGGAGTTAACAGATTTAATTTGAGTAAAATAAGGAGTTAAATGATTCAATTTGAGTAGAAAAAGGAGTTAACTGATATAACTCATTTTTGATCAATAGTTAACTAAATATTTTTCTTTTTGAACTGAAGAGAGATTTTGTTGAGATATTTAATTTAATAAAATGAGATATGGTCTCATAATTACTTTTTTATTTAATTAAGTAATCTCTAATTAATTACAACACTTTTCTTATTTTGTTAAATAACTTCATTTAATTAATTGGGAATGGCTTCTCATTTAATTATATAATTTTGTTTAATTAATTAGAAGTAAGTACTCTATTTAATTAAATAATTTTCTCTAATTATTTCAAAATTCTTTAAGAAACTAGTCAACTCAAGTTAAGCCTGATTAAATTTGGTCAACTTCTGGTCAAACATGATCTTTGCATATGTGAATATGAGCAAATGTGAGTATGAATTCCAGCAACAATTCGATGCAATTCCAGCAACAATTCGATGCAAATTCTCATTCAACATTTCAAAATGAAGAGATGAGGGTCTCTTAAATAAACTTTCTTGGAATTCATTAACGGTTGAGATCTATTTCAATCAACGGTCAGGATTAAAAGTGAAGTTCAGTCATAAAGGGAGATTTTCGAATTAAAGGGAGTTAACAGATTTAATTTGAGTAAAATAAGGAGTTAACTGATTCAATTTGAGTAGAAAAAGGAGCTAACTGATTTAACTCATTTTTTATCAATAGTGAACAGAAAATTTCTCTTTTTGAACTAAACAGAGATTTTGTTGAGATATTTAATTTAATAAAATGATATATGCTCTCATAATTACTTTTTCTATTTAATTAAATAATCTTTAATTAATTAGAGACACTTTTCTTATTTAATTAATTAGGATTGGCTTCTCATTTAATTAAATAACTTTGTTTGATTAATTAGAAGTAAGTACTCCATTTAACTAACTAATTTTATTTAATTATTTTAATTTTTTTTCGAAACTAGTCAATTCAAGTCAACTCAAGTCAACCGTAGTTAAATCTGGTAAAATTTTGGTCAAACTTGATCTTTGCGTATGTGAATATGAGCAAATGAGAGTATGAATTCTAGCAACAATTCGATGCAAATTCTCATTCAACCTTTCAAAATGAAGATATGAGGGTCTCTTAAATAGACTTTCCTAGAATTCATCAGTAGTTGATATCGATTTTAATCAACGGTCAGGATTAAAGCTGAAGTTCTGTCATAAAGGGAGATTTCTAAATTAAAGTGAGTTAACAGATTTAATTTGAGAAAAATAAGGAGTTAACTGATTCAATTTGAGTAGAAAAAAGAGTTAACTGATTTAATTCATTTTTGATCAATAATGAACTAGAAATTTCCTTTTTTGAACTGAAAAGAGATTTTGTTGAGATATTTAATTTAATAAAATGAGATATGCTCTCATAATTACTTTTTCTATTTAATTAAATAATATTTAATTAATTAGAGGCACTTTTCTTATTTTATTAAATAACTTCCTTTTAATTAATTAGGAATGACTTCTCATTTAATTAAATAACTTTGTTTAATTAATTAGAAGTAAGTACTCCATTTAATTAAATAATTTTGTTTAATTATTTAAAATTTTTTTATGAAACTAGTCAACTCAAGTCAACCGTGGTTAAATCTGGTCAACTTTTGGTCAAACTTGATCTTTGCGTATGTGAATATGAGCAAATGTGAGTATGAATTCTAGCAACAATTCGATGCAAATTCTCATTCAACCTTTCAAAATGAAGAGATGAGGGTCTCTTAAATAGACTTTCTTAGAATTCATCAATGGTTGAGATTGATTTCAATCAATGGTCAGGATTAAAGGTGAAGTTCAGTCATAAAGGAAGATTTTCAAATTAAAGGGAGTTAACAGATTTAATTTGAGTAAAACAAGGAGTTAATTGATTCAATTTAACTAGAAAAAGGAGTTAACTGATTTAACTCATTTTTTATCAATAGTGAACTGAAAATTTCCCTTTTTGAACACAAGAGAGATTTTGTGGAGATATTTAATTTAATAAAATGAGATATGCTCTCATAATTACTTTTTGTATTTAATTAAATAATCTTTAGTTAATTAGAGACACTTTTTTTATTTAATTACATAACTTCATTTAATTAATTAGGAATGGCTTCTCATTTAATTAAATAAATTTGTTTAATTAATTAGAAGTAAGTACTCCATTTAATTAAATAATTTCGTATAATTATTTGAAAATTATTTTTGAAATTAGTCAACTCAAGTCAACCGTGGTTAAATCTGGTCAACTTTTGGTCAAACTTGATCTTTGCGTATGTGAATATGAGCAAATGTGAGTATGAATTTCAGCAACAACTCGATGCAAATTCTGATTCAACCTTTCAAAATGAAGAGATGAGGGTCTCTTAAACATACATTCTTGGAATTCTTCAACTGTTGAGATCGATTTCAATCAACGGTCAGGATTAAAGGTGAAGTTCAGTCATAAAGGGAAATTTCCAAATTAAAGGGAGTTAACAGATTTAATTTGAGTAAAATAAGGAGTTAACTGATTCAATTTGAGTAGAAAAAGGAGTTAACTGATTTAACTCATTTTTGAGTAATAATGAACCGGAAATTTCCCTTTTTGAACCGAACAGAGATTTAGTTGAGATATTTAATTTAATAAAATGAGATATGCTCTCATAATTACTTTTTCTATTTAGTTAAATAATCTTTAATTAATTAGAGACACTTTTCTTATTTAATTAAATAACTTCATTTAATTAATTAGGAATGGCTTATCATTTAATTAAATAACTTTGTTTAATTAATTAGAACTAAGTACTCCATTTAATTAAATAATTTTGTTTAATTATTTCAAATTTTTTATAAATTAGTCAACTCAAGTCAACCGTGGTTAAATCTGGTCAACTGTTGGTCAAACTTGATCTTTGCGTATGTGAATATGAGCAAATATGAGTATGAATTCCAACAACAACTCGATGCAAATTCTCATTCAACCTTTCAAAACAAAGAGATGAGGGTCTCTTAAATAGACTTTCTTGGAATTCATCAATGGTTGAGATCGATTTCAATCAACGGTTAGGATTAAAGGTGAAGTTCAGTCATAAAGGGAGATTTTCAAATTAAAGGGAGTTAACAGATTTAATTTGAATAAAATAAGGAGTTAACTGATTCAATTTGAGTAGAAAAAGGAGTTAAATGATTTAACTCATTTTTGATCAATGGTGAACTAAAAATTTTCCTTTTTGAACTGAAGAGAGATTTTGTTGAGATATTTAATTTAATAAAATGAGATATGCTCTCATAATTACTTTTTTTATTTAATTAAATAATCTTTAATTAATTAGAGATACTTTTCTTATTTAGTTAAATAACTTCATTTAATTAATTAGGAATGGCTTTTCATTTAATTAAATAACTTTGTTTAATTAATTAGAAGTACTCCATTTAATTAAATAATTTTGTTTAATTATTTCAAAATTCTTTTTGAAACTAGTCAACTCAAGTCAACCGTGGTTAAATCTTGTCAACTTTTGGTCAAACTTAATCTTTGCATATGTGAATATGAGCAAATGTGAGTATGAATTCCAGCAACAATTCGGTGCAAATTCTCGTTCAACCTTTCAAAATGAAGAGATGAGAGTCTCTTAAATAGACTTTCCTGGAATTCATCAACGGTTGAGATCGATTTCAATCAACGGTCAGGATTAAAGGTGAAGTTCAGTCATAAAGGGATATTTCCAAATTAAAGGGAGTTAATAGATTTAATTTGAGTAAAATAAGGAGTTAACTGATTCAATTTGGGTAGAAAAAGGAGTTAACTGATTTAACTCATTTTTGATCAATAGTGAACTGGAAATTTCCCTTTTTGAACTGAAGAGAGATTTTGTTGAGATATTTAATTTAATAAAATGAGATATGCTCTCATAATTACTTTTTCTATTTAATTAAGTAATCTTTAATTAATTAGAGACATTTTTCTTATTTAATTAAATAACTTCATTTAATTAATTAAGAATGGCTTCTCATTTAATTAAATAACTTTGTTTAATTAATTAGAAGTAAGTACTCTATTTCATTAAATAATTTTGTTTAATTATTTCAAATTTTTTTTTGAAACTAGTCAACTCAGGTCAACCGTGGTTAAATATGATCAACTTTTGGTCAAACTTGATCTTTGCATATGTGAATATGAGCAAATGTGTGTATGAATTTTAGCAACAATTAAATGCATATTCTCATTAAACCTTTCAAAATGAAGAGATGAGGGTCTCTTAAATACACTTTCTTAGAATTCATCAACGGTTGAGATCGATTTCAATCTACAGTCAGGATTAAAGGTGAAGTTCAGTCATAAAGGGAGATTTCTAAACTAAAAGGAGTTAATAGATTTAATTTGAGTAAAATAAGGAGTTAACTGATTCAATTTGAGTAGAAAAAGGAGTTAACTTATTTAACTCATTTTTTATCAATAATGAACTGAAAATTTCTCTTTTTGAACTGAAAAGAGATTTTGTTGAGATATTTAGTTTAGTAAAATGAGATATGCTCTCATAATTACTTTTTCTATTTAATTAAGTAATCTTTAATTAATTAGAGACACTTTTCTTATTTAATTAAATAACTTCATTTAATTAATTAAGAATGACTTCTCATTTAATTAAATAACTTTGTTTAACTAATTAGAATTAAGTACTCCATTTAATTAAATAATTTTGTTTAATTATTTCAAATTTTTTTTCGAAATTAGTCAACTCAAGTCAACCGTGGTTAAATTTGGTCAACTTTTGGTCAAACTTGATCTTTGCGTATGTTAATATGAACAAATGTGAGTATGAATTCCAGCAGCAATTCGATGCAAATTCTCATTCAACCTTTCGAAATGAAGAGATGAGGGTCTCTTAAATAGACTTTCCTGGATTTCATCAATGGTTGAGATCGATTTCAATCAGCGGTCAGGATTAAAGGTGAAGTTCAGTCATAAAGGGAGATTTCCAAATTAGAGGGAGTTAACAGATTTAATTTGAGTAAAATAAAGAGTTAATTGATTCAATTTGAGTAGAAAAAGGAGTTAACTGATTTAACTCATTTTTTATCAATAGTGAACTGAAAATTTCTCTTTTTGAACTGAAGAAAGATTTTGTTGAGATATTTAATTTAATAAAATGAGATATGCTCTCATAATTACTTTTTCTATTTAATTAAATAATCTTTAATTAATTAGAGACACTTTTCTTATTTAATTAGATAACTTCATTTAATTAATTAGGAATGGCTTCTCATTTAAAAAAATAACATTATTTAATTAATTAGAAGTAAGTACTCCATTTAACTAAATAATTTTGTTTAATTATTTCAAAATTCTTTTCGAAACTAGTCAACTCAAGTCAATTGTGGTTAAATCTAGTCAACTTTTTGTCAAACTTGATCTTTGCGTATGTGAATATGAGCAAATGTGAGTATGAATTCCAGCAACAATTCGATGGAAATTCTCATTCAACCTTTCAAAATGAAGAGATGAGGGTTTCTTAAATAGACTTTCTTGAAATTTATCAATGGTTTAGATTGATTTCAATCAGCGGTCAGGATTAAAGGTGAAGTTCAGTCATAAAGGGAGATTTCCAAATTAAAGGGAGTTAACATATTTAATTTGAGTAAAATAAAGAGTTAACTGATTCAATTTGAGTAGAAAAAGGACTTAACTGATTTAACTCGGTTTTGATCAATAGTTAACTGAAAGTTTCCCTTTTTGAACTAAAGAGAGATTTTGTTGAGATATTTAATTTAATAAAATGAGATATGCTCTCATAATTACTTTTTCTATTTAATTAAATAATCATTAATTAATTAGAGACACTTTTCTTATTTAATTAAATAACTTCATTTAATTAATTAGGAATGGCTTCTCATTTAATTAAATAACTTTGTTTAATTAATTAGAAGTAAGTACTCCATTTAATTAAATAATTTCGTTAATTGAGATAGGCGTGACTAGAGGTGAACACGATGGGTTTCTGTGCAAGTTTGACGAGCTAAGACTGTTGTGCCCTAGCTCCATTTTGAGTCTTCTGTGCATGTGTCTGCAGCGGAAGTTGTTCCAGTTGCCGTGAGGGTGGGTGCCTAGTCTTCTGTGCCAATTTTTGCAGGTTGTTCTCTTGTCTTGGGTCAGTCTGTGGGCTGTGAGGATGGTGGGGTGTGCGATGCCTAGTTCGTGGTCCCCTACTATGTTTTCTCTAGGCCGAGGGTAGAATGATGAGGGGTGTGCCGTCAGGGGTCTCACCTGACATTGATTTGCATAATGCGGAGGACATGCATCTGCCAAATCAAGGGGCGAGGGTGTTTGATAATGCCCTTTTTTCTCAGAGTTCAGGAGTTATAGCATCAAATTTGTCTAGCAGTTCTCGGATCACAAAGATTAACGGGTGCTTCGAGTGGTGCAAAGAAAGACCTAAATTGGTAATCTGTTACGAGTTGATTGCTGAGGATGTGGAATACTATTCAAAGCATTCACTGTACTATAAATTTTTGGGTTTAAGAGTATCCCTTCAATTTCTAGAAAACTAGGCTCAAAGAGTTTGGGAGCCAGAGGGTGAAATGGATGTCACGTTGCTTGCAAACAACTTTTTCATGGTTACATTCACCTGCATGGCAGATCGTAGCAGGGTTTTTGAGGGCGGGCCCTATTTTTACAACTAGGTTGGATTATTTGTTAAGCCATGGCATGCAAGCTTTAACCCCTCTGAGGAGCTTCCGAATTGGGTTCCAGTGTGAGTTTGGCTACCCAAATTTCCAATAGAGTGTCGTCGGGAAGATGTTTTCCATATGCTTGCTTCGATGTTGGGGAAACCGATTGGGTCCTCAACCCAAACCCTTGGGGAAAGGGTTATGACTTTTGCTTGAATCTGTGTGGAGCTTGATTTGAGTAGACCATTGCCAGATGAAGTTGAATTGTGCGTGGGCTCACATTCTTGGGTGCAACAACTCGATTATGAGACCCTTCCCTTTCGGTGCCGACTTTGTCATGAATATGGCCACCTACTGTGTAGGTGCCCAAAGGCCAAGCCGGTTGATCAACAGCCTATGCCCCCTCCTTGTCACAATCTTGGGGCTGATAAAGGAAAGAAGCCAAATTCAGGAGAGGAAAAGGATGCTGAGGGCTTTGTACAGGTCAAGGCTCACAGCCGTAATAGAGGTCAAAAGAAGACTTTGATGGAGAGATAGAAGGAGGATACCTTTAATAGATGTGAAGTCCTAGATGAGCTGGTGCATCAAGAAGTTACTCTGGGATCTAGTAGCTTGGCTCAATTGGTTGTGGAGCCTGATCAAGAGATTGTCTCTTCCACCCTCCTCCTGCTCCACAGGTTGAACCTGCTATGCCTTTGGTCACTGATGTGCAGGTAGGGGCTCAGGTGTCTATGGGATTAAATGCTGGTTGGGATCAAGAAGTAGGGGGTGCGGCCCTTCCTGCACGGAGTGTAGTTTTGGATACGAATAAGCGTGGCAAGTCTTCTCCTCACTTTGGTATTCTTTAGAAGGATGGCAAGAAGGGGGTTTCTGAGAAAAGTGGTAAAAGTGGGTGTAAGAAGGACATGGAGAAGATTAAGATGATTGGTGAGAATCTAGTGGAGTCAAGAGCTGTCAAGACCTTGGATTCTCATTTCCCGGCTTCCGAGAAATGATCATTATTTCATGGAATGCAAGGGGCTTGAACAATGGCCCTAGACAAAAAGTTGTTTGAGATTTGGTTAGAATTCATTCTCCTGGTGTTCTTTTTCTTCAGGAGACCAAAGTTTCTGTTGAGAGTATGATGAGTATAGCTACTAAATTGTGGAAGAATGGTCAATGTCAGTGCATTGGAGTGTAGGGATCTTCTATTTCCTTGGTCTCTCTATGCTATGAATCAGGAGAGTCTATTTTCTCTCCAATGTCTATGCCCCTATTGAGCTCCAAGGTAAGATCCTTACATGGAATAATATTCATTTTGTTCATGGGTTATTTCCTTATCTACCATGGATTATTGTCAGAGATTTTAATGCTATTCTAGATCTCTCTGAAAAACCAGGGGGTATCGCAAGACTTGAGCCCTCCTCTGTGCTTCTTTGGGATAACATTTTGGCACTCAATCTTGTTGATATCAAGCCTAGTAATGGCTAGTTCACCTGGAATAATAGAAGAATAGGAGATAATTGCATTGCGGAAAGACTAGATCGCTTCATGGTGTCTTGTTTTTGAGTGGGTGGATTATGGTCATCCAAGTCTGAGATTTTAGATTGGAGAGGGTCAGATCACTGGCCCATTAAGTTAGTTATTTCCTCCAATCGGTTGCCTCAGAAGCCACCTTTTAAATTCTAGCTTATGTGGTTAAGGGACCCTGACCTATATGGGTATGTTGTTGAGTGGTGGAAGGATGGTAGACCTGCCTTTGGTACAGCAATGTATATCTTTGCTAAACTCCTACAATATGTTAAATTTCAGCTTAAAAGATGGAATAGGTATTACTTTGGTAATATTTTACAAGAGAAATATTTGGCCCATGCTGAGTTGAATGATATTACCAGGTTGTTAAGGGAAGAGGGAGTGTCAGATTATTTGTTGCAGGAGGAAGCTAGGGCTCTGAAAACTTTTGAGGAGTGGGAACTGAGAGAGGAAATCTACTAGAAACCAAAAGCTCATATTATATGGCTTCGAGAAGGTGATAAGAATACTACTTTCTTCTTCAATTCAGTTAAGGCCAAACAACATGGTAACTCCATATCAACCTTGGTGAATGCTAGGGGAGAGATGCTCTATTCTTCTTAGGATATTTTCAGCGAAGTTGTACAGTATTTTGAGTCTTTATTTAGGGAGGTTTCACAAGGGGACTCAGTTGAAGAGGCCCAGGTCCTTTCTTGTATTCCTTCTTTAGTCTCTTTGGAAATGAAAGAGCATCTTATGAGTGCCATGTCTTTGAAGGAATTAGAGGGGACTATTTTCCAAATGAAGAAAGGAAAAGCTCCAGGTCCGGATGGCTTTCTGATTGAGTTCTTCATGGAATTTTGGGGTATTATCAAGATAGATTTACTGGCAGTTGTTTAGGAATTCCAGAGAAACAAGCAAATACTCCGAGCTCTGAATTCTACTTTCCTTGCTCTCATCCCCAAGGAGGAAGGGGCTGATCGGATTAGTCAATTTTGCCCTATCTCTCTATGCAATATTGTTTATAAAATTATATCTAAGCTATTAGCTAACAGGTTTAAAAAGTGGCTTCCCAAGTTAATTTCTAAAGAACAGAGTGGCTTTGTGATGGGGCGCCAGATCCTAGATGGGGTGGTTGTGGCGATTGAGACTATTCACTCTATGCCCAATTCTAAAGACAAGGCTATGTTCATTAAGTTGGACATGGCTAAGGCATATGACAGAGTTCATTGGTCCTTTCTCCAAAGGATTTTGGGTGCCTTTTGTTTTGAGGAGGAATGGATTCGGTGGGTTTTGAGTTGTGTGAATTCGAATTCTTTCTCAGTCTTGATTAATGGGGAACACTCTAATCTCTTTGGTGCTTCTTGGGGTTTACGGCAGGGCGATCCCCTATCTCCTTATTTGTTTCTTCTTTTGGCAAAAGGTCTGGGCCAGTTGATAAATAATAATGTGGAAGGGGGCTTTATTCAAGGATGACAATGGGGTGGAGGTCTCCTTGTGCAATCTCACCTATAGTTTTTGGATGATACAGTCTTGATGGGTATGGCTACTATTCAGGAGGCTTCTAATATACACAGAGTGTTGGATGTTTATCTTGTTGCTTCAAGTTAGATGATTAATGAGGACAAATCTTCCATTTATTTCTTTAATACTCCACCTTCTATTCAGAGGAGAATTGCTCATATTCTCAGATTCCAAATTAGAAGTCTTCTGATGTTCTACCTCAGAATTCCTATCTCTGGTGGTAGGCATTCTAAGGAATCATGGCAGGTTATTCTTGATAAGTTCCGATCTAAAGTTACTCATTGGACTCACTACTGGCTTTCCTTTGTGGGACGGGTCCAACTGATTCAATCTGTGGTTCAAGCTCTTCCTCTCTATAGGAGTATGGTTCAGGTGGCACCGTTGAGCTTTGTTAGGGAATTGGATTCCTTAGCAAGACAATTTTTATGGGCTGGTAATCTATCTTCAACCAAGTGGAGTCTTTTCAAATGGGAGGTTGTCTGTAGTCCAAAACGGTTTGGTGGTCTTGGCTTACGACAATCAGTGCTGACTGGTACTGCTCTGGCTACTAAATTGTTGTGGCGTTGCTGTGTGCAAAAGGAATAGGTCTGGGCTAGAATTTTGTCTCTGAAGTACCTTCCAGGGATCCCCCATAATGATATTCCTCAGTATGGCTTGTGTGGGAAAGGCTCTGTGATTTGGAGTACTCTCAAGGAAGGAGCGACGTGCATTAAGGGTGGCTTACAGTAGATCTGCAAGAGTTGCTCAAAGGCTCAGTTCTGGCATGATGCTTGGGATGGGTATCCTCCCTTGGTTGTTCAGTATCCTCATTTGCACAGGATGCCTTAGAGTTTTTGTGATGCTGGATGGTCTAGAGTGTGCAACTTTAAATCCTTTTACCCTTAGGGTCAGCTGGTGGAGGCAAGGTGGAAGAATTCGGAGGAGTGGCCTATTCTTGGTTTGAAAGCGGAGTGGGCTGAGCTCTAGTTCATTCTTTCGGGGCGGGACTATAATGCCCTTTGGGGTGTGGATGTGTTGGCCTGGTCCCCTAATCCCAAGGGCATTTATACTGTTTCCTTTGGTTATCAGGAGTTGCTCTCCCAGCAGCTGGTGGGAGGGGAGGTTCATTGGTGGAAGAAAGTTTGGAATCAGTTTTCTTGGCCAAAATCTAACTGCTTTATTTGGACCTTGGCTTGGAATAGGTGTCTAACATGGGGACAATATTTGGAAGAGGGGTTTTTTCGGCCCGTCAAGATGTATTCTGTGTAGTAGTGGGGAAGAAGACTCTATGCATTTATTCTTCCAGTGCTCTTTCACTCTACAGTTATGGCATTTATGGTGGGAGGTTTGGAAACGCCTATGCATTCACGCCTCCTCTCTGACGGAGTTTTGGTTGAGACAAGGGAGGCCCCCATCCCTGGCTTCCTTTTTTGTAGGATGTTTGGTATACTAGTCCTACCTTTTTTCTTTTGCAAGTCTGGCTGGAACGAAATCAAAGAATATTTTGGGGTGAAGCTTTGGGGATTTAGCAGGTTTGGAGTAGAATCCTGGGAATGATTCAGGACACAGTCTTAGCTAAAAGGGAGGTGGTGATGCCTCTTGAGAGGGAAGATGCTATAATGGTTGACAGGTTTGGAATTCGAGGAATTTCTCTAAACTCGGCCTGTGTTAGGAGAGGCAGAAGGGGGAAACATAAAGTCCAAAGGATAGGGAAGTGGATGTCCCCTCTGGATGGCATTTTGAAAGTTAATACTGATGGTTCATCTAGGGGAAACCCAGGACCTGCTGGTATAGGTGGGATTGGTAGGAACTCTTCTGGAAGGGTGGTTTTTATATTCTCAGTCAATAAAGGGATGCAAACTGTTAATAGAATGGAAGGTTTGGCTATTCTTTATGTGTTGCAGAGGGCATATGCTTTGGGGTAGCGCAAGGTGATTTGTGAATCTGACTCTCAGGTTCTTGTAAGTATTCTACTTGAGAGGAAGTGTTCAGATGTTAGTTGGGAGCTGTCTTTGATAGTGCAACAGATTTTACAGGTTAGTTCTATGATGGATTCAGTGTCTTATACCAATATTCCAAGGGAGTGGAATAGGGCAGTTGATAGATTGGAAAAGTGGGCATCTGGAAATGTAGATGGTTGGCGGATTGATGAGTTGGAGCAGCTGCCAAGTGAGTTACATCAAGACTTGGAGAGAACATTGTTAGAGGATGTAAGTGGAATCAGGGAGAGTTGATTTTGCCTCTACGATTTTTTTGTGGTTTCTAGTGTTTCCTGGGGTTGAGGCCCTGTTCTATTTTGTACTGATTTGATCTCAATTTCAATAAAGTTTTTACCCCTCTTTTTCAAAAAAAAATTTAAATAATTTCGTTAAATTATTTCAAAATTCTTTTCGAAACTAGTCAACTCAAGTCAACCATGGTTAAATCTAGTCAAATTTTGGTCAAACTTGATCTTCGCGTATGTGAATATGAGAAAATGTGAGTATGAATTCCAGCAACAATTCGATGCAACTTCTCATTCAACCTTTCAAAATGAAGAGACCAGGGTCTCTTAAATAGACTTTCTTGGAATTCATCAATGGTTGAGATCGATTTCAATCAACGGTCAGGATTAAAGGTGAAGTTCAGTCATAAAGGAAGATTTCCAAATTAAAGGGAGTTAATAGATTTAATTTCAGTAAAATAAGGAGTTAACTAATTCAATTTGAGTAGAAAAAGGAGTTAACTGATTTAACTCATTTTTTATCAATAGTGAACTGGAAATTTTCCTTTTTGAACTGAAGAGAGATTTTGTTGAGATATTTAATTTAATAAAATGAGATATCCTCTCATAATTACTTTTTCTATTTAATTAAATAATCTTTAATTAATTAGAGACAATTTTCTTATTTAATTAAATTACTTCATTTAATTAATTAGGAATGGCTTCTCATTTAATTAAATAACTTTGTTTAATTAATTAGAAGTAAGTACTCTATTTAATTAAATAATTTCATTTAATTATTTCAAAATTCTTTTCGAAACTAGTCAACTCAAGTCAACCGTGGTTAAATCTGGTCAACTTTTGGTCAAACTTGATCTTTGCATATGTGAATATGAGCAAATGTGAGTATGAATTCCAGCAATAATTCGATGCAAATTCTCATTCAACCTTTCAAAATGAAGAGATGAGGGTCTCTTAAATAGACTTTCATAGCATTCATCAATAGTTGAGATCGATTTCAATCAACGGTCAGGATTAAAGGTGAAGCTCAGTCATAAAGGAAGATTTCCAAATTAAAGGGAGTTAACAGATTTAATTTCAGTAAAATAAGGAGTTAACTGATTCAATTTCAGTAGAAAAAGGAGTTAACTGATTTAACTCATTTTTGATCAATAGTGAAATGGAAATTTCCCTTTTTGAACTGAAGAGAGATTTTTTTGAGATATTTAATTTAATAAAATGAGATATGCTCTCATAATTACTTTTTCTATTTAATTAAATAATCTTTAATTAATTAGAGATAATTTTCTTATTTAATTAAATAACTTCATTTAATTAATTAAGAATGGCTTCTCGTTTAATTAAATAACTTTGTTTAATTAATTAGAAGTAACTACTCCATTTAATTAAATAATTTTGTTTAATTATTTCAAAAAAAAATTTGAAACTAGTCGACTCAAGTCAACCATGGTTAAATCTGGTCAACTTTTGGTCAAACTTGATCTTTGCATATGTGAATATGAGCAAATGTGAGTATGAATTCCAGCAAAAATTCGATGCAAATTCTCATTCAACATTTCAAAATGAAGAGATGAGGGTCTCTTAAATAGACTTTCCTAAAATTCATCAATAGTTGAGATCAATATCAATCAGCGGTCAGGATTAAAGGTGAAGTTTAGTCATAAAGGGAGATTTCAAAATTAAAGGAAGTTAACAGATTTAATTTGAGTAAAATAAGAAGTTAACTGATTCAATTTGAGTAGAAAAAGGAGTTAACTCATTTAACTCATTTTTTATCAATAGTGAACTGGAAATTTCCCTTTTCGAACTGAAGAGAGATTTTGTTGAGATATTTAATTTAATAAAATGAGATATGCTCTCATAATTACTTTATCTATTTAATTCAATAATCTTTAATTAATTAGAGACACTTTTCTTATTTAATTAAATAACTTCATTTAATTAATTAGGAATGGCTTCTCATTTAATTAAATAACTTTGTTTAATTAATTAGAAGTAAGTACTCCATTTAATTAAATAATTTCGTCTAATTATTTCAAAATTCTTTTCAAAACTAGTCAACTCCAGTCAACCGTGGTTAAATCTGGTCAACTTTTCATCAAATTTGATCTTTGCGTATGTGAATATGAGCAAATGTGAGTATGAATTCCAGCAACAATTCGATGGAAATTCTCATTCAACCTTTCAAAATGAAGAGATGAGGGTCTCTTAAATAGATTTTCCTAGAATTCATCAATGGTTGAGATTGATTTCAATCAACAGTCAGGATTAAATGTGAAGTTCAGTCATAAAAGGAGATTTCGAAATTAAAGGGATTTAATAGATTTAATTTGAGTAAAATAAGTAGTTAACTGAATGAATTTATTTAGAAAAAGGAGTTAACTCATTTAACTCATTTTTTATCAATAGTGAATTGGAAATTTTCCTTTTTGAACTGAAGAGAGATTTTGTTCAGATATTTAGTTTAATAAAATGAAATATGCTCTCATAATTACTTTTTCTATTTAATTAAATAATCTTTAATTAATTAACAAAAAATTTCTTATTTAATTAAATAACTTTATTTAATTAATTAGGAATGACTTCTCATTTAATTAAATAACTTTGTTTGATTAATTAAAAGTAAGTATTCCATTTAATTAAATAATTTTGTTTAACTATTTAAAATTTCTTTTCGAAACTAGTCAACTCAAGTCAAACATGGTTAAATCTGGTCAACTTTTGGTCAAACTTGATCTTTGCGTATGTGAATATGGGAAAATGTGACTATCAATTCCAGCAACAATTCGATGCAAATTCTCATTCAACCTTTCAAAATGAAGAGATGAGGGTCTCTTAAATATACTTTTCTAGAATTCATCAACGGTTGAGATTGATTTCAATCAACGGTCAGGATTAAAGGTGAAGTTCAATCATAAAGGCAGATTTCCAAATTAAAGGGAGTTAACAGGTTTAATTTGAGTAAAATAAGGAGTTAACTGATTCAATTTTAATAGAAAAAGGAGTTAACTAATTTAACTATTTTTTGATCAATAGTGAACTAGAAATTTCGCTTTTTGAACTGAAGAGATATTTTGTTAGAGATATTTAATTTAATAAAATGAGATATGCTCTCATAATTACTTTTTCTATTTAATTAAATAATCTTTAATTAATTAGAGACACTCTTCCTATTTAATTAAATAACTTCATTTAATTAATTAGGAATGGCTTTTCATTTACTTAAATAACTTTGTTTAATTAATTAAAAGTACTCCATTTAATTAAATAATTTCGTCTAATTATTTTTAAAAAAAATTGAAACTAGTCAACTCAAGTCAACCATGGTTAAATCTGGTCAACTTTTGGTCAAACTTGATCTTTGTGTATGTGAATATGAGCAAATGTGAGTATGAATTCTAGCAACAATTCGATGCAAATTCTCATTCAACCTTTCAAAATGAAGAGATGAAGGTCTCTTAAATAGACTTTCCTGGAATTCATCAACGGTTGAGATCGATTTCAATCAACGGTTAGGATTAAAGTTGAAGTTCAGTCATAAAGGGAGATTTCCAAATTAAAGTGAGTTAACAGATTTAATTTGAATAAAATAAAGAGTTAATTGATTCAATTTGAGTAGAAAAAGGAGTTAACTGATTTAACTCATTTTTGATCAATAGTGAACTGGAAATTTCCCTTTTTGAATTGAAGAGAGATTTTGTTGAGATATTAAATTTAAACAAATGAGATATGCTCTCATAATTACTTTTTCTATTTAATTAAATAATCTTTATTTAATTAGAGACACTTTTCTTATTTAATTAAATAATTTCATTTAATTAAATAGAAATGGCTTCTCATTTAATTAAATAACTTTGTTTAATTAATTAGAATTAAGTACTCTATTTAATTAAATAATTTCGTTTAATTATTTCAAAAAAAAATTCGAAACTAGTCAACTCAAGGCAACCGTGGCTAAATCTGGTCAACTTTTGGTCAAACTTGATCTTTGCGTATGTAAATATGAGAAAATGTGAGTGTGAATTCTAGCAACAATTCGATGCAAATTCTCATTCAACCTTTTAAAATGAAGAGATGAGGCTCTCTTAAATAGACTTTCTGGGAATTCATCAACGGTTGAGATCAATTTCAATCAATGGTCAGGATTAAAGGTGAAGGTCAGTCATCAAGGGAGATTTCGAAATTAAAGGGAGTTAACAGATTTAATTTAAGTAAAATAAGGAGTTAACTGATTCAATTTGAGTAGAAAAAGGAGCTAACTAATTTAACTCATTTTTGATCAATAGTGAACTGAAAATTTCCCTTTTTGAGCTGAAGAGAGATTTTGTTGAGATATTGAATTTAACAAAATGAGATATGCTCTCATAATTACTTTTTCTATTTAATTAAATAATCTTTAATTAATTAGAGACACTTTTCTTATTTAATTAAATAACTTCATTTAATTAATTACGAATGGCTTCTCATTTAATTAAATAACTTTGTTTAATTAATTAGAAGTAAGTACTCCATTTAATTAAATAATTTTGTTTATTTATTTCAAAATTCTTTTCGAAACTAGTCAACTCAAGTCAATCGTGGTTAAATTTGGTCAACTTTTGGTCAAACTTGATCTCTGCGTATGTGAATATGAGCAAATGTGAGTATGAATTCTGGCAACAATTCGATGCAAATTCTCATTCAACCTTTCAAAATGAAGAGATGAGGGTCTCTTAAATAGATTTTCCTGAAATTCATCAACAGTTGAAGTCGATTTCAATCAACGATCAAGATTAAAGGTGAAGTTCAGTCATAAAGGGAGATTTCCAAATTAAAGGGAGTTAACAGATTTAATTTTAGAAAAATAAGGAGTTAACTGATTCAATGTGAGTAGAAAAAGGAGTTAATTGATTTAAGTCATTTTTCATCAATAGTGAACTGAAAATTTCCCTTTTTGAACTCAAGAGAGATTTTGTTGAGATATTTAATTTAATAGAATGAGATATACTCTCATAATTAATTTTTCTATTTAATTAAATAATCTTTTATTAATTATAGACACTTTTCTTATTTAATTAAATAACTTCATTTAATTAATTAGGAATGGTTTCTCATTTAATTAAATAACTTTTTTTAATTAATTAGAAGTAAGTACTCCATTTAATTAAATAAATTCGTTTAATTATTTTTAAAAAAAATTCAAAACTAGTCAACTCAAGTCAACCGTGGTTAAATATGGTCAACTTTTGGTCAAATTTGATCTTTGCGTATGTGAATATGAGCAAATGTGAGTATGAATTCCAGCAACAATTTGATGCAAATTCTCATTCAACCTTTCGAAATGAAGAGATGAGGGTCTCTTAAATAGACTTTCCTGTAGTTCATCAACAGTTGAGATTGATTTCAATCAGCGGTCAAGATTAAAGGTGAAGTTCAGTCATAAAGGGAGTTAACAGATTTAATTTGAGTAAAATAATGAGTTAACTGATTCAATTTGAGTAGAAAAAGGAGTTAACTCATTTAACTCATTTTTTATCAATAGTGAACTAGAAATTTCCCTTTTTGAACTGGGGAGAGATTTTGTTGAGATATTTAATTTAATAAAATGAGATATGCTCTCATAATTATTTTTTCTATTTAATTAAATAATCTTTAATTAATTAGAGACAGTTTTCTTATTTAATTAAATAACTTCATTTAATTAATTTGTAATGGCTTCTCATTTAATTAAATAACTTTGTTTAATTAAATAGAAGTAAGTACTCCATTTAATTAAATAATTTCGTTTAATTATTTCAACTTTTTTTTCGAAACTAGTCAACTCAAGTCAACCGTGGTTAAATCTAGTCAACTTTTGGTCAAACTTGATCTCTGCATATGTGAATATTAGCAAATGTGAGTATGAATTCCAGCAACAATTCGATGCAAATTCTCATTCAACCTTTCAAAACGAAGAGATGAGGATGTCTTAAATAGACTTTCCTAAAATTCATCAATGGTTGTGATTGATTTCAATCGACGGTCAGGATTAAAGGTGAAGTTGAGTCATAAAGTGAGATTTTCAAATTAAAGGGAGTTAACAGATTTAATTTGAGTAAAATAAGGAGTTAACTGATTTAATTTGAGTAGAAAAAGGAGTTAACTAATTTAACTCATTTTTGATCAATAGTGAACTGGAAATTTCCCTTTTTGAACTGAAGAGAGATTTTGTTGAGATATTTAATTTAATAAAATGAGATATACTCTCATAATTACTTTTTCTATTTAATTAAATAATCTTTAATTAATTAGAGACACTTTTTTTATTTAACTAAATAACTTCATTTAATTAATTAGTAATGGCTTCTCATTTAATTAAATAACTTTGTTTAATTAATTAGAAGTAAGTACTCCATTTAATTAAATAATTTTGTTTAATTATTTCAAAAAAAATTTCAAAACTGGTCAACTCAAGTCAACCATGGTTAAATCTGGTCAGCTTTTGGTCAAACTTGATCTCTGCGTATGTGAATATGAGCAAATGTGAGTATGAATGTAGGAATGTCACTCCTAATATATACAACATAGTAGGAATGTCACTCTTAATATATACAACATCATATGTAGAAAGTAATCTAACATGCAAATAAAAACATAAGATAACATCATCTAACATATGCTAATCATCAATGAAAAAGGATACATATCCCCCATCATGAAGGACGCATCAACCATGATGTCTCAATGAATCTCAAAATGATAAGAGTGGAAAATACACTACCACCCGACCGCGTGGTACCTAGGTGCTCCACTCCCACCGTGCTGAGGAGATAATCTCAAGTCCCAAACAGGCTATGAAAATCACATAGCACAAATCTCCATAAGTCCAAGAATCCTAAAAGTATACTAACTCAAAGGTTCCTAACACAAAATCTAACATCTAATCTAAAGAGGCACACAATGACATGTAGGAACCTACTATGCAAGCGGGAAAGTGTCATCGCAATTATCACATACAAGTTACCCTGGCAGTTAGCTAAACTCCACGGGTCCATATTGATTTCATGTGGCCACTAGTATCCTCTCATACTGACGAGGCATACTACAAAATGAAAGGTCACAACCATGCGTCTCACTACTCCCATCCTAGCTTGTACAAGCGCTCAAGGCATGGGCGAGAACAAAACACTTATCTTTTTAGGTTCATTCAGTTAGTATTAGGTGTGAATGTGTACACTTATTAATCCAACTTACAATGAGTTACCCTGGCAGCCTCTTAGGGCCCCGGCCCCCATTGCAAGCCACTTCCCGTCACTACATGTAGATATCCTACCCTAATGCACATGGACTCA
This sequence comes from Cupressus sempervirens, assembly GCA_028749045.1. Taxonomy (NCBI): domain Eukaryota; kingdom Viridiplantae; phylum Streptophyta; class Pinopsida; order Cupressales; family Cupressaceae; genus Cupressus; species Cupressus sempervirens. The sequence continues at coordinate 282,916,618 of CM053791.1, forward strand.
TAAATCTCAAAATCACAAAAGATAAACCATAAAATCATCAAATATGCATAAAAGCGTCAAATCTCCATGAGCTAACATCTATAGAAAATCATGAACACAACAACTCTCTATTGGCAACTGAAGTATCACTGATAATCAAATATCCAATGGTTCTCAATAACCAAAATAGATATCTCAATCATACTGATTGAAGACTCCAAAAATGGTTGAGTCAAACATGTCACAACATGACATCATCAAGAATAAATCGACATCTCAGTCCCATCATAGCAACTAGAAAATAATCAAGGATAACTGATCGATGACCAAAATAATGGTTAGGTCAAGAGTCTCATACACAAGAATCTCCACTATAACAATCAGTAATCACATCCAATACATAGAGCATTCCATCACAAACCATGGTTGGGTTTATAAAGATCGAGATTAAAACATCATCATGTCACCACAATCACATAACCCCCAAGCCTCTGGTAGACATCCTATACTGGTCAACACTAGTCAACCCAAAACCCAAAACAATAGTGTAAAGAATACACAATGTAAACACATATTTTGGTTTTGCTAAGTTTTCAAATTTGAATTTAAAAGTCTCAATTTACGTTTTTCCAAATTATATTAAGTGGAGAAATTTCACATTTTTTCTAACCCATGTATTTGTTTGATAGATAAAAGTTTCTCCCCAAAACTACTAGACTCGATTTTCTAATTGATCTAATAATATTTCGTTTATATAACATTGTTTGAAAATTGACACTCTCAATGAATCAAAACTTTGATTATATATTCTAATAACTAATCTTAATTAAACTAAGTTTAATTAAATTAATTATTAATATCTTTTCATAATTGACAAGCTCAATATCAATATTTTAAATCTTTAAAAGAGTGATCCATTAATTTAGAACTTTATAATACACATTTATAATTAATTATATATACATATATACATATATACTTATATACATACATATATATATATATATATATATATATATATATATATATATATATACTTATATACATATATATACAACATACATAAATATATATATAATAACATTTAATAATTAATGATATTGCAACAAAATCGAGATTCATATCCAAATCTCATATGAAATAATGTTGCAAAGAAAATTTTATATAATTTAAAACCAAACTCAAATCGCAATGCGATTTTAAAATTGCGCGGCCCAATACATCCGGACCACAGGTACATTGCGGATCGCAGGTACCCTGTGATCTCGCAAGCCTACGATGGGTGGGGTATATAATACCCGCCCAACATCATATATATATATATATATATTTTAACGTGATTTTCAATAACGTTTTTCAATGAAAATGCTCCCATGCGATATGAAATACCATTAACATGAAACTCTATCGCGATTTGACATTCGATTACTATATATGTATATATATACATATGTATGTATATATATATGGGTATATATATGTATATATATATGTGTGTATATATATATATGTGTGTATATATATATATATATATATATACATGCTGAGTTTATCACCATCACAGCACACACACACACACACACACATACATATATATATATATATATATATATGTATATGTATATGTATATGTATATGTATATGTATATGTATATGTATATGTGTATGCAGATTAAAGAATATACTCAGTTTACTTAGAAATTCTAATTTTCAAAATTTTCCTTTAAATCTTTGATCTTCAGATTTATCCAATAAATAATCTAATAGGTTTGGCTATGAATTTAAACCCTAGCCTCGTTTTCTTTTAGATCTATGCATATAAAGATTTCCACGTAAATTCAATTGCCCATATTGAGAATGCATACAATAAAAATATGAAATTTCTTAGAGGACATATGGAAGACATGAAGAAGACAGGGAATGCAAGATGTGGAAATAGCATAAGTAAAATCACAAGAATCTTTTTGGATTCTGATGCTAATTTTCTCTTCCTCAGAATACCGTAGAGTAAGCTCCCTTCTTCAAAATTCTCGAATCCTCCAATGCTCCAATTGCACTCCAAACACTATGTCTAAGCTTCTAGGGATGCCTGAATATAAAGAGCTCTCAGAAAACCTCTAGAATATTTCTAGAAACAGCTGGAAGGTGTCACCAACTAAGCATGGGTCTTTTCCAACCTTCAAGATGAGCCATAGGGTTGTAGACACCATGTGCTTAATTAATGTACTAACCCCCGTGTTGTTGACACATGAGAAATAGAAAAGTGTGTTAACTCCCATGCAAGCTTATAACTCCAATTTACTTTTTATATAATTTCTATCTAAATATTTATAACTTTCATTTTAATTTTTATAACTTTTATTATTATTATTTATTTATTACTTTATTATTATTTTATAATTATTATTAATTTTAATTTCTAATTTTCTTTTATTTAATTCATTTTTTTCAATAATTCTCATTTAATTAATTACAATCAAAATATCAAATAACATGATATTTTATATTAATCTTCTCAAATAATTAATTTATTAATTAAATCCATTTATTAAGACTTAATTAATAGAAAATTCACCATAGACCTCCAAGATAAAAAATGAAAACCCATCATAGAGCAAATCACTCAAAATCAGTCTAAAGGGTTAAAAATCATGAAATATGTCATCCGACACATTCGGTCGGTACTCAACTCTGATACTTGTCCTAACTCACTAGGACAAATGGTTTAAAGGTTTGGGATTTGGACTTGAGAATTTATCTCCCTTCTCTTATCATTGAGATAGTATAATAGGGTACGCTCATCCTGGCAATTCAGGAAAGTCAATACCCAGTACTTGCAACCTATAGAAAAACCATGCATGTATCTACAATATATATAATGCTAAGCTAAACAGACAATGGCAGGAAGTGGTGCATCGTGTAGATCCCGACTAAGCAGGTGACTACGACTCCCTTCCTTAACCACATCAGAAACACCATACAATAAGAAAACACGCACACCATACACATGCAAGTATGGGGTAAGTATCCATAATAAAACACATAAGATAATAAACCATCCATCTAATCATCAATAATAACTAAAAATAGTATAATGATCATCATGTATGCATGAAATGTAAAATCTAAATGATCTCATCATATAACCATTGAATCCATAACATAATGCCTGATAGTGTCAAAACAATACCACTAATCCATCAACATAAAACTAGTCTATCACAATCTGATAATAATAGCATTAATGTCTAGAAAAGATGGGAACGAGGGTAGGCACTACATCCACCCCCCTTGGGTTAGGCTTACTCCTAGAAGCCTACAAACAAGTAGGGATATAACTCCCTCAATCTAGCTACATCCTCCCAAGTAGCTAAAGAATCATCAGTAGGGTCCCATTGGACCCTTACCTGCTCGATGGTTCAATCCCTGAGGGTCAACCCTCGCTACTCCAGAATACGAACCGGCTCCAAAGCCAGCTGCCCGTCCTATACCTACAATGCATTCCAATCAAGAACATGCACAATATTAGGAATATACTACCTAAGCATTGAAACATGGAAAACATCATGAATGCGAGCTAGGCTGGGCGGTAGAGCAAGACGGTAAGCAACCGGGCCAATCCTCTCACAAATCTCGAATGGTCCCACAAAATGAGGTGCTAGCTTAGAACCCTTTTCGTACTGGATCAGACTCTTTCGCGGTCGCACTCTCAAGAAAACCTTATCACCCACAGCAAACTACTTATCAGTCCTATGAGCATCGGCATACTTCTTCTGCCTATCTTCTGTCGTAGTCAAGTGCTCATGGATACGCACTACCTATTGCTCCATATCACGAAGCATCTCAAGATCCAACAGGATGTGATCCTCAAGACTGTCCCAACTCAATGGTGTACGACAAGGATGACCATATAATGCCTGAAATGGTGCCATACCAATAGAACTATGATACTCGTTGTTGTAAGCAAACTCCACTAGATAGAGATAATCCTCCCAATGTGTCTGCCTATCCATCACATCCATCTGTAACATATCCTCCAAAACCTAATTCACCCTCTCTGTCTAACCATCAATCTTTGGATGATATGTCGAACTGAAGTTTAACTGCGCTCCAAGCTCATGCTGCAGCGATGTCTAGAATGTGGATGTGAATACAAGATCCCTATCAGAAATGATCTTTTTAGGAATACCATATAATCTCACAATATCATGCATAAAGACATTGGCTACAGAAGTTGTTGTGTAGGAAGACCTAATCGGTGAAAAATGCACCACCTTAGTCAACCGATCAACGGTGACCATGATAGCATCATGACGTCAAACTATCATAGGTAATCCTACTATGAAATCCATGGAGATGATATCCCATCGCAAAAGTCCTGTTGGGTGCTGGTGTTCTGCCTTAACTCTCTGACACTCAAGGCACCTAGCCACAAAATTAGCAATATCTCACTTCATCCCAGACCAAAAGAACAAATGTCTCAAATCAGCATGCATCTTCTTGACACCTAGATGTGCTGAGTAAGGTGTACGATGGGCTTCTGCCAATATCAATGTGCGAAGCTCATCCGAAAATGGCACATAAATTCTCCCCAGATGTCTCAAAAGACCATCTGACTCTTGAACGTAACCTGCAAACTTACCTTCCAAAGATTTTTCTAAATCAATCTCTCTGCACACTTCCTGATACCAGGAATCTGTAGGAAGTGCCTGAAGAATTCGACTCCTCAAATCCACACTAAGGGTCATCAATGGTAACACATGTCTCCTGCAACTCAAAGCATCTGCCACCACATTCTCCTTACCCTGAATGTACTTAACCTCAAAATCATACTCGCATAGAAACTCCATCCATCACCTCTGGGGAGCATTCAAATTAGGTTGAGTAAAAATGTACTGAAGACTACGATGATCGCTGTCTAGCTCAAATCTGTGCCCCAACAAGAAATGTCTCCACCTTGTCAAAGCATGAACTACTGATGCTAACTCAAGATCATGCATGGGATAATTTAACTCATGATCCTTGAGCTTGCATGATTCATATGCAATCACTTGTCCATTCTACATCAACACTACCCCAATCCCTTCAAGAGAAGCATCTATACATACCATGAAATCACCTTCTAGATCAGGTACGGCTAGAATCGGTGCACTGGTCAAAAGCTCCTTGAGCTTCTGGAAAGCTTCCTCATATTTCTCTATCCACACAAACTTCTTTTTTTTCCTCTGAATAGAATTGATAGGATGTGCTATCCTAGAGAAGTTCTTGACAAATCTGCGATAATAACCAGCTAAACCCATGAAACTATGAATTTCTGACACATTAGTTGGTGTCGGCCAATCTATTATTGCCTGAATCTTTGCAGGACCCACTGAAATACCATCACCTGAAATAACATGCCCTAAATACTGAATCTTTGATTTGAAGAATTCGCACTTAGCTGCATTAGCATAAAGCCGATTGTCCCTTAAACACTGCAATACCAACCATAGGTGTTCCTCATGCTCCTTCTGAGTCTTAGAATATATCAATATGTCATCAAGAAACACAAGTACAAACCTGTCAAGATATGATCGAAAAACAACATTCATCAAATTCATGAAAATTGATGGAGCATTAGTCAACCCAAAAGGTACCACTGTGAACTCATAATGCCCATAGCGCGTTCGTAAAGCAGTCTTGTGAATATCTGCTTCCTTAATACGAAGCTGGTGGTATCCTGACTTAAGATCAATCTTGGAGAATACTGTAGCTCCCTTGATCTGATCGAATAAGTCATCGATCCTAGGCAAAGGACACCTGTTCTTAATAGTCACCTTATTCAACTGTCTGTAGTCAATACAAAGGTGCAAAGAACCGTCTTTCTTCTTCACAAAGAGCACTTGAGCTCCCCATGGTCATACACTAGGTCGAATGCTCCCTTTGGCCAGAAGTTCCTCTAGATGAAGACGTAGCTCACCCAATTCCTGTGTAGTCATGCGATAAGGAACTTTAGAGATAGGCTCCTCTCTAGGAATTAGATCAATACTGAAGTCAATGTCCCTCATTGGAGGCATGCCTAGGATCTCACTTGGGAAAACATCTGTGTACTCCTGCAAAATTGAGTGATCCAAATTCTTCCTCATAGGATCTTCCTCATCCAGATCATTTACCATAACAAAAAATATCTGACATCCCTTACGGAAACTTTGCTTCATTTGCATAGCAGAAATCATCCGCAAAGATATAGGCCTCGATATCCCAACTATTTGCACATCATTCCCTTGGTCATCTTGGCACAAAATGATCTTCTTCCTTCAATCTATACTGGCTCTATGAGATCCAAGCCAGTCCATGCCTAAAACCACATCATAGGAACCAAGGGGTATGACTTGAAGATCCACTGCCGTATCGAAGCTACCTAAACTAAGCCCACACTTATGAACTACGAAATCTATGGAAACCTTAATGACTGAGGCTAGTTCCCCTTGCCAACCATGATCTTGCTTCACCACAGCCAGCTTACACTTAGAAACTATAGATGGTGAAATAAATGAATCTGTAGCTCCTGAATCAAACAATACTGAAAGAGATATACCTCTAATAGCACCTCTAGTTTCAACCACTGTTCCTTGATGATCTGCCTGACGCTGATCAACTGCTGCAAAACCTCTGAGCTCTATCTGCATCATCAACTGTAGGCTCTAAAACTGTAGGTCTAGGTCCTAAAAACTGAGGTGCTCATTGAGGACACATAGCTGCATAATGTCCAATCTAACCACATGAAAAACATTTTGTATTTCTGCCAGAACCTCTTCCCATAGGTGGTACATTAGATTGCTGGCGACTGTTCCTGCTAACAAAAGACTGGCTACTCTGAGCTGGCTAATTGGTCTCATTTTGTTTATTGCGTTGAGCATTGCAGTTGTTCTTGGTGTTAGAACCTTTGCCACCGCCTTGAGCTTGAGAATTTGAGCCCTTCTGCTACTGTGTCAGTTGAGACTGCTGCTGATATTGTTTCCCCTTAGAGAAAGAAAACTTCTTGTTACCACCTGAATTGTAGTTGCTTTTAGATCCTGATGTTGCTGGCACTCCTACAAAACCACCTTGACCAAGGTTGACACTTTTCTCAACAAGGATTGCTCGATGCACTGCATCCTTGAGGGTTTTTGGCTCAAAAACCTTAACTCCCCCAATAATACGGTTATTCAAACCCCTAATAAAATGCTGTGTCAATTGAGCTAAATTTTCACTGAAACTTGAAAAAGGCATAAGCTCATAAAACTTATGCTTATACTTGGTCACTCACAAAGTGTACTGTCTAGGATTATGAAATTCATCCGCCCTTTATTGTTTCCATTCCTCTGGTAGGAATCGTTGACGAAAACTCTCCAGGAATAACTCCCATGTAACACTACTCATATCAATTCCCAACTTCTTCTCCTCAATTGTCCACTAAGTGGCCCCAAAATTCTCTAGATTAGTAATCACAAACCTTCCCTTAACATTGCTGTCGAACTCCTACATGGCAAAAATCTTGTCAAGGGAAATAAGCCACTGCTCGACCACATAAGCAGAACCTTGCCAATTGAAAGGCTTAACCTTGGATCTTGAAAGATCCTTCATCTAAGTGGACACAATGGACCTTTAACGATTCTTCGGAGGACTCCTAGACCTGGGTCTATGCTCTTGTTCTGTCTGATGCACTTTAGGCTGTTCTTGAATAGGAGGTAGACATTCTAGAATAGTCTGCATCATCTGTCTCAAACCAACCTCTTCAGACTCAGCTTGGTCCTCTCTACGGCTCTCTTCCTGCTGCCTACTAGAGTGCTCTTCCCTACTCTCTACATGAGCCGATCCCTCATGGGCAGACCCATGGACACTAATAGTTCTGCCACGTCCACGGCCTCTACCATGGCCTCTAATAGAAGACCTAGTCCTAGATACCATCCTACAACAATACAAGGTACTAAGTTCAGTTCTATGTCTATGTTTAAATAAAATTTCCAGTTTTGAAAACTAAGTGTTGAAGTATGAAAAATATACAAGTAACAGTTCAAGTTCTGTTTCAATTCACCTAGTTTTCAAATTGAACAGATACACTTGATAGTTCAAAGTTCTAGTTATTCCAAAATACCCAGAGCTCCCAATGTAGAAACTCGGGCTTTGATAACAAATGTAATGCCCTGCCAAGGGATCAAAAGAATTAACCTAGAATTTCACTAAGATTAGTAGCATTTTTTTTCCCATAGAAGTAAACATCACATATAACTTATGCACAATAACGGAAGCAATAGCATTGTCCATCTGAAAGTAAACATAACATAAATAACAGATTACATTCTTTAAGATCCCTTAATGTTGAATTACATACATGAATCCATCTAGTACATCATCCACATGAAATAATAATAATACATCCAATATACAAATGTCCTTTTTGAATTACATTCCAGAATGCACAATCATCCACTGTACGTGCCACAGGGTATGATAGGCACAAAGAATATACATATATAGAATAAGGTACATCATCCTATTCATCAAAGTACAGATAATCACATGATACAACATCATAGAAGACATATACATCCATCATAAAGATCAAACATAATAAGCTAAGTGCACGGTTCCTCCTAACCGTTAATAGCATCATTGGACCATCGTGGATCCTAGCCATCCCTCCATGCGTAACATTCCAAATCACCAAAGAGATCATCGGTACTAACATAGTAGGAATGTCACTCCTAATATATACAACATCATATGTAGAAAGTAATCTAACATGCAAATAAAAGCATAAGATAACATCATCTAACATATGCTAATCATCAATAAAAAAGGATACACATCCAGCATCATGAAGGACGCATCAACCACGATGTCTCAATGAATCTCAAAATGATAAGAGTGGAAAATACACTACCACCCGACCGCATGGTACCTAAGTGGTCCACTCCCACCGTGTTGAGGAGATAATCTCAAGTCCCAAACAGACTATCAAAATCACATAGCACAAATCTCCATAAGTCCAAGAATCCTAAAAGTATACTAACTCAAAGGTTCCTAACACAAAATCTGACATCTAATCTCCAGAGGCACACAATGACATGTAGGAACCTACTATGCAAGCGAGAAAGTGTCATCGCAATTATCACGTACAAGTTAACCTGGCAGTTAGCTAAACTCCATGGGTCCATACTGATTTCATGCGGCCACTAGTATCCTCTCATACTGACGAGGCATACTACGGAATACAAGTTCGCAACCATGCATCTCACTACTCCCATCCTAGCCTGTACAAGCACTCAAGGCATGCGAGAGAACAAAACACTTATCTTTTTAGGTTCATTCAGTTAGTATTAGGTGTGAATGTTATCACTTATTAATCCAACTTACAATGAGTTACCCTGGCAGCCTCTTAGGGCCCCAGCCCCCATTGCAAGCCACTTCCCATCACTACATGTAGATATCCTACCCTAATGCTCATGGACTCATAAATCTCAAAATCACAAAATATAATCCATAAAATCATCAAATATGCATAAAAGTGTCAAATCTCCATGATCTAACATCCATAGAAAATCATGAACACAACAGCTCTCTATTGGCAACTGAAGTATCACTAATAATCAAATATCCAATGGTTCTCAATAACCAAAATATATATCTCAATCATACTGATTGAAGACTCCAAAAATGGTTGTGTCAAACATGTCACAACATGACATCATCAAGAATAAATCCACATCTCAGTCCCATCATGGAGACTAGAAAATAATCAAGGATAACTGATCGATGACCAAAATAATGGTTAGGTCAAGAGTCTCATACACAAGAATCTCAACTATAACAATCAGTAATCCAATCCAATACATAGAGCATTCCATCACAAACCATGGTTGGGTTTATAAAGATCGAGATTAAAACATCATCATCTCACCACAATAACATAACCCCCAAGCCTCTGATAGATGTCCTATACTGGTCAACACTAGTCAACCAAAAACTCAAAACAATAGCATAAAGAATACACAATGTAAACACATGTTTTGGTTTTGCTAAGTTTTCAAATTTGAATTTAAAAGTCTCAATTTACATTTTTCCAAATTATATTAAGTGGAGAAATTTCATGTTTTTCCTAACCCATGTATTTGTTTGATAGATAAAAGTTTCTCCCCAAAACTACTAGACTCAATTTTCTAATTGATCTAATAATATTTTGTTTATATAACATTGTTTAAAAATTGACACTCTCAATGAATCAAAACTTTGATTATATATTCTAATAACTAATCTTAATTAAACTGAGTTTAATTAAATTAATTATTCATATATTTTCATAATTGACAAGCTCAATATCAATATTCTAAATCATTAAAAGAGTGATCCATTAATTTAGAATTTTATAATATTTATTTATAATTAATTATATATACATATATATATATACACACACACACACACATATATATATATATATTTATGTATGTATACATACATACATACATACATACATACATACATACATATATATATATATATATATATAATAATTGATGATATTGCAACAAAATCAAGATTCATATCCAAATCTCATATGAAATAACGTTGCAAATAAAATTTTATATAATTTAAAACCAAACTCAAATCGCAATGCGATTTCAAAATCACAAAATATGTTATCCGACACATTCGGTGGGTACTCAACTCTGATACTTGTCCTAACTCACTAGGACAAATGGTTTAAGGGTTTGGGATTTGGACTTGAGAATTTATCTCCCTTCTCTTATCATTGAGATAGTATAATAGGGTATGCTCATCCTAACAATTTAGGGAAGTTGATACTCGATACCTACAACTTGTAGAAAAACTATGCATGTACATACAATATATATAATGCTAAGCTAAACAAAAAATGGCAAGAAGTGGTGCATCATGTAGATTGCGACTAAGCAGGTGAGTACGACTCCCTTTCTTAACCACATCAGAAATGCCATACAATAAAAAAAAATGCACACCATACACATGCAAGTATGGGGTAAGTATCCATAATAAAAAACATAAGATAATGAACCATCCATCTAATCATTAATAATAACTGAAAATAGTATAATGATCATCATGTATGCATGAAATGAAAAATCTAAATGATCTAATCATATAACCACTGAATCCATAACATAACGTCTGATAGTGTCAAAACAATACCACTAATCCATCAATATAAAACTAGTCTATCACAGTCTGATAATAATAGCATCAATGTCCAGAAAAGATGTGAATGAGGGTAGGCACTACAGGTTTTGTTGAGATATTTAAATTAATAAAATGAGATATGCTCTCATAATTACTTTTTCTATTTAATTAAATAATCTTTAATTAATTAGAGACACTTTTAACTTCATTTAATTAATTAGGAATGGCTTCTAATTGAATTAAATAACTTTTTTTAATTAATTAGAAGTAAGTACTCCATTTAATTAAATAATTTGGTTTAATTATTTAAAAATTCTTTCTGAAACTAGTCAACTCAAGTCAACCGTTGTTAAATCTGGTCAACTTTTGGTCAAACTTGATCTTTGCGTATGTGAATATGAGAAAATGTGAGTATGAATTCCAGCAACAATTCAATGCAAATTCACATTCAACCTTTCAAAATGAAGAGATGAGGGTCTCTTAAATAGACTTTCCTGGAATTCATCAACAATTGAGATCGATTTCAATCAACGGTCAGGATTAAAGGTGAAGTTCAGTCATAAAGGGAGATTTCCAAATTAAAAGGAGTTAACAGATTTAATTTCCATAAAATAAGGACTTAACTGATTCAATTTGAGTAGAAAAAGGAGTTAACTGATTTAACTCATTTTTTATCAATAGTGAATTGGAAATTTACCTTTTTGAACTGAAGAGAGATTTTGTTGACATATTTAATTTAATAAAATGAGATATGCTCTCATAATTACTTTTTCTATTTAATTAAATAATCTTTAATTAATTAGAGACTCTTTCTTATCTAATTAAATAACTTTATTTAATTAATTAGGAATGGCTTCTCATTTAATTAAATAATTTTGTTTAATTAATTAGAAGTAAGTACTCCATTTAATTAAATAATTTAATTAAATAATTTCAAAATCCTTTTCGAAACTAGTCAACTCAAGTCAATCGTGGTTAAATCTGGTCAACTTTTGGTCAAACTTGATCTTTGCGTATGTGAATATGAGCAAATGTGAGTATGAATTCCAGCAACAATTCAATGCAAATTCTCATTCAACTTTTCAAAATGAAGAGATGAGAGTCTCTTAAATAGACTTTCTTGAAATTTATCAACGGTTGAGATCGATTTCAATCAGTGGTTAGGATTAAAGACGAAGTTCAGTCATAAAGGGAGATTTCCAAATCAAAAGGAGTTAACAGATTTAATTTGAGTAAAATAAGGAGTTAACTGATTCAATTTGAGTAGAAAAAAGAGTTAACTGATTTAACTCATTTTTGATTAATAGTGAACTGAAAATTTCGCTTTTTAAACTGAAGAGAGATTTTGTTGAGATATTTAATTTAATAAAATGAGATATGCTCTTATTATTACTTTTTCTATTTAATTAAATAATTTTTAATTAATTAGAGGCACTTTTCTTATTTAATTAAATAACTTCATTTAATTAATTAGGAATGGCTTCTCATTTAATTAAATAACTTTTTTTAATTAATTAGAAGTAAGTACTCCATTTAATTAAATAATTTCGTTTAATTATTTTAAAATTCTTTTCGAAACTAGTCAACTCAACTGAACCGTGGTTAAATCTAATCAAATTTTGGTCAAACTTGATCTTTGTGTATGTAAATATGAGAAAATGTCAGTATAAATTCCAGCAACAATTCGATGCAAATTCTAAATCAACCTTTCAAAATGAAGAGATGAGGGTCTCTTAAATAGACTTTTCTGAAATTCATCAACGGTTGAGATCGATTTTAATCAACAGTCAGGATTAAAGGTGAAGTTCAGTCATAAAGGGAGATTTCCAAATTAAAGGGAGTTAACAGATTTAATTTGAGTAAAATAAGTAGTTAACTTATTCAATTTGAGTAGAAAAAAGAGTTAATTGATTTAACTCATTTTTTATCAATAGTGAACTGAAAATTTCCCTTTTTGAACTGAAGAGAGATTTTGTTGAGATATTTAATTTAATAAAATGAGATTTGCTCTCATAATTATTTTTTCTATTTAATTAAATAATATTTAATTATTTAGAAGCACTTTTCTTATTTAATTAAATAACTTTATTTAATTAATTAGAAATGGCTTCTCATTTAAATAAATAACTTTGGTTAATTATTTAGAAGTAAGTACTCAATTTAATTAAATAATTTTGTTTAATTATTACAAATTTTTTTTAAAACTAGTCAACTAAAGTCAACCGTGATTAAATCTGGTCAAATTTCGGTCAAAATTGATCTTTGCGTTTGTGAATATAAGAAAATGTGAGTATGAATTCCAGCAAAAACTCGATAAAAATTTTCATTCAACCTTTCAAAATGAAGAGATGAGGGTCGCTTAAATAGACTTTCCTTGAATTCATCAATGGTTGAGATCGATTTCAATCAACGGTCAGGATTAAAGGCTAAGTTCAGTCATAAAGGGAGATTTCTAAATTAAAAGGAGTTAACAGAATTAATTTGAGTAAAATAAAGAGTTAACTGATTGAATTTGAGTAGAAAAAGGAGTTAATTGATCTAAATCTTTTTTGATCAACAGTGAGCTAGAAATTTCCCTTTTTGAACTGAAGAGAGCTTTTGTTGAGATATTTAATTTAAACAAATGAGATATGCTCTCATAATTACTTTTTCTATTTAATTAAATAATCTTTAATTATTTAGACACACTCTTCTTATTTGATTAAATAACTTCATTTAATTAATTAGGAATGGCTTGTCATTTAATTAAATAACTTTGTTTAACTAATTAGAAGTACTCCATTTAATTAAATAATTTTATTTAATTATCATGTTTAAATTTGGTCAACTATTGGTCAAACTTGATCTTTACATATGTGAATATGAGCAAATGTGAGAATGAATTCTAGCAATAATTCAATGCAAATTCTCATTTAACCTTTCAAAATGAAGAGATGAGGGTCTCTTAAATAGACTTTCCTAGAATTCATCAATGGTTGAGATCGATTTCAGTCAACGGTCAGGATTAAAGGTGAAGTTTACTCATAAAGAAAAATTTCCAAATTAAAGGGAGTTAACAGATTTAATTTGAATAAAATAAAGAGATAATTGATTCAATTTGAGTAGAAAAAGAGTTAACTCATTTAACTCATTTTTGATCAATAGTGACTTGGAAATTTCCCTTTTTGACCTGAAGAGAGATTTTGTTGATATATTTAATTTAATAAAATGAGATATGCTCTCATAATTACTTTTTCTATTTAATTAAGTAATCTTTAATTAATTAGAGACACTTTTCTTATTTAATTAAATAACTTCATTTAATTAATTAGGAATGGCTTCTCATTTAATTAAATATCTTTGTTTAATTAATTAAAAGTAGATACTCAGTTTAATTAAATAATTTTGTTTAATTATTTCTAAATTCTTTTCGAAACTAGTCAACTCAAGTCAATCGTGGTTAAATCTGGTCAACTTTTGGTCAAACTTGATATTTTCGTATGTGAATATGAGCGATTGTGAGTATGAATTCCAGGAACAATTCGATGCAAATTCTCATTCAACCTTTCAAAATGAAGAGATGAGAGTCTCTTAAATAGACTTTCCTAGAATTCATCAACCGTTGAGATCGATTTCAATCAACGGACAGGATTAGAGGTGAAGTTCTGTCATAAAGAGAGATTTCCAAATTAAAGGGAGTTAATAGATTTAATTTGAGTAATATAAGGAGTTAACTGATTCAATTTGAGTAGAAAAAGGAGTTAACTGATTTAACTCAGTTTTGATCAATAGTGAAATGGAAATTTCCCTTTTTCAACTGAAGAGAGATTTTGTTGAGATATTTAATTTAATAAAATGAGATATTCTCTCATAATTACTTTTTCTATTTAATTAAGTAATCTTTAATTAATTAGAGACACTTTTCTTTTTTAATTAAATAAATTCATTTAATTAATTAAGACTAGCTTCTCATTTAATTAAATAAATTTGTTCAAGTAATTAGAGGTAAGTACACCATTTAATTAAATAATTTCGTTTAATTATTTCAAAAAAATTTCTGAAACTAATCAACTCAAGTCAACCGTTGTTAAATCTGGTCAAATTTTGGTCAAACTTGATCTTTGCGTATGTGAATATGAGCAAATGTGAGTATGAATTCCAGCAACAATTCGATGCAAATTCTCATTCAAAATTTCAAAATGAAGAGATGAGGGTCTCTTAAATAGAGTTTCTTGGAATTCATCAACAGTTGAGATCGATTTCAATCAACGATCAGAATTAAAGGTGAAGTTCAGTCATAAAATGAGATTTCCAAATTAAAGCGAGTTAACAGATTTAATTTGTGTAAAATAAGCAGTTAACTGATTCAATTTGAGCAGAAAAAGGAGTTAACTGATATAACTCATTTTTGATCAATAGTGAACTGAAAATTTACCTTTTTGAATTGAAGAGAGATTTTGTTGAGATTTTTAATTTAATAAAATGAGATATGCTCTCATAATTACTTTTTCAATTTAATTAAGTAATCTTTAATTAATTAGAGAGACTTTTCTTATTTAATTAAATAACTTCATTTAATTAATTAGGAATGGCTTCTCATTTAATTAAATAACTTTGTTTAATTAATTAGAAGTAAGTACTCCATTTAATTAAATAATTTTTTTAAATTATTTTAAATTTCTTTTTGAAACTAGTCAACTCAAGTCAACCGTGGTTAAATCTGGTCAACTTTTGGTCAAACTTGATCTTTGCGTATGTGAATATGAGCAAATGTGAGTATGAATTCCAACAACAATTTGATGCAAATTCTCATTCAACCTTTCAAAATGAATAGATGAGGGTCTCTTAAATAGACTTTCCTGGAATTCATCAATGGTTGAGATCGATTTGAATCAATGGTCAGGACTAAAGGTGAAGTTCAGTCATAAAGGGAGATTTCTAAATTAAAGTGAGTTAATAAATTTAATTTGAGTAAAATAAGGAGTTAACTGATTCAATTTGAGTAGAAAAAGGAGTTAACTGATTTAACTCATTTTTGATCAATAGTGAACTAAAAATTTCTATTTTTGAACTGAATAGAGATTCTGTTCAAATATTTAATTTAATAAAATGAGATATGCTCTCATAATTACTTTTTCTATTTAATTAAACAATCTTTATTTAATTAGAGACACTTTTATTGTTTAATTAAATAACTTTATTTAATTAATTAGGAATGGCTTCTCATTTAATTAAATAACTTTGTTTAATTAATTAGAAGTAAGTACTACATTTAATTAAATAATTTTGTTTAATTATTTCAAAATTCTTTTCGAAACTAGTCAACTCAAGTCAACCGTGGTTAAATCTGGTCAACTTTTGGTCAAACCTGATCTTTGCGTATGTGAATATTGGCAAATGTGAGTATGAATTCCAGCAACAACTCGATGCAAATTGTCATTCAACCCTTTCAAAATGAAGAGATGAGGGTCTCTTAAATAGACTTTCTATGAATTCATCAACGGTTGAGATCGATTTCAATCAATAGTCAGGATTAAAGGTGAAGTTCAGTCATAAAGAAATATTTCAAAATTAAAGGGAGTTAACAGATTTAATTTGAGTAAAATAAGGAGTTAACTGATTCAACTTGAGTAGAAAAAGGAATTAACCGATTTAACTCATTTTTGATCAATAGTGAACTGAAAATTTCCCTTTTTGAACTGAAGAGAGATTTTGTTGAGATATTTAATTTAATAAAATGAGATATGCTCTCATAATTACTTTTTCTATTTCATTAAATAATCTTTAATTAATTAGAGACACTTTTCCTTTTTAATTAAATAACTTCATTTAATTAGTTAGGAATGGCTTCTCGTTTAAATAAATAAATTTTTTTCATTAATTAGAAGTAAGTACGCCATTTAATTAAATAATTTCGTTTAATTATTTCAAAATTCTTTTCGAAACTAGTCAACTCAAGTCAACCGTGGTTAAATCTGATCAACTTTTGGTCAAACTGTATTGTTGCATATGTGAATATGGGCAAATGCGAGTATGAATTCCAGCAACAATTCAATGCAAATTCTCATTCAACCTTTCAAAATGAAGAGATGAGGGTCTCTTAAATAGACATTCCTGAAATTCATCAACGTTTGAGATCGATTTCAATCAACTGTCAGGAATAAAGGCGAAGTTCAGTCATAAAGGGAGATTTTCAAATTAAAGGGACTTAAAAGATTTAATTTGAGTAAAACAAGGAATCAACAGATTCAATTCGAGTTGAAAAAGTCTCATTTAACTCATTTTTTATCAGTAGTGAACTGGAAATTTCCCTTTTTGAACTGAAGTGAGATTTTGTTGAGATATTTAATTTAATAAAATGAAATATGCTGTCATAATTAATTTTTCTATATAATTAAATAATCTTTAATTAATTAGAGACACTTTTCTTATTTAATTAAATAACTTCATTTAATTAGTTAGGAATGGCTTCTCATTTAATTAAATAACTTTGTTTAATTAATTAGAAGTAAGTACTCCATTTAATTAAATAATTTCGTTTGATTATTTCAAAATTCTTTTTGAAACTAGTCAACTCAAGTCAACCGTGGTTAAATCTGGTCAACTTTTGGTCAAACTTGATCTTTGCGTATGTGGATATGAGCAAATGTGAGTATGAATTTCAACAACAATTCGATGCAAATTCTCATTCAAACTTTCAAAATGAAGAGATGAGATTCTCTTAAATAGACTTTTTTGAAATTCATCAACGGTTGAGATCGATTTTAATCAATGGTCAGGATCAAAGGTGAAGTTCAGTCATAAAGGGAGATTTTCAAATTAAAGGGAGTTAACATATTTAATTTGAGTAAAATAAGGAGTTAATTAATTCAATTTGAGTAGAAAAAGGAGTTAAGTAATTTAACTCATTCCTGATCAACAGTGAACTAGAAATTTCCCTTTTTGAACTGAAGAGAGATTTTGTTGAGATATTTAATTTAATAAAATGAGATATGCTCTCATAATTACTTTTTCTATTTAATTAAGTAATCTTTGATTAATTAGAGACACTTTTCTTATTTAATTAAATAACTTCATTTAATTAGTTAGGAATGGCTTCTCGTTTAATTAAATAACTTTTTTTCATTAATTAGAAGTAAGTACTCCATTTAATTAAATAATTCCGTTTAATTATTTCAAAATTCTTTTCTAAACTAATCAACTCAAGTCAGTCATGGTTAAATATTGTCAACTTTTGGTCAAACTTGATCTTTGCGTATGTGAATATGACCAAATGTGAGTATGAATTCCAGCAATAATTTGATGAAAATTCTCATTCAACCTTTCAAAATGAAGAGATGAGGGTCTCTGAAATAGACTTTCTTTGAATTCATCAATGGTTGAGATCGATTTCAATCAACGGTGAGAATTAAAGGTGAAGTTCAGTCATAAAAGGAGATTTCCAAATTAATGGGAGTTAACAGATTTAATTTGAGTAAAATAAAGAGTTAACTGATTCAATTTGTGTAGAAAAATGAGTTACCTGGTTTAACTCATTTTTTATCAATAGTGAACTGAAAATTTCCCTTTTTGAACTTAAGAGAGATTTTGTCGAGATATTTAATTTAATAAAATGAGATATGCTATCATAATTACACTTTCTATTTAATTAAATAATCTTTAATTAATTAGAGACACTTTTCTTATTTAATTAAATAAGTTCATTTAATTAGTTAGGATAATTAATTAGAAATAAGTACTACATTTAATTAAATAATTTTGGTTAATTATTTCAAAATTCTTTTCGAAACTAGTCAACTCAAGTCAACTGTGGTTAAATCTAGTCAACTTTTTGTCAAACTTGATCTTTATGTATGTGAATATGAGCAAATGTGAGTATGAATTCCAGCAACAATTTGATGCAAATTCTCATTCAACCTTTCAAAATGAAGAGGTCAGGGTCTCTTAAATAGATTTTCCTAAAATTCATCAACGGTTGAGATCAATTTCAATCAACGGTCAGGATTAAAGGTGAAGTTCAGTCATAAAGGGAGATTTCCAAATTAAAGGGAGTTAACAAATTTAATTTGAGTAAAATAAGGAGTTAACTAATTCAATTTGAGTAGGAAAAGGAGTTAATTGATTTAACTCATTTTTTATGAATAGTGAACTGGAAATTTCCCTTTTTGAACTGAAGAGAGATTTTGTTGAGATATTCTCTCATAATTACTTTTTCTATTTAATTAAATAATCTTTAATTAATTAGAGACATTTTTTTTATTTAATTAAATAACTTCATTTAATTAGTTCGGAATGGCTTCTCATTTAATTAAATAACTTTGTTTAATTAATAAGAAGTAAGTACTTCATTTAATTAAATAATTTCATTTAATTATTTCACAATTCTTTTCGAAACTAGTCAACTCAAGTCAATCGTGGTTAAATTTGGTCAACTTGTGGTCAAACTTGATCTTTGCGTATGCGAATATGAGCAAATGTGAGTATGAATTCCAGCAACAATTCGATGCAAATTCTCATTCAACCTTTCAAAATGAAGAGATGAGGGTCTCTTAAATAGACTTTCCTAGAATTCATCAATGGTTGAGATCGATTTCAATCAACGGTTAGGATTAAATGTGAAGTTCAGTCATAAAGGGAGATTTCCAAATTAAAGGGAGTTAACAGATTTAATTTGAGTAAAATAAGGGGTTAACTGATTCAATTTGAGTAGAAAAAGGAGTTAACTAATTTAACTCATTTCTTATCAATAGTGAACTTGAAATTTCCCTTTTTGAGCTGAAGAGAGATTTTTTTGAGATATTTAATTTAATAAAATAAGATATCCTCTCATAATTACTTTTTCTATTTAATTAAATAATCTTTAATTAATTAGAGACACTTTTCTTATTTAATTAAATAACTTAATTTAATTAGTTAGGAATGACTTCTCATTTAATTAAATAACTTTGTTTAATTAATTAGAAGTAAGTACTCCATTTAATTAAATAATTTTGTTTAATTATTTCAAAATTCTTTTTGAAACTAGTCAACTCAAGTCAACCGTGGTTAAATCTAGTCAACTTTTGGTCAAACTTGATCTTTGCGTATGTGAATATGAGCAAATGTGAGTATGAATTCCAACAATAATTCGATGCAAATTCTCATTCAACCTTTCAAAATGAAGAGATGAGGGTCTCTTAAATAGACTTTCCTGGAATTCATCAATGTTTGAGATCGATTTCAATCAATGGTCAGGATTAAAGGTGAAGATCAGTCATAAAGGGAGATTTTCAAATTAAAACAAGTTAACAGATTTAATTTGAGTAAAATAAGGAGTCAACTGATTCAATTTGAGTAGAAAAAGGAGTTAACTGATTTAACTCATTTTTTATCAATAGTGAACTGAAAATTTCCCTTTTTGAACTGAAGAGAGATTTTGTTGAGATATTTAATTTAATAAAATGAGATATGCTCTCATAATTACTTTTTCTATTTAATTAAATAACCTTTAATTAATTAGAGACACTTTTCTTATTTAATTAAATAACTTCATTTAATTAGTTAAGAGTGGCTTCTCATTTAATTAAATAACTTTGTTTAAT
Organism: Cupressus sempervirens; assembly: GCA_028749045.1. Lineage (NCBI taxonomy): Eukaryota > Viridiplantae > Streptophyta > Pinopsida > Cupressales > Cupressaceae > Cupressus > Cupressus sempervirens. The sequence goes on from CM053791.1 coordinate 282,937,335, forward strand.
TAATTAGAAGTAAGTACTCCATTTAATTAAATAATTTCGTTTAATTATTTTAAAATTCTTTTTGAAACTAGTCAACTCAAGTCAACCATGGTTAAATCTGGTCAACTTTTGGTCAAACTTGATCTTTGCATATGTGAATATGAGCAAATGTGAGTATGAATTCCAGCAACAATTCTATGCAAATTCTCCTTCAACCTTTCAAAATGAAGAGATAAGGGTCTCTTAAATAAACTTTCCTGGAATTCATCAACAGTTGAGATCGATTTCAATCAACAATCAAGATTAAAGGTGAAGTTCATTCATAAAGGGAGATTTCCAAATTAAAGGGAGTTAACATATTTAATTTGAGTAAAATAAGGAGTTAACTGATTCAATTTGAGTAGAAAAAGGAGTTAACTGATTTAACTCATTTTTAATCAATAGTGAACTAGAAATTTTCCTTTTTGAACTGAAGAGATGTAATGCCCCACCAAGGGTTCCAAAGAATTAACCTAGAATTTCACTAAGTTTAGTAGCATTTTTTTTTTTTGAAAATAAATACCATATATATAACTCTTGTACAATAACGGAAGCAATAGCATTGTCCATCATAACATACATAACAGATTACATTCTTTGAGATCCCTTAATGTTGAATTACATACATGAATCCATCAAGTACAACATCCACATGAAATAATAATGATAAGTCCAATGTTTATACATTACATTTCAAATACTCAATCATCCACTGTTCATGTCACAGCGTATGACAACATCAAAAAATATACATACATAGAATAAGGTACATCATTATATTCTAATCCATGATACATCAAAGTAGAGATAATCACATAATACAAAAGCATATACATCCATCATAAAGATCAAACATAATAAGCTAAGTGCACGTTTCCTCCCAACTGTCAATAGCATCATTAGACCATCGTGGATCGTAGTCATCCCTCTGTGCGAAACATTCCAAATCATCGAAGAGATCATCAGTATTACATAGTAGGAATGTCACTCCTAATATATACAACATCATATGTAGAAAGTAATCTAACATGCAAATAAAAGCATAAGATAACATCATCTAACATATGCTAATCATGAATGAAAAAGGATAAATATCCACCATCATGAAAGACGCATCAGCCATGATGTCTCAATGAATCTCAAAATGATAAGAGTGAAAAATACACTACCACCCGACTGCGTGGTACCTAATTGGTCCACTCCCACCATGCTAAGGAGATAATCTCAAGTCCCAAACAGGCTATCAAAATCACATAACACATATCTCTATAAGTCCAAAAATCCTAAAAGTATAATAACTCAAGGTTCCAAACACAAAATCTGACATCTAATCCCAGAGGCACACAATGACATGTAGTAACCTACTATGCAAGCATGAAAGTGTCATCATAATTATTACGTACAAGTCACCCTGGCAGTTAGCTAATCTCCACGGGTCCATACTGATTTCATGCGGCCACTAGTATCCTCTCATACTGACAAGGCATACTACGGAATACAAGGTCGCAACCATGCATCTCACTACTCCCATCCTAGCTTGTACAAGCACTCAAGGCATGGGTGAGAACAAAACACTTATCTTTTTAGGTTCATTCAGTTAGTATTAGGTGTGAATGTTATCACTTATTAATCCAACTTACAATGAGTTACCCTGGCAGCCTCTTAGGGCCCCGGCCCCCATTGCAAGCCACTTCCCGTCACTACATGTAGATATCCTACCCTAATTCTCATGGACTCATAAATCTCAAAATCACAAAACATAAACAATAAAATCATCAAATATGTATAAAAGCATCAAATCTCCATGAGGTAACATCCATAGAAAATCATGAACACAACAGCTCTCTATTGGCAACTGAAGTATCACTGATAATCAAATATCCAATGGTTCTCAATAACCAAAATATATATCTCAATCATACTGATCGAAGACTCCAAAAATGGTTTAGTCAAACATGTCACATCATGACATCACCAAGAATAAATCCACATTTCAGTCCCATCATGACGACTAGAAAATAACCAAAGATAACTGATCGATGACCAAAATAATGGTTAAGTCAAGTGTCTCATACATAAGAATCTCAACTATAACAATCAGTAATCACAACCAATACATAGAGCATTCCATCACATAACCATGGTTGGGTTTATAAAGATCGAGATTAAAACATCATCATATCACCACAATCACATAACCCCCAAGCCTTTGGTAGACGTCATATACTGGTCAACACTAGTCAACCCAAAACCCAAAACAATAGCATAAAGAATACACAATGTAAACACATGTTTTGGTTTTACAACTTGAATTGTAGAGATCTCAATTTAAGTTCCCAAGTTTGAAGAATGAATCGAGAAACACTCATATTGTTTTTGGATATAAGTTTTCCTTAACAGAACTAGAAAAAATCCATTTTCTAATTTAGAATATTTGTTTGATACATCCCACACCAAACTATAAATTCCTTATTTAATAACTTAAAACAATTAAATTATTAAATAGTTGAAAGTTATTAAAGAGTCACCTTTATGAAAATAAATCTTCAATATAAATCATTGATCAAATAATAATAACTTAAATTTATAAATAACTTATTTACATATATATATATATATATATATATATATATATATATATATATATATACATACATACATATGTAAATATATTAATACATTTTCATAAAATCAATTTAACAATTTCGATTGACACCATAATATATAGCAATGTGAATCGATTGTTTACAAATGTTTTAACATAACATTTTTTTTTGCATAACATTAACATCAATTAAACCTCTCCCAAACTCTTGCTGCGGTACGCAGTACCTGTGGTCGCAGGGACTACGCCGATAGCAAGTATGTAGTACCCCTATCGCCGCAGACTTGTGACGGTAGATCTTTGCCTTCCACAGGTGCGGGGTACGAATCGTGGCCACGACATTATAGTATACACTTTTTTTATGCGATATGAATCGCGATGCGATATATTAAATTTCTTAGTACGATTTATCAATCGCTCAATTTGGTGCATTATATATAAATATACATAGGTATATATATATATATATATATATATATATATATATATATATATATATATATATATATATATATATATATATATATATATATATATGTATATGTATATGTATGCAGATCTGAATATATAACCATGTATGTTTTTTTTTTTTCACAAAGATTATATCTAAAATTATGAATGCATATAAAATTCTCCAATAAAATTAATCTACCCATATTAAGAATGCATATAAATATGAAACTTCTTAGAAGACATATGGAAGACACGAAGAAGACAGGGAATGTGAGATGCGAAAATAGCATAACTAAAATCACAAGAATCTACCTGGATTCTGATGCTAAATCGCTCTTCCTCAGAAAATTTGCAGAGCAAGCTCCTTCCTTCTTAAGAATTCTCGAGTCCTCCAATGCTCTAATTGCTCTCCTAACGCTGTGTCTAAGCTTCTATGAATGCCTGAATATAAAGAGCTTTCAGGAAACATCTAGAATGCTTCTAGAAATAGCTGGAAGGTGTCACCAACTATGCATGGGTCTTTTCCAACCTTCAAGATGAGCCACAGGGTTGTAGACACCATGTGCTTAATTGATGCACTAACCCTAGTGTTGTTGACACATGAGAAATAGAGAAGTGCGTTAATTTCCATGCAAGCTTATAACTCCAATTTACTTTTTATATAATTTCTATTTAAATATTTATAACTTTCATTTTAACTTTATAACTTTTATTATTATTATTTATTTGTTACTTTATTATTATTTTATAATAATTATTAATTTTAATTTCTAATTCTCTTTTATTTAATTCATTTTTTCACAATAATTCACATTTAATTAATTATAATCAAAATATCAAATAACATGATATTTTATATTAATTTCCTTAAATCATTAATTTATTAATTAAATCTATTTATTAAGACTTAATTAATAGATAATTCACCATACACCTCCAAGATAGAATATGAAAACCCATTATAGAGCAAATCACTCAAAATCAGTCTAAAGGGTTAAAAATCACGAATTATGTCATCCGACACATTCGGTGGGTAAAATATCCAAATACTTGTCCTACCTCACTAGGACAATTGGTTTAAGGGTTTAGGATTTGGACTTGAGAATTTATCTCCCTTCTCTTATCATTGAGATAGTATAATAGGGTACGCTCATCTTGGCAATTCAGGGAACTTGATACCCAGTACCCTCAACTTGCAAAAAAACCATGCATGTACATATAATATATATAATGCTAAGCTAAACAAACAATGGCAGGAAGTGGTGCATCGTGTAGATCTTGACTAAGCAAGTGACTACGACTCCCTTCCTTAACCACATCAGAAATGCCATACAATATGAAAACACGCACACCATACACATGCAAGTATGGGGTAAGTATCCATAATAAAACACATAAAATAATAAACCATCCATCTAATCATCAATAATAACTGAAAACAATATAATGATCATCATGTATGCATGAAATGTAAAGTCTAAATGATCTCATCTTATAACCACTGAATCCATAACATAATGTCTGATAATGTCAAAACAATACCACTAATCTATCAAAATAAAACTAGTCTATCATAGTCTTATAATATTAACAATGTCCAAAAAAGATGTGAACGAGGGTAGGCACTAGATCTACCCCCCCTTGGGTAAGGCTTACTCCTGGAAGGCTACAAACAAGTAGGGATATAACTCCCTCAATCTAGTTGCATCCTCCCAAGTAGCTGAAGAATCATCAGTAGGGTTCCATTGGACCCTTACCTGCTCGATGGTTCAAACCTTGAGGGTCAACCTCTGCTACTTTAGAATATGAACCGGCTCCAAAGCCAGCTTCCTATCCTCTACCTGTAATGCATTCCAATCAAGAACATGTAAAATATCAGGAATATACTGTTGAAGCACTGAAACATGGAAAACATCATGAATGTGAGCTAGGCTGGGTGGTAGAGCAAGGCGTGAAGCAACTGGGCCAATCCTCTCCAAAATCTCGAATGGTCCCACAAAGCGAGGTGCTAGCTTAGAACCCTTTCCATATCAGATTTGACTCTTTCGTGGTCGCACTCTCAAGAAAACTTTATCACCCATAGCAAATTGCTTATCAATCCTATGAGCATCGACATACTTCTTCTGCCTATCCTATGCCATAGTCAAATGCTCACGGATACGCACTACCTGTTGCTCCATATCACGAAGCATCTCAGGTCCCAACAGGATGTGATCCTCAAGACTATCCCAACTCAATGGTGTATGACAAGGACGCCCATATAATACTTGAAATGGTGCCATACCAATAGAACTATGATATCCGTTGTTGTAAGCAAACTCCACTAAGTAGAGGTAATCCTCCCAATGTGTCTGCCTATCCATCACATACATCCATAACATATCCTCCAAAACCTGATTCACCCTCTCTGTCTGACCATCAATCTTTGGATGATATGTCGAATTGAAATTTAACTGCACTCCAAGCTCATTCTGTAGCGATGTCTAGAATGTGGATGTGAATACAGGATCCCTATCAGAAATGATCTTTTTAGGAATACCATGTAATCTCACAATATCATGTATAAAGACATTGGCTACAGAAGATATTGTGTAGGAAGACATAATAGATGAAAAATGCACCACCTTAGTCAACCGATCAACGGTGACCATGATAGCATCATGATGTCGAACTGTCATAGGTAATCCTACTATGAAATCCATGGAGATGATATCCCACTTCCAAGAAGGAATAAGATTAGGCTGCAAAAGTCTAGTCGGGTGTTGATATTCTGCCTTAACTCTCTGACACTCAAGGCACCTAGCCACAAAATCAGCAATATCTCACTTCATCCCAAACCAAAAGAACAAACGTCTCAAATCAGCATGCATCTTCTTGACACCTGGATGTGCTGAGTAAGGTGTACGATGGGCTTCTGCCAGAATCAAGGTGCGAAGCTCGTCCAAAAATGGCACATAAATCCTCCCCAAATGTCTTAAAACACCATCTGATTCTCGAACGTAACCTTTAAATTTACCTTCCAAAGATCTTCCTAAATCAATCTCTCTACACACTTTTTGATACCATGAATCTATAGGAAGTGCCTGAAGAATTCGACTCCTCAAATCCACACTAAGAGTCATCGATGATAACACATGTCTCCTGTGACTCAAAGCATCCGCCACCACATCATCTGCCACCACATTCTCCTTACCCTAAATGTACTTAACCTCAAAATCATATTCGCATGGAAACTCCATCCATCGCCTTTGGCAAGCATTCAAATTAGGCTAAGTAAAAATGTACTGAAGACTATGATGATCGCTATGTAGCTCAAATCTGTGCGCCAAAAAGAAATGTCTCCACATTGTCAAAGCATGAACTACTGCCGCTAACTCAAGATCATGTGTAGCATAATTTAACTCATGATCCTTGAGCTTGCGTGATTCATACACAATCACCCATCCATTCTGCATCAACATTGCCCCAATCCCTTCAAGAGAAGCATCTGTACATACTATGAAATCACCTTCTAGATCAGGTACAACTAGAATCAGTGCACTTGTCAAAAGCTCCTTGAGCTTCTGGAAAGCTTCCTCACATTTCTCTGTCCATACGAACTTCTTTCCTTTCCTTTGAAGAGAAGTGATAGGATGTGCTATCCGAGAGAATTTTTGGACAAATCTACGATAATAACCAGCTAACCCCATGAAACTATGAATATCTAACACATTAGTCGGTGTTGGCCAATCTATTATCACCTGAATCTTTGTAGGATCCACTAAAATACCATCAGCTGAAATAGCATGCCCTAAATACTGAATCTCTATTTTGAAGAATTCACACTTAGCTGTGTTGGCATAAAGCTGATTGTCCCTTAAACACTGCAAAACCAACCGCAGGTGTTCCTCATGCTCTTTCTGAGTCTTAGAATATATCAATGTGTCATCAAGAAACACGAGTACAAACCTGTCCAGATAAGATCGGAACACACCATTCATCAAACTCATAAAAATTGATGGATCATTAGTCAATCCAAAAGGTACCACTATGAACTCATAATGCCCGTAATGAGTTCAAAAAGTAGTCTTGTGAATATCTGCTTCTTTAATGCGAAGCTGGTGGTATCCTAACTTAAGATCAATCTTGGAGAATACTGTAGCTCCCTTGATCAGATCAAATAAGGCATCAATCCTAGGTAAAGGATACATGTTCTTAATAGTCACCTTATTCAACTGTCTATAGTCAATACAAAGGTGCAAAGAACCGTCTTTCTTCTTCACAAAGAGCACTGGAGCTCCCCATGGTGATACACTAGGTTGAATGCTACCTTTGGCCAGAAGTTCCTCTAGCTGAAGACGTAGCTCACCCAATTCCAGTGTCGTCATGCGATAAGGAGCTTTAGAGATAGGCTCCGCTCCAGGAATCAGATCAATACTAAAGTCAATGTCCCTCTTTGGAGGCATACCTGGAATCTCACTTGGAAAAACATCTGCATACTCCTGCAAAATCAGGTGATCTAAAGTCTCCCTCATGGGACCTTCTTCATTAAGATCATTTACCATAACAACAAATATCTGAAATCCCTTCTGAAAACTTCGCTTCAATTGCATAGCAAAAATCATCCACAGAGATATAGGCCTCGGTATCCCAACTATCTGCACATCATTCCCTTGGTCATCTTGGCACATAATAATCTTCTTCCTACAATCTATACTGGCTTTATGAGATCCAAGCCAGTCCATGCCTAAAACCACATTATAGGAACCAAGGGGTATGATTCGAAGATCCACTGTAGTATCAAAGCTTCCTACGCTAAGCCCACACTTACGCACTACAGAATCTATGGAGACTTTAATGCCTGAGGCTAGTTCCACTTGCCAACCACGAACTTGCTTCATCGCATCCAGCTTACACTTAGAAACTATAGATGGTGAAATAAATGAATATGTAGCTCCTGAATCAAACGATAGCGAAAGAGATATACCTCTAATAGCACTTGTGGTCTCAACCACTGTTCCCTGATGATCTTCCTGACGCTGATCAACTGCTGCAAAAACTCTATGAGCACTACCTGCATCACTAACTGTAGGCTCTGAAAAGGTAGGTCTAGGTCCTGAAAACTGAGGTGCTCACTGAGGACACTGAGCTGCATAATGTCCAATCTAACCACATGAAAAGCATTTCATATTTTTGCCAAAACCTCTTCCCATAGGTGGTACATTTGATTGCTGGCGACTATTCTTGCTCACAAAAGATTGGCTACTCTGAACTGGCTAATTGGACTAATTTTGTTTATTGCGTTGAGCATTGCGGTTGTTCTTGGTGTTAGCACCTTTGCCACCGCCTTGAGCTTGAGAATTTAATCCCTTCTGTTGTTGTGTCTATTGAGACTGCTGCTGATACTGTTTCCCCTTAGAGAAAGAATTCGTCTTGTTACCACCTGAATTATAGTTGCTTTTAGATCCTGATGCCGCTGGCACTCCTACAAAACAACCTTGACCAAGGTTGACACTTTGCTCAACAAGGATAGCTCAATGCACTGCATCCTTGAGGGTTATTAGCTCAAATACCTTAACTCCCCGAATAATACGGTTATTCAAACCCCTAATAAAATGTTGTGTCAACTGAGCGGAATTTTTACCGAACCCTGAAAAAGGCATAAGCTCATAAAACTTACACTCATACTCGGTCACTGACAAAGTGCACTGTCTAAGATTATGAAATTCATCAGCCCTTTGTTGTTTCCATTCCTCTGGTAGGAATCATTCACAAAAACTTTCTAGGAATAACTCCCATGTAACACTGCTCATATCAATTCCCAACTTCTTCTCCTCAATCGTCCACCAAGTGGCCCCAAAATTCTCTAAATTAGTGATCGCAAATCTTGCCTTAACAATGATGTCGAACTCCCACATGGAAAAAATCTTGTCCAGGGAAATAAGCCACTACTCGGCCACATAACCAGAACCTTGCCCATTGAAAGGCTTAACCTTGGATCTTGAAAGATCCTTCATCTGAGTGGACACAATGGACCTCTGACATTCCTTCTGAGGACTTCTAGATCTGGGTCTATGCTCTTGTTCTATCTAATGCACTTTAGGTTGTTCTTGAATAGGAGGTAGACATTCTAGAATAGTTTGCATCATCTGCCTAAAACCAACCCCCTCAGACTCAGCTTGGTCCTCTCTACGGCTCTCTTCTTGCTGCCTAGTAGAGTGCTCTTCCGTGCTCTCTACATGAGTCGATCCCTCATGGGAAGACTCATGGAAATTGATAGCTCTTCCATGACCACGGCCTCTACCATGGCCTCTAACAGAAGACCTAGTCCCAGATACCATCCTACAACAATACAAGGTACTAAGTTCAGTTCTATGTTTAGGTTTAAGTAAAATTTCCAGTTTTGAAACTAAGTGTTGAAGTATGAAAAATATTCAAGTAACAATTTGAGTCTTGTTTCAATTCACCTAGATCAAGTTTTGAAAGTTACACTTAATAGTTCAAAGTTCTAGTTGTTCCAAACTACCCAGAGCTCCCAATGTAGAAATGCGGGCTCTGATACCAAATGTAATGCCTCGCCAAGGGTTCCAAAGAATTAACCTAGAATTTCACTAAGTTTAGTAGCATTTTTTTTTTTGAAAATAAATACCATATATATAACTCATGCACAATAATGGAAGCAATAGCATTGTCCATCATAACATACATAACAGATTACATTCTTTAAGATCCCTTAACATTGAATTACATACATGAATCCATCTAGTACAACATCCACATGAAATAATAATGATAAGTCCAATTTTTATACATTACATTTCAAATACTCAATCATCCACTGTTCATGTCATAGGGTATGACAACCTCAAAAAATATACATACATAGAATAAGGTACATCATCATATTCTAATTCATGATACATCAAAGTAGAGATAATCACATGATACAAAAATATATACATCCATCATAAAGATCAAACATAATAAACTAAGTGCATGGTTCCTCCCAACCGTCAATAGCATCATTAGACCATCGTGGATCCTAGCCATCCCTCCGTGTGTAACATTCCAAATCATCGAAGAGATCATTGGTATTACATAGTAAGAATGTCACTCCTAATATATACAATATCATATGTAGAAAGTAATCTAACATGCAAATAAAAGCATAAGATAACATCATCTAACATATGCTAATCATTAATGAAAAAGGATACATATCCACCATCATGAAGGATGCATCAGCCACAATGTCTTAATGAATCTCAAAATGATAAGAGTGGAAAATAAACTACCACCTGACCGCGTGGTATCTAAGTGGTCCACTCCCACTGTGCTAAGGAGATAATCTCAAGTCCCAAACAGGCTATCAAAATCACATAACACATATTTCTATAAGTCCAAGAATCCTAAAAGTATACTAACTCAAGGTTCCAAACACAAAATCTGACATCTAATCCCAGAGGCACACAATGACATGTAGGAACCTACTATGCAAGCGAAAAAGTGTCATTGCAATTATCACGTACAAGTTACCCTGGCAGTTAGCTAAACTCCATGGGTCCATACTGATTTCATGCGGCCAATAGTATCTTCTCATACTGACGAGGCATACTACAGAATGCAAGGTCGCAACCATGCATCTCACTACTCGCATCCTAGCCTTTAAAAGCACTCAAGGCATGGGCGAGAACAAAACACTTATCTTTTTAGGTTCATTCAGTTAGTATTAGGTGTGAATGTTATCACTTATTAATCCAACTTACAATGAGTTACCCTGGCAGCCTCTTAGGGCCCCGGCCCCCATTGCAAGCCACTTCCCATCACTACATGTAGATATCCTACCCTAATGCTCATGGAATCATAAATCTCAAAATCACAAAAGATAAACCATAAAATCATCAAATATGCTTAAAAACATCAAATCTCCATGAGCTAACATCCATAGAAAATCATGAACAGAATAGCTCTCTATTGGCAACTGAAGTATCAGTGATAATCAAATATCCAATGGTTCTCACTAACCAAAATGTATATCTCAATCATACTGATCGAAGACTCGAAAAGTGGTTGAGTCAAACATGTCACATCATGACATCACCAAGAGTAAATCCACATTTCAGTCCCATCATGGCGACTAGAAAATAACCAAGGATAACTGATCGATGACCAAAATAATGGTTAAGTCAAGTGTCTCATACATAAGAATCTCAACTATAACAATCAATAATCACAACCAATACATAGAGCATTTCGTCACATAACCATGGTTGGGTTTATAAACATCGACATTAAAACATCATCATGTCACCACAATCACATAACCCCCAAGCCTTTAGTAGAGGTCATATACTGGTCAACACTAGTCAACCCAAAACCCAAAATAATAGAATAAAGAATACACAATGTAAACAGATGTTGTGGTTTTACAACTTGAATTGTAGAGATCTCAGTTTAAGTTCCCAAATTTGAAGAATGAAAGGAGAAACATTCATATTGTTTTTGGATATAAGTTTTCCTAACAGAACTAAAAAAAATCCATATTCAAATTTATAATATTTGTTCGATACATCCCCCACCAAACTATAAATTCTTTATTTAATAATTTAAAACAATTAAATTATTAAATAGTTGAAATTTATTAAATAGTCAACTTTATGAAAATAAATCTTCAATATAAATCATTGATCAAATAATAATAACTTAAATTTATAAATAACTTATTTACACACACACACACACACACACACACACAGATATATATATACATACATATGTAAATATATTAATACGTTTTCATAAAATCGATTTAACAATTTCGATTGACACCATACTATATAGCAATGTGATTTATTAAATTTCCTACTGCGATTTATCAATCGCTCAATTTGGTGCATTATATATATATATATATATATATATATATATATATATATATATATATATATATATATATATATATATATAATCGAATTTTATAATAGGTCCATAATAAATGTATACATATGCATATATATAAATAAATATATATGTATATGTATGCAGATTTGAATATATAACCATGTATGTTTTTTTGTTTCATCACAAAGATTATATCTACAATTATGAATGCATATAAAATTCTCCAATAAAATTAATCTACCCATATTGAGAATGCATATAAATATGAAATTTCTCAGAAGACATATGGAAGATACGAAGAATACAGGGAATGTGAGATGTGAAAATAGCATAATTAAAATCACAAGAATCTACCCGAATTCTGATGCTAAATCGCTCTTCCTCAGAAAATTTGCAAAGCAAGCTCCTCCCTTCTTCAGAATTCTCGAGTCCTCCAATGCTCCAATTGCTCACCCAACGCTGTGTCTAAGCTTCTATGAATGCCTGAATATAAAGAGCTTTTAGGAAACATCTAGAATGCTTCTAGAAATAGCTGGAAGGTGTCACCAACTAAGCATGGGTCTTTTCCAACTTTCAAGATGAGCCATAGGGTTGTAGACACCATGTGCTTAATTGATGCACTAACCCCCGTGTTGTTGACACATGAGAAATAGAGAAGTGCATTAATTCACATGCAAGCTTATAACTCCAATTTAATTTTTACATAATTTCTATATAAATATTTATAACTTTCATTTTAACTTTATAAATTTTATTATTATTATTCATTTGTTAATTTATTATTATTTTATAATTATTATTAATTTTAATTTCTAATTTTCTTTTATTTAATTCATTTTTCCTCAATAATTCACATTTAATTAATTATAATCAAAATATCAAATAACATGATATTTTATATTAATTTCTTCAAATCATTAATTTATTAATTAAATCTATTTATTAAGACTTAATTAATAGATAATTCACAATAGACCTCCAAGATAGAATATGAAAACCCATCATAGAGTAAATCACTCAATATCAGTCTAAAGGGTTAAAAATCATGAATTATGTCATCTGACACATTCGATAGGGAAAATATCCAGATACTTGTCCTACCTCACTAGGACAATTGGTTTAAGGGTTTGGGATTTGGACTTGAGAATTTATCTCCCTTCTCTTATCATTGAGATAGTATAATAGGGTACGCTCATCTTGGAAATTCAGGGAAGTCGATACCCAGTACCTGCAACCTACAGAAAAACCATGCATGTACATATAATATATATAATGCAAACCTAAATAGACAATGTCAGGAAGTGGTGCATCGTGTAGATCCTGACTAAGAAGGTGACTACAACTCCCTTCCTTAACCACATCAGAAACGCCATAAAATAAGAAAAAATGCACACCATACACACACAAGTATGGGGTAAGTATCCATTATAAAACAGATAAGATAATAAACCATCCATCTAATCATCAATAATAATTGAAAATAATATAACGATCATCATCTATGCATAAAATGTAATGTCTAAATGATCTCATCTTATAACCACTGAATCCATAACATAATGTCTGATAATGTCAAAACAATACCACTAATTTATCAACATAAAACTAGTCTATCATAGTCTAATAATATTAACAATGTCTAGAAAAGATTTCAACAAGGGTAGGCACTACAAGAGAGATTTTGTTGAGATATTTAATTTAATAAAATGAGATATGCTCTCATAATTACTTTTTCTATTTAATTAAATAATCTTTAATTAATCAGAGACACTTTTCTTATTTAATTAAATAACTTCATTTAATTAATTAGGAATGGCTTCTCATTTAATTAAATAACTTTGTTTAATTAATTAGAAGTAAGTACTCCATTTAATTAAATAATTTTGTTTAATTATTTCAAAATTCTTTTCGAAACTAGTCAACTCAAGTCAACCATGGTTAAATCTGGTCAACTTTTCGTCAAACTTGATCTTTGTGTATGTGAATATGAGAAAATGTGAATATGAATTCCAGCAACAATTCGATGCAAATTCTCATTCAACCTTTCAAAATGAAGAGATGAGGGTCTCTTAAATAGACTTTCTTGGAATTCATCAACGGTTGAGATCAATTTCAATCAATGGTCAGGATTAAAGGTGAAGTTCAGTCATAAAGGGATATTTCCAAATTAAAGGGAGTTAACAGATTTAATTTGAGTAAAATAAGGAGTTAATTGATTCAATTTGAGTAGAAAAAGGAGTTAACTGATTTAACTCATTTTTTATCAATAGTGAACTAGAAATTTCCTTTTTCGAACTGAAGAGAGATTTTGTTGAGATATTTAATTTAATAAAATGAGATATGCTCTCATAATTACTTTTTCTATTTAATTAAATAATCTTTAATTAATTAGAGACAGTTTTCTTATTTAATTAAATAACTTCATTTAATTAATTAGGAATGGCTTCTCATCTAATTAAATAACTTTGTTTAATTAATTAGAAGTAAGTACTCAATTTAATTAAATAATTTTGTTTAATTATTTCAAAAAAAAATTTGAAACTAGTCAACTCAAGTCAACCGTGGTTAAATCTGATCAAATTTTGGTCAAACTTGATCTTTACGTATGTGAATATGAGCAAATGTGAGTATGAATTCCAGCAACAATTTGATGCAAATTCTGATTCAACTTTTCAAAATGAGGAGATGAGGGTCTCTTAAATAGTCTTTCTTAGAATTCATCAACGGTTGAGATCGATTTCAATCAACGGTCAGGATTAAAGGTGAAGTTTAGTCATAAAGGGAGATTTCCAAATTAAAGGGAGTTAACAGATTTAATTTGAGTAAAATAAGGAGTTAACTGATTCAATTTTAGTAGAAAAAGGAGTTAACTGATTTAACTCATTTTTTATCAATAGTGAACTGGAAATTTCCTTTTTTGAACTGAAGAGAGATTTTGTTGAGATATTTAATTTAATAAAATGAGATATGCTCTCATAATTACTTTTTCTATTTAATTAAATAATCTTTAATTAATTAGAGACACTTTTCTTATTTAATTAAATAACTTCATTTAATTAATTAGGAATGGCTTCTCATTTAATTAAATAACTTTGTTTAATTGATTAGAAGTAAGTACTCTATTTAATTAAATAATTTCATTTAATTATTTCAAAATTCTTTTTGAAACTAGTCAACTCAAGTCAACCGTGGTTAAATCTGGTCAAGTTTTGATCAAATTTGATCTTTGTGTATGTGAATATGAGCAAATGTGACTATGAATTCCAGCAACAATTCAATGCAAATTCTCATTCAACCTTTCAAAATGAAGAGATGAGGGTCTCTTAAATAGACTTTCCTGGAATTCATCAACGGTTGAGATCGATTTCAATCAACAGTCAGGATTAAAGGTGAAGTTCAGTCATAAAGGGAGATTTCCAAATTAAAGAGAATTAACAGATTTAATTTGAGTAAAATAAGGAGTTAACTGATTCAATTTGAGTAGAAAAAGGAGTTAACTGATTTAACTCATTTTTGATCAATAGTGAACTAAAAATTTTCCTTTTTGAACTGAAGAGAGATTTTGTTGAGATATTTTATTTAATAAAATGAGATATGCTCTCAAATTACTTTTTCTATTTAATTAAATAATCTTTAATTAATTAGAGACACTTTTCTTATTTAATTAAATAACTTCATTTAATTAATTAGGAATAGCTTCTCATTTAATTAAATAACTTTGTTTAACTAATTAGAAGTAAGTACTCCATTTAATTAAATAATTTTGTTTAATTATTTTTAAAAAATAATTGAAACTAGTCAACTCAAGTCAATCATCGTTAAATCTGGTCAACTTTTGGTCAAACTTGATATTTGCATATGTGAATATGAGCAAATGTGATTATGAATTCCAGCAACAATTTGATGGAAATTCTGATTCAACTTTTCAAAATGAGGAGATGAGGGTCTCTTAAATAGACTTTCTTAGAATTCATCAACGGTTGAGATCGATTTCAATCAACGGTCAGGATTAAAGGTGAAGTTTAGTCATAAAGAGAGATTTCCAAATTAAATGGAGTTAACAGATTTAATTTGAGTAAAATAAGGAGTTAACTGATTCAATTTGAGTAGAAAAAGGAGTTAACTGATTTAACTCATTTTTTATCAATATTGAACTGAAAATTTCCCTTTTTGAACTAAAGAGAGATTTTGTTGAGATATTTAATTTAATAAAATGAGATATGCTCTCATAATCACTTTTTCTATTTAATTAAATAATCTTTAATTAATTAGAGACACTTTTCTTATTTAATTAAATAACTTCATTTAATTAATTAGGAATAGCTTCTCATTTAATTAGATAACTTTGTTTAATTAATTAGAAGTAAGTACTCCATTTAATTAAATAATTTCGTTTAATTATTTCAAAATTCTTTTCGAAACTAGTAAACTCAAGTCAACCGTGGTTAAATATGGTCAACGTTTGGTCAAACTTGATCTTTGAATATGTGAATATGAGAAAATGTGAGTATGAATTCTAGCAACAATTTGATGCAAATTCTCATTCAACCATTCAAAATGAGGAGATGAGGGTCTCTTAAATAGACTTTTCTAAAATTCATCAACGGTTGAGATCGATTTCAATCAACGGTCAGGATTAAAGGTGAAGTTCAGTCATAAAGGGAGATTTCCAAATTAAAGGGAGTTAACAGATTTAATTTGAGTAAAATAAGAAGTTAACTGATTCAATTTGAGTAGAAAAAGGAGTTAACTGATTTAACTCATTTTTTATCAATAGTGAACTAGAAATTTTCCTTTTTGAACTGAAGAGAGATTTTGTTGACATTTAATTTAATAAAATGAGATATGCTCTCATAATTACTTTTTCTACTTAATTAAATAATCTTTAATTAATTAGACACACTTTTCTTATTTAATTAAATAACTTCATTTAATTAATTAGGAATGACTTCTCATTTAATTAAATAACTTTGTTTAATTAATTAGAAGTAAGTACTCTATTTAATTAAATAATTTCGTTTAATTATTTCAAAATTCTTTTCGAAACTAGTCAACTCAAGTCAACCATGGTTAAATTTGGTCAACTTTTGGTCAAACTTGATCTTTGTGTATGTGAATATGAGCAAATGTGAGTATGAATTCCAGCAACAATTCGATGCAAATTCTCTTTCAACCTTTCAAAATGAAGCGATGAGGGTTTCTTAAATAGACTTTCTTGAAATTCGTCAACGGTTGAGATCGATTTCAATCAACGATCAGGATTAAAGGTGAAGTTCATTCATAAATGGAGATTTCCAAATTAAAGGGAATTAACAGATTTAATTTGAGTTAAATAAGGAGTTAACTGATTCAATTTGAGTAGAAAAATGAGTTAACTGATTTAACTCATTTTTGATCAATAGTGAACTGGAAATTTCCCTTTTTGAACTGAAGAGAGATTTTGTTCAGATATTTAATTTAATAAAATGAGATATGTTCTCATAATTACTTTTTCTATTTAATTAAATAATCTTTAATTAATTAGAGGCAATTTTCATATTTAATTAAATAACTTGATTTAATTAATTAGCAATGACTTCTCATTTAATTAAATAACTTTGTTTAATTAATTAGAAGTAAGTACTCCATTTAATTAAATAATTTCGTTGAATTATTTCAAGATTTTTTTTGAAACTAGTCAACTCAAGTCAACCGTGGTTAAATCTGGTCAACTTTTATTGAAATTTGATCTTTGCGTATGTGAATATGAGCAAATGTGAGTATGAATTGCAGCAACAATTCGATGCAAATTCTCATTCAACCTTTCAAAATGAAGAGATAAGGGTCTCTTAAATAGACTTCCCTGGAATTCATCAACGGTTGAGATCGATTTAAATCAACGGTTAGGATTAAAGGTGAAGTTCAGTCATAAAGATAGATTTTCAAATTAAAGGGAGTTAACAGATTAAATTTGAGTAAAATAAGGAGTTAACTGATTTAATTTGAGGAAAAAAAAGAGTTAACTCATTTAACTCATTTTTGTTCAATAGTGAACTGGAAATTTCCCTTTTTGAACTGAAGAGAGATTTTGGTGAGATATTTAATTTAATAAAATGAGATATGCTCTCATAATTACTTTCTCTATTTAATTAAGTATTCTTTAACTAATCAAAGACACTTTTCTTATTTAATTAAATAACTTGATTTAATTAATTAGGAATGGCTTCTCATTTAATTAAATAACTTTGTTTAATTAATTAGAAGTAAGTACTCCATTTAATTAAATAATTTCGTTGAATTATTTCAAGATTCTTTTCGAAACTAGTCAACTCAAGTCAACCGTGGTTAAATTTGGTCAACTTTTGATCAAACTTGATCTTTGTGTATGTGAATATGAGCAAATGTGAGTATGAATTCCAGCAACAATTCGATGCAAATTCTCATTCAACCTTTCAAAATGAAGAGATGAGAGCCTCTTAAATATACTTTCTTGGAATTCATAAATGGTTGAGATTGATTTCAATCAATGGTCAGGATTAAAGCTGAGGTTCAGTCATAGAGGGAGATTTCTAAATTAAAGGGAGTTAACAGATTCAATTTGAGTAAAATAAGGAGTTAACTGATTCAATTTGAGTAGACAAAAGATTTAACTGATTTAACTCATTTTTGATCAATAGTGAATTGGAAATTTCCCTTTTTGAACTGAAGAGAGATTTTGTTGAGATATTTAATTTAATAAAATGAGATATGCTCTCATAATTACTCTTTCTATTTAATTAAATAATCTTTAATTAATTAGAAACACTTTTCTTATTTAATTAAATAACTTCATTTAATTAATTAGGAATGGCTTCTCATTTAATTAAATAACTTTGTTTAATTAACTAGAAGTAAGTACTCCATTTAATTAAATAATTTCGTTTAATTATTGAAAAATTCTTTTCAAAACTAGTCAACTCAAGTCAACTATGGTTAAATCTGGTCAACTTTTGGTCAAACTTGATCTTTGCGTATGTGAATATGAGCAAATGTGAGTATGAATTTCAGCAACAATTCGATGAAAATTCTCATTCAACCTTTCAAAATGAAGAGATGAGGGTCTCTTAAATAGACTTTCTTGGAATTCATCAACGGTTGAGATCGATTTCAATCAATGGTCAGGATTAAAGCTGAAGTTCAGTCCTAAAGGGAGATTTCCAAATTAAAGGGAGTTAACAGATTTAACTCATTTTTCATTAATAGTGAACTGGAAATTTCCCTTTTTGAAATGAAGAGAGATTTTGTTGAGATATTTAATTTAATAACATGTGATATGCTCTCATAATTACTTTTTCTATTTAATTAAATTATCTTTAATTAATTAGAGACACTTTTCTTATTTAATTAAATAACTTCATTTAATTAATTAGGAATGGCTTCCCATTTAATTAAATAACTTTGTTTAATTAATTAGAAGTAAGTACTTCATTTAACTAAATAATTTTATTTAATTATTTCATATTTTTTTTGAAACTAGTCAACTCAAGTCAACCGTGGTTAAATCTGGTCAACTTTTGGTCAAACTTGATCGTTGCGTATGTGAATATGAGGAAATGTGAGTATGAATTCTAGCAACGATGCAAATTCTCATTCAACCTTTCAAAATGAAGAGATGGTGTTCTCTTAAATAGACTTTCCTGGAATTCATCAACGGTAGAGATCGATTTCAATCAACGGTCAAGATTAAAGGTGAAGTTCAGTCATAAAGGCAGATTTCCAAATTAAAGGGAGTTAACAGATTTAATTTGAGTAAAATAAGGAGTTAACTGATTCAATTTGAGTAGAAAAAGGAGTTAACTGGTTTAACTCATTTTTGATCAATAGTGAAATGGAAATTTCTCTTTTTGAGCTGAAGAGACATTTTGTTGAGATATTTAATTTAATAAAATGAGATATGCTCTCATAATTACTTTTTCTATTTAATTAAATAATCTTTCATTACTTAGAGACACTTTTCTTATTTAATTAAATAACTTCATTTAATTAATTAGGAATGGGTTCTCATTTAATTAAATAACTTTGTTTAATTAATTAGAAGTACTCCATTTAATTAATTAATTTTATTTAATTATTTCAAAATTCTTTTCGAAACTAGTCAACTCAAGTCAATCGTGGTTAAATTTAATCAACTTTTGGTTAAACTTGATCTTTGTGTATTTGAATATGAGCAAATGTGAGTATGAATTCTAGCAACAATTCAATGCAAATTCTCATTCAACCTTTCAAAATGAAGAGATGAGAGTCTCTTAAATAGACTTTCCTTGAATTCATATACGGTTGAAATCGATTTGAATCAATGGTCAAGATTAAAGGTGAAGTTCTGTCATAAAGGAAGATTTCCAAATTAAAGAGAGTTAACAGATTTAATTTGAGTAAAACAAGGAGTTAACTGATTCAATTTGAGTAGAAAAAAGAGTTAACTCATTTAACTCATTTTTGATCAATAGTGAACTAGAAATTTCTATTTTTGAACTGAAGAGAGATTTTGTTGAGATATTTAATTTCATCAAATGAGATATGTCTGATAATTACTTTTTCTATTTAATTAAGTAATATTTAATTAATTAGAGACACTTTTCTTATTTAATTAAATAACTTCATTTAGTTAATTAGGAATGGCTTCTCATTTAATAAAATAACTTCTTTTAACTAATTAGAAGCAAGTACTCCATTTAATTAAATAATTTCATTTAATTATTTCAAAATTATTTTGGAAAGTAGTCAACTCAAGTCAACCGTGGTTAAATCTGGTGACTTTTGGTCAAACTTGATCTTTGCGTATGTGAATATGAGCAAATGTGAGTATGAATTCCAGCAACAATTCGATGCAAATTCTCATTCAACCTTTCAAAATGAAGAGATGAGGGTCTCTTAAATAGACTTTCCTGGAATTCATCAACTGTTGAGATCAATTTCAATCAATGGTCAGGATTAAAGGTGAAGTTCAGTCATAAAGGACGATTTCCAAATTAAAGGGAGTTAACAGATTTAATTTGAGTAAAATAAGGAGTTAGCTGATTCAATTTGAGTAGAAAAAGGAGTTAACTGATTTAACTCTTTTTTGATCAATAGTGAACTGGAAATTTCCCCTTTTGAACTGAAGAGAGATTTTGTTGAGATATTTAATTTAATAAAATGAGATATACTCTCATAATTACTTTTTCTATTTAATTAAATAATCTTTAATTAATTAGAGACACTTTTCTTATTTAAATAAATAACTTCATTTAATTAGTTAGGAATGGCTTCTCATTTAATTAAATAACTTTGTTTAATTAATTAGAAGTAAGTACTCCATTTAATTAAATAATTTCATTTAATTATTTTAAAATTCTTTTCAGAACTATTGAACTCAAGTCAACCGTGGTTAAATCTGGTCAACTTTTTGTCAAACTTGATCTTTGCATATGTGAATTTGAGCAAATGTGATTATGAATTCCAGCAACAATTCGATGAAAATTCTCATTTAACCTTTCAAAATGAAGAGATGAGGGTCTCTTAAATAGACTTTCCTAGAATTCATCAATGGTTGAGATCGATTTTAATCAACGGTCAGGATTAAAGGTGAAGTTCAGTCATAAAGGGAGATTTTCAAATTAAATGGAGTTAACAGATTTAATTTGAGTAAAATAAATAGTTAACTGATTCAATTTGAGTAGAAAAAAGAGTTAACTTATTTAACTCATTTTTGATCAATAGTGAACTAGAAATTTCCCTTTTTGAACTGAAGAGATGTAATGCCCCACCAAAGGTTCCAAAGAATTAACCTAGAATTTCACTAAATTTAGTAGCATTTTTTTTTTTTTGAAAATAAATACAATGTATATAACTCGTGCACAATAACGGAAGCAATAGCATTGTCCATCATAACATACATAATAGATTACATTCTTTAAGATCTCTTAACATTGAATTACATACATGAATCCATCTAGTACAACATCCACATGAAATAATAATGATAAGTCCAATGTTTATACATTACATTTCAAATACTCAATCATCCACTGTTCATGTCACAGTGAATGACAACATCAAAAAATATACATACATAGAATAAGGTACATCATCCTATTCTAATCTATGATACATCAAAGTAGAGATAATCACATGATACAAAAACATATACATCCATCATAAAGATCAAACATAATAAACTAAGTGCATGGTTCCTCCCAACTGTCAATAGCATCATTAGACCATCGTTGATCCTAGCCATCCTTCTGTTCGTAACATTCCAAATCATTGAAGAGATCATCGTTATTACATAGTAGGAATGTCACTCCTAATATATACAACATTATATGTAGAAAGTAATCTAACATGCAAATAAAAGAATAAGATAACATCATCTAACATATGCTAATCATCAATGAAAAAGGATACATATCCACCATCATGAAGGATGCATCAGCCACAATGTCTCAATGAATCTCAAACTGATAAGAGTGGAAAATACACTACCACCCGACCGCATGGTACCTAAGTGGTAAACTCCCACCGTGCTAAGGAGATAATCTCAAGTCCCAAATAGGCTATCAAAATCACATAACACATATCTCTATAAGTCCAAAAATCCTAAAAGTATACTAACTCAAGGTTCCAAACACAAAATCTGACATCTAATCCCAGAGGCACACAATGACATGTAGGAACCTACTATGCAAGCATGAAAGTGTCATCGTAATTATTACGTACAAGTTACCATGGCAATTAGCTAAACTCCACAGGTCCATACTGATTTCATGTGGCCACTAGTTTCCTCTCATACTGACGAGGCATACTACGGAATGCAAGGTCGCAACGATGCATCTCACTACTCCCATCCTAGCATGTACATGTAGATATCCTACCCTAATGCTCATGCACTCATAAATCTCAAAATCACAAAACATAAACCATAAAATAATCAAATATTCTTAAAAGCATCAAATCTCCATGAGCTAACATCCATAGAAAATCATGAGCACAATAGCTCTCCATTGGCAACTGAAGTATCACTGATAATCAAATATCCAATGGTTCTCAATAACCAAAATATATATCTCAGTCATACTAATCGAAGACTCCAAAAATGGTTGAGTCAAACATGTCACATCATGACATCACCAAGAATAAATCCACATTTCAGTCCCATCATGGCAACTAGAAAATAACCAAGGATAACTGATCGATGACCAAAATAATGGTTAAGTCAAGTGTCTCATACATAAGAATCTCAACTATAACAATTAGTAATCACAACCAATACATAGAGCATTCCATCACATAACCATGGTTGGGTTTATAAAGATCAAGATTAAAACATCATCATGTCACCACAATCACATAACCCCCAAGCTTGTGGCAAATGTCCTATACTGGTCAACACTAGTCAACCCAAAATCCAAAACAATAGCATAAAGAATACACAATGTAAACACATGTTTTGGTTTTACAACTTGAATTGTAGAGATCTCAGTTTAAGTTCCCAAGTTTGAAGAATGAATGGAGAAACACTCATATTGTTTTTGGATATAAGTTTTCCTTAACAGAACTTAAAAAAATCCATTTTCCAATTTATAATATTTGTTTGATACATCCCCCACCAAACTATAAATTCCTTATTTAATAATTTAAAACAATTAAATTATTAAATAGTTGAAAGTTATTAAAGAGTCACCTTTATGAAAATAAATCTTCAATATAAATCATTGATCAAATAATAATAACTTAAATTTATAAATAACTTATTTACATATTACAGATATATATATATATATATATATATATATATGTAAATATATTAATATGTTTTCATAAAATCGATTTAACAATTCGATTGACACCATATTATATAGTAATGTGTATCGATTGTTTACAAACATTTTAACATAACATTTTTTTTGCATAACATTAACATCAATTAAACCTCCCCCAAACTCTTGCTGCGGTATGCAGTACCTGCGGTCGCAAGCACTGCGCCGACAGTAGGTATGTAGTACCCCTGTCGCCGTAGACCTACGACGACAGGTCTCTGCCTTCCGCAGGTGCGGGGTACGAATCGTGCCCACGACATTATAATATACACTTGTTTTATGCGAGATGAATCGTGATGCGAAATGAATATGAAACTTCTCACAAGACATATGGAAGACACGAAGAAGACAGGGAATGTGAGATGCGAAAATAGCATAATTAAAATCACAAGAATCTACCCAGATTCTGATGCTAAATCGCTCTTCCTCAAAAAATCCGTAGAGCAAGCTCCTCCCTTCTTACGAATTCTCGAGTCTTCCAATGCTCCAATTTCTCTCCCAACGCTGTGTCTAAGCTTCTATGAATGCCTGAATATAAAGAGCTTTCAAGAAACATCTAGAATGCTTCTAGAAACAGCTGGAAGGTGTCACCAACTAAGCATGGGTCTTTTTCAACCTTCAAGATGAGCCATAGGGTTGTAGACACCATGTGCTTAATTGATGCACTAACCCCCCATGTTGTTGACACATGAGAAATAGAGAAGTGCGTTAATTTCCATGCAAGCTTATAACTCCAATTTACTTTTTATATAATTTTTATTTAAATATTTATAACTTTCATTTTAACTTTATAGCTTTTATTATTATTATTTATTTGTTACTTTATTATTATTTGATAATTATTATTAATTTTAATTTCTAATTTCCTTCTATTTAATTCATTTTTCCTCAATAATTCACATTTAATTAATTATAATCAAAATATCAAATAATATGATATTTTATATTAATTTCCTCAAATCATTCATTTATTAATTAAATCTATTTATTAAGACTTAATTAATAGATAATTCACCATAGACCTCCAAGATAGAATATGAAAACCCATCATAGAGAAAATCACTCAAAATCAGTCTAAAGGGTTAAAAATCATGAATTATGTAATCCGACACATTCAGTGGGTAAAATATCCAGATACTTGGCCTACCTCACTAGGACAATTGGTTTAAGGGTTTGGGATTTGGACTTGAGAATTTATCTCCCTTCTCTTATCATTGAGATAGCATAATAGGGTATGCTCATCCTGGCAATTTAGGGTAGTCAATACCCGGTACCTGCAACCTGCAGAAAAACCATGCATGTACATATAATATATATAATGCTAAGCTAAATAGACAATGGCAAGAAGTGGTGCATCGTGTAGATCTTGACTAAGCAGGTGACTACGAATCCCTTCCTTAACCACATCATAAATGCCATACAATAAGAAAACATGCACACCATACACATGCAAGTATAGAGTAAGTATCCATAATAAAACACATAAGATAATAAACCATCCATCTAAACATCAATAACAATTGAAAACAATATAATGATCATCATGTATGCATGAAATGTAAAGTCTAAATGATCTCATCTTATAACCACTGAATCCATAACATAATGTCTGATAATGTCAAAACAATACCACTAATCTATCAACATAAAACTAGTCTGTCATAGTCTGATAATATTAACAATGTTTAGAAAAGATGTGAACGAGGGTAGGCACTACATCCACCTCCCCTTGGGTAAAGCTTACTCTTGGAAGCCTACGAACAAGTAGGGATATAACTCCCTCAATCTAGCTGCATCCTCCCAAGTAGCTGAAGAATCATCAGTAGGTTCCCATTGGACCCTTACCTGCTTGATGGTTCGACCCTTGAGGGTCAACCTCCGCTGCTCTAGAATACGAACCGGCTCCAAAGCCAGCTGCCCATCCTTTACCTGCAACACATTCCAATCAAGAACATGTACAATATCAGGAATATACTGTCGAAGCACTAAAACATGGAAAACATTATGAATATGAGCTAGGTTGGGCGGTAGAGTAAGGCAGTAAGCAACCAGGCCAATCCTCTCCAAAATCTTGAATGGTCCTACAAAGTGAGGTGCTAGATTAGAACCCTTTCCATATCGAATCAGGCTCTTTCGCGGTCACACTCTCAAGAAAACCTTATCACCCACAGCAAACTGCTTATCAATCCTATGAGCATCGGCATACTTCTTCTGCCTATCATGTGCCGTAGTCAAATGCTCATGGATACGCACTATCTATTGCTCCATATCATGAAGCATCTCAGGTCCCAACAGGATGCGATCCTCAAGACTGTCCCAACTCAATGGTGTTCGACAAAGATGCCCATTTAATGCCTGAAATGGTGCCATACCAATAGAACTATGATATCCGTTGTTGTAAGCAAACTCCACTAAGTAGAGGTAATCCTCCCAATGTGTCTTCCTATCCATCACATACATTTGTAACATATCCTCCAAAACCTGATTCACCCTCTCTGTCTGACCATCAGTCTCTGGATGATATGCCGAATTGAAGTTTAACTGCACTCCAAGCTTATGCTGCAGCGATGTCCAGAATGCGAATGTGAATACAGGATCCCTATCAGAAATGTTCTTTCTAGGAATACCATGTAATCTCACAATATCACCCATAAAGACATTAGCTACAGAAGCTGCTGTGTAGGAAGACCTAATCGATGAAAAATGCGCAACCTTGGTCAACCGATCAACAGTGATCATGATAGCATCATGACGTCGAACTATCATAGGTAATCCTACTATGAAATCCATGGAGATGATATCCCACTTCCAAGAAAGAATAAGATTAGTCTGCAAAAGTCCAGCTAGGTGCTGATGTTCTGCCTTAACTCTTTGACACTCAAGGCACCTAGCCACAAAATCAGCAATATCTCGCTTCATCCCAGACCAAAACAACAAATGTCTCAAATCAGCATGCATTTTCTTGACACCTAGTTGTGCTGAGTAAGGTCATCGATGATAACACATGTCTCCTACGACTCAAAGCATCCACCACCACATTCTCCTTACCCTGAATTTATGCATAGAAACTCCATCCATCGCCTTTCGGGAGCATTCAAATTAGGCTGAGTAAAAATGTACTAAAGACTATGATGATCGCTATGTAGCTCAAATCTGTGCCCCAAAAATAAATGTCTCCACCTTGTCAAAGTATGAACTACTGCCGCTAACTCAAGATCATGTGTAGGATAATTTAACTCATGATCCTGGAGCTTGCATGATTCATACACAATCACCTGTCCATTCTGCATCAACACTGCCCCAATCCCTTCAAGAGAAGCATCTATACATACCATGAAATCACCTTCTGGATCAGGTACATCTAGAATCGGTGCACTGGTCAAAAGCTCCTTGAGCTTCTAGAAAACTTCCTCACATTTCTTTGTCCATACGAATTTCTTTCCTTTCCTTTGAAGAGAAGTGATAGGATGTGTTATCCGAGAGAAGTTTTGGACAAATCTACGATAATAACCAGCTAACCCCATGAAACTACAAATCTCTGACACATTAGTCACTGTTGGCCAATCTATTATCGCCTGAATCTTTGTAGGATCCATTGAAATAACATCACCTGAAATAACATGCCCTAAATACTGAATCTCCATTTTGAAGAATTCACACTTAGTTGCATTGGCATAAAGCTGATTGTCCCTTAAACACTGCAAAACCAATCGCAGGTGTTCCTCATGCTCCTTCTAAGTCTTAGAATATATCAATATGTCATCAAGAAACACGAGTACAAACCTGTCCAAATAAGATCAGAACACACCATTCATCAAACTCATAAAAACCGATGGAGCATTAGTCAATCCAAAAGGTACCACTATGAACTCATAATGCCCGTAACGAGTTCGAAAAGCAGTCTCGTGAATATCTTCTTCCTTAATGCAAAGCTGGTGGTATCCTGACTTAAGATTAATCTTGGAGAATACTGTAGCTCCCTTGATCTGATCAAATAAGTCATCAATCCTAGGGAAAGGATACGTGTTCTTAATAGTCACCTTATTCAATAGTCTATAGTCAATACAAAGGCACAAAGAACCATCTTTCTTCTCCACAAAGAGCACTGGAGCTCTCCATGGTGATACACTAGGTCGAATGCTCCCTTTGGCCAGAAGTTCCTCTAGCTGAAGACGTAGCTCACCCAATTTCTATGTCGTCATGCGATAAGGAGCTTTAGAGATAGGCTCCCCTCCATGGCTAAAGGTGAAGATCAACAGTTGAGATCGATTTCAATCAACGGTCAGGATTAAAGGTGAAGTTAGGTCATAAAGTGAGATTTCCAAATTAAGGGGAGTTAACAGATTTAATTTGAGTAAAATAAGGAGTTAACTGATTCAATTTGAGTAGAAAAATGAGTTAACTGATTTAACTCATTTTTTATCAATAGTGAACTGGAAATTTCCCTTTCTGAACTGAAGAGAGATTTTGTTAAGATAATTAATTTAATAAAATGAGATATGCTCTCATAATTACTTTTTCTATTTAATTAAATAATCTATAATTAATTAGAGACACTTTTCTTATTACATTAAATAACTTCATTTGATTACTTAGGAATGGATTCTCATTTAATTAAATAACTTTGTTTAATTAATTAGAAGTAATTACTCCATTTAATTAAATAATTTTGTTTAATTTTTTTAATTTTTTTTTCAAAACTAGTCAACTCAAGTCAACCATGGTTAGATCTGGTCAACTTTTAGTTAAACTTGATCTTTGTGTATGTGAATATGAGCAAATGTGAGTATAAATTCCAACAACAATTCGATGCAAATTCTCATTCAACCTTTCAAAATGAAGAGATGAGGGTCTCTTATATAAACTTTCTTTGAATTCACAATGGTTGAGATCAATTTTAATCAACAATCAGGATTAAAGGTGAAGTTCAGTCATAAAGGGAGATTTCCAAATTAAAGGGAGTTAAAAGATTTAATTTGAGTAAAATAAGGAGTTAACTGATTCAATTTGAGTAGAAAAAGGAGTTAACTGATTTAACTCATTTTTGATCAATAGTGAACTGGAAATTTCTCTTTTTGAACTGAAGAGAGATTTTGTTCAGATATTTAATTTAATAAAATGAGATATGCTCACATAATTACTTTTTCTATTTAATTAAATAATCTTTAAGTACTTAGCGACACTTTTCTTATCTAATTAATTAGGAATGGCTGCTCATTTAATTTAAAAACTTTGTTTAATTAATTAGGAGTAAGTACTCCATTTAATTAAATAATTTCATTTAATTATTTAAAAATTCTTTTCAAAATTAGTCAACTCAAGTCAACCGTGGTTAAATATGGTCAACTCTCGGCCAAACTTGATCTTTGCGTATATGAATATGAGCAAATGTGAGTATGAATTCCAGCAACAATTCGATGCAAATTCTCATTCACCCGTTCAAAATGAAGAGATGAGGGTCTCTTAAATAGACTTTCCTGGAATTCATCAATGGTTGAGATCGATTTCAATCAACGGTCAGAATTAAAGGTGAAGTTTAGTCATCAAGGGAGATTTCCAAATTAAAGAGAGTTAAGATATTTAATTTGAGTAAAATAAAGAGTTAACTAATTCAATTTGAGTAGAAAAAAGAGTTAACTGATTTAACTCATTTTTGATCAATAGTGAACTGGAGATTTCTCTTTTTGAACTGAAGAGAGATTTTGTTGAGATATTTAATTTAATAAAATGAGATATGCTCTCATAATTACTTTTTCTATTTAATTAAATAATCTTTAATTAATATTTAATTTAATAAAATGAGATATACTCTCATAAGTACTCCATTTAATTAAATAATTTCGTTTAATTATTTCAAAACTCTTTTCAAAAATAGTCAACTCAAGTCAACCGTGGTTAAATCTGGTCAACTTTTGTTCAAACTTGATCTTTTCCTATATGAATATGAGCAAATGTGAGTATGAAACCTAGCAACAATTCGATGCAAATTCTCATTCAACCTTTCAAAATGAAGAGATGAGGGTCTTTTAAATAGACTTTCCTAGAATTCATCAACGGTTGAGATCGATTTCAATCAACGGTCAGAATTAAAGGTGAAGTTCAGTCATAAAGGGAGATTTCCAAATTAAAGAGAGTTAATAGATTTAATTTGACTAAAATAAGGAGTTAACTAATTCAATTTGAGTAGAAAAAAGAGTTAACTGATTTAACTCATTTTTGATCAATAGTGAACTGGAAATTTCTCTTTTTGAACTGAAAAGAGATTTTGTTGAGATATTTCATTTAATAAAATGAGATATGCTCTCATAATTACTTTTTATATTTAATTAAATAATCTTTAATTAATTAGAGACACTTTTCTTATTTAATTAAATAACTTCATTTAATTAATTAGGAATGGTTGCTCATTTAATTTAAAAACTTTGTTTAATTAATTAGAAGTAAGTACTCTATTTAATTAAATAATTTCATTTAATTATTTCAATTTATTTTTTGAAACTAGTCAACTCGAGTCAATCGTAGTTAAATTTGGTCAACTTTTTGTCAAACTTGATTTTTACGTATGTGAATATGAGCAAATGTGGGTATGAATTCCAGCAACAATTCAATGTGAATTCTCATTCAACCTTTTAAAATGAAGAGATGAGGGTCTCTTAAATAGACTTTCCTAAAATTCATTAACGGTTGAGATCGATTTAAATCAACGGTCAGGATTAAAGGTGAAGTTCAGTCATAAAGGGAGATTTCCAAATTAAAGGGAGTTAACAAATTTAATTTGAGTAAAATAAGGAGTTAACTAATTCAATTTGAGTAGAAAAATGACTTCTCATTTAATTAAATAAGAATGACTTCTCATTTAATTAAATAACCTTGTTTAATTAATTAGAAGTAAGTACTCCATTTAATTAAATAATTTCGTTTAATTATTTTAAAATTCTTTTCTAAACTAGTCAACTCAAGTCAACCGTGGTTAGATTTGGTCAACTTTTGGTTAAACTTGATCTTTGCGTATGTGAATATGAGCAAATGTGAGTATGAATTCCAACAACAATGCGATGCAAATTTTCATTCAACATTTCAAAATGAAGAGATGAGGGTCTCTTAAATAGACTTTTCTGAAATTCATCAACGGTTGAGATCGATTTTAATCAACGATCAGGATTAAAGGTGAAGTTCAATCATAAAAGGGAGATTTCCAAATTAAAGGGAGTTAAATGATTTAATTTGAGTAAAATAAAGAGTTAACTGATTTAATTTGAGTAGAAAAAGGAGTTAACTGATTTAACTCATTTTTGATCAATTGTGAACTGGAAATTTCACTTTTTGAACTGAAGAGAGATTTTGTTGAGATGTTTAATTTTATAAAATGAGATATGCTCTCGTAATTACTTTTTCTATTTAATTAAATAATCTTTAATTAATTAAAGACACTTTTCTTATTTAATTAAATAACTTCATTTAATTAATTAGGAATGGCTGCTCATTTAATTGAAAAACTTTGTTTAATTAATTAGAAGCAAGTACTCCATTTAATTAAATAATTTCGTTTAATTATTTCAAAATTCTTTTCAAAATTTGTCAACTCAAGTCAAACGTGGTTAAATCTGGTCAACTTTCTGTCAAACTTGACCTTTGCGTAGATGAATATAAGCAAATGTGAGTATGAATTTCAGCAACAATTCAATGCAAATTCTCATTCAACCTTTCAAAATGAAGAGATGGGGGTCTCTTAAATAGACTTTCCTAGAATTCATCAACAGTTGATATCGATTTCAATCAATGGTCAGTATTAAAGGTGAAGTTCGGTCATAAAGGAAGATTTCTAAATTAAAGAGAGTTAATAGATTTAATTTGAGTAAAATAAGGAGTTAACTGATTCAATTTGAGTAAAAAAAAGAGTTAACTAATTTAACTCATTTTTTATCAATAGTGAACTCGAAATTTCTCTTTTTAAACTCAAGAGAGATTTTGTTGAGATATTTAATTTAATAAAATGAGATATGCTCTCATAATTACTTTTTCGATTTAATTAAATAATCTTTCATTAATTAGAAACACTTTTCTTATTTAATTAAATAACTTCATTTAATAAATTAGAAATGGCTTCTCAATTAGTTAAATAACTTTATTTAATTAATTAGAAGTAAGTACTCTATTTAATTAAATAATTTTATTTAATTATTTCAATTTTTTTTCGAAACAAGTCAATTCAAGTCAATCGTAGTTAAATCTGGTCAACTTGTGGTCAAATTTGATCTTTACGTATGTGAATATGAGCAAATATCAGTATGAATTCCAGCAACAATTTGATGCAAATTCTCATTCAACTTTTTAAAATAAAGAGATGAGGGTTTCTTAAATAGACTTTCCTGGAATTCATCAACGGTTGAGATCGATTTAAATCAACGGTCAGGATTAAAGGTGAAGTTTAGTCATAAAGGGAGATTTTTAAATTAAAGGGAGTTAACAAATTTAATTTGAGTAAAATAAGGAGTTAACTAATTCAATTTGAGTAGAAAAAAGAGTTAACTGATTTAACTCATGTTTGATCAATAGTGAACTGAAAATTTCTCTTTTTCGACTGAAGAGAGATTTTGTTGAGATATTTAATCTAATAAAATGAGATATGATCTCCTAATTACTTTTTCAATTTAATTAAATAATCTTGAATTAATTAGAGACACTGTTCTTAATTAATTAAATAACTTGATTTAATTATCTAAGAATGGCTTCTCATTTAATTAAATAACTTTGTTTAATTAATTAGAAGTAAGTATTCCATTTTATTAAATAATTTGGTTTAATTATTTCAAAATTCTTTTCGAAATTAGTCAACTGAAGTTAACCATGGTTAAATCTGGTCAAGTTTTGGTTAAACTTGATCTTTACGTATGTGAATATGAGCAAATGTGAGTATGAATTTCAGCAACAATTCGATGCAAATTCTCATTCAACCTTTCAAAATGAAGAGATAAGGGTCTCTTAAATAGACTTTCCTAAAATTTATCAACGGTTGAGATCGATTTCAATCAACGGTCAGTATTAAAGGTGCAGTTTAGTCATAAAGGGATATTTCCAAATTAAAGGGAGTTAATAGATTTAATTTGAGTAAAATAAGGAGTTAACTGATTCAATTTGAGTAGAAAAAGGAGTTAACTGATTTAAGTCATTTTTTATCAATAGTGATCTGAAAATTTTCCTTGTTGAACTGAAGAGAGATTTTGTTGAGATATTTAATTTAATAAAATGAGATATGCTCTCATAATTACTTTTTCTATTTAATTAATTAATCTTTAATTAATTAGAGACACTTTTTTTATTTAATTAAATAACTTCATTTAATTAATTAGGAATGGCTTCTCATTTAATTAAATAACTTTTTTTATTTAGTTAAAAGTAAGTACTCCATTTAATTAAATAATTTCGTTGAATTATTTCAAATTTCTTTTCAAAACTAGTCAACTCAAGTCAACCATAGTTAAATCTGGTCAACTTTAGGTCAAACTTGATCTTTGCGTATGTGAATATGAACAAATGTGAGTATGTATTTCAGCAACAATTCAATACAAATTCTCATTCAACCTTTCAAAATCAAAAGATGAGGGTCTCTTAAATAAACTTTCCTAGAATTCATCA
The DNA here is from genome assembly GCA_028749045.1 of Cupressus sempervirens. Classification (NCBI taxonomy): domain Eukaryota; kingdom Viridiplantae; phylum Streptophyta; class Pinopsida; order Cupressales; family Cupressaceae; genus Cupressus; species Cupressus sempervirens. Next base: position 282,970,743 of record CM053791.1, read on the forward strand.
ACGGTTGACATCGATTTCAATCAACGGTCAGGATTAAAGGTGAAGTTCAGTCATAAAGGAAAAATTTCAAATTTAAGGGAGTTAACAGATTTAATTTGAGTAAAATAAGGAGTTAACTGATTCAATTTGAGTAGAAAAAAGAGTTAACTAATTTAACACATTTTTGATCAATAATGAACTGGAAATTTCCCTTTTTGAACTGAAGAGAGATTTTTTTGAGATATTTAATTTAATAAAATGAGATATGCTCTCATAATTACTTTTTCCATTTAATTAAATAATCTTTAATTAATTAGAGACATTTTTCTTATCTAATTAAATAATTTCATTTAATTAATTAGGAATGGCTTCTCATTTAACTAAATAACTTTGTTTAATTAATTAGATGTAAGTACTCTATTTAATTATATAATTATTTTAAAAAAATTTAAAATTCTTTTTGAAACTAGTCAACTCAAGTCAACCGTGGTTAAATTTGGTCAACTTTTGGTCAAACTTGATCTTTGCGTATGTGAATATGAGCAAATGTGAGTATGAATTCCTGCAACAATTCAATGCGAATTCTCATTCAACCTTTCAAAATGAAGAGATGAGGGTCTTTTAAATAGACTTTCCTAGAATTCATCAACGGTTGAGATCGATTTCAATCAACGGTCAAGATTAAAGGTGAAGTTCAGTTATAAAGGGAGATTTCTAAATTAAAGGGAGTTAACAGATTTAATTTGAGTAAAATAATTAGTTAACTGATTCAATTTGAGTAGAAAAAGGAGTTAACTCATTTAACTCATTTTTGATCAATAGTGAACTGAAAATTTCCCTTTTTGAACTAAAGAGAGATTTTGTTGAGATATTTAATTTAATAAAATGAGATATGCTCTCATAATTACATTTTCTATTTAATTAAATAATCTTTAATTAAGTAGAGACACTTTTCTTATTTAATTAAATAACTTCATTTAATTAATTGGGAATGACTTCTCATTTAATTAAATAACTATGTTTAATTAATTAGAAGTAACTATTTCATTTAATTAAATAATTTCGTTTAATTATTTTCAAATTCTTTTTGAAACTAGTCAACTCAAGTCAACCGTGGTTAAATCTGGTCAACTTTTGGTCAAACTTGATCTTTGCGTATGTGAATATGAGCAAATTTGAGTATGAATTCCAGCAACAATTCGATGCAAATTCTCATTCAAACTTTCAAAATGAAGAGATGAGGGTCTCTTAAATAGACTTTTTTGAAATTCATCAACGGTTGAGATCAATTTCAATCAACGGTCAGGATTAAAGGTGAAGTTCAGTCATAAAGGGAGATTTCCAAATTAAAGGGAGTTAACAGATTAAATTTGAGTAAAATAAGGAGTTAACTGATTCAATTTGAGTATAAAAAGGAGTTTACTGATTTAACTCATTTTTTATCAATAGTGAACTTGTAATGCCCCGCCAAGGGATCCAAAAATTTTTACTAAGTTTGCCAAACAATTTTTTTTTTAAACATGAAAGATAAAACCATTCATAACATTTGCGAAAGCAATAGCAACAATTCAAATGAAAATAAACATAACATATATATATATATATATATATATATATAACAGGCTACATTATTTAAAGATCCCTTAACGTTGTATCACATCTAAATTAACTATTCATCTAACATCTCATCCTTATGAAATAACAATAATACATCCAATGTACTTAAACAATATATAAGTGTCCTTTTGTAATTATATTTTAGTTTAGCTCAATCATCCACTGTACATATCACAGGGTATGATAAGCTTAAAAGAATAAACATCCAAGTAAATAAAGTACATCATCATAATCTAATATTAATCCATGATGCAATAACATAAATGAAACCACATATCATACATGATACATCCTCACAAAAGATATAAACATTCATGACAAAAGATAACCATATATCGCAAACATAAATAACTAAGTGCACGATTCCTCTCAACCTTAAATAGCATCATTAGACCATCGTGGATCTTAGCCATCCCTCCGTGTGTAACATTCCAAAGCACCAAAAAGATCATCGGTATTAACATAGTAGGAATGTCACTCCTAAAACATCCTACTAACATGCAAAGTAAAGCAAATCATCAATATAAGAAACATACCAGTAAATACATCCATCATAAGGTATATTATCTATCATAATAATCCAACAACATAATGAAGAATAAATACCAACCAAAGATACTCCAGCCACGGTGTCTCGTACGGATCTCAAATGATCAGAGTGAAAATACAGTACCACCCGACCGCGTGAAATCTAAGTGGTCCACTCCCACCGTGCTGAGGAGATAATCTCAAGTCCCAAATAGGATATCAATACACATAGCATAAAAAGTTTAGGAATCCTAAAAGTATACTAACTCAAAAGTTTCATCACACAAAATTAACATCTAATTCTCAAAGGCACACAAAGACATGTAAGAAACCTACTCTGCAAGTGGGAAAGTGTCATCGCATTTATCACGTACAAGTTAGCCTGGCAGTTAGCTAAACTCCACGAGTCCATACTGATCTCATGCGGCCACTAGTATCCTCTCATACTGACAAGGCATACTATAGAATGCACAGTCACAACCATGCGTTCTCACTACTCCCATCCTAGTTTGTAAAAACACTCAAGGCATGGGTGAGAACATCAACAATTATCTTTTTAGGTTCATTTAATCCCCATTTAGTGTGTAAATGTTATCACTTATTAACCAAACTTACAATGAGTTACTTTGGCAGCCACTTTTTGACACTACAAGTAGATTACCTACCCTAAGCTCATGGAATCATAAATCAACACAGTCCTGTACAAGCGACTATAAAGAAAATTCAAAAGATAATCCATAAAAAGAATCATCAAATATCCACAATATAAGCATCAAATATCCATAATAAGAATCATCAAATCACCAAGATAAGAATCATCAAATCTCCATTAGCATTTGAAAAAGCATCCATAGAAAATCATGACCACAACAGTTCTCTATTGGCAACTGAAGGCATCACTAATAATCATAAGTATCAATTGGTTCTCAATCACCAAAATATATCTCAAGATAAATGGTTCTCAACAAGCAACCAAGAATATCTCAAAATCATATTGATTGAGCACTCCAAAATGGTTGTGTCAAATATGTCATAACATGACATCATCAAAAAATAAATCCACATTTTAGTCCCATCATGACGACTAGAAAGTAATCCAAGGATAACTAATCGATGACTCAGAAATGATTAGCTCAAGCATCTCAGATATATATACATCTCAGCTTCACACATGAATGCTAAAAAAAAATACAAATATTTCATAGAGCATACGATCACATAACCATGGTTGGGCTTATAAAGATCAAGACCAAATAAGATCAACATGCCATCACATCTCATAACCCTCGAGCCTCTGGTAACATCCTAGGACTGGTCAACACTAGTCAACCCAAAACCCAAAACAAGAAGCATATAGAATACACGATGCAAACACATGTTTTGGTTTACTAAATTCACATAGTTGAATAATGTGTAGGGGTTTTTAGTTTTCTGTTTGCGAGTATACTTCAAGTGTTTTATGTTTCATCATTTGACCTACAAGTCAACCCAATTGTTCTCCGATAGCATTACCCTTCCATTATTAAGAATTACATTCTAAAAATAACTTAAGGATAAATATTCACTAAACTAATCATCATTGACTTTAATTAAATTGTCTTTTATATTTAACCATGATCCATATTCTAATTGATTAACCTTTCAACTTTTTTAAGATCATTATTCGTTATATTATAAGAGGACTAATTATCATTAATCTTTTCAAATAAGACTCTATCGCACAACTTAATTATTAATATCATAGTTATAATATCAACTCAATGAATATCAATTGATTAAAAATCAATTATAATTCAACTCCAAAAATTATTATCTTTTACCAAACTTCAATCAATAAATAATCTCTACTAGATTAACTCTAATCAAATTTTTTGATATCTATTTAAACCATTATTTATTAATAGTTTGCTAGTCCTTAAAAATATTAATAAATAATTAACTCCTCAAACTATACATACTCAATCTATAAAATCCTTCCATAAATTCATTAGTTAATATTTGACTAACTCTTAACTCCATTAAAGTATTCAAATGTATTAACCAATAACATAGTAATTCAGTCTTAATCCAATATCATTTAGAGTTTCTAAATTTAAATCAATATAATATAAATTATCATCTTACAATTATTTAATCAATATTAAAATCAACCATTAGACTCCATTTTCTAATTGTTCTAATAATATTTTGTCTATATAAACATTGTTTGAAAGAGATCCCTATCACATGAATAATCTTCAAATTTTTAACATTATCATCTTCATTAAATAACTCTAAAATTGTTTAATATATATTAAATAGTATTCAATATACATTATAAAAATTTCACTATATAAACTGTATTAAAATCTCTTTTCTTTTAATTTTCTCTCATCCATTTACTTAGATTGACTAATAATTAATTACACTTCTTCTACTATTAATTAATTTTAATTAAATTTGATTTAATTAGATTAGATAATAAATCATATAAAACTAATGCATATTAATAAGATTCTAATAAGGGAAGATTTCAATAATATCTTTAATTCATTCCATGCTTTGATATATTATTTTTGTGAAGTTTAAGGATAAAGAACTCTTGGTTATGAGAAATGGAGAAATATCTATACTTGAATAAAATAGTTCTAGTGCGACGACCATATCTCCCTAATGAATCATTGGATCGGGCTGAAATTTAAATATGTTGGAGAGAGCCAAGTTGCGCCAATTTTGATTGGAGCGATCGAATAAATTTGATCACGATAAAAAGTTATGAATGATTGAGTTCAGGTCTATCCAAAGGGCAACGATAGAACAATTAAATTTTTTTTCTTAAAAGGTAATTGTTTTCTAAATTTATCCAATAATTTTACTAATGGATTTGGCCATAAATCTTGAAACCATTTTCAAATCTATTTCAATTTGATTCTAATTCAAACCCAAACTCGTTTTCTCTTTTTTTTTTAAATCCATACATATAAAATTCTCAAATAAATTTAATTGCCCAAATTGAAAATGCATACAATAAAAATATGAAATTCCTCAAAAGACATATGGAAGACACGAAAAATACAGGAATGCATGATGCAGAAATAGCATAAAAAAAATCACAAAAATTTATCCGAGTTCTGATGCTAATTCGCTCTTCCTCAGAAAATTCGCAGAGCAAGCTCCCTTCTTCAGAGTTCTTAAGTCCTCCAATGCTCCAATTGCTCTCTACCCCCTTTCCCTAAGCTTTTATGAATGCCTAAATATAAAGAGCTCTCAAGAAACCTTTGGATTGCTTCTTGAAACCGTTGAAAGGTGTCACCAACTAAGCATGGGTCTTTTCCAATTCTTTTTTATGAGTCATAAAATTGCAGAAAACTTATGCTTAATTGGTGCACTAACCCCCATGTTGTTGACACATGTTGATTCTCATACAAGCTTAAAACTCTAATTTACTTTTTAAATAATTTCTATTTAAATTTTATAAGTTTCATTTTAATTTTTATAACTTTAATTATTATTATTTTATTTATTACTTTATTATTATTTTATAATTATTATTAATTTTAATTTTTAGTTTTCTTTTATTTAATTCATTTTCTCCAATAATTCACATTTAATTAATTACAATCAAAATATCAAAGATCATGATATTTTATTAATTTTGTCAAATAAATAATTTATTAATTAAATCTATTTATTAAGTCTAAACAAATAGATTTAATTAATTGAAAATTCATCATAGACCTCCAAGATAAAATATGAAAAATCATCATAGAACAAATCATACAAAATAAATCTAAAGGGTTAAAAATCACGAAATATGTCATTCGACACATTCATTGGGTATTCAACTTAAATTCTTGTCTTAATTTTCCAATTAAGACAAATGACTCAAAGGGTTGGGATTTAGACTTGAGAATTTATCTCCTCTCTCTTATCATTGAGATAATGTGATAGGGTACACTCATCGTGGCAATTAGGAGAAGTCGATACTCGACACCTGCAACCTACATAAAAATCATGAATGTACAAACACAATATATACTAAACTAAACAAACAATGATAAGAAGTGGTGCATCATGTAAATCTCGACGAGCAGGTGACTACGACTCCCTTCCTTAACCACATCAGACACGCCATACAAAATCAAACACACAAGCCAAACACGCACACCATACACATGCAAGTATGGGGTAAGTATCCATAAGAAAGTACATATGATAATAAATCATCTTACTAATCATCATTAATAATTGAAAGCAATGTAATAATCATCATCAATAATTGTGAACACTAAAAATAATCATCATACATACATGAAATGTAGAGTCTAAGTAATCTCATTACATAATAAACTGAATCCATAGCACAATATCTGATAATCTCAAAAGAATGCTGCTAACCAACAAAATAAAACTAGTTCTAAAAGAGTTCAGCAACGATAACAAAATGTGAACCAGAGGCAGCCACTACAGAACTGAAAATTTCTCTTTTTCAACTGAAGAGAGATTTTGTTGAGATATTTAATTTAATAAAATGAGATATGCTCTCATAATTACTTTTTCCATTTAACTAAATAATCTTTAATTAATTAGAGACACTTTTCTTATTTAATTAAATAACTTCATTTAATTAATTAGGAATGGTTTTTCATTTAATTAAATAACTTTGTTTAATTAATTAGAAGTAAGTACTCCATTTAATTAAAAAAATTTATTTAATTATTTTAAAATTCTTTTCAAAATTAGTCAACTCAAGTCAACCGTGGTTAAATCTTGTCAACTTTTGGTCAAACTTAATCTTCGCATATGTGAATATGAGCAAATGTGAGTATGAATTTCAGCAACAATTCGATGCAAATTCTCATTCAACCTTTCAAAATGAAGACATGAGGGTCTCTTAAATAGACTTTCTTGGAATTCATCAACGGTTGAGATCGATTTCAATCAACGGTCGGAATTAAAGGTGAAGTTCAGTCATAAAGGAAGATTTACAAATTAAAGGAAGTTAACAAATTTAACTCATTTTTGATAAATAGTGAACTGAAATTTTCTTTCTTGAACTGAAGAGAGATTTTGTTGAGATATTTAATTTAATAAAATGAGATATGCTCTCATAATTATTTTTTCTATTTAATTAAATAATCTTTAATTAATTATAGACACTTTTCTTATTTAATTAAATAACTTCATTTAATTAATTAGGAATGGCTTCTCATTCAATTAAATAGCTTTGTTTAATTAATTAGAAGTAAGTACTCCATTTAATTAAATAATTTCAATTTTTTTTCGAAACTAGTCAACTCAAGTCAACTGTGGTTAAATCTGGTCAACTTTTGGTCAAACTTGATCTTTGCATATGTGAATATTAGCAAATGTGAGTATGAATTCCAGCAACAATTCGATGCAAATTCTCATTCAACCTTTCAAAATGAAAAGATGAGGGTCCCTTAAATAGACTTTCCTGAAATTCATCAATTGTTGAGATCGATTTCAATCAATGATCAAGATTAAAGGTGAAGTTTAGTTATAAAGGGAGACTTTCAAATTAAAGGGAGTTAATAGATTTAATTTGAGTAAAATAAGGAGTTAACTATATCAATTTGAGTAGAAAAAGGAGTTAACTCATTTAACTCATTTTTGATCAATAGCGAACTGAAAATTTCTTTTTTTGAACTGAAGAGAGATTTTGTTGAGATATTTAATTTAATAAAATGAGATATGCTCTCATAATTACTTTTTCTATTTAATTAAATAATCTTTAATTAATTAGAGACACTTTTCTTATTTAATTAAATAACTTCATTTAATTAATTAGGAAGGGCTTCTCATTTAGTTAAATAATTTTGTTTAATTAATTAGAAGTAAGTACTCTATTTAATTAAATAATTTTGTTTAATTATTTCAAAATTCTTTTCGAAACTAGTCAACACAAGTCAACCGTGGTTAAATCTGGTCAACTTTTGGTCAAACTTAATCTTTGCGTATGTGTATATGAGCAAATGTGAGTATGAATTCCAGCAACAATTCGATGCAAATTCTCATTCAACCTTTCAAAATGAAGAGGTGAGGGTCTCTTAAATAGACTTTCCATAAATTCATCAACGGTTGAGATCGATTTCAATCAACGGTCAGGATTAAAGGTGAAGTTCAGTCATAAAGGGAGATTTCAAAATTACAGGTAGTTAACAGATTTAATTTGAGTAAAATAAAGAGTTAACTGATTCAATTTGAGTAGAAAAAGGAGTTAACTGATTTAACTCATTTTTTATCAATAGTGAACTAGAAATTTTTCTTTTTGAAATGAAGAGAGATTTTGTTGAGATATTTAATTTAATAAAATCAGATATGCTCTCATAATTACTTTTTCAATTTAATTAAATAATCTTTAATTAATTAGAGACACTTTTCTTATTTAATTAAATAACTTCATTTAATTAATTAGGAATGGCTTCTCATTTAATTAACTTTGTTTAATTAGTTAGAAGTAAGTCGTCCATTTAATTAAATAACTTCATTTAATAATTTTAATTTATAAAAAAAAACTAGTCAACTTAAGTCAACCATGGTTAAATCTGGTCAACTTTTGGTCAAACTTGATCTTTGCATTTGTGAATATGAGAAAATGTGAGTATGAATTCCAGCAACAATTCAATGCAAATTCTTATTCAACCTTTCAAAATGAAGAGATGACGGTCTCTTAAATAGACTTCTCTAGAATTCATCAACGGTTGAGATCGATTTCAATCAACGGTCAGGATTAAAGGTGAAGTTCAGTCATAAAGGAAGATTTCCAAATTAAAGGGAGTTAACAGATTTAATTTCAGTAGGAAAAAGAGTTACCTGATTTAACTCATTTTTGATCAATAGTGAACTGAAAATTTCCTTTTTTGAACTTAAGAGAGATTTTATTGAGATATTTAATTTAATAAAATGAGATATGCTCCCATAATTACTTTTTCTATTTAATTAAATAATCTTTAATTAATTAGAGACACTTTTTTTATTTAATTAAATAACTTCATTTAGTTAATTAAGAATGGCTTCTCATTTAATTAAATAACTTTGTTTAATTAATTAGAAGTAACTACTCCATTTAATTAAATAATTTCATTTAATTATTTTAAAATTCTTTTTGAAACTAGTCAACTCAAGTCAACCGTGGTTAAATTTAGTCAACTTTTGGTGAAACTTGATCTTTGCGTTTGTCAATATGAGCAAATGTGAGTATGAATTCCAGTAACAATTCGATGCAAATTCTCATTCAACCTTTCAAAATGAAGAGATGAGGGTCTCTTAAATAGACTTTCCATGAATTCATCAACGGTTGAGATCGATTTCAATCAACGGTCAGAATTAAAGGTAAAGTTCAGTCATAAAGCGAGATTTCCAAATTAAAGGGAGTTAACAAATTTAATTTTAGTAAAATAAGGAGTTAACTGATTCAATTTGAGTAGAAAAATGAGTTAACTCATTTAACTCATTTTTGATCAATAGTGAACTGAAAATTTCCCTTTTTGAACTGAAGAAATATTTTGTTGAGATATTAAATTTAATAAAATGAGATATGCTCTCATAATTACTTCATCTATTTAGTTAAATAATCTTTAATTAATTAAAGACAATTTTCTCATTTAATTAAATAATTTCATTTAATTAACTAGAAATGGCTTCTCATTTAATTAAATAAGTTTGTTTAAATAATTAGAAGTAAGTACTCCATTTAATTAAATAATTTTGTTTAATTATTTCAAAAAAAATTTGAAACTAGTCAACCCAACTAAACTGTGGTTAAATCTAGTCAACTTTTGGTCAAACATAATCTTTGCGTATGTGAATATGAACAAATGTGAGTATGAATTTCAGCAACAATTTGATGCAAATTCTCATTGAACTTTTAAAAATGAAGAGGTGAGGGTCTGTTAAATAGACTTTCTTGGAAATCAACAACGATTGAGATTTATTTGAATTAACGGTCAAGATTAAAGGTGAAGTTCAGTCATAAAGGGAGATTACCAATTTAAAAAGAGTTAACAGATTTAATTTGAGTAAAATAAGGAGTTAACTGATTCAATTTGAGTAGAAAAAGGAGTTAACTGATTTAACTCATTTTTGATCAATAGTGAACTGAAAATTTTCCTTTTTAAACTGAAGAGAGATTTTGATGAGATATTTAATTTAATAAAATGAGATATTCTATCATAGTTACTTTTTCTATTTAATTAAATAATCTTTAATTAATTAGAGACACTTTTCTTATTTAATTAAATAACTTCATTTAATTAATTAGAAATGGCTTCTCATTTAATTAAATAACTTTGTTTAATTAATTAAAAGTAAGTACTCCATTTAATTAAATAATTTCATTTAATTATTTTAAAATTCTTTTCGAAACTAGTCAACTCAAGTTAACCATGGTTAAATCTGGTCAACTCTTGATCAAACTTGATCTTTGTGTATGTGAATATGAGCAAATGTGAGTATGAATTTCAGCAACAATTCGATAAAAATTCTAATTCAACCTTTCAAAATGAAGAGATGAGGGTCTCTTAAATAGACTTTCCTAGAATTCATCAACGGTTGAGATCGATTTCAATCAACGGTCAGGATTAAAGGTAAAGTTCAGTCATAAAGGGAGATTTCCAAATTAAAGAGAGTTAATGGATTTAATTTGAGTAAAATAAGGAGTTAACTGATTCAATTTGAGTAGAAAAATGAGTTAACTCATATTTTATCAATAGTGAACTAGAAATTTCTCTTTTTGAACTGAAGAAAGATTTTGTTGAGATATTTAATTTAATAAAATGAGATGTGCTCTCATAATTACTTTATTTATTTAATTAAATAATCTTTAATTAATTAGAGACACTTTTCTTATTTAATTAAATAACTTCATTCAATTAATTAGGAATGCCTTCTCATTTAATTAAATAACTTTTTTTAGTTAATTAGAAGTAAGTACTCCATTTAATTAATTAATTTCGTTTAATTATTTCAAAAAAAAATTTGAAACTAGTCAACACAAGTTAACTGTGGTTAAATCTAGCCAACTTTTGGTCAAACTTGATCTTTGTGTATGTGAATATGAGCAAATGTGAGTGTGAATTTTAACAACAATTTGATGCAAATTCTCATTCAACCATTCAAAATGAAGAGATGAGGGTCTCTTAAATAGACTTTCTTGAAATTCATCAATGGTTGAGATCAATTTCAATCAGCGGTCAGGATTAAAGGTGAAGTTCAGTCATAAAGGAAGATTTCTAAACGAAGAGGAGTTAACAGATTTAATTTGAATAAAATAAGGAGTTAACTAATTCAATTTGAGTAGAAAAAGGAGTTAACTGATTTAACTCATTTTTTATCAATAGTGAACTGGAAATTTCCCTTTTTGAACTAAAGAGAGATTTGGTTGAGACATTTAATTTAATAAAATGAGATATGCTCTCATAATTACTTTTTCTATTTAATTAAATAATCTTTAATTAATTAGAGACACTTTTCTTATTTAAATAAATAACTTCATTTAATTAATTAGGAATGGCTTCTCATTTAATTAAATAACTTTGTTTAATTAATTAGAAGTAAGTACTCCATTTAATTAAATAATTTCATTTAATTATTTTTAAAAAAAATTGAAACTAGTCAACTCAAGTCAACCGTGGTTAAATCTAGTGAACTTTTGGTCAAACTTGATCTTTGCGTATGTGAATATGAGCAAATGTGAGTATGAATTTCAGCAACAATTCGATGCAAATTCTCATTCAACCTTTCAAAATGAAGAGATGAGGGTCTCTTAAATAGACTTTCCTAGAATTCATCAACGGTTGAGATCGATTTCAATCAACGGTCAGGATTAAAGGTGAAGTTCTGTCATAAAAGGAGATTTCCAAATTAAAAGAAATTAACAGGTTTAATTTGAGTAAAATAATTAGTTAATTGATTCAATTTGAGTAAAAAAAAGAGTTAACTGATTTAACTCATTTTTTATCAATAGTGAACTGAAAATTTTCCTTTTTGAACTGAAGACAGATTTTGTTTAGATATTTAATTTAATAAAATGAGATATGCCCTCATAAATACATTTTCTATTTAATTAAATAATCTTTAATTAATTAGAGACACTTTTCTTATTTAATTAAATAACGTCATTTAATTAATTGGGAATGGCTTCTCATTTAATTAAATAACTTTGTTTAATTAATTAGAAGTAAGTACTCCATTTAATTAAATAATTTCGTTTAATTATTTTAAATTTTTTTTGAAACTAGTCAACTCAAGTCAACCCTGGTTAAATCTGGTCAACTTTTGGTCAAACTTGATCTTTGCGTATGTAAATATGAGCATACGTGAGTATTAATTCTAGCAACAATTCGATGCAAATTCTCATTCAACCTTTCGAAATGACGAGATGAGGGTCTCTTAAATAGACTTTCTTGAAATTCATCAACGGTTGAGATCGATTTCAATCAACGGTCACGATTATAAGTGAAGTTCAATCATAAAGGGAGATTTCCAAATTAAAGGGAGTTAACAAATTTAATTTGAGTAAAATAAGGAGTTAACTGATTCAATTTGGGTAGAAAATAGAGTTAACTGATTTAACTCATTTTTTATCAATAATGAATTAGAAATTTCCTTTTTTGAACTGAAGAGAGATTTTGTTGAGATATTTAATTTAATAAAATGAGATATGCTCTCATAATTACTTTTTCTATTTAATTAAATAATCTTTAATTAATTATAGAGACTTTTCTTATTTAATTTAAAAACTTCATTTAATTAATTAGGAATGGCTTCTCATTTAATTAAATAACTTTGTTTAATTAATTAGAAGAAAGTACTACATTTAATTAAATAATTTCGTTTAATTATTTCAAAATTCTTTTCAAAACTAGTCAACTCAAGTCAACCGTGGTTAAATCTAGTCAACTTTTGGTCAAACTTGATCTTTGCGTATGTGAATATGAGCAAAGGTGAGTATGAATTCTAGCAATAATTCAATACAAATTCCCATTCAACCTTTCAAAATGAAGAGATGAGGGTCTCTTAAATAAACTTTTTTAGAATTCATCAACGGTTGAGATTAATTTCAATCAACGATCAGGATTAAAGCTAAAGTTCAGTGATAAAGGGAGATTTCTAAATTAAAGGGAGTTTGTAATGCCCCGCCAAAGGATCCAAAGAATTTTACTAAGTTTGCCAAACAATTTTTTTTTTTAAAAACATGAAAGGTAAAACCATTCATAACATTTGCCGAAGCAACAGCAACAATTCAAATGAAAATAAACATAACAGGCTACATTCTTTAAAGATCACTTAACATTGTATCACATCTAAATTAACTATTCATCTAACATCCCATCCTTATGAAATAACAATGATACATCCAATGTACTTAAACAATATACAAGTGTCCTCTTGTAATTATGTTTTAGTTTTAGCTCAATCATCCACTGTACATATCACAGGGTATGAAAAGCTTAAAAGAATAAACATCCAAGTAAATAAAGTACATTATCATCATCTAATATTAATCCATGATGCAATAACATAAATGAAATCACATATCATACATGATACATAATCACAAAAGATATAAACATCCATCACAAAAGATAACCATATATCACAAACATAAATAACTAAGTGCAAGGTTCCTCCCAACCGTAGATAGCATCATTAGACCATCGTGGATCTTAGTCATCCCTCCGTGCGTAACATTTCAAAGCACCGAAGAGATCATCGGTATTAACATAGTAGGAATGTCACTCCTAAAACATTCTACTAACATACAAAGTAAAGCATAATAACTCATCAACTAACATATGCAAAGTAAAGAAAATCATCAATATAAGAAACATACCAGTAAATACATCCATCATAAGGTATATTATCTATCATAATGCTCCAACAACATAATGAAGAATAAATACCAACCAAGAATACTCCAGCCACAGTGTCTTGGATGGATCTCAAATGATAAGAGTGAAAATACAGTACCACCTGACTGCGTGGAACCTAAGTGGTCCACTCCCACCGTGCTGAAGAGATAATCTCAAGTCCCAAAGAGGATATCAATACACATAGCATAAAAAGTTCAAGAATCCTAAAAGTATACTAACTAAAAGGTTCCAACACACACAAAATTGACATCTAATTCTCAGAGGCACACAATAACATACAGGAAACCTACTCTACAAGCAAGAAAGTGTCTCGCATTTATCACGTACAAGTTACCCTAGCAGTTAGCTAAACTCCACGGGTCCATACTGATCTAATGCGGCCACTAGTATCCTCTCATACTGACAAGGCATGCAACGGAATGCACGGTCGCAACCATGCGTTCTCACTACTCCTATCCTAGCCTGTACAAGCACTCAAGGCATGGGCGAGAACATCAAAACAATTATCTTTTTAAGTTCATTTAATCCTCATTTAGTGTGTAAATGTTATCACTTATTAACCAAACTTACAATGAGTTACCCTGGCAGTCACTTAGGACCTCGGCTCCCATTGCAAGCCACTTTCCGACACTGCAAGTAGATTACCTACCCTAAGCTCATAGAATCATAAATCTCAAAATCATAAAAAGATAATCCATAATAAAATCATCAAATATGCATAAAAGCATCAAATATCCATAATAAGAATCATCAAATCTCCAAGATAAGAATCATTAAATCTCCATGAGCATCTGAAAAAGCATCCATAGAAAATCATGACCACAACAGTTCTCTATTGGCAACTGAAGGCATCACTGATAATCATAAATATCAATTGGTTCTCAATAACCAAAATATATCTCAATATAAATGGTTCTCAACAAGCAACCAAGAATATCTCAAAATCATACTGATCGAAGACTCCAAAATGGTTGAGTCAAATATGTCACAACATGACATCATCTAGAAATAAATCCATATTTCAGTCCCATCATGGCGACTAGAAAGTAATCTAAGGATAACTGATTGATGACTTAAAAATGATTAGCTCAAGCATCTCAGATATATATACATCTCAGCTTCACACATGAAGGCTGAAGAACAAATACAACATTTCATAGAGCATACGATCACATAACCATGGTTGGGCTTATAAAGATCAAGATCAAATAAGATCAACATGCCATCATATCTCATAACCCCCGAGCCTCTGGTAACATACTAGGACTGATCAACACTAGTCAACCCAAAACCCAAAATAAGAAGCATATATAATACACGATGCAAACACATGTTTTGGTTTACTAAATTCACATAGTTGAATAATGTGTAGGGGTTTTCAATTTTTTGTTTGCAAGTATACTTTAAGTGTTTTAAGTTTCATCATTTGACCTACAAGTCAACCCAATTATTTTCCGATAGCATTACCCTTCCATTATTAGGAATTACATTCTAAGAATAACTTAAAGATAAATATTCACTAAACTGATCATCATTGACTTTTAATTAAATTGTCTTTTATATTTAACCATGATCCATATTCTAGTTGATTAACCTTCCTTCATAAATTAAAGATCTTTATTCATTTATAAAAGAACCAATTATCAAACTAAGAAGAATTATAACTTTATTAAAATGATCAATTAAATCAAACAATTAATATAGGTACACCATCCATGACCTATTAGCATCTAATAGTTTCTAATTCAATAATACTAAGTCTCACCATTAAAACATCTAAGGTCGTTATTCAAGTTATGAGAGTACGACTTATCAACTTTGATGTAAATACTTCACAACTTTGCTAGAGGAATCGATATTAGCATATCAATTAAAACATTATTACATAACTTAATTATTAATTAAACTTAATTAACTTTAGTTAATTGATTTAATTAATAATTTCACAACCAGACCATCAACCCAATGAATATTTAGTTGACTAATAACTAAAAGTCAACTATACACAAATGTTCATATTCATAGTTCAATAATAATAACTTGCTAATATTAAATGACAAACTATATTGGAGTTCTTATTAATAAATCTATAATGACCACATTCGTCATGTTCCCATTTTTATTTTAATAATAATAAGTTATAATAAATCTCCAATACCAAGTATTATTATCTCAAATAAGTTTCTCCTATGTACGATAATTCAATTAATTAATACTTCAAATTATTAACCAATTCAATTTGATTAATATCTTTTACAATACTTCAATCATTAACTAATCTCCACTAAATTAACTCTAACCAAATTTGTTGATATCTATTTAAACTATTATTTATTAATAGTTTGTTAGTCCTTACAAATATTAATAAATAATAAACTCCTCAAACTATACATACTCAATCTATAGAATCCTTCCATAAACTCATTTGTTAATATTTGGCTAACTTTTAACTCCATTAAGTTATTCAAACGTATTAACCAATAACATAATAATTCAATCTTAATCCAATATCATTCAGAGTTTCTAAATTTAAATCAATATAATATAAATTATCATCTTACAATTATTTAATCAATATTAAAATCAGCCATTAGACTCCATTTTCTAATTGTTCTAATAATATTTTGTCTATATAAATGTTGTTTGAAAGAGATCCCTATCACAAACCAATAAGACTCATTATAGATTTTAACATGAATAATCTTCAAATTCTTAACATTATCATCTTCATTAAACAACTCTAAAATTGTTTAATATATATTAAATAGTATTCAATATACATTATAAAAAGGCCACTATATAAACTATATTAAAATCTTTTTTTTTAAAATTTTCTCTCATCAATTTACTTAGATTGACTAATAATTAATTACACTTCTTCTACTATTAACTAATCTTAATTAAATTTGATTTAATTAGATTAGATAATAAACCATATAAAACTAATGCATATTAATAAGATTCTAATAAGGGAAGATTTCAATAATATCTTAATTCATTTCATGCTTTGATATATTATTTTTTTGAAGTTTAAGCATAAAGAACTCTTAGTTATGGGAAATGGAGAAATATCTGTCCGTAAATAAAACAGTCCTAGTACGATGGCCATATCTCCCTAATGAACTGTTGGATCGGGCTAAAATTTAAATATGTTAGAGAGGGCCAAGTTGTGCCAATTTTGACTGGAGCGATCGAATAAATTTGATCCCAATAAAAAGTTATGAATGACTCAGTGTGGGTCTATCCAACGGGCAGCGACAGGACAATCTGTGATGAATTAAGAATTTCCTCTTAAAATATAATTGTTCTCTAAATTTATCCATTCATCTATCTAATAGGTTTGTCCATACGCATCTGAAAATATAATTTGATAGAAAGATTACATCTAATCATACGAATTTTCAACTTAGAATTTCTATTTTAATTTCAAATCTTGTCTATCTAATTTCACAATATAAATTCGAACTCAAACCCAATTAAGATCTAATTATTTCTCTTTAATTGGATCTAAGATTTTTCTATTATTTTCTTCTCATCCAAATAAAATATCTAGATTCCAATTTCAAATACAGAGAGTATTCAGACACATAAAATAGATATGATGAAGACAGGAAGAGAAAGAGTGCAAAGGGAATATGAGAATATCACGAGTGCACCAGAACACTGATGCTAATTTGTCATGCCTCAGAAGTCCATAGAAAATTTCTTCTTTCTCCATCATTCACAATTTTTCCTTCTCCATCATTCAAAATGGTAGAAAGTGGTGTATCGTGTAGATCCTGACTAGCAGGTGACTATGACTTCCTTCCTTAACTACATCAGACAAGTCATACAAAAGCAAACATGCAAGGCAAACACGCACACCATACACATGCAAGTATGGGGTAAGTATCCATAAGAAAGCACATATGATAATAAAGCATCTTACTAATCATTATTAATAATTGAAAGCAATGTAATAATCATCATCAATAATTGTGAACACTAAAAAAATCATCATACATACATGAAATGTAGAGTCTAAGTAATCTCATCACATAATAAACTGAATCCATAGCACAATAGTTGATAATCTCAAAAGAATGCTGCTAACTAACAGCAAAAAACTAGTTCTAAAAGAGTTCAGCAATGATAACAAAATGTGAATCAGGGGCAGGCACTACATCCACCCCTCCTGGGATTAGGCTTACTCTTGGAAGCCTACATGAATGAAAAATTAAGATACTCACTATGTGGGTCCCATTGAACCCTTTCCCTTTGTAGAGAAACATGTTTCCACTGAAGATATTACAACACCCTTAAAGCAATATGATTCTGGTTTAATGGTAACCTGAAAATTATATCGATCCAACATTCATTCTTTTAACAACTACTAAAATAGATCCCTTAATTCATTCTAAATAAGAGCAACTTAATGATTGCAAAGATAAACAGAGGTTTACTACCTTACAACATAGATAAAAGATACATGTTTGGCAACTAGAATGAGCTTCAATTTTTAGTTTTGCCTTCGTTTAGATTTTCAGTAAAATTTTTAGTTTTGAAAGCTAAGTGTTGAAATATAAAAAATATGCAAGTAACAGTTTTAAGTTTTGTTTCAGTTCACCTAGTTTCAAGTTTTCAATTTCAAAAAGATACACATGATAGTTTTAAGTTTTTGTTTTATTCAACTAGTTAATAACTAGTAGCATTCCAATATATCCAAAGCTCCCAATGTTGAAACTAGGCTCTGATAGAGTTAACAGATTTAATTTGAGTAAAATAAGGAGTTATCTGATTCAATTTGAGTAGAAAAATGAGTTAACTAATTTAACTCATTTTTTATCAATAGTGAACTAGAAATTTCCCTTTTTGAACTGAAGAGAGATTTTGTTGAGATATTTAATTTCATAAAATGAGATATGCTCTAATAATTAATTTTTCTATTTAATTAAATAATCGTTAATTAATTAGAGACACTTTTCTTATTTAATTAAATAACTTCATTTAATTAATTAGGAATGGCTTGTCATTTAATTAAATAACTTTGTTTAATTAGTTAGAAGTAAGTACTCCATTTAATTAAATAATTTTGTTTAATTATTTCAAATTTTTTTTTGAAACTAGTCAACTCAAGTCAACTGGGTTAAATCTGGTCAACTTTTGGTCAAACTTGATCATTGTGTATGTGAATATGAGCAAATGTGAGTATGAATTTCAGCAACAATTCGATGCAAATTCTCATTGAACCTTTCAAAATGAAGAGATGAGGGTCTCTCAAATAGACTTTCCAAGAATTCATCAACGGTTTATATCGATTTCAATCAACGGTAAGGATTAAAGGTGAAGTTCAGTCAAAAAGGAAGATTTTCAAATTAAAGGGAGTTAACAGATTTAATTTGAGTAAAATAAGGAGTTAACTGATTCAATTTGAGTAAAAGAAAGAGTTAACTGATTTAACTAATTTTTTATCAATAGTGAACTGAAAATTTCCCTTTTTGAACTAAAGAGAGATTTTGTTGAGATATTTAATTTAATAAAATGAGATATGCTCTCATAATTACTTTTTCTATTTAATTAAATAATTTTTAATTAATTAGACACTTTTCTTATTTAATTAAATAATTTCATTTAATTAATTAGCAATGGTTTCTCATTTAATTAAATAATTTTGTTTAATTATTTAGAAGTAAGTACTCCATTTAGTTAAATAATTTCGTTTAATTATTTCAAAATTATTTTCGAAACTAGTCAACCGTGGTTAAATCTGGTCAACTTTTGGTCAAACTTGACCTTTGCGTATGTGAATATGAGCAAATGTGAGTATGAATTCCAGCAACAATTCGATGCAAATTCTCATTCAACCTTTCAAAATGAAGAGATGAGGGTCTCTTAAATAGACTTTCTTGAAATTCATCAACAGTTGAGATCGATTTCAATCAACGGTCAGAATTAAAGATGAAGTTCAGTCATAAAGGGAGATTTCAGAATTAAAGAGAGTTAACATATTTAATTTGTGTAAAATAATCAGTTAACTGATTCAATTTGAGTAGAAAAAGGAGTTAACTCATTTAACTCATTTTTTATCAATAATGAACTGGAAATTTCTCTTTTTGAACTGAAGAGAGATTTTGTTGAGATATTTAATTTAGTAAAATGAGATATGCTCTCATAATTTTTTTTTTGTATTTAATTAAATAATCTTTAATTAATTAGAGACACTTTTCTTATTTAATTAAATAACTTCATTTAATTAGTTAGGAATGGCTTCTCATTTAATTAAATAACTTTGTAAAATTAATTAGAAGTAAGTACTCCATTTAATTAAATAATTTTGTTTAATTATTTCAAAAAAAAATTTGAAACTAGTCAACTCAATTCAATCGTGGTTAAATCTGGTCAACCTTTGGTCAAACTTGATCTTTGCGTATGTGAATATGAGCAAATGTGAGTATGAATTCCAACAACAATTCGATGCAAATTCTCATTCAACTTTTCAAAATGAAGAGATGAGGGTCTCTTAAATAGACTTTCCTGGAATTCATCATCGATGGAGATCAATTTCAATCAACGGTCAAGATTAAAGGTGAAGTTCAGTAATAAAGGGAGATTTCCAAATTAAAGGGAGTTAATATATTTAATTTGAGTAAAATAAAGAGTTAACTGATTAAATTTGAGTACAAAAAAGAGTTAACTGATTTAACTCATTTTTTATCAATAGTGAACTAGAAATTTCCCTTTTTGAACTGAAGAGAGATTTTGTTGAGATATTTAATTTAATAAAATGAGATATGCTCTCATAATTACTTTTTGTATTTAATTAAACAATCTTTAATTAATTAGAGACACTTTTCTTATTTAATTAATTAACTTCATTTAATTAATTAGGAATGGCTTCTCATTTAATTAAATAACTTTTTTTAATTAATTAGAAGTAAGTACTCCATTTAATTAAATACTTTCACTTAATTATTTCAAAATTCTTTTTGAAACTAGTCAACTCAAGTCAACTGTGGTTAAATCTGGTCAACTTTTGGTCAAACTTGATCTTTGCGTATGTGAATATGAGAAAATGTGAGTAATAATTTTAGCAACAATTTGATGCAAATTCTCATTCAACTTTTCAAAATGAAGAGATGAGGGTCTCTTAAATAGACTTTCTTGAAATTCATCAATGGTTGAGATCGATTTCAATCAACAGTCAGGATTAAACGTGAAGTTTAGTCATAAAGGGAGATTTCTAAATTAAAAGGAGTTAATAGATTTAATTTGAGTAAAATAAGGAGTTAACTGATTCAATTTGAGTAGAAAAAGGAGTTAACCGATTTAACACATTTTTTATCAATAGTGAACTTGAAATTTTCTTTTTTGAATTGAAGAGAGATTTTGTTGAGATATTTAATTTAATAAAATGAGATATGCTCTCATAATTACTTTTTCTATTTAATTAAATAATTTTTAATTAATTAGAGACACTTTTCTTATTTAATTAAATAACTTCATTTAATTAATTAGGAATGGCTTTTCATTTAATTAAATAACTTTGTTTAATTAATTAGAAGTAAGTACTCCATTTAATTAAATAATTTCGTTTAATTATTTCAAATTTTTTTTGAAACTAGTCAACTCAAGTCAACCGTGGTTAAAACTAGTCAACTTTTGATCAAACTTAATCTTTGCGTATGTGAATGTGAGCAAATGTAAGTATGAATTTCAAGAACAATTCGATGCAAATTTTCATTCAACCTTTCAAAATGAAGAGATGAGGGTCTCTTAAATAGACTTTCCTTGAATTCATCAACGGTTGAGATCAATTTCAATCAACGGTCAGGATTAAAGGTGAAGTTCAGTTATAGAGGGAGATTTCCAAATTTAAGGGAGTTAACAGATTTAATTTTAGTAAAATAAGGAGTTAACTGGTTCAATTTGAGTAGAAAAAGGAGTTAACTGATATAACTCGATTTTGATCAATAATGAACTGAAAATTTCTTTTTCTGAACTGAAGAGAGATTTTGTTGAGATATTTAATTTAATAAAATGAGATATGCTCTCATAATTACTTTTTCTATTTAATTAAATAATCTTTAATTAATTAGAGACACTTTTCTTATTTAATTAAATAACTTTATTTAATTAATTAGGAATGGCTTCTCATTTAATTAAATAACTTTGTTTAATTAATTAGAAGTAAGTACTCCATTTAATTAAATAATTTCCTTTAATTATTTCAAAAAAATTTTTGAAACTAGTCAACTCAAGTCAATCGTGGTTAAATCTGGTCAACTTTTGGTCAAACTTGATGTTTGTGTATGTGAATATGAGCAAATGTGAGTATGAATTTCAGTAACAATTCGATGCAAATTCTCATTCAACCTTTCAAAATGAAGAGATGAGGGTCTCTTAAATAGACTTTCCTGAAATTCATCAACGGTTGAGATCGATTTCAATCAACGGTCAGGATTAAATGTGAAGTTCAATCATAAAGGGAGATTTCCAAATTAAAGAGAGTTAACAGATTTAATTTGAGTAAAATAAGGAGTTAACTGATTCAATTTGAGTAGAAAAATTAGTTAACTGATTTAACTCATTTTTGATGTAATGCCCCACCAAGGGATCCAAAAATTTTTACTAAGTTTGCAAAAAAAAAAAATTCTTAAACATGAAAGATAAAACCATTCATAACATTTGTGGAAGCAATAGCAACAATTCAAATGAAAATGAACATAACATATATACATAACAGCTTACATTTTTGAAAGATTCCTTAACATTGTATCACATCTAAATTAACTATTCATCTAATATCTCATCCTTATGAAATAACAATGATACATTCAATGTATTTAAACAATATACAAGTGTCATTTTGTAATTATATTTTAATTTAGCTCAATCATCCACTGTACATATCACAAGGTATGAAAATCTTAAAAGAATAAACATCCAAGTAAATAAAGTACATCATCATCATCTAATATTAATCATTGATGCAATAACATAAATAAAACCACATATCATACACGATACATCATCACAAAAGATATAAACATCCATCACAAAAGGTAACCATATATCACAAACATAAATAACTAAGTGCACGGTTCCTCCCAACTGTAAATAACATTATTAGACCATCGTGGATCTTAGCCATCCCTCTGTGCGCAACATTCCAAAGCATCGAAAAGATCATCGGTATTAACATAGTAGGAATGTGACTCCTAAAACATCCTACTAACATGCAAAGTAAAACATAATAAATCATCAACTAACATATGCAAAGTAAAACAAATCATCAATATAAGAAACATACCAGTAAATACATCCATCATTAGGTATATTATCTATCATAATACTTCAAAACATAATGAAGAATAATTACCAACCAAGGATACTCTAGCCACGGTGTTTCGGACGGATCTCAAATGATAAGAGTGAAAATACAGTACCACCCAACCGCATGGAACCTAAGTTGTCCACTCCCACCGTGCTGAGGAGATAATCTCAAGTCCCAATAAGGATATCAATTCATGAAGCAGGAAAGTGTCATCGCATTTATCACGTACAAGTTACCCTGGCAGTTAGCTAAACTCCACGGGTCCATACTGATGTCATGCGGCCACTAGTATCCTCTCATACCGACGAGGCATACTACGGAATGCATGGTCGCAACCATGCGTTCTCACTACTCCCATCCTAACTTGTACAAGCACTTAAGGCATGGGCGAGAACATCAAAACAATTATCTTTTTAAGTTCATTTAATCTCCATTTAGTGTATAAATATTATCACTTATTAACCAAACTTACAATGAATTACCCTGGTAGCCACTTAAGGCCCTGGCTCCCATTGCAAGCCACTTCCCGACACTACAAGTAGATTACCTACCCTAAGCTCATAGAATCATAAATCTCAAAATCATAAAAAGATAATCAATAATAAAATCATCGAATATGCATAAAAGCATCAAATATCCATAATAAGAATCATCAAATCTCCAAGATAAGAATTATTAAATCTCCATGAGCATCTGAAAAAGCATCCATAGAAAATCATGATCACAACAGTTATCTATTGGGAACTGAAGGCATCACTGATAATCATAAGTATCAATTGGTTCTTAATAACCAAAATATATCTCAAGATAAATGGTTCTCAACAAGCAACCAAGAATATCTCAAAATCATATTGATCGAAGATTCTAAAATGGTTGAGTCAAATATGTCACAACATGACATCATCAAGAAATAAATCCACATTTCAGTCCCATCATGGCGACTAGAAAGTAATCCAAGGATAACTGATCGATGACTCAAAAATGATTAGCTCAAGTGTCTCATACACATACATCTCAGCTTCACACATGAAGACTGATGAACAATAACAATCAATAAATACAAACATTTCATAGAGCATACAATCACATTACCTTAGTTGGGCTTATAAAGATCAAAACCAAATAAGATCAACATGCCATCACATCTCATAACCCCCCAGCCTCTGGTAACATCCTAAGACTAGTCAACACTAGTCAACCCAAAACTCAAAACAAGAAGCATATAGAATACACGATGCAAACACATGTTTTGGTTTACTAAATTCACATAGTTAAATAATGTGTAGGGGTTTCCAATTTTTTATTTGCAAGTATACTTCAAGTGTTTTAAGTTTCATCATTTGACCTACAAGTCAATCCATTTGTTCCCCGATAGCATTATCCTTTCATTATTAAAAATTACATTCTAAGAATAACTTAAGGATAAATATTTACTCATTAAATCATTTGCTTTACTTGCTAATATGCATAGTACTAATTGATCAACTCTTCCTTAATGTTACTTCTACATTTCAACATAATCAAAGGATCATTATTCATTCATAAACGAATCAATTATCAATCTTCAATTAAGAAGATTATAACTTAATTAAAATGATCAATTTAATTTACCAATTAACATAGGCACATAATTCCATGACTTTTTTCATTTAATAGTTTTCAATTCAATATTACTACATCTCACCATTAAAATATCTAAGGTTTTATTCAAGTCATGAGAGTACGACTTATAAACTTCGATGTAAATACTTCACAACTTTGCTAGAGGAATCAATATTAGCATATCAATTAAAACACTATTACATAACTTGATTATTAATTAAATTTAATTAACTCTAATTAATTCAATTAATAATTACAAATTCAGTTGAGTAATAACTAACAATAGTTTGTACATAAAGAGTCATCTACAATCTAAATATTCATATTAATAGTTCAATAACTTGTTAATAACAAGCTATGTTAAAAATCTTATTAATAAATCTATAATGACCACCTTTGCCATTCTATCAATGAAAAGTAACTTTTCTTTGACAAACTCGTATTATTGATAATCATTTAGTTAAACCTCATTTGATTCAACTAATTATCAATCAACTATATTCCATTTCATTAACATTAGGATTAGTAATAGTTTAATAACTAATAACAAGTTAAAATAAATTTACGACAACAGATTCTTTATTATTTTTGCTAACAATGATGTCACTAGTAAATCAAATAGAACTTTTTTAAGAATCGTTCCCCGGATAAGATTTACCAATAATCAATAGATAATCATTTGTCCAAAATAATCTTTGATGATTCTAAGTATAATGATCACCAACTTCATTAATCACAATTTCATTCATGATAACATGAATTCATTTCCATTGTATTTTTCCCTCCTTAATTTGATCTCAACTAAATTCTTAATACTATACTTCAATTATTAACTAATCTCAATTAGATTGAACTTAATTGAATCAATTAATAATTATATAAACTTATATATACTATCTTTCATTAATAATTTGTTAAACTTAACAATTATTAATAAATAATAATTCACTAATAATTTCAATATTTAATTATAATGATTGATATTCGAACCAATCATGAATAACAACTAAATTATTAGTATATCTTTTCTTTTAATTTTCTCTCATCCATTTACTTAGATTGACTAGTAATTAATTACACTTCTATTATTAATTAATCTTAATTAAATTTGATTTAATTAGATTAGATAATAAACTATATAAAACTAATGCATATTAATAAGATTCTAATAAGGGAAGATTTCAATAATATTTTTAATTCATTCCATGCTTTCATATATTATTTTTGTGAAGTTTAAGCATAAAGAACTCTTGGTTATGGGAAATGGAGAAATATCTGTCTTTGAATAAAACAGTCCCAGTACGATGGCCATATCTCCCTAATGAATTGTTGGATCAGGCTGAAATTTAAATATGTTGGAGAGGGCCAAGTTGCACCAATTTTGACCAGAGTGATCGAATAAATTCAATCTCAATAAAAGATTATGAATGACTAGGTTCGGGTCTATCTAAGGGGCAGCGACAGGACAATTTGTGTTGAATTAAGAATTTCCTGTTAAAATAATTATTCTCTAAATTTAATCATAAAAGAGTTTGTTCATATGCATCTAAAAATATAATTGATAGAAATATTACATCTAATCATTCGAATTTTCACCATAAAATTTTTATTTTTATTTCAAATCTTGTCTTTCTAATTTAATATAAATTCGAACCCAAACTCGATTAAGATCTAATTTGTTTCTCATTTGGAACTAGAGTTTTTCTATTATTTTCTTCTCATCCAAATAAAATATCTAAATTTTAATTTCAAATACAGAGAGTATTCAGACACATAAAACAGATATGATGAAGATAGGAAGAGAAAGAGTGCAAAGGGAATATGAGAATATCACGAGTGCACATAGACACTGATGCTAATTTGCCATGCCTTAGAAGTCCATAGAAAATCTCTTTCTTCTTCATCATTTGCAATTCTTCCAATAATCCAAGCCGATTGAATCTTCCAAGTGATTAGAAGTGCTAGAAGGAGCATAGAAGCAAGTAGAAAATATATGAGCATATGAATCTTCTCCCATTTTTTTTTTTTAGCTTGTAGCTCGAGGCTTCCATTAAGCTTGTAGCTTCCATTAAGCTTTTCATTTAAGCTTGTATGAATGCCTGAATATCAAAAGATCTCAAGAAACTTTTGGAATGCTTCTTGAAACCACTGAAAGGTGTCACCAACTAAGCATGGGTCTTTTCCAATTCTTTTTGATGAGTCATAGAATTGTAGACACCTTGTGCTTAATTGATGCACTAACCCCCGTGTTGTTGACACATGTTAATTCTCATGCAAGATTATAACTCCAATTTACTATTTAAATAACTTCTATTTAAATTTTATAACTTTCATTTTAATTTTTATAACTTTTATTATTATTATTTTATTTATTACTTTATAATTATTATTAATTTTAATTTTTAGTTTTCTTTTATTTAATTCATTTTCTCCAATAATTCACATTTAATTAATTACAATCAAAATATCAAAGATCATGATATTTTATTAATTTTCTCAAATAAATAATTTATTAATTAAATCTATTTGTTAAGACTTAATTAATAAAAAATTCACCATAGACCTCCAAAATAAAATATGAAAACTCATCATAGAACAAATCATACAAAATAAATTTAAAAGGTTAAAAATCATGAAATATGTCATCCGACACATTCGGGTGGTATTCAACTTAGATACTTGTCCTAATTTTCCAATTAGGACAAATGGCTCAAATGGGTGAGATTTGGACTTGAGAATTTATCTCCCCTCTCTTATCATTGAGATAATGTGATAAGGTACGTGTAGTGCCTACCCCTAGTTCACATTTTGTTTTAATTGCCAAACTCTTTTAGGCCAGTTTTATACTTGATGTTTAGTAGCATTACTTTCAGATTATCAGATGTTGTTTTACACTCAATTTATTATATGATGAGATGACTTGGTACTCTATATTTCATGCATGTATGATGATTATTCAATATTTTAATTATCGATGATGATTAGTTAGATGGTTTATTATCACATGTGCTTTCTTATGGATACTTACCCCATACTCCATGTGTATGGTGTGTGTGTTTGTTTTCTTTATGTATGGTGTTTTTGATGTGGTTAAGGAAGGGAGTCGTAGTCACCTGCTAGTCGGGATCTACACGATGCACCACTTCCTGCCATTGTTTGTTTAGCTTAGAATATTGTGTCTATACATGCGTGGATTTTATGTAGGTTGCAGGTATCGGGTATCGACTTCCCTGAATTGCCAAGATGAGCGTACCCTATCGCATTATCTCAATGGTAAAAGAGGGGAGATAAACTCTTAAGTTCAATTCCTAAACCCTTTAGCCAATTGTCCTAATTGATAATTAGGGCAAGTATTTGAGTTAAGTACCCTCTGAATGCATCAAATGATGTTATTTCGTGATTATAACCCTTTTGTTTGATTTAGTATGTATTTTTCTATGATGGGATTTCGTATGTTGCTTTATGAGTCCTTGATGTATTTTCTATTAATTAATTTTAATTAAAAAAATTAATTAATGATTTAATTTAATAAAAAATTATTATGATATTTTAATATTTAATTATATTTAATTAATTGAGAAATTAATTAAATAAAAAGAATTAAATTTGGAGATAAAAATTTTAAGTATAATTTTAGAATGTGATAATATTTATTTAATTTAATAATAATATATATTTAGAGTTCATTTTTAAATAAATACTAAATATTATTATTAATTGAATTAATAAATATTTTATCAATTAAAGTTTCTTAAATAAATTAAAAGTGGAAAAGATATTAAATTATTAAAGGTTTCTAGATCGCATGATCTAAGCATGAGTTTAAATATAAAAGAAATTAATTAAAATGATTAATTAATGATTTAATTTAATAGAAGATTATTATGATATTTTAATATTTAATTATATTTAATTAATTGAGAAATTAATCAAATAAAAAGAATTAAATTTGGAGATAAAAGTTTAAGGATAATTTAGAACATTATAATATTTATTTTATTTAATAATAATATATTTAGAGTTCATTTTTAAATAAATGCTAAATATTATTGTTATTTAAGTTAATTAAATATTTTATCAATTAAGTTCTAAAATAAAGTAAAAAGTGAAAATATATTAATTATTAAAAGTTGTAAGATTGCATGATGCAAGCATGTGTTGAAAATAAAGAAATTAAAAGATAAAATAAGAGGAAATTATAATGTTATTTTAAATTCACAAAGTGCGCATGGGTTTAAAAGTAATAAAGATTAAAAATAGAAGTCAAGTGAAAAAATTAAATAAAGTTATTTAATGATTCATTTAATATGCATTAAAAAGATAAAGCAAAGATTAATAAAAGATAATTTTGAGTTAACTTTGGGGTCCATTTTTGGGGGACACGAATTTGGACAACGAATTTGGGAAAGAATTTTTGGAGACAAGAATTTTGGAAGACATCTTTTGA
The DNA here is from genome assembly GCA_028749045.1 of Cupressus sempervirens. NCBI lineage: Eukaryota > Viridiplantae > Streptophyta > Pinopsida > Cupressales > Cupressaceae > Cupressus > Cupressus sempervirens. The sequence goes on from CM053791.1 coordinate 283,000,105, forward strand.
CAGCGAATTTCAGAAGGAGAATTTTAGGAAAGTTCTTCAGAGGAAAGTTATTGAACGGGAGCAAATTCTCCCTAGTTTTTCGAGGGTTTAGTATTAGTATCAGGATCAGGTAGGGTCTTGTGTTTTGATCGTTGATTATTTACGCAATTTCTCTATTCCTTGTCTTCTTCGTGCCTGTGGATTGTAAATCCGAATTCTCTATGATAAAAGCTTAAATATTTTAATATTGTAAAATGCTTGTCAATATATTCAACGTATGTAGTGTTTAGAAAAGTGATCACAAATCCTCGTTTGTTAGATTAAAATTAGGATGTAATCGGAAAGGGTTGCATTTTAGATTAATTTTTTTTTTAAAATAAATAAATAAATAAATAAATAAATAAATAAAATGGTTTGTTTCATAAACCTATATTTAATAAATTTAATTAAAAACATTTTTAAAAAAATATATATATATTGAATTTGGAGGCGGGGCCGTGACACCCCCACCTCCTTCTCCTTATGTGCAGCTGCCGCACAGTGACCCTGCTGCTGATGCAGCAGGTACGACTGCTGATACAGCGTACTCTACTGCGGCAGCAGTAGAATTGCTACTGCAGCTGCCCCCTTTAATAAGGGCACGGGGTAGTTTTGTTTATTTTGTTAGTAACTTTTAAAAGTTATTAATTTTAGTTGTAATTTTATTATTATTTTAATATAATTTGTTAATTATTAATTTTAATATATATACATATTTATATATATGATAATTTATTAATAATACTTCATTAATTAATAATTAATAAATATTAATTATTAAATAATTTTTAAGAGTTTTTAATTAATTAATAATTAATAAATATTAGTTTTATTTTTATTTTTATTTTGAGAATTATAATTTTAATAATTAATAATTATTAAATTTAGGTAATTTGGGTTATTAAGGGTGTTAAGTCAGAATTAATGATAAGAATCAATTAAAGATGTATAATTATTCAATGAATATTATGATTGGGACTGCGGGTATTTAATTTTTAATAATCTATGATTATTATAAAATTAAATAAATAATTACCCTCGAACTTATTATCTTTAAGTAATTGACTTGATAAGAATTCAGGATAATTGTACATGTTATTCGAATATTAAAATGGGTGTAACTACTAGGGTAAAATTGTAATTTTTTTTTTATCTACTCGAAAACTTGTACTAAAATGAAAATTGAAACCTTATATCCAACTTAACTATGTGATTCAATCAAGCCAAAATATGAAACCTATATTCCTGACTTAACCATTTTTGAGTCATCGATCAGTTATATTGGATAACCATTTTTGAGTCATCGATTAGTTATAATTGATAACCATTTTTGAGTCTCGATCAGTTACACTTGGATTGCTTTCGGTCGGTTGAGAAGACTGAAGTGTTTGTTATGTTCTTGATGATGTCATGTGTTGACTTGACCATTTTGGAGTCTTTGATCAGTATTGTGATTTATTATTGGGATACTTTCTGGTTGCTCATTGGAGAACCATTGAATTTTGTGATTTATCATTGATTCCTTCAGTTGCTGATAGAGAACTGTTGTGAACATATAATTATTATTTGATGCTTACCTGTTGCTCATGAAGAACTGATATAAATTTTGTGGCTTATCTTTTATGATATTTTTCAGTTGCTTGTATAGGACTGAGGTGATTTTATTATGATTCTTTGATTTGTGATTTCATGAACCTAGGGTAGGTTATCTATGTGTAGTGTCGGGAAGTGGCTTGCAATGGGGATCGGGGCCCTAAGAGGCTGCCTGGAGTAACCCATTGTAAGTTGTTTTAACAAGTGAAAACATCTCACCTAAATACTGACTTAAATGAACCTAATAAGATAATTGTATGTTCTCTCCCATTCCTTGAGTGCTAGTATAGGCTAGGATGGGGTAGAGAGAACGCTTGGTTACGACCTTGCATTTCGCAGTATGCCTCGTCAGTATGAGAGGATACTAGTGGCCGCAGGGATCACTAGGGACTCAGGATTCCTAAGGGATTGCTCAGGTAACTTCTACGTGACTTTTGCGATGACACTTTTCCGCTTGCATAGCAGGTTTCCTACGTGTCTTTGTGGTGCCTCTGGGTCTAGATGTCTATCTATGCTGAACCTTTGAGTTAGTATACTTTTAGGATTTCCCAGACTTAGAGAGTACTTGTGTTTTGTGTTTTGATACCTTGTTTGGGACTTGAGACTATCTCCTCAGTGCGGTGGGAGTGGACCATTTAGGTTCCACGCGGTTGAGTGGTAGTGCTTTTACTCTTACCATTGAGATCCGTTCCGTGGTCACCGTGGCTGGAGTTGTCGTGATTGGCATTTACCTTCACTATGTTCTTGGATTATTATGATGGATGGTTAGATTTTATGATATATGTTTTATCATTATGGATGTATGGATGTATCAGGTATGTTATTAGTTTCATTTATTTTACTGTACTTTGTATCATGGATCTGAGGATGATGTATCTTTATCTTTACATATGTATATTCTTTTAAGCCTTTCATACCCTGTGATATGTATAGTGGATGATTGAGCATTCCAAATTAAATTGCCAAGAGGCATTCGGAACAAATGTATATTATGGACATTGGACTTTCTTATTATTCTTTCATGTGGATGTGGTAGTTGTTAGACTTAGAATTAATTAAATTTAAATGTGACTCAACGTCTTGGGATCCTTAAGGAATGTAACTTGTGATGTATGTTTGTTGATGATTACATGTTATTGCTTCCGCTACTATGTGTTTGATGTGTATGATATACATTCTTACTTTAAAAAAAAAAAAAAAAAAATGTGTAGCACACTTAGCGAAACTCTAGGTTAATTCTTTTGGATCCCTTGGCGGGGCGTTACAGTATGCTCATCCTATAAATTTAGAGAAGTGGATACCTGGTACCTGCAACCTACATAAAAACCATGCATGTACAAACACAATATATACTAAACTAAATAGACAATGGTAGGAAGTGGTGTATCGTGTAGATCCCGACTAGTAGGTGACTACAACTCCCTTCCTTAACCACATCAGACAAGCCATACAAAAGCAAACATGCAAGGCAAACACGCACACCATACACATGCAAGTATGGGGTAAGTATCCATAAGAAAGAACATATGATAATAAAGCATCTTACTAATCATCATTAATAATTGAAAGCAATGTAATAATCATCACCAATAATTGTGAATACTAAAAATAATCATCATACATACATGATATGTAGAGTCTAAGTAATCTCATCACATAATAAAATGAATCCATAACACAATATCTGATAATCTCAAAAGAATGCTGCTAACCAACAACATAAAACTAATTCTAAAAGAGTTCAGCAATGATAACAAAATGTGAACCAAGGGCAGTCACTACATTTGATTAATAGTGAACTGAAAAATTATATTTTTGAACTGAAGAGAGATTTTGTTGAGATATTTAATTTAATAAAATGAGATATGCTCTCATAGTTACTTTTTCTATTTAATTAAATAATCTTTAATTAATTAGAGACACTTTTCTGAATTAATTAAATAACTTTATTTAATTAATTAGGAATGGCTTCTCATTTAATTAAATAACTTTGTTTAATTAATTAGAAGTAAGTACTCCATTTAATTAAATAATTTCGTTTAATTATTTCAAAATTTTTTTTGAAACTAGTCAACTCAAATCAACCGTGGTTAAATTTGGTCAACTTTTGGTCAAACTTGATTTTTGCGTATGTGAATATGAGCAAATGTGAGTATGAATTCTAGCAACAATTCGATGCAAATTCTCATTCAACCTTTCAAATTTAAAAGATGAGGGTCTCTTAAATAGACTTTCCTGGAATTCATCAACAGTTGAGATCGATTTCAATAAACAGTCAGGATTAAAGGTGAAGTTCAATCATAAAGGGAGATTTCTAAATTAAATGGAGTTAACAGATTTAATTTGAGTAAAATAAGGAGTTAATTGATTCAATTTGAGTAAAAAAAGGAGTTAACTGATTTAACTAATTTTTTATCAATAGTGAACTGAAATTTTCCCTTTTTGAACTAAAGAGAGATTTTGTTGAGATATTTAATTTAATAAAATGAGATATACTCTCATAATTAATTTTTCTATTTAATTAAATAATCTTTAATTAATTAGAGACACTTTTCTTATTTAATTAAATAACTTCATTTAATTAATTAGAAATGGCTTCACATTTAATTAAATAACTTTGTTTAATTAATTAGAAGTAAGTACTCCATTTAATTAAATAATTTTGTTTAATTATTTAAAAATTCTTTTCGAAACTAGTCAACTCAAGTCAATAGTAGTTAAATCTGGTCAACTTTTGGTCAAATTTTATCTTTGCATATGTGAATATGAGCAAATGTGAGTATGAATTTCAGCAACAATTCAATGCAAATTCTCATTCAACCTTTCAAAATGAAGAGATGAGGGTCTCTTAAATAGATTTTCCTGAAATTCATCAACGATTGAGATCGATTTCAATCAACGGTCAGGATTAAAGGTGAAGTTCAGTCATAAAGGGAGATTTCTAAATTAAAGGGAGTTAATAGATTTAATTTGAGTAAAATAAGGAGTTAACTGATTCAATTTAAGTAGAAAAAGGAGTTAACTAATTTAACTCATTTTTTATCAATAGTGAACTGGAAATTCCTCTTTTTGAACTAAAGAGAGATTTTGTTGAGATATTTAATTTAATAAAATGAGATATGCTCTCATAATTACTTTTTCTATTTAATTAAATAAAATTTAATTAATTAGAGACACTTTTCTTATTTAATTAAATAACTTCATTTAATTAATTAGGAATGGCTTCTCATTTAATTAAAAAACTTTGTTTAATTAATTAGAACTAAGTACTCTATTTAATTAAATAATTTCATTTAATTATTTCAAAAAAAATTTCGAAACTAGTCAACTCAAGTCAACCATGGTTAAATCGGGTAAACTATTGGTCAAACTTGATCTTTACGTATGTGAATATGACCAAATGTGAGTATGAATTCTAGCGACAATTCGATGCAAATTCTCATTCAACCTTTCAAAATGAAGAGATGAGGGTCTCTTAAATAGACTTTTCTGGAATTCATCAATGGTTGAGATTGATTTCAATCAACGGTCAGGATTAAAGGTGAAGTTCAGTCATAAAGGGAGATTTTCAAATCAAAGGGAGTTAATAGATTTAATTTGAGTAAAATAAGGAGTTAACGGATTCAATTTGAGTAGAAAAAAGAGTTAACTCATTTAACTCATTTTTGATCAATAATGAGCTGAAAATTTCTCTTTTTGAACTAAAGAAAGATTTTATTGAGATATTTAATTTAATAAAATGAGATATGCTCTGATAATTATTTTTTCTATTTAAATAAATAATCTTTAATTAATTAGAGACATGTTTCTTGTTTAATTAAATAACTTCATTTAATTAATTAGGAATGGTTTCTCATTTAATTAAATAACTTTGTTTAATTAATTAGAAGTAAGTACTCCATTTAATTAAATAATTTTATTTAATTATTTCAAAATTATTTTCGAAACTATTAAACTCAAGTCAATCATTGTTAAATTTGGTCAACTTTTGGTCAAACTTGATATCTGCGTTTGTGAATATGAGCAAATGTGAGTATGAATTCTAGCAACAATTTGATGCAAATTCTCATTCACCCTTTCAAAATGAAGAGATGAGGGTCTCTTAAATAGACTTTCTTGGAATTCATCAACGGTTGAGATCGATTTCAATCAACGGTCAGGATTAAAGGTGAAGTTTAGTCATAAAGGGAGATTTACAAATTAACGGGAGTTAACAGATTTAATTTGAGTAAAATAAGGAGTTAACTGATTCAATTTGAGTAGAAAAATGAGTTAACTAATTTAACTCATTTTTTATCAATAGTGAATTGAAAATTTTCTTTTTTGAACTAAAGAGGAATTTTGTTGAGATATTTAATTTAATAAAATGAGATATACTCTCATAATTACTTTTTCTATTTAATTAAATAATCTTTAATTAATTAGAGACACTTTTCTTATTTAATTAAATAACTTCATTTAATTAATTAGGAATGGCTTCTCATTTAATTAAATTTTTTTGTTTAACTAATTAGAACTAAGTACTCCATTTAATTAAATAATTTCATTTAATTATTTCAAAAAAAAATTCGAAACTAGTCAACTCAAGTCAACCGTGGTTAATTCTGGTCAACTTTTGGTCAAACTTGATCTTTGCGTATGTGAATATGAGAAAATGTGAGTATGAATTCTAGCAACAATTCGATACAAATTCTCATTCAACCTTTCAAAATGAAGAGATGAGGGTCTCTTAAATAGACTTTCCTGGAACTCATCAAAGGTTTAGATCGATTTCAATCAACGGTTAGGATTAAAGGTGAAGTTCAGTCATAAAGAGAGTTAATAGATTTAATTTGAGTAAAATAAGGAGTTAACTAATTCAATTTGAGTAGAAAAAGGAGTTAACTGATTTAACTCATTTTTTATCAATAGTGAACTGAAAATTTCCCTTTTTGAACTGAAGAGAGATTTTTTTTGAGATATTTAATATAATAAAATGAGATATGCTCTCATAATTACTTTTTCTATTTAATTAAATAATCTTTAATTAAATAGAGACACTTTTCTTATTTAATTAAATAACTTTATTGAATTAATTAAGAATGGCTTGTCATTTAATTAAATAACTTTGTTTAAATAATTAGAAGTAAGTACTCCATTTAATTAAATAATTTCGTTTAATTATTTCAAAATTATTTTTGAAACTAGTCAACTCAAGTCAACTATGGTTAAATCTGGTTAACTTTTGGTCAAACTTGATCTTTGCATATGTGAATATGAGAAAATGTGAGTATGAATTCCAGCAACAATTCGATGCAAATTCTCATTCAACCTTTCAAAATGAAGAGATGAGGGTCTCTTAAGTATACTTTCCTAGAATTCTTCAATGGTTGAGATCGATTTCAATCAACGGTCAGGATTAAACGTGAAGTTCAGTCATAAAGGAAGATTTCCAAATTAAAGGGAGTTAACAGATTTAATATGAGTAAAATAAGGAGTTAACTAATTCAATTTGAGTAGAAAAAAGAGTTAACTAATTTAACTCATTTTTGATCAATAGTGAACTGAAAATTTCCTTTTTTGAACTGAAGAGAGATTTTGTTGAGATATTTAATTTAATAAAATGAGATATGCTCACAGAATTACTTTTTCTATTTAATTAAATAATCTTTAATTAATTACAGACACTTTTCTTATTTAATTAAATAACTTCATTTAATTAATTAGGAATGGCTTCTCATTTAATTAAATAATTTTGTTTAATTAATTAGAAGTAAGTACTCCATTTAGTTAAATAATTTTTTAAAATTATTTCAAAAAAAAATTTGAAACTAGTGAACTCAAGTCAACCTTGCTTAAATATGGTCAACTTTTGGTCAAACTTGATCTTTATGTATGTGAATATGAGCAAATGTGAGTATGAATTCCAGCAACAATTCGATGCAAATTCTCATTCATCCTTTCAAAATGAAGAGATGAGGGTCTCTTAAATAGACTTTCCTGGAATTCATCAACGGTCGAGATCGATTTCAATCAACGGTCAGGATTAAAGGTGAAGTTCAGTCATAAAGGGAGATTTCCAAATTAAAGGGAGTTAACAGATTTAATTTGAGTAAAATAAGGAGTTAACTGATTCAATTTGAGTAAAAAAAGGAGTTAACTAATTTAACTCATTTTTTATCAATGTTGCTATCTCACCAAGGCATGAACCACTACCGCTAGTTCTAGGTCATGAGTAGGATAATTGAGTTCATGAGTCCTAAACTTCCTAGACTCAAAGAAAATAGGTCATCCTTCCTGCATAAGGATTGCTCCTAAACAATCTAAAGATGCATCGGTGCACACCACAAAATCTACGACAGGATCTGGTACTGCAAGAATCGGTGCACTCATGAGGGCTCTCTTGAGCTCTTCAAAAGCTCTACCACACTTCTCTATCCACTCGTACTTCTTCCCCTTCCTTTGAAGAGAAGTAATGGGGTGTGCCAATCTAGAGAATCCTAAAATGAAGCGTCGGTAATAACCTGCTAGCCCCATAAAGCTCCTCACTTCAGTAACACTGGTGGGTGCTGGCCAATCCATGATAGCCCCGATCTTTGATGGGTCTACTGAGACACCATCACTTGATATGACATGATCCAAATAATGTATCTCGGGTCTGAAGAATGCACACTTCAACAAGCTGCCAAATAACTGATTCTCTCTTGGCTTCTGCAATACTTGTCTCAGGTCCTCTTCATGCTCTCTCTCATCATGAGAATAAATCAGAATGTCATCAAGAAACACAACCTTAAACTTATCCAAAAAGGTACAAAATACTCCATTCATGAGGCTCATGAATACAGCTGGAGCATTTGTAAGGCCAAAGGGTACCACGGTGAACTCGTAGTGGCCATACCTAGTACGAAAAGGTGTCTTGGGGATATCACTATCCACAATCCTCAACTGATGGTAACTCGACTTTACGTCAATCTTTGAAAATACTCAGGCACCCTGCAACTAGTCAAAGAGATCATCGATTCTGGGAAGAGGATATCGGTTCTTGATGGTTACTTTGTTCAATTGCCAATAATCAATACACAACCTAAGTGATCCATCCTTCTTCTTGACAAAGATCACCGGTGCACCCCAAGGTGACAAACTAGGTCGAATATGCCCCTTCTCCAAGTTTTCCTCCAACTGAGCCTTTAGCTCACTAAGCTCATGAGTAGTCATCCTGTATGGTACTCTCGAAACTGGATCGGCTCCTGGCACTAGGTCTATATGAAAATCCACTGCTCGAGGTGGAGGCCTACCAGGAAGCTCTGAAGGAAACACATCTGCAAACTCCTGAAGGATTGAAAAATCATCAAGGGATGGTTCCCTTTCTAAATCTTTCTCTTTGTCACTAATAGTGATAGCAAACAACTGACAACCCTTTTGCATGCACCATCTAAGTTGCATAGCGGAAATCATACGAAGGGACACTGGCCTCTTCACTCCAAAGATCTCCCTAGAGATACCATCATCATCCACACATTCCACCCTCTTCTGTCGACAATCCATCTTGGCGTTGTGGGCATAAAGCCAATCCATGCCAAGACAAACATCATAAGAACCTAGAGGGGTAATGTGTAGATCAGTCCTAGTGGACATGTCTCCAATCTGCATCTGACAACTCTGCACCATGTAACTATCTAACACTCTGGCTCCTGAGGCTAACTCTACCTCCCGACTAACATCCTGTCTAACTGCCACTAGCCCACAACGCTCCACCACAAATGGAGATATAAAAGAGTCAGTACCCCCAAAATCAAATAAAACTACAACCATATGACCCTGTATAATACCTTTAGCCTCGATAACTGTGGCCTGATGCTCAGCCTGGCAGTTGTCAATCACTGCAAAAACTCTATGGGATCTACCCATGTCACCAACTGTCGGCTCTGAAAAAGCCTTGCTCTGACCACTGGATGCTTGTCCCTGCGGACACTCCCTAGCTATATGACCCATGCCACCACATGTGTAGCATGGTCCACAAGTATAAGATCGTGCAACTTGTGACCCAGATTGCTGTGGGCCTCCTAACCTGCTAGATCTGCTGAATCCTCCCCTAGAAGACTGTTGAATCTTCACTGACTGTGACTGTGGGGCCTGTACTTTCTGATCCTGCCTAGGACCCTGTGACTGCCACTGCTTGGACTTAGAGCCCTGATAACCCTGAGAAAGTTTTTGCTGCTGCTGCTGGGGTTTTGGCTGCTGAGACTGCTGGCCCCTAGAGGACCCTGCTGCATAGTTTTGATTCCCCTTACAAGGGGGTTTCTGCTGGGAGGAGTTTCGGTTCTGAGACCGATCTCGTGACTCTTGCCTACCTCGGGTATACTTAGCAACTAGTGCTATCTCCACTGCCTGTTTGAAGGTGGTAGGGAAGGCCATCCGAACTGGGCACTGAAGAGAGAAATTCAGACCCATGATAAAGTGATGCACCCATAGTTTCTCGTCCTTCATGTATTCCACATAAGGAAGGAGCTCGAGAAACCTACTCTCGTACTGAGCCACTATAAGGCCTCTCTGATAAAGAGAATGGAACTCCTCTATCTGTTTCTATCAGAAATGCTCTGACAAGTACCTCTCTCAAAATGTTTCTAGAAAAGATTCCCATGTGAGGGTGTCCATCCTCACTCCACCAATGATCTCCTCATGATGCCACCAGTTGGAGGCATCCCCTCTCAATTGATGAACTACTAGGCATGCTTTTAGATTACTCCCATAAGGGCATAACCCAAAGCACCGATGTAAGCTCTGCAACCATGCCTCTACTACTGAACCCTTAGTGGTACTGGTAATCAATGGTGGTCCGAGTCGAATCAATTCCCTGATGTCATCTCCTACATGTCTAGGAGGTCTGTCAAAAGGGGGTCCTCTCTGGTGTATGGACTCTTCCTCGTGTTCACCTTGAACCTCTATCTGTCTCAGTGGGGGACTCCTAGTCCTCTCTCTGACTCTGGGCCCGCCTCCTCCGGGTCCCTCTGCTTCCACTACTAGAATCTGTTGAACTGGTTGAACTACAGGTACCACTCTCTGCTGAACTACACCGATCAAAGTCTGAAGTGCATCTATAATGTCCTAGTTCAGGTTCGGTGGTGGTGGAGGTGGAGGTGGTCCATCCTCCTGTCCCGCTCTACCACCCCTAGTCCTACGACCTCTGCTTTGCCGATTATGAGTAACAAGTGGCATCTACATAATTAAAAGTTTGAGTTAAGTTTAGGAAGCACAATGGTTAAGGTTCCTAATTTTGAAACACGGGCTCTGATACCAAAATGTCATGCCCAGACTACGAGGGAAAAACACACACACAATTTTTTTTTTTTGGAATAATAATTAATAATTAAACATGCTCTAAGTTTGAAAAGATTGATTTCAGTTTAAGAAAAGTTTCTCTACAACATCCTTGGTTTAAAAACTTTTGTGGAGGAATACATCGTCAGGATTCTGAAGTACATTGTCATGAGGTTGATATAAATGTTTAGTGATTCGTTATTACATTTCTTAAACAATCATGCAAAAATTGTTTTAATAACAATCTAAAGAAGATTGGGTTTAGATTATTCGAATAACTTAAGCTATTAGGACACTAATTTAAACAAATTTTTAAAAGTACTATTAATACCAACATTTCTTAAATCTCCAACTTAGCTTAATTTTCAACAAAAAAATTTAATCGAATATAAATTAAATCTAAACTAAATTTAATAATAATTTCATATTAAACTAATTTATCTTAAAATAACTAATTAAATCTATAGTTGATCTAATCATTCATGAAAGAACATCCAATCTTTTAAATAGAACTTCACTTTACAAATTAAATAAAATTTAAAACTATCTAACATTAATCAAGAAATATAAATGAACTTTAAACAAATTAACTATAACAAGTTCACAATTTAACTTAATTTAAACTAAATACTAAAACCACTTACTAAAACAAAACTTAATAATAATAAAACTAATAAACATAAGAAACAATGAAACTTACTAACAACTAACCTACCTACTAACTCTAGTCTATACTAATCCAAGCTAACCTACCCCTAACCACTAATCATTCCACTTGGCTACAAGTCAGGTCGATTTGACCCCTCCCTACACCTCTTCCTAGGCCCCACGCAACCCCAAGCTTTCACATCAAGGAAAAGGTACGCAGGAGCATGGAGGAGATAAGTCTTATATTTCTTTTGAACAAACATCAACTTGCAACATTAATACAAACCCAAAAGCTAAGCCAACGTCCAAAATCTATGTCATGTCATGACATAGCTCTCTCCACCCATCTTTCCACGCAGCCCAAAGTAGAGGAAACGCAACCCAAGAGGTGGGCACGTGAACAGAGATGAGCAAGGGAGTTAAAAGGAAAGAAAATGACCACCACAATTTTCTCTCCCAACATAAATGTCACCTTCCTCAAACTGGCTACTAGAAATGGAGGAGGATGGGGATGGGACAAGGTGGCAGGATGATGTCACCCTCCCATCCAACCACTTTGACTTGAGACAAGACACAAAAAAACTTTTTTAAAACAAGTTTAAACTGACGCCCAAGGCCAAGGAGTAAGCAATAAATTCATAAAGTTTTATAGGTGATAATATAGATATTAACTTTTTAAAATATACATATTTATATATTCAATTTTATGCACCCATGAGATTAACATAAGATTTCTTTTATTTCTTTATTCTCTTAGGAAGGAATCTATTCAAGAATATGCTCTGTGGTCTTGGAAGGAATGAAATTTTCTCCTCATGTATTTTCCAAAGAGTTTTTACTCCTGGGAGTGCATATTTTTTTTTTGAAGCAAAATTTTAACAAGGCATGGTCATGTTATTTTATGCATTTCATTTATGTTACTAAGGATTTAATCAAATCTATTATTAACATTTTTCCTTTATACAAGAATTCCAATGCAAGGGAGTACATTAGGTATAGTCTCTCAATCTCTTATTTAAACATGTATGTTTTATATTAATTCTTCAAGAACATGGTATGAGTTCTAAATTCTGATTATTATTATTATTTTTGATTTCAAGAATACAACCTCTCAGTCCAATTGATCATATTTGAAGAACTTAGGAGGTGAATGATACTATACACATAATTTAAAAAAAAAAGGTGGTGGATTATTCTAATTCAAATTTGATTATAACCACCATGAAATTTATCAAGAGATGAAATATCTTTGATTTCGTAATATAGGGTTTGCTCTTGATTTGATCTCATCATAATACTTATACATCATATTTGAAACTCACTATATCAATTCAACTCTTCATTATCATAATTAAAACTTGAACATTCATAATTCAAGACATTATCTACCAACAATTTTCTCACAAACATAAGCCAAATTTTTAAATTCACAAGGAAACATTGCAAGGATAATTTCATAAATCTCTTTTTTTTTTTTTTCTATTATGCATCCTAGTTCAAGGCTCCATCGGGAAAGAACTAGTAAGGAAACTCGGTGACGTTGCCATTTACAATAAGGTTTAAAATACAATTTACAATCGGATCTCAATCCCAAATTTCAACAATTAAATCAAATTTTTTCTCGTGGTCAAAATCAAAGAATTTGTAATGTTTTCTGAATCTCTTTTCAAGAACCATGGAGGAAACCAATAACCAATCGGGTGACAACCAAGCAGAACCAAAAGAAAATCAAACATGCATAATCATACATGGTTTACACAATAGGATTCTCAATGAATCAAGACTAGGGAAAGGTGGATTCTTCCAACAGGAGAAGTCAAGCACAACACCAATTCAGATGCCCAATCGGGGCTAATAACCAAGAACTTCTATTTTTCCTTTTAAACATGCCATACGCATACCAGGTTTGTGCTGACGGGTAGGGGCCCATAACACCCTACCCTTTATCTCTCTTCTCATCCTGAGAAGAGACTCTACACTGGTTGGAGTCCAACTAAACAAACCTTTCCCAAAATTGGTCACTTCTGCCCTCTCCAAGGGTGAGTAATACCAAAACACCCATGCAAGGAAAACTCAAAATTGCAAACATAAACAAGAAAGGAAAAATAACCAAAGTAACATGGTTATCAAATCTTCCCAACATACCCACGTCCATACAAATAGTGAAACAGCAACAAGGTAGCATGAATCATGAAACAAACCATAAAAATTGAATAGGGGAGATGAGAATTTCCTACCTTCACAAAGAGGTAATGGCAATGGACAAGTTTGAGTAGAGTATCCCTTTCCTTCTTTCAACCTTCAAGAATTCCTCTCTAAATGTAGAGATTGGGTAACAACCAACTAGTCCAAGGAAGGCCTCTAAATAAGCCTCCAACTCAACCACCCAAAAGGAGTAATAACTATCTCCACCTACTAACAAATCTAGAAACTCCTAACTCAACCTACACTATGGTTAAACCCTAAGTGGAGATGAGGTGAGGTAACTCAAGATAACCATGGTCAATTTTCGCACAAAGGCAAAAAGGGACTTTTTGAGTGACCTCAAAAGTCAAAAAAAGAGGCTTAGGGGTTGGAAAAGATCCCTAACCCATACCCATACCCTTTAGTTAGAAAATTAACATGTTTAAAAGTCTTAGGAAAGAGGTTTAGAGTCAAATAAAATCTAGGAATAAAATAGGTCCATCTAACTACTCTATCTTGCAAATTAAGCACTAATCTGGATTAAGGGATGAGTGACCTTGATTAAGAACTCAATAGTAAATTGACACTAACTTAAACCAGCTTGGTCAAAAGGTTAAACAATTAACACTACACAGCACACCGAAGCACATAAATATTTTACAAGTGTCAAGCAACATTGAAAGAACATAATTACAAATATTAACATTCACTGAACAAGGAAGATGCATACATACATCTCACAATACAAATATGTGAATTAGGAACAACAAGGTTTTCAAATTTAGCACATACAGATTAGTTTTGTTCCTCTGTAGGGTTTCTCGGCTAAAATATCTGCACACTCATTGCACACATCAGTAGTCCCGTAAAATCACATGTACATAAATGCATATGTATCATAAATTTATATAAATTAAAACATACATCAATAAAGGATTCTTCATCCTACATAATTCTTAATCATTTAAAATATCTTAACTCAAAATCTCAATCCTACATTTACTGATTTCATCAACATACATATACATGAAAAATTAAATGACAATCATCAAATATATCTAAAAATAACATCACACAACATGAAATATTAAAATATGTTCTAAGCATCAGATAATGTCTCGACATCTCGAGTCGTGAATATCAAAAAAATAATAGTAATGCATCACTATGCTACGATGGGTCAGGGTGAGGCCTCACATTCTCATTTAATTAAATAACTTTTTTTAATTAATTAGAAGTAAGTACTTCATTTAACTAAATAATTTTGTTTAATTATTTCAAAAAAAAATTCGAAACTAGTAAACTCAAGTCAACCGTGGTTAAATCTGGTCAACTTTTGGTCAAACTTGATCTTTGCGTATGTGAATATGAGAAAATGTGAGTATGAATTCCAACAACAATTTGATGCAAATTCTCATTCAACCTTTCAAAATGAAGAGATGAGGGTCTCTCAAATAGACTTTCTTGGAATTCATCAATGGTTGAGATCGATTTCAATCAACGGTCAGGATTAAAGGTGAAGTTTAGTCATAAAGGAAGATTTCCAAATTAAAGGGAGTTAATAGATTTAATTTGAGTAAAATAAGGAGTTAATTGATTCAATTTGAGTAGAAAAAGGAGTTAACTGATTTAACTCATTTTTTATCAATAATGAACTGGAAATTTCTCTTTTTGAACTGAAGAGAGATTTTTTTTCAGATATTTAATTTAATAAAATGAGATATGCTCTCATAATTACTTTTTCTATTTAATTAAATAATCTTTAATTAATTAGAGACATTTTTCTTATTTAATTAAATAACTTCATTTAATTAATTAGGAATGGCTTCTCATTTAATTAAATAACTTTATTTAATTAATTAGAAGTAAGTACTCTATTTAATTAAATAATTTCATTTAATTATTTCAAAATTCTTTTCGAAACTAGTCAACTCAAGTCAACCGTGGTTAAATCTAGTCAAAAATTGGTCAAACTTGATCTTTGTGTATGCGAATATGAGAAAATGTGAGTATGAATTTCAGCAATAATTTGATGCAAATTCTCATTCAACCTTTCAAAATGAAGAGATCAGGGTTTCTTCAATAGACATTCCTAAAATTCATCAACGGTTGAGATCGATTTCAATCAACAGTAAGGATAATCATGGTGACTAGAAAATAATCCAAAGATAACTGATTGATGACTCAAAAATAATTAGCTCAGGTGTCTCATACACATACATCTTAGCTTCACACATTAAGACTAATGAACAATAACAATCAATAAATACAAACATTTCATAGAGCATACGATCACATTACCATGATTGAGCTTATAAAGATCGAGACCAATTAAGATCAACATGCCAACACATCTCATAACCCTCGAACCTCTGGTCACAACCTAAGACTGGTCAACACTAGTCAACCCAAAATCCAAAACAAGAAGCATATAGAATACACGATGCAAACGCATGTTTTGGTTTACTAAATCCACATAGTTGAATAATGTGTAGGAGTTTCCAATTTTTTGTTTACAAGTATACTTTTTAGTGTCTTAAGTTCCATCATTTGACCTACAAGTCAACCCAATTGTTCTCCGATAGCATTATCCTTCCATTATTAAGAATTACATTCTAAGAATAACTTAAGGATAAATATTCACTAAACTGATCATCATTGACTTTTAATTAAATTGCCCTCTATATTTAACTATAATCCATATTTTAATTGATTAAATCTTCTTTAATGTTTAACTTTTCAACATAATCAAAGATCATTATTCGTTATATTATAAGAGGACCAATTATCATTCTTTGAATAAGAGATTATAACTTTATTAGAATGATCAATTAATATCGGTTCACAATCCTTGACCTTTTATCATCTTAATAATTCTCAATTATATATTACTAAGTCTACACCATTAAAATATCTAAAGTGTTTATTCATGTCATTGGAATAAGACCTATCAACTTTAATATCAGTATTTCTACGATCTTATTAAAAGAATTATATCAATTAAATCTCTATTACATAACTTAATTATTAATTAAAATCCAATTAGCTCTAGTTAATTGATTTAATTAATAATTTCACAACCAAACCGTCAACCCAATGAGTATTAGTTGACTAACAATAGTTTGTACGTCAAAGTCAACTTCAATCCAATACACAAATATTAATATTTTAATAATAATAATATTAATAAGTTATTTTAGAAATCTTATCCATAATGACTACATTCATCTTTTTTAACGATTTCATATTAATGATAATCATTTCAAGTTAAAATTATATCGCATAATATAATTATATTGACAACTCAATGAATATCAATTGATTAAAATCAATTATAATCCAATTACAAAAATTATTATCTTTTACAAAACTTCAATCAATAAATAATCTCCACTAGATTAATTCTAATCAAATTTGTTCATATCTATTTAAACCATTATTTATTAATAGTTTGTTAGTCCTTACAAACATTAATAAATAATAAACTCTTCAAACTATAAATACTCGATCTATAGAATCCTTCCATAAACTCATTAGTTAATATTTGGCTAACTGTTAACTTCATTAAGGTATTCAAACGTATTAACCAATAACATAATAATTCAGTCTTAATTCAATATCATTTAGAATTTCTAAATTTAAATCAACATAATATAAATTATCATCTTACAATTATTTAATCAATATTAAAATCAACCATTAGACTCTATTTTCTAATTGTTCTAATAATATTTTGTCTATATAAACGTTGTTTGAAAAAATCCCTATCACAAACCAATAAGACTCATTGTAGATTTTAACATGAATAATCTCCAAATTCTTAACATTATCATCTTCATTAAACAATTCTAAAATTGTTTAATATATTAAATAGTATTCAATATACATTATAAAAAGTCCACTATATAAACTATATTAGAATCTCTTTTCTTTTAATTTTCTCTCATTTAAAAATTTATTTATTTAGATTGACTAATAATTAATTACACTTCTTCTACTATTAACCAATCTTAATTAAATTTGATTCAATTAGATTAGATAATAAACCATATAAAACTAATGCATATTAATAAGATTCTAATAAGAGAAGATTGCAATAATATCTTAATTCATTCCATGTTTTGATATATTGTTTTTGTGAAGTTTAAGCATAAAGAACTCTTAGTTATGAAAAATGGAGAAATATCTGTTTTTGAATAAAATAGTCTCAGTACGACGGTCATATCTCCCTAATGAACCGTTGGATCAGGCTGAAATTGAAATATGTTGGAGAGGGCCAAGTTGTGTCACTTCTGACTAGAGCGATCGAATAAATTTGATCACAATAAAAATTTATGAATGACTGAGTTCGGATCTATTCAAGGGGCAACGACAAGACAATTTGTGATGAAATAAGAATTTTCTCTTAAAATAATTGTTCATTAATTTTTAAAGAGGTTTGACTATAGATTAAGAAATCTTTTTTTCAAATCTATTTATCAATTTGATTCTAATTTGAACCTAAACCCATTTATATCTAATTTCTTCCTTAATTGGATCTAGGGTTTTCTAATATTTTCTTTGCAACTCTACATATCTAGATTCTAATTTAATTGTAGATTCATTCACAAGAGTATACAAATACATATAATAGACATGATGAAGATAGGAAGAGAAATAGTGTAAAGAGAATATATGAATATCACGAGTGCACCTAGACACTGATGCTAATCCGTCATGCCTCAGAAGTCCATAGAAAATCCCTTCCTTCTCCATCATTCGCAATTCCTCCAAGATCCAAGCCAATCGAATCTTCCAAGTGACTAGAACTGCTAGAAGAAGCATAGAAGCATGTAGAAAATATATGAGCATGTAGAAGCATATGATATTCTCAATAAATGTAAGATTTGAAGCTTCCATTTTAGCTTGAAGCTTGTAGCTTGTAGCTTCCATTCAGCTTGTCCAAACACACTAGGAGAGCCTCTATTTAAAAGCCTCTAAGATGCATTTAGAGTGTATCTAGAAATAATTAGAAGATAAGCATGACAACCAAGCATGAGTCTTCTCCAACCTTCTAAACGAGTCATAAGGTTGTAAACACCATGTGCTCAAATATAATGCTAACTCCTAAGTGTAGACAACTCCTTAGAGTGCAAACTCTTGTGTTGTCTATATGACATCTTTCGAGAATTTACCAACTCCTATGTGAGAAAATATTAATATAATGCACATTAATTAATTTAATATTTACTTTTACTCTTTCTAATTTAATTTATTTATATATTAAATCTCATGCACTTACTTTAATAATTCCACTTTTCAATCTTAATATATTTATATTCTAATCACATGAAATCTAGAATCTTTTAATAATTTTAAATATATTTTTCACTTTTAAATTTCATTTTCAAAACTTGATTGTTAAAATATTTGTTAGCTTTAATAATATTATTATTTAGTCATTTATTTAAAAATGAACTTCAAATATATTATTATTAAAATAAATTTTGTCACATTCCAAATTTAAACTTTTAACTTTTTATTTTCAAATTTAATTATTTTATTTAATTAATTTTTCAATTAATTAAACAAAATAAATATTAAAATATCATATTAATTTTTTATTTAATTAAATCATTAATTAAATTTTTTTAATTAGGCTTAATTAATAGAAAATACATCAAAGACTCATAAGGTAAAAATATGAAAACCCATCATAGCCAAAATACATACAAAATCAAACCAAAGGTTTAAATCACGAATTATGTCATCCAACGTATTCGGAGGGTGCTCAACTCAAATACTTGTCCTAATTTTTCAATTAGAACAAATGGCTTAAAGGGTTGGAATTTGGACTTTAGAATTTATCTCCCTTCTCTTATCATTCAGATAGTGTGATAGGGTACGCTCATTCTGACAATTCAGAGAAGTCGATGCCCAGTACTTGCAATCTATATAAAAACCATGCATGTATAAATACAATATACTAAACTAAACAGGCAATGGCAAGAAGTGGTGCATCGTGTAGATCCCGACTAGCAGGTGACTACGACTCCCTTACTTAACCACATCAGACACGCTATACAAAAGAAAACATGTAAAGCAAACAGACACACCATACACATGCAAGTATGGGGTAAGTATCCATAAGAAAACACATATGATAATAAATCATCTTACTAATTATCATTAATAATTGTAAATACTGAAAATAATCATCATACATACATGAAATGAAAAATCTAAGTAATCTCATCACATATCAACTAAATCTATAGCACAATATCTGATAGTCTCAAAAAAATGCTACTAATCAATAATATAAAACTAGCTCTAAAAGAGTTCAGCAAAGAATACAAAATGTGAACTAGAGGCAGACACTACATTTGAAATAATTAAACAAAATTATTTAATTAAATGGAGTACTTACTTCTAATTAATTAAAAAAAGTTATTTAATTAAATGAGAAGCCATTCCTACTTAATTAAATGAAGTTATTTAATTAAATAAGAAAAGTGTCTCTAATTAATTAAACATTATTTAATTAGATAAAAAAAGTGATTATGAGAGCATATCTCATTTTATTAAATTAAATATCTCAACAAAATCTCTCTTCAGTTCAAAAAGAGAAATTTCTAGTTCATTATTGATCAAAAATAAGTTAAATCAATTAACTCCTTTTTCTACTCAAATTGAATCAATTAACTCCTTATTTTACTCAAATTAAATCTGCTAACTCCCTTTAATTTGGAAATCTCCCTTTATGAATAAACTTCACCTTTAACCTTGATCGTTGATTGAAATTGATCTCAACCGTTGATGAATTTCAGGAAAGTCTATTTAAGAGGCCCTCATCTCTTCATTTTGAAAGATTCAAAAAAAATTTGCATCGAATTGTTGCTGGAATTCATACTCACATTTGCTTATATTCACATACGTAAATATCAAGTTTGACCAAAAGTAAGTAGGAATGGCTTCTCATTTAATTAAATAACTTTGTTTAACTAATTAGAAGTAAGTACTCTATTTAATTAAATAATTTCATTTAATTATTTCAAAATTCTTATCGAAACTAGTCAACTCAAGTCAACTGTGGTTAAATCTGGTCAACTTTTGGTCAAATTTGATTTTTGAGTATGTGAATATGAGCAAATGTAAGTATGAATTCCAGCAACAATTCGATGCAAATTCTCATTCAACCTTTCAAAATGAAGAGATGAGGGTCTCTTAAATAGACTTTCCTGGAATTCATCAACGGTTGAGATCGATTTCAATCAACGGTCAAGATTAAAGGTGAAGTTTAGTCATAAAGGTAGATTTCCAAATTAAAAAGAGTTAACAGATTTAATTTAAATAAAATAAGGAGTTAACTGATTCAATTTGAGTAGAAAAAAGTGTTAACTGATTTATCTCATTTTTTATCAATAGTGAATTGGAAATTTCCCCTTTTAAACTAAAGAGAGATTTTGTTGAGATATTTAATTTAATAAAATGAGATATGCTCTCATAATTACTTTTTTTATTTAATTAAATAATCTTTAATTAATTAAAGACACTTTTCTTAATTAATTAAATAACTTCATTTAATTAATTAGGAATGGCTTCTCATTTAATTAAATAACTTTCTTTAATTAATTAGAAGTAAGTACTCAATTTAATTAAATAATTTCGTTTAATTATTTCAAATTTTTTTTCGAAACTAGTCAACTCAATTCAATCCTGGTCAAATTTGGTCAACTTTTGGTCAAACTTGATCTTTGCGTATGTGAATATGAGCAAATGTGAGTATGAATTCCAGCAACAATTCGATGCAAATTCTCATTCAACTATTCAAAATGAAGAGATGAGGGTCTCTTAAATAGACTTACCTGGAATTCATCAACGGTTGAGATCGAATTCAATCAACGGTCAGGATTAAAAGTGAAGTTCAGTCATAAAGGGAGATTTTCAAATTAAAAGAGTTAACAGATTTATTTTGAGTAAAATAAGGAGTTAACTGATTCAATTTGAGTAGAAAAAGGAGTTAACTGGTTTAACTCATTTTTGATCAATAGTGAACTAAAAATTTCCCTTTTTGAACTGAAGAGAGATTTTGTTGAGATATTTAATTTAATAAAATGAGATATGCTCTCATAATTACTTTTTCTATTTAATTAAATAATCTTTAATTAATTAGAGACACTTTTCTTATTTAATTAAATAACTTCATTTAATTAATTAGGAATGGCTTCTCATTTAATTAAATATCTTTGTTCAATTAATGAGAAGTAAGTACTCCATTTAATTAAATAATTTTGTTTAACTATTTTAATTTTTTTTTGAAATTAGTCAACTTAAGTCAACCGTGGTTAAATCTGGTCAACTTTTGGTCAAACTTGATCTTTGCGTATGTGACTATGAGAAAATGTGAGTATGAATTCCAGCAACAATTCGATAGAAATTCTCATTCAACCTTTCAAAATAAATAGATGAGAGTCTCTTAAATAGACTTTCTTGGAATTCATCAATGGTTGAGATCGATTTCAATCAACAGTCAGGACTAAAGGTGAAGTTTAGTCATAAAGAGAGACTTTTAAATTAAAGGAAGTTAATGGATTTAATTTGAGTAAAATAAAAAGTTAACTAATTCAATTTGCGTAGAAAAAGGACTTAACTGATTTAACTCATTTTTTATCAATAGTGAACTGAAAATTTCCCTTTTTGAACTGAAGAGAGATTTTGTTGAGATATTTAATTTAATAAAATGAGATATTCTCTCATAATTACTTTTTCTATTTAATTAAATAATCTTTAATTAATTAGAGGCAATTTTCTTATTTAATTAAATAACTTCATTTAATTAATTAGGAATGACTTCTCATTTAATTAAATAACTTTGTTTAATTAACTAGAACTAAGTACTCCATTTAATTAAATAATTTTGTTTAATCATTTCAAAATTCTTTTCGAAACTAGTCACCTCAAGTCAACTGTGGTTAAATCTGGTCAACTTTTGGTCAAACTTGATTTTTGCATAAGGGAATATGAGAAAATGTGAGTATGAATTTCAGCAACAATTTGATGCAAATTCTCATTCAACCTTTCAAAATGAAGAGAGGAGGGTCTCTTAAATAGACTTTCCTGAAATTCGTCAATAGTTGAGATCGATTTCAATCAACGGTCAGGATTAAAGGTGAAGTTCAATCATAAAGGAAGATTTCTAAATTAAAGGGAGTTAACATATTTAATTTGAGTAAAATAAGGAGTTAACTGATTCAATTTGAGTAGAAAAAAGAGTTAACTGATTTAACTCATTTTTGATCAATAGTGAACTGAATTTTTTTTTTTTGAACTGAAGAGATATTTTGTTGAGATATTTAATTTAATAAAATAAGATATGCTCTCATAATTACTTTTTTTATTTAATTAAATTATCTTTAATTAATTAGAGACACTTTTCTTATTTAATTAAATTACTTCATTTAATTAATTAGGGATGGCTTCTCATTCAATTAAATAACTTTGTTTAATTAATTAGAAGGAAGTACTCCATTTAATTAAATAATTTCATTTAATTATTTTAAAAAAAAATTTGAAACTAGTCAACTCAAGTCAACCATGGTTAAATCTAGTCAACTTTTGGTGAAACTTGATTTTTGCATATGCGAATATGAGCAAATGTGAGTATGAATTTCAGCAACAATTCGATGCAAATTCTCATTCAACCTTTCAAAATGAAGAGATGAGGGTCTCTTAAATAGACTTTTCTGGAATTCATCAATGGTTGAGATCGATTTCAATCAACGGTCAGGATTAAAGGTGAAGTTCAGGCATAAAGGAAGATTTCCAAATTAAAGGGAGTTAACAGATTTAATTTGAGTAAAATAAGGAGTTAACTGATTCAATTTGAGTAGAAAAAGGAGTTAACTGATTTAACTCATTTTTTTAACAATGGTGAACTGAAAATTTTCCTTTTTGAACTGAAGAGAGATTTTGTTGAAATATTTAATTTAATAAAATGAGATATGCTCTCATAATTACTTTTTCTATTTAAATAAATAATCTTTAATTAATTAGAGACACCTTTCTTATTTAACTAAATAGCTTCATTTAATTAATTAGGAATGGCTTCTCATTTAATTAAATAACTTTGTTTAATTAATTAAAAGTAAGTACTCCATTTAATTAAATAATTTCGTTTAATTATTTCAAAATTCTTTTTAAAACTTGTCAACTCAAGTGAACTATGGTTAAATTTGGTCAACTTTTGGTCAAACTTAATCTTTGCATATGTGAATATGAGCAAATGTGAGTATGAATTCTAGCAACAATTCGATGCAAATTCTCATTCAACCTTTCAAAATGAAGAGATGAGGGTCTCTTAAATAGACTTTACTGTAATTCATCAACGATTGAGATCGATTTCAATCAACAGTCAGGATTAAAGGTAAAGTTCAGTCATAAAGGAAGATTTCCAAATTAAAGGGAGTTAACAGATTTAATTTAAGTAAAAAAAGGAGTTAACTAATTCAATTTGAGTAGAAAAAGGAGTTAACTGATTTAACTCAGTTTTGATCAATAGTGAATTAAAAATTTCCCTTTTTGAACTGAAGAGAGATTTTGTTGAGATATTTAATTTAATAAAATGAGATATGCTCTCATGATTACTTTATCTATTTAATTAAATAATCTTTAATTAATTAGAGACACATTTCTTATGTAATTAAATAACTTTGTTTAACTAATTAGAAGTAAGTACTCCATTTAATTAAATAATTTTTTTTAATTATTTCAAAAAAAAATTTGAAGCTAGTCAACTTAATTCAACCATGGTTAAATCTGGTCAACTTTTTGTCAAACTTGATCTTTGCGTATGTCAATATGAGCAAATGTGAGTATGAATTCCAGCAACAATTCGATGCAAATTCTCATTTAACCTTTCAAAATAAAAAGATGAGGGTCCCTTAAATAGAGTTTCTTAAAATTCCTCAACGGTTGAGATCGATTTCAATCAACGGTCAGGATTAAAAGTGAAGTTTTGTCATAAAGGTAGATTTCCAAATTAAAGGGAGTTAACAGATTTAATTTGAGTTAAATAAGTAGTTAACTGATTCAATTTGAGTAGAAAAAAGAGTTAACTGATTCAACTCATTTTTGATCAACAATGAACTGCAAATTTTCATTTTTGAACTGAAGAGAGAATTTGTTGAGATATTTAATATAATAAAATGAGATATGCTCTCATAATTACTTTTTCTATTAATTTAAATAATCTTTAATTAATTAGAGACACTTTTCTTATTTAATTAAATAACTTCATTTAATTAATTAGGAATGGCTTCTCATTTAATGAGATAACTATGTGTAATTAATTGGAAGTAAGTACTCCATTTAATTAAATAATTTCGTTTAATTATTTCAAAATTCTTTTCGAAACTAGTCAACTCAAGTCAACCGTGGTTAAATCTGGTCAACTTTTGGTCAAACTTGATCTTTGCGTATGTGAATATGAGCAAATGTGAGTATGAATTCCAGCAACAATTCGATGCAAATTCTCATTCAACCTTTCAAAGCGAAGAAATCAAGGTCTCTTAAATAGAGTTTCCTAGAATTCATCAACGGTTGAGATCAATTTCAATCAACGGTCAGGATGGAAAGTGAAGTTTAGTCATAAAGGGAGATTTTCAAATTAGAGAGAGTTAATGGATTTAAATTGAGTAAAATAAAGAGTTAACTGATTCAATTTGAGTAGAAAAAAGAGTTAACTAATTTGACTCATTTTTTATCAATAGTGAACTCGAAATTTCTCTTTTTGAACTGAAGAGAGATTTATTTGAGATATTTAATTTAATAAAATGAGATATGTTCTCATAATTACTTTTTCCATTTAATTAAATAATTTTTAATTAATTAGAGACAATTTTCTTATTTAATTAAATAACTTCATTTAATTAGTGAAGAATGGCTTCTCATTTAATTAAATAATTTTGTTTAATTAATTAGACATAACTACTCCATTTAATTAAATAATTTAGTTTAATTATTTCAAAATTATTTTTGAAACTAGTCAACTCAAGTCAACCGTGGTTAAATTTGGTCAACTTTTTGTCAAACTTGATCTTTTCGTATGTGAATATGAGCAAATGTGAGTATGAATTCGAGTAACAATTTGATGTAAATTCTCATTCAACCTTTCAAAATGAATAGATGAGGGTTTCTTAAATAGACTTTCTTAGAATTCATCAACGCTTGAGATCGATTTCAATCAACAATCAAGATTAAAGGTGAAGTTCAGTCATAAAGAAAAATTTCCAAATTAAAGGGAGTTAACAGATTTAATTTGAGTAAAATAAGGAGTTAACTGATTGAATTTGAGTACAAAAAAGAGTTAATTGAGTTAACTCATTTTTTATCAATAGTGAAGTAGAAATTTTCTTTTTTGAACTGAAGAGAGATTTTGTTGAGATATTTAATTTAATAAAATGAGATATGCTCTCATAATTACTTTTTCAATTTAATTAAATAATTTTTAATTAATTAGAGACCCTTTTCTTATTTAATTAAATAACTTCATTTAATTAATTAGGAATGGCTTCTCATTTAATTAAATAACTTTGTTTAATTAATTAGAAGTAAGTACTCTATTTAATAAAATAATTTCGTTTAATTATTTCAAAATTCTTTTTGAAGCTAGTCAACTCAAGTCAACCGTGGTTAAATCTGGTCAACTTTTAGTCAAACTTGATTTTTTTGTATGTGAATATGAGCAAATGTGAGTATGAATTCCAACAACAATTCGATGCAAATTCTCTTTCAACCTTTCAAAATGAAAAGATGAGGGTCTCTTAAGTAGACTTTCCTGAAATTCATCAACGGTTGAAATCGATTTTAATCAACAGTCAGGATTAAAGGTGAAGTTCAGTCATAAAGGGAGATTTCCAAATTAAAGGGAGTTAATAGATTTAATTTGAGTGAAATAAAGAGTTAACTGATTCAATTTGAGTAGAAAAAGGAGCTAACTGATTTAACTCATTTTTGATCAATAGTGAAATGAAAATTTCCCTTTTTGAACTGAAGAGAGATTTTGGTGAGATATTTAATTTAATAAAATGAGATATGCTCTCATAATTACTTTTTCTATTTAATTAAATTATCTTTAATTAATTAGAGATACTTTTCTTATTTAAGTAAATAACTTTATTTAATTAATTAGGAATGGCTTCTAATTTAATTAAATAAATTTGTTTAATTAATTAGAAGTAATTACTCCATTTAATTAAATAATTTTATTTAATTATTTCAAAATTATTTTCGAAACTAGTCAACTCAAGTCAATCGTAGTTACATCTGGTCAACTTTTGGTCAATCTTGATCTTTGCGTATGTGAATATGAGCAAATGTGAGTATGAATTTCAACAATAATTCGATAAAAATTCTCATTCAACCTTTCAAAATGAAGAGATGAGGGTCTCTTAAATAGACTTTTCTAGAATTCATCAACGGTTGATATCGATTTCAATCAACGGTCGAGATCGATTTCAATCAACGGTCAAGATTAAAGGTGAAGGTATGTCATAAAGGGAGATTTCCAAATTAAAGGGAGTTAACAGATTTAATTTGAGTGAAATAAGGAGTTAATTGATTCAATTTGAGTAGAAAAAGGAGTTAACTGATTTAACTCATTTTTGATCAATAGTGAACTAAAAATTTCCCTTTTTGAACTGAAGAGAGATTTTGTTGAGATATTTAATTTAATAAAATGAGATATGCTCTCATAATTACTTTTTCTATTTAATTAAATAATCTTTAATTAATTAGAAACACTTTTCTTATTTAATTAAATAACTTCATTTAATTAATTAGGAATGGCTTCTCATTTAATTAAATAACTTTGTTTAATTAATTAGAAGTAAGTAATCCATTGAATTAAATAATTTCGTTTAATTATTTCAAATTTTTTTCCGAAACTGGTCAACTCAAGTTAACTGTGGTTAAATTTGGTCAACTTTTGATCAAATTTAATTTTTTCATGTAGTGTCTGCCCCTGGTTCACATTTTGTTATCGTTGCTAAACTCTTTTAGAACTAGTTTTATGTTGTTGGTTAGCAACATTCTTTTGAGATTATCAGATATTGTGTTATGAATTTAGTTTAGTATGTGATGAGATTACTTAGACTCTACATTTCATTTATGTATGATGATTATTTTTAGTATTCACAATTATTGATGATGATTATTACATTGTTTTCAATTATTAATGATGATTTATTATCATATGTGCTTTCTTATGAATACTTACCCCATACTTGCATGTGTATGGTGTGCGTGTTTGCCTTGCGTGTTTGCTTTTTTATGGTGTGTCTGATGTGGTTAAGGAAGAGAGTCGTAGTCACTTGCTAGTCGGGATCTACACGATGCACCACTTCTTACCATTGTCTGTTTAGTTTTGTATATATTGTGTTTGTACATGCATAGTTTTTATGCAGGTTGCAGGTACTGGGTATCGACTTCTCTGAATTGTTAGGATGAGTGTACCCTATAACATTATCTCAATGATAAGAGAGGGGAGATAAATTATCAAGTCCAAATCTCAACCCTTTGAGCCATTTGTCCTAATTTTTCAATTAGAACAAGTATCTGAGTTGAATATCCACCGAATGTGTTTGATGACATATTTCGTCATTTTTAACTCTTTAAATTTATTTTGTATGATTTGTTCTATGATGGGTTTTCATATTTTACTTTGGAAGTCTATGGTGAATTTTCCATTAATTAAGTCTTAATAAATAGATTTAATTATCAAATTATTTATTTGAGAAAATTAATAAAATATCATGATCTTTGATATTTTGATTGTAATTAATTAAATGTGAATTATTGGAGAAAAGGAATTAAATAAAAAAAAACTAGAAATTAAAATTAATAATAATTATAAAATAATAATAAAAGTTATAAAAATTGAAAAGTTATAAAATTTAAATAGAGATTATTTAAAAAGTAAATTGGAGTTATAAGCTTGCATGAGAATTAACATGTGTCAACAACACGGGGGTTAGTGCATCAATTAAGCACAAGGTGTCTACAATTCTATGACTCATCAAAAAGAATTGAAAAAGACCCATGCTTAGTTGGTGACACTTTTCAGTGGTTTCAAGAAGCATTCCAAAGGTTTTTTGAGAGCTCTTGATATTCAAACATTCATAGAAGCTTAAATGAAAAGCTTAATGGAAGCTACAAGCTTAATGGGAGCTGCAAGTTAAAAAAAAAATAGAAGCTTCAAAGCTTACATGCATGGGAGAAGATTTATATGCTCATATATTTTCTACTTGCTTCTATGCTCCTTCTAGCACTTCTAATCACTTGAAAGATTCGATCGGCTTGGATTATTGGAAGAATTGTGAATGATGGAGAAGGAAATAATTTTTTATGGACTTCTTAGGCATGGCAAATTAGCATCAGTGTCCAGGTGCACTCGTGATATTCTCATATTCCCTTTGCACTATTTCTCTTCCTATCTTCATCATATCTGTTTTATGTGTCTGAATACTCTCTGTATTTGAAATTGGAATCTAGATATTTTATTTGGATGAAAAGAAAATAATAGAAAAATCTTAGATCCAATTAAGGAGAAATAATTAGATCTTAATTGGGTTTGGGTTCGAATTTATATTGTGAAATTAGATAGACAAGATTTGGAATTAAATTAAAAATTTTATGGTGAAAATTTGAATAATTAGATGTAATATTTCTATCAATTATATTTTTAGATGCATATGAATAAACTTTTTTATGGTTAAATTTAGAGAACAATTATCTTTTAAAAAAGAATTTTTAATTGTCCTGTCGCTGCCTCTTGGATAGACCTGAACTCAGTTATTCATAACTTTTTATCGGAATCGAATTTATTTGATCGCTCTAGTCAAAATTGGCGCAACTTGGCCCTCTCCAACATATTTAAATTTCAGCCCGATCCAATGGTTCATTAGAGAGATATGGCCGTCATACTAAGACTGTTTTATTCAAAGACGGATATTTAGTTTTATATAGTTTATTATCTAATCTAATTAAATCAAATTTAATTAAGATTAGTTAATAGTAGAAGAAGTGTAATTAATTATTAGTCAATCTAAGTAAATAGAATTTTAAATGAGAGAAAATTAAAAGAAAAGATATTTTAATATGGTTTATATAGTGAACTTTTTGTAATATATATTGAATACTATCAAACAATTTTAGAGTTGTTTAATGAAGATGATAATGCTAAGAATTTGAAAATTATTCATATTAAAATCTACAATGAGTCTTATTAGTTTGTGATAGGGATGTTTTTCAAACAACTTTTCTATAGACAAAATATTATTAGAAAAATTAGAAAATGGAGTGTAATGGTTGATTTTAATATTGATTAAATAATTATAAGATGATAATTTATATTATGTTGATTTAAATTTAGAAATTATAAATGATATTGGATTAAGATTAAATTATTATGTTATTGGTTAATACGTTTGAATACCTTAATGGTATTAAGAGTCAGCTAATGAAGTTCTATGTAAAAGTTCTCTAGATTGATTATTTATAGTTGTGATAAGTTTATTATTTATTAATGTTTGTTGGGTCTAACAAACTATTAATAAATAATAGTATAAATAGTTTAAATAGTTATCAATAAATACGAACAGAGTTACTCTAAAGGAGATTAGTTAATGATTGAAGTACTATAAAAGATATTAATCAAATTGAATTGGTTAATAATTTGGAGTATTAATTAATTGAATTATCATACATAGGGAAAACTTATTGAGATAATAATACTTGATATTGAGGATTTATTATAACTTGTTATTATTAAAATATAAATGAGAACATTATTGCAGAGTGATGTATGTGATCATTAAAGATTTAATAATAAGATTCTCAACATAGCTTGTTATTAAATATTAACAAGTTATTATTATTGAACTATGAATATGAACATTTGTGTATGGTTGACTTTTAATTATTAGTCAACTAAATATTCATTGGGTTGATGGTTTGGTTGTGAAATTATTAATTAAATCAATTAACTAAAGTTAATTGGATTTAATCAATAATTATGTTATGTAATAAAGATTTAATTGATATGATTCTTTTAACGAGGTTGTAAAATATTGATATCAAAGTTGATAGGCCTTATTCTCATGACTTGAATAACGACCTTAGATGTTTTAATGGTGAGACTTAGTATTATTGAATTGGAAACTATTAGATGTTAATAGGTCATGGATGGTGTACCTATGTTAATTGTTTGATTTAATTGATCATTTTAATAAAGTTATAATTCTTATTAGTTTGATAATTGGTTCTTTTATAAATGAATAATGATCCTTGATTTATGAAAGAGAGTTAATCAATTAGAATATGGATCTTAGTTAAATAAAAAGAACAATTTAATTAAAGGTCAATGATGATCAGTTTAGTGAATATTTATCCTTAAGTTATTCTTAGAATGTAATTCTTAATAATGAAAGGATAATGCTATCAGGGAATAGATGGGTTGACTTGTAGATCAAATGATAACTTTATATACTTGAAAATATACTTGCAAATAGAAAAATGGAAACCCCTACACATTATTCAACTATGTGAATTTAGTAAACCAAAATATGTGTTTGCATCATGTATTCTATATCCTTCTTGTTTTGAGTTTTGGGTTGACTAGTGTTGACCAGTCCTACGTTGTTACCAGAGGCTCGGAGGTTATGAGATGTGATGGCATGTTGATCTTATTTGGTCTCGATCTTTATAAGCCCAACCATGGTAATGTGATCGTATGTTTTATGAAATGTTTGTATTTACTGATTGTTATTGTTTATCAGTCTTCATGTGTGAAGCTGAGAGGTATGTGTATGAGACACTTGAGCTAATCATTTTTGAGTCATCGATCAGTTATCCTTGGATTATTTTTTAGTCGCCATAATGGGACTGAAATATAGATTTATTTTTTGATGATGTCATGTTGTGACATGTTTGACTCAACCATTTTGAAATCTTCGATCAATATGATTTTGAAATATTCTTGGTTGCTTGTTGAGAACCATTTATCTTGAGATATATTTTGGTTATTGAGAACCAATTGATACTTATGATTATCAGTGATGCCTTCAGTTGTCAATAGAGAACTGTTGTGATCATGATTTTTTATGGATTCTTTTTCAGATGCTCATGGAGATTTGATGATTCTTATCTTAGAGATTTGATGATTCTTATTATGGATATTTGATATTTTTATGCATATTTGATAATTTTATTATGGATTATCTTTTATGATTTTGAGATTTATGATTCCAAGAACTTAAGGTAGGTAATCTACTTGTAGTGTCGGAAAGTGGCTTGCAATGGGGGCCGGGGCCTTAAGTGGCTGACAGGGTAACTCATTGTAAGTTTGGTTAATAAGTGATAACATTTACACACTAAATGGGGATTAAATGAACCTAAAAAGATAATTGTTTTGATGTTCTCACCCATGCTTTGAGTGTTTGTACAAGCTAGGATGAGAGTAATGAGAACACATGGCTGCGACCGTGCATTCCGTAGTATGCCTCATTAGTATGAGAGGATACTAGTCGCCATATGAGATCAATATGGACCCGTGGAATTTAGCTAACTGCTAGGGTAACTTGTACATGATAATTGCGATGACACTTTCTCGCTTGCAGAGTAGGTTTCCTACATGTCTTTATGTGCCTCTGGGAATTAGATGTCAGTTTTGAGTGTGGTTGGAACCTTTGAGTTAGTATACTTTTAGAATTCTTAAACTTTCTATGCTATGTGTATTGATATCATGTTTGGGACTTGAGATTATCTCCTCAGCATGGTGGGAGTGGACCACTTAAGTTCCACGCAGTCGGGTGGTAGTGTATTTTCATTCTTATCATTTGAGATCCGTCCGAGACACCGTGGCTGGAGTATCCTTGGTTGGTATTTATTCTTCATTATGTTCTTGGAGCATTATGATAGATAATATACCTTATGATGAATGTATTTGCTGGTATGTTTTTTACATTGATGATTTGCATATGTTAGTTGATGATTTATTATGATTTACTTTGGATGTTAGTAGGATATTTTTAGGAGTGACATTCCTACTATGTTAATACCGATTATCTCTTCGATGATTTCAGATGTTACGCACGGAGGGATGGCTAGGGCCCACGATGGTCTAATAATGCTATTAACGGTTGGGAGGAACTGTGCACTTAGTTATTTATGTTTGTGATATATGGTTATCTTTTGTGATGGATGTTTATATCTTTTGTGATGATGTATCATGTATGATATGTGATTTCATTTATGTTATTGCATCATGGATTAATATTAGATGATGATGATGTACTTTATTTACTTGGATGTTTATTCTTTTAAGCTTTTCATACCCTGTGATATGTACAGTGAATGATTGAGCTAAACTAAAATATAATTACAAAATGACACTTGTATATTGTTTAAGTACATTGGATGTATCATTGTTATTTCATAAGGATGAGATGTTAGATTAATAGTTAATTTAGATGTGATACAACGTTAAGGGATCTTTAAAATATGTAGCCTGTTATGTATATATGTTATGTTTATTTTCATTTGAATTGTTGTTATTGCTTCCACAAATGTTATGAATGATTTTATCTTTCATGTTTAAAAAAAAAATTGTTTGGCAAACTTTGTAAAATTCTTTGGATCCCTTGGCGGGGCATTACATTGCGTATGTGAATATGAGCAAATGCAAGTACGAATTTCAGCATTAATTCGATGCAAATTCTCATTCAACCTTTCAAAATGAAGAGATAAGGGTCTCTTAAATAGACTTTCCTAGAATTCATCAACGGTTGAGATCGATTTCAATCAGTGGTCAGGATTAAAGGTGAAGTTCAGTCATAAAGGGAGATTTCTAAATTAAAGAGAGTTAACAGATTTAATTTGAGTAAAATAAGGAATTAACTGATTCAATTTGTGTAGTGCCTGCCTTTAGGTTGCATTTTTGCTATCATTGCCAAACTCTTTTGGAGATAGTTTCATGTTGATGGTTAGCAACATTGTTTTGAGACTATCAGATATTGTGTTATAGATTCAGTTTATTATGTGATGAGATCACTTAGATTTTACATTTCATGTATGCATGATGATTATTTTCAGTGTTTGCAGTTATTAATGATGATTAGTAAGATGATTTATTATCATATGTGTTTTCTTATGGATACTTACCCCATACTTGTATGTGTATGGTGTGTGTGTTTTCTTTGCGTGTTTGCTTTTGTATGACATGTCTGATATGGTTAAGGAAGGGAGTCGTAGTCACCTGCTAGTCGAGATCTACACGATGCACCACTTTCTACCATTGTCTGTTTAGTTAGTATATATTGTGCTTATACATGCATAATTTTTATGCAAGTTGCAGGTACCGGATATCGACTTCTCTGAATTATCAAGATGAGCGTACCCTATCACATTATCTCAATGATAAGATAGGGGAGATAATTCTCAAGTCCAAATCCCAACCCTTTAAGCCATTTGTTCTAATTGAAAATTAGGACAAGTATCTGAGTTGAGTACCTTCCGAATACGTTGGATGACGTAATTTGTGATATTAACCCTTGATTTGATTTTGTATGTATTTTGGCTATGATAGATTTTCGTATTTTATTCTTGTGAGTCTTTAGTGTATTTTCTATTAATTAAGTCTAATTAAAAGATTTAATTAATATTTTAATTAAATGGAAAAATTAATATGATATTTAATATTTATTTTATTTAATTAATTAAGAAATTAATTAAATAAAATAATTAAATTTGAAAATAAAAGTTATAATATTAAATTTGGAATGTGACAATATTTATTTTAATAATAATATATTTGGAGTTCATTTTTAAATAAATGACTAAACAATATTATTATTATAGTTAATAAATATTTTAGCAATTAAATTTTGAAAATAAATTTTAAAAGTACAAAATATATTTAAAATTATTAAAAGATTCTAGATTTTATGTGATTTAAATATAAATATATTAAGATTGAAAAGTGGAGTTATTAAAGTTAGTGCATGAGATTTAATAAATAAATAAATTAAATTGGAAAAAAGTAAATCAAATATTATATTAATATTTGATCACATAGGAGTTGGCAAATTCTCGAGATTTGTCATGTAGACAACATAGAAGTTTGCATTCTAAGAATGCATAAGTTGTCTACACTTAGGAGTTAGCATTTTATTTGAGCACATGGTCTCTACAACCTTAAGACTTATATAGAAGGTTGGAGAAGACCCATGCTTGGTTGTCATGCTTATCTTCTAATTATTTCTAGAGACACTCTAGATGCATCTTAGGAGCTTTTAAATAGAGGCTCTCCTAGTGTGTTTTGGCAAGCTGAATGGAAACTTAATGGAAGCTACAAGCTACAAGCTTCAAGCTAAAAATGGAAGCTTCAAGCTTCAAAGCTTACATGCATTTGAGAAGCTGATATGCTTCTACATGCTCATATGTTTCTACATGCTCTTATACTTCTTTTAGCACTTCTAGTCACGTAGGAATTTTAGTTGGCTTGGATCATGGAAGAATTGCAAATGTTGGAGAAGGAAGAGATTTTCTATGGACTTCTGAGACAAGGCAAATTAACATCAGTGTCCAGGTGCACTCGTGATATTCCCATTTTTTTTTTTGCACTCTTTCTCTTCCTGTCTTTGTCATGTTTTAAATTGCAATCTAGATATGTATTTATTTGGTTGCAAAGAAAAAAAATTAGAAAATCCTAGCCTCAATTTAAGAAAGAAATTAGATCTGAATCTGTTTTGGGTTCGAATTTATATTGTGAAATTAGATAGACAAGATTTGAAATTAAAATAGAAATTTTAAGTTGAAAATTTGAGTGGTTAGATGTAATCTTTCTATCAATTATATTTTCAGATGGGTACAGACAAACCTATTAGATGGATGAATGGGTAAATTTAGAGAACAATTACCTTTTAAGAAAAATTCTTAATTCATCACAAACTGCCCTGTCGCTGCCCCTTGGATAGACTCGAACTCATTCATTCATAACTTTTTATCGTGATCAAATTTATTCGATCGCTCTGGTCAGAAGTGGTGCAACTTGACCCTCTCCAACATATTTCAATTTCAGCCCGATCCAATGGTTCATTAGGGAGATATGACCCTCGTACTGAGACTATTTTCTTCAAAGACAGATATTTTTCCATTTCTCATAACCAAGAGTTCTTTATGCTTAAATTTTACAAAAATAATATATCAAAGCATGGAATGAATTAAAGATATTATTGTAATCTTTCCTCATTAAAATCTTATTAATATGCATTAGTTTTATATGATTTATTATCTAATCTAATTAAATCAAATTTAATTAAGATTAATTAATAGTAGAAGAAGTGTAATTAATTATTAGTCAATCTAAGTAAATGAATTTTTAAATGAGAGAAAATTTAAAAAAAAAGAAATTTTAATATAGTTTATATAGTGGACTTTTTATAATGTATATTAAACACTATTTAATATATGTTAAATAATTTAGAGATGGTAATTTTATATTACATTTTTAAATGAGAAGACTTTAATGATAATGGATTAAGATTTAATTGACATGGAGTCACTGTTATAACATTGTTATAATTTGAATTACTATGATATTATTAATATGTTATATATTATTAACTAAATTATTGATATACCTTAATGGTATTAAGAGTTAACTAATGAAGCTTATGTAAAGTTCTCTAGATTGATTAATAATAGTTTTGATGAATTTATTATTTATTAATGTTTGTTGGGTCTAACAAACTATTAATAAATAATAGTGTAAATAGTTTAAATAGTTATCAATTAATACGATTAGAGTTAATCTAGAGGAGATTAATTAATGATTTAAGTACTGTAAAAGATATTAATCAAATTGAATTGGTTAATAATTTGAAAGAGTATTAATTAATTGAATCAACGTACATAGGGGAAACTTATTTGAGATAATAATACTTGTTATTGGGGATTTATTATAACTTGTTATTATTAAAATAAAAATGGAAACATTGTTGAAAGGATGACAAATGTGGTCATTATAGATTTATTAATAAGATTCCCAATATAGCTTGTTATTAAATATTAACAAGTTATTATTATTGAACTATGAATATGAATATTTGTGTACTAGATTATAGTTGACTTTTAACTTACAAAATTATAGTTAGTTATTAGTCAACTAATATTAATTGGAACGTTGTCATAGATATGTAATTATTAATTAAATTAATTAGAGTTAATTAGATTTAATTAATAATTAAGTTATGTAATAAAGTTTTAATTGATATGCTAATATCGATTCCTCTAGCAAAGTTGTGAAGTATGTATATCAAAGTTGACAAATCGTACTCTCATGACTTGAATAATGACTTTAGATATTATATGGTTGTCAACGATGATAACGAATAAATTAAAAGGCTCAAACTTTAGTAATATTTAATTGAGAACTATTAAAATGTTAAAAGGTCATGGATTGTGTTCTTATGTTAATTGATCACTTTAATAAAGTTATATTCTTGTTATTCAAAGATTGATAATTGGTTTTTTTATAATTTAATGAATAATGATCTTTTGATTATCTCGAAAAGTTGTAGTAACATTAGAGAAGAGTTAATCAATTAGAATATGGATCATTGTTAAATAAAGAAAATAATTTAATTAAAGATCAATGATGATCAGTTTAATGAGTAAATATTTATTCTTAAATTATTCTTAAAATGTAATTCTTAATAATGGAAGGATAATGCTATCGGGGAACATATGGGTTGACGTGTAGGTCAAATGATAAATCTTATACACTTGAAGTATACTTGCAAATGGAAAACTAAAACCACTACACATTGATCAAGTATGTGATTTTAATAAACTAAAATATGTGTTTGCGTTGTGTATTATATATGCTTCTTGTTTTGGGTTTTGGGTTGACTAGTTTTGACCAGTTATAGGACGTCTACTAGAGGCTCGGGGGTTATGATTGTGATGTCATGATGATGTCTTAATTTTGATCTTTATAAATCCAACCATGGTTACGTGATTGTATGCTCTATGAGATGATTGTATTACTGATTGTTATTGCTTATCAATCTTCTTGAGTGAAACTGAGTTATTTGTATCTGAGACACTTGACTTAACCATTTTTGAATCATCGATCAGTTATCTTTGGATTATTTTCCAGTTGCCTTGATGGGACTGAAGCGTTGATTTATTTATTGATGATGTCATGTTGTGACATGTTTGACTCAACCATTTTGGAGTCTTTGATCAGTATTATTTTGAGATATTCTCGGTTGCTTGTTAAGAACCAATCGATATTGTGATTTATATTTTGTGGAGATTTTATGTGTTCTTGGATGGGAGAACCATCTTACTATCAGGTTGTCTATTAAGGAACTAAGTTTGATCTTTATAAGTATTGTGGTATGGGACACAACTGTGGATTTACTAGGAGAGGTTGTCTAGGTACATGACTATGGGAGTGGCTTGCATAGCGGTCCGGTGCCCAAAGTGGTCAGTACTAGGGTAACCTAATGCAAGTTATGTAACAAGTGATAATCTAGTAATTAAAATTTATGGGGAAAAACACACTAAAAAGATAAGTTAGAGATATTTAAACCGCCCATGCCTTGAGTGCTTGTATAGACTAAGGATGGGAGAAGTGCCTCGTCTTTTTGAGAGGGCTTCTTGGTTTTCACATGTGCCACATTGAGGGTCCGAGGTTCAGAGTAACCAGTCCAAGGTAACTCAACGCTTGAGGGTTCGGGGTCTAATGAGAGACCAGTTTAGGGTAACTCAAGCAGCCATGTGATGACACTCCCTAGTATGTAGCCTAAGTCTCCTCTATAGATTTTGTGTACCTTTGGTGGTGTACTTATTGTTGTGCCTCTAGGATTAGATGTCAATTTTGTGATGGTACCTTTGAGTTAGTATACTTTTAGGATTTTTGGACTTATAAAAATTTTTGTTATGTGATTTTGGATAGCCTATTGGGACTTGAGATTATCTCCTCAACACGGTGAGAGTGAACCATTTAAGTTTCACGTGGTCGGGTGGTATCCTTTCATTGTTGCTTAGCATATGTTAGTTGATGTTATCTTATGCTTTATTTTGCATGTTAGTAGGATGTTTTAGGAGTGACATTCCTACAATGATAATACTGATGATCTCTTCGGTGCTTTGGAATGTTACGCACGGAGGGATAACTAGGATCCACGATAGTCTAATGATGCTATTTACGGTTGAGAGGAACCGTGCACTTAGTTATTTATGTTTGTGATATATGATTATATTTTGTGATGGATGTTTATATCTTTATGATGTTGATGTATTATGTATCACATGTGATTTTATTTACTTTAATTTCATTATGAATTAATATTGGATGTTGATGTACTGTATTTACACAGATGTTTATTCTTTTAATCCTTTCATACCTTGTATCATGTATAGTGGATGATTGAGCTAAACTAAAATGTAGTTAGAAAATGGACACTTGTATATTGTTTAAGAATGTTGGATGTATCATTCTTATTTCATGAGGATGTAATGATAGATGAATAGTTAGTTTAGATGTAATTCAATGTTAAGGGATCTTAAAAGAATGTAATCTATTATGTATGATATGTTTACTTGAATTGTTGCTATTGTTTCTGCGAATGTTATGAATGGTTTTACTTTCATATTTTTTAAAAAAAAAAATTGTGATAAATTTAGTAAAATTCTTTAGATCCCTTGGCGGGGCATTACAATTTGAGTAAAAAAAAGAGTTAACAGATTTAACTCATTTTTGATCAATAGTGAACTGAAGAGAGATTTTATTGAGATATTTAATTTAATAAAATGAGATATGCTCTCATAATTACTTTTTCTATTTAATTAAATAATCTTTAATTAATTAGAGGCACTTTTCTTATTTAATTAAATAACTCCATTTAATTAATTAAGAATGGCTTCTCATTTAATTAAATAACTTTGTTTAATTAATTAGAAGTAAGTACTTCATTTAATTAAATAATTTCATTTAATTATTTCCAAATTCTTTTTGAAACAAGTCAACTCAAGTCAACTGTGGTTAAATCTGGTCAACTTTTGGTCAAACTTAATCTTTGCATATGTGAATATGAGCAAATGTGAGTATGAATTCCAGCAACAATTCGATGCAAATTCTCATTCAACCTTTCAAAATGAAGAGATGAGGGTCTCTTAAATAGACTTTCCTAGAATTCATCAACGGTTGAGATCGATTTCAATCAACAATCAGGATTAAAGGTGAAGTTCAATCATAAAGGGAGACTTCCAAATTAAAAGGAGTTGAAAAATTTAATTTGAGTAAAATAAGGAGTTAATTGATTCAATTTGAGTAGAAAAAAGAGTTAACTTATTTAACTCATTTTTAATCAATAGCAAATTAAAAATTTATCTTTTTGAACTGAAGAGAGATTTTGTTGAGGTATTTAATTTAATAAAATGAAATATGCTCTCATAATTTCTTTTTCTATTTAATTAAATAATCTTTAATTAATTAGAGACACTTTTCTTATTTAATTAAATAACTTCATTTAATTAATTAGGAATGGCTTCTCATTTAATTACATAACTTTCTTTAATTAATTAGAAGAAAGTACTCCATTTAATTAAATAATTTTGTTTAATTATTTCAAATTTTTTTTCAAAACTAGTCAACTCAAGTCAACTGTGGTTAAATCTGGTCAACTTTTGGTCAAACTTGATCTTTGCGTATGTGAATATGAGCAAATGTGAGTATGAATTCTGGCAACAATTTGATGCAAATTCTCATTCAACCTTTCAAAATGAAGAGATGAGGGTCTCTTAAATAGACTTCGATGGAATTCATCAATGGTTGAGATCGATTTCAATCAATGGTCAGGATTAATGGTGAAGTTCAATTATAAAGGAAGATTTCCAAATTAAAGGGAGTTAACAAATTTAATTTGAATAAAATAAGGAGTTAATTGATTCAATTTGAGTAGAAAATAGAGTTAATTGATTAAACTCATTTTTTATCAATAGTGAATTGGAAATTTCTCTTTTTGAACTGAAGAGAGATTTTATTTAATAAAATGAGATATGCTCTCATAATTACTTTTTTAATTTAATTAAATAATATTTAATTAATTAGAGACAATTTTATTATTTAATTAAATAACTTCATTTAATTAATTAGGAATGACTTCTCATTTAATTAAATAACTTTCTTTAATTAATTAGAAGTAAGTACTCCATTTAATTAAATAATTTCGTTTAATTATTTCAAATTTTTTTTTGAAACTAGTCAACTCAAGTCAATCATGGTTAAATCTGGTCAACTTACGGTCAAACTTGATCTTTGCGTATGTGCATATGAGCAAATGTGAGTATGAATTTCAACAACAATTCGATTCAAATTCTCATTCAACCTTTCAAAATGAAGAGATAAGGGTCTCTTAAGTAGACTTTTCTGAAATTCATCAATGGTTGAGATTGATTTAAAGCAAGGGTCAACATTAAAGGTGAAGTTCAGTCATAAAGGGAGATTTCCAAATTAAAGGAAGTTAACAGATTTAATTTGAGTAAAATAAGGAGTTAATTGATTCAATTTGAGTAGAAAAAGGAGTTAATTGATGTAACTCATTTTTTATGAATAGTGAACTAAAAATTTTCCTTTTTGAACTGAAGAGAGATTTTGTTGAGATATTTAATTTAATAAAATGATATATGCTCTCATAATTACTTTTTCTATTTAATTAAATAATCTTTAATTAATTAGAGACACTTTTTTTATTTAATTAAATAACTTCATTTAATTAATTAGGAATGGGTTCTCATTTAATTAAATAACTTTGTTTAATTAATTAGAAGTAAGTACTCCAATTAATTAAATAATTTCGTTTAATTATTTCAAAATTCTTTTCAAAACTAGTCAACTCAAGTCAATCCTGGTTAAATCTTATCAACTTTCGGTCAAACTTGATCTTTGCGTATGTGCATATGAGCAAATGTGAGTATCAATTCAAGCAACAATTCGATGCAAATTCTCATTCAACCTTTCAAAATGAAGAAATGAGGGTCTCTTAAATAGACTTTCTTAAAATTCATCAACAGTTGAGATCAATTTCAATCAACAATTAGGATTAAAGGTGAAGTTCAGTCATAAAAGGAGATTTTCAAATTAAAGGGAGTTAACAAATTTAATTTGAGTAAAATAAGGAATTAACTAATTCAATTTGAGTAGAAAAAGGAGTTAAATGATTTTACTCATTTTTGATCAATAGTGAACTAGAAATTTCCATTTTTGAACTAAACAGAGATTTTGTTGAGATATTTAATTTAATAAAATGAGATATGCTCTCATAATTACTTTTTCTATTTAATTAAATAATCTTTAATTAACTAGAGACACTTTTCTTATTTAATTAAATAACTTCATTTAATTAATTACGAATGGATTCTAATTTAATTAAATAACTTTGTTTAATAAATTAGAAGTAAGTACTCCATTTAATTATTTCAAAATTCTTTTCGAAACTAGTCAACTCAAGTCAACCGTGGTTAAATCTGATCAACTTTTGGTCAAACTTGATCTTTGCATATGTGAATATGAGCAAATGTGACTATGAATTCTAGCCACAATTTGATGCAAATTCTCATACAACCTTTCAAAATGAAGAGATGAGGGTCTTTTAAATAGATTTTTCTGTAATTCATCAACGGTTGAGATAGATTTCAATCAACGATCAGGATTAAAGGTGTAGTTTAGTAATAAAGGGAGATTTCCAAATTAAAGTAAGTTAACAGATTTAATTTGAGTAAAATAAGGAGTTAACGGATTCAATTTGAGTAGAAAAAGGAGTTAATTGATTTAACTAATTCTTTATCAATAGTGAACTAGAAATTTCCCTTTTGGAACTAAAGAGAGATTTTGTTAAGATATTTAATTTAATAAAATGAGATATGCTCTCATAATTACTTTTTGTATTTAATTAAATCATATTTAATCAATTAGAGACACTTTTCTTATTTAATTAAATAACTTCATTTAATTAATTAAGAATAGCTTCTCATTTAA
Organism: Cupressus sempervirens; assembly: GCA_028749045.1. Taxonomy (NCBI): domain Eukaryota; kingdom Viridiplantae; phylum Streptophyta; class Pinopsida; order Cupressales; family Cupressaceae; genus Cupressus; species Cupressus sempervirens. Next base: position 283,042,931 of record CM053791.1, read on the forward strand.
TTAAATAACTTTGTTTAATTAATTAAAAATAAGTACTCTATTTAATTAAATAATTTTGTTTAATTATTTCAAAATTCCTTTCAAAACTAGTCAACTCAAGTCATCTGTCGTTAAATCTGGTTAACTTTTGGTCAAACTTGATCTTTGCGTATGTGAATATGAGAAAATGTGAGTATGAATTCCAGCAACAATTCGATGTAAATTCTCATTCAACCTTTCAAAATGAAGAGATGAGGGTCTCTTAAATAGACCTTCTGAAATTCATCAACGATTGAGATCGATTTCAATCAACGATCAAGATTAAAGGTGAAGTTCAATCATAAAGGGAGTTAACAGATTTAATTTGAGTAAAATAAGGAGTTAACTGATTCAATTTGAGTAGAAAAAGGAGTTAACTCATTTAACTCATTTTTGATCAATAGTAAACTGAAAATTTCCCTTTTTGAATTAAAGAGAGATTTTGTTGAGGTATTTAATTTAATAAAATGATATATGCTCACATAATTTATTTTTTTATTTAATTAAATAATCTTTAATTAATTAAAGACACTTTTCTTAATTAATTAAATAACTTCATTTAATTAATTAGGAATAGCTTCTCATTTAATTAAATAAATTTGTTTAATTAATTAGAAGTAAGTACTCCATTTAATTAATTAATTTTGTTTAATTATTTTTAAAAAAAAATTCGAAACTAGTCAACTCAAGTCAATCGTGGTTAAATCTGGTCAACTTTTGGTCAAACTTGATCTTTGCGTATATGAATATGAGCAAATGTGAGAATGAATTCTAGCAACAATTCGATGCAAATTCTCATTCAACCATTCAAAATGAAGAGATGAGGGTCTCTTAAATAGACTTTCCTAGAATTCATCTACAGTTGAGATCGAATTCAATCAACGGTCAAGATTAAAGGTAAAGTTCAGTCATAAAGGAAGATTTTCAAATTAAAGGGAGTTAATAGATTTAATTTGACTAAAATAAAGAGTTAACTGATTCAATTTGAGTAGAAAAAGGAGTTAACTGGTTTAACTCATTTTTGATCAATAGTGAACTAAAAATTTTCCTTTTTGAATTGAAGAGAGATTTTGTTGAGATATTTAATTTAATAAAATGAGATATGCTCTCATAATTACTTTTTTTATTTAATTAAATAATCTTTAATTAATGAGAGACACTTTTCTTATTTAATTAAATAACTTCATTTAATTAATTAGGAATGGCTTCTCATTTAATTAAATAACTTTGTTTAATTAATTAGAAGTAAGTACCTCATTTAATTAAATAATTTTGTTTAATTATTTAAAAATTATTTTTGAATCTAGTCAACTAAAGTCAACTGTGGTTAAATCTGGTCAACTTTTTGTCAAACTTGATCTTTGCGTATGTGAATGTGAGCAAATATTAGTATGAATTCCAACAACAATTCGATGCAAATTCTCATTCAACCTTTCAAAATGAATAGATGAGGATCTCTTAAATAGACTTTCTTGGAATTCATCAACGGTTGAGATCGATTTCAATCAATGGTCAGGATTAAAGGTGAAGTTCAGTCACAAAGGGAGATTCCCAAATTAAAGGGAGTTAACAGATTTAATTTGAGTAAAATAAAGAGTTAAATAATATAATTTGAGTAGAAAAAATAGTTAACTGATTTAACTCATTTTTTATCAATAGTGAACAGAAAATTTCCCTTTTTCAACCGAAGAGATATTTTGTTGAGATATTTAATTTAATAAAATGAGATATGCTCTCATAATTACTTTTTGTATTTAATTAAATAATCCTTAATTAATTAGAGACACTTTTCTTATTTATTTAAATAACTTCATTTAATTAATTAGGAATGGCTTCTCATTTAATTAAATAACTTTGTTTAACTAATTAGAAGTAAGTACTCCATTTAATTAAATAATTTTGTTTAATTATTTAAAAAAAAAATTCGAAACTAGTCAACTCAAGTCAACCGTGGTTAAATTTGGTCAACTTTTGGTCAAACTTAATCTTTGCGTATGTGAATATGAGCAAATGTGAGTATGAATTCTAGAAACAATTCGATATAAATTCTCATTCAACCTTTCAAAATGAAGAGTTGAGGGTCTCTTAAATAGACTTTCCTAGAATTCATCGACAGTTGAGATCGATTTCAATCAACAGTCAGGATTAAAGGTGAAGTTCAGTCATAAAGGGAGATTTCCAAATAAAAGGGAGTTAACGGATTTAATTTGAGTAAAATAAGGATTTAACTAATTCAATTTGAGTAGAAAAAGAAGTTAACTGATTTAACTCATTTTTTATCAATAGTGAACTGGAAATTTCCCTTTTTGAACTGAAGAGAGATTTTGTTGAGATATTTAGTTTAATAAAATGAGATATGCTCTCATAATTACTTTTTCTATTTTATTAAATAATCTTTAATTAATTAGAGACACTTTTCTTATTTAATTAAATAACTCCATTTAATTAATTAAGAATGGATTCTCATTTAATAAAATAACTTTATTTAATTAATTAGAAGTATGTACTCCATTTAATTAAATAATTTCGTTTAATTATTTCAAAAAAAATTTTGAAACTAGTTACCTCAAGTCAACCATGGTTAAATCTGGTCAACTTTTGGTCAAACTTGATCTTTGCGTATGTGAATATGAGCAAATGTGAGTATGAATTCTAACAACAATTCGATGCAAATTCTCATTCAACCTTTCAAAATGAAGAGATGAGGGTCTTTTAAATAGACTTTTCTGGAATCCATCAACGGTTGAGATCGATTTCAATCAACGGTCAGGATTAAAGGTGAAGTTCAGTCATAAAAGGAGATTTTCAAATTAAAGGGAGTTAACAGATTTAATTTGAGTAAAATAAGGAGTTAACTGATTCAATTTGAGTAGAAAAAGGAGTTAACTTATTTAACTCATTTTTGATCAATAGTGAACTGAAAATTTCCCTTTTTGACCTAAAGAGAGATTTTGTTGAGATATTTAATTTAATAAAATGAGATATGCTCTCATAATTACTTTTCTATTTAATTAAATAATTTTTAATTAATTAGAGGCACTTTTTTTATTTAATTAAATAACTTCATTTAATTAATTAGGAATGGCTTCTCATTTAATTAAACAACTTTGTTTAATTAATTAGAAGTAAGCAATCCATTTAATTAAATAATTTTGTTTAATTATTTCAAAAAAAATTTCGAAACTAGTCAACTCAAGTGAACCGTGGTTAAATCTGGTCAACTTTAGGTCAAACTTGATCTTTGAATATGTGAATATAAAGAAATGTGAGTATGAATTCTAACAACAATTCGATGCAAATTCTCATTCAACCTTTCAAAATGAAGAGATCATGGTCTCTTAAATAGACTTTTCTAGAATTCATCAACGGTTGAGATCGATTTCAATCAATGATCATGATTAAAGGTGAAGTTCAGTCATAAAGAGAGATTTCTAAATTAAAGGGAGTTAACAGATTTAATTTGAGTAAAATAAGGAGTTAACTGATTCAATTTGAGTAGAAAATGGAGTCAACTGATTTAACTCATTTTTTATCAATAGTGAACTGGAAATTTTCCTTTTTGAACTGAAGACATATTTTGTTGAGATATTTAATTTAATAAAATGAGATATGCTCTCATAATTACTCTTTCTATTTAATTTATTAATTTATTAATTAATTAGAGACACTTTTCTTATTTAATTAAATAACTTCATTTTATTAATTAGGAATGGCTTCTCATTTAATTAAATAACTTTTTTTAATTAATGAGAACTAAGTACTCCATTTAATTAAATAATTTCGTTTAATTATTTAAAAAAAATTTGAAACTAGTCAACTCAAGTCAACCGTGGTTAAATCTTGTCAACTTTTGGTCAAACTTGATCTTTGCGAATATGAATATGAGCAAATGTGAGTATGAATTCCAGCAACATTTCGATGCAAATTCTCTTTCAACCTTTCAAAATGAAGAGATGAGGGTCTCTTAAATAGACTTTTCTAAAATTCATCAACGGTTGAGATCGATTTCAATCAACGGTCAGGATTAAAGGTGAAGTTCAGTCATAAAGGGAGATTTTTAAATTAAAGGGAGTTAACAAATTTAAATTGAGTAAAATAAGGAGTAAACTGATTCAATTTGAGGAGAAAGAGTAGTCAACTGATTTAACTCATTTTTTATCAATAGTGAACTGGAAATTTCCCTTTTTGTACTGAAGAGAGATTTTGTTAAGATATTTAATTTAATAAAATAAGATATGCTCTCATAATTACTTTTTCTATTTAATTAAATAATCTTTAATTAATTAGAGACACTTTTCTTATTTAATTAATTATGAGTGGCTTCTCATTTAATTAAATAAATTTGTTTAATTAATTAGAAGTAAGTACTTCATTTAATTAAATAATTTCGTTTAATTATTTTAAAATTTTTTTTGAAACTAGTCAACTCAAGTCAACCGTGGTTAAATCTGGTCAACTTTTGGTCAAACTTGATCTTTGCGTATGTGAATATGGGAAAATGTGAGTATGAATTCTAGCAACAATTCGATGCAAATTCTCATTCAACCTTTCAAAATGAAGAGAGAAGGGTCTCTTAAATAGACTTTCTTGGAATTCATCAACGGTTGAGATCGATTTCAATCAACGGTCAGGATTAAAGGTGAAGTTCAGTCATAAAGGGAGATTTCCAAATTAAAGGGAGTTAACAGATTTAATTTGAGTAAAATAATGAGTTAACTGATTCAATTTGAGTAGAAAAAGGAGTTATCTCATTTAACTCATTTTTTATCAATAGTGAACTGGAAATTTCCCTTTTTGAACTGAAGAGAGATTTTGTTGAGATATTTAATTTAATAAAATGAGATATGCTCTCATAATTAATTTTTCTATTTAATTAAATAATCTTTAATTAATCAGAGGCGCTTTTCTTGTTTAATTAAATGTCATGCCCAAACTATGAGGGCAAAAAAACACACACAATTTTTTTTCATAATAATAATTAAATTTCTCTAAGTTTGAAATGATTGAGATAGAAGTTTTAGTAAAGGTTCTCTCCATTATGTCTTAAGATTATAAACATGAGTACGATTACATCATTAAGATATTGAAGTTTTTGTTATAAGCTTGATATCGATCAAAGGGTATGTTATATAATTAACTTACAACAATATGAAACCATTATTTAAATGATAATGATAATGTATTCGAATTTAAATTAATTGAAAGTATCTAATCAACATCAACTATAAATCTCTTGGACAATTATCAATTGACAATCTTAATCGATATAAGAAAGTCACTCTAAGAAAACAATTAACTAAAATTAAAACTCAATATATATGTATATATATATATACATACATATATGTATGTATATATATACATACATATATACATATATATATACATATGTATATATATATACATACATGTATGTATATATACATATATATATATACATGTATGTATGTATATATATATGTATATATATATACATGTATGTATGTATATATATATACATATATATACATACATGTATGTATATATATATACATATATATATATACATACATACATGTATATATATATACATACATATATATACATATATATATGTATGTATATATGTATGTATATATACATACATATATACATACATATATATATGTATGTATATATACATACATATATATATACATATATATATGTATGTATATATACATACATATATATATACACACATATATATATATATTATATATACATATATATATGTATGTATGTATATATATATATATACATATATATATATCTATATCTAAAATTTATTAACTTAAACATTCCAACTATTTTAACATGAAGATCAACTATCATAAACTTACTAATTTTAAATTTAATCCACTAACAACTAAATAAATTCTAACTAATTATGAAATTTAAAGCTTCCTAAAAAAAAATTAAAATTAAAACAAATCTAAAAACCTAAACTGTCTAAATCTAATATCTATACTTAAATAAATTAAAACTGACTTCTCTTAAATTCATTCGAATTATCAAAACAAGAACTAATTAAGGGATATATTGCATCTACCCATACACCTATATAAACTATACTTAATTTTATTCCAATCGTAATTTTATAAAAAATCAAATAAAACATTTCTAATATAATGACTAGATGAATTTAAATTAAGATAATAAATATATTTCATGAAACGTTATCTACAATTTTTAACAATACTTTAGCAAAACTAAAATATTATTAATTATAATTTTAAAGCAATCATTCTGATTATCATTTTAATAAAGTCTATTAATTAACCAATCATTAATTTAAAACTTTCTAAAATAGTATAACAACTAAATTGCTTTAAAACTAAACTAACTCCAATTGAATTCTATCTTAATTTTTGATACAAAACTAAGCTAAACTATATTTAACTAATATATCATCAATATAAAAACTAACATTACTAAGAAAATTATATATTAAAATTTTGAACAATGGATTACACCAATAACACAAGTAATAACTAACTAAAACTTACTTAATTTACGTTTACAACTTAACTAATTAAAATAAATAAAGTAACTATAAAATTGAATATATGCTACTTACTAAAAAAAAAAATAATTTAAATTAACAAAATGAACAACTAACTTAATCTTTAAATAGTTAACTATCTACTAATATCAACTAACACATTAATTTACATTTAAAATTTGCTTAATTAAAAAAAATATGAAAAGACAATAATAAAAATAAATACTTACTAAAACATATTTTACACTAATCTAATATTAAACAAAATAACTAACAAAAAAACAAAACTTAATACTAACTTACACCTAACCATCTAACCTAACCCTCACTCCCCCCCCACCCTTCACCCCCTACCAACATACTTGGGCAGATACCAAAGCTACCCCACGTAGCCCAAGGTCTGCAAGGTGCAGTCCAACCTTGGGTCAAGTACGTGGGCAGTACAATGGCAGGCCCCAACAAAGGAAACAACGCCCAAGCAAACTTTAAACATAGCAACAACAACTTTCATAAATGAGAATGCAATTGAGCGCTCAGACAGAGGGGATGGGACATGGGGAAAAGAATAAGGTTTTAAATATATGTTGTCACTTCATCCCAAGGCCTCACATTTCCTCATGAGCTGAGACAAGCACAAAGTCAAGGTGGGGTGCAGAATAGGGGTGATGTCATCATTATGATGATACAAAGAGTAAGTAAATAAAACATTTTTATATAAATATTTTGAAACCTTCTTCCAACTGACGTCCAAGTAGAGGTGAGGAAACATTAATGACAATAAAGTTTATATGGTAGGAAAGGATATAAGAAGCTAGGATATTTAGATTTTTATAAAGTATTGTTTTTAAATCATTGAGGGTCTATTACTATATTAAACTGTAGTAGTATGAACTTTTTTTTTTTTTTGCCATTTAATTTTCAGAATGATATATGTGCTCCTACAGGCCTTATTTTTTTTTTTACATGCATTTGAAAACTTACTTGTAGGTTTAAGTCTTACTATGGATTTTTATAGGATTAGTGTTTTAATTCATAATGATATTAACTTATCACCTTATTATGTATCATGCTCAACAAAATCAACTATATATTCATTTAATTATCTACTATAACTGATGGAGCAAAATTTGAATAACATAGAGACTAACTAATCTTAGGGCAATTGAGAAAATAAAGAGATCAAAAAAAGATAATGCTCTATTCATTTGAAGGGAGTATCAAAACACATCGAGTTCTTTCCTCTATCGTGTTTCAAATTTAAGTTTGGATATCTTGACATAATTCTTTCCTACATGTTCTTGCAAATTTACTTTCAACACAAACAACCATGAACTAAATCATATCAAACTCAAAAGAGATACTATACATTTACAAATTGAATCTTGCATAATTGAACATCATCGATTCATCTCATCTTTAATATATATTCAAGTGACGAAATAAAATACGAAAACTTCAAGAGAACCAAGGATTACTCAATCACTTATTTTATTAACAACTTGATTCAAGGGCTCAGCCGAGAAAGAATCAGGAAGAAAACCCGGCTTTGTTGCCATTACAACATAGTTTTGAGATACAAATTACATAGGATTTCAATTCTGAATACAACACTTAAATGAAATTTCCTTCATGACCCTCAACAAGAGTTCCATATCTAATTCTGCAACACATTTTTACAAATCGTGGAGGAAACAAAATCTGAACAGGTGATAAAAAGCATGACCAAGAAACAAGACAAACATGCATATTCATACAAGGTTTTCACTATAAGATTCACAATGAATCAACACTAGGAAAAGATGGATTCTTCCAACCAGGAGAAGTCAAGCACAACACAACCAGATGCCCAATCGGGGCTATATACCAAGAACTTCCGTTCTTCCATTTCAACATACCATAATCATACAAGGTTTGTGTTGACAGGTAGGGGCCCATAACACCCTACCCTTTCTCCCTCTTCTCATCTTGAGAAGAGACTCTACACTGATTGGAGTCCGACTAAATAGACCTTTCCCAAAATTGGTCACTTCTACCCTCTCCAAGGGTGAGTAATACCAAAACACCCATGCAGAAAAAATCTCAAAATTGCAAACATGAACATGAAAGGAAATCATCCAAAAATAACATAGTTTTCAAAGCTTCCCAACATACCCACAAAACATACAAACATTAAAACAACAACAAGGTAGCATAAGCATGAAACAAGAATGAAATCTTAACAAGGGAGATGACAATTCCTATCTGAACAAAGAGGTAATAGCAATGAACAAATTTGAGTAGAGTTTCCACTTCCTTCCTTCAATCTTCAAAACTCCTCTCTAAATGTAGAGATTTGGACTTCATTTAATTAATTAGGAATGGCTTCTCATTTAATTAAATAACTTTGTTTAATTAATTAGAAGTAAGTACTCCATTTAATTAAATAATTTCGTTTAATTATTTCAAAATTCTTTTCAAAACTAGTCAACTCAAGTCAACCGTGGTTAAATATGGTCTACTTTTGGTCAAACCTAATGTTTGCATATGTGAATATGAGAAAATGTGAGTATGAATTCAAGCAACAATTCAATGCAAATTCTCATTCAACTTTTCAAAATGAAGAGATGAGGGTCTCTTGAATAGACTTTTCTGGAATTCATCAACGATTGAGATCGATTTCAATCAACGATTAGGATTAAAGGTGAAGTTCTGTCATAAATGGAGATTTCCAAATTAAAGGGAGTTAATAGATTTAATTTAAGTAAAATAAGGAGTTAACTAATTCAATTTGAGTAGAAAAAGAAGTTAACTGATTTAACTCATTTTTTATCAATAGTGAACTGGAAATTTCCCTTTTTGAACTAAAGAGAGATTTTGTTGAGATATTTAATTTAATAAAATGATATATGCTCTCATAATTACTTTTGCTATTTAATTAAATAATTTCATTTAACTAATTAGTAATGACTTCTCATTTAATTCAATAACTTTGTTTAATTAATTAGAAGTAAATATTCTATTTAATTAAATAATTTTGTTTAATTATTTCAAAATTCTTTTTGAAACTAGTCAACTCAAGTCAACCATGGTTAAATCTGGTCAACTTTTGGTCAAACTTGATCTTTGCGTATGTGAATATGAGCAAATGTGAGTATGAATTCCAGCAACAATTTGATGCAAATTCTCATTCAACCTTTCAAAATGAAGAGATGAGGGTCTCTTAAATAGACTTTTCTGAAATTTATCAACGGTTGAGATCGATTTCAATCAACAGTCAGGATTAAAGGTGAAGTTCAGTCATAAAGGGAGATTTCTAAATTAAATGGAGTTAATAGATTTAATTTGAGTAAAATAAGGAGTTAACTGATTCAATTTGAGTAGAAAAAAGAGTTAACTCATTTAACTCATTTTTTATCAATAGTGAACTAGAAATTTCCCTTTTTCAACTGAAGAGAGATTTTGTTGAGATATTTAATTTAATAAAATGAGATATGCTCTCATAATTACTTTTTTTATTTAATTAAATAATCATTAATTAAATAGAGGCACTTTTCTTATTTAATTAAATAACTTCATTTGATTAATTAGGAATGGCTTCTCATTTAATTAAATAACTTTATTTAATTAATTAGAAGTAAGTACTCCATTTAATTAAATAATTTCATTTAATAATTTTAAAATTAGTCAACCCAAGTCAACCGTGGTTAAATCAGGTCAACTTTTGGTCAAACTTGATCTTTGCGTATGTGAATATGACCAAATGTGAGTATGAATTTTAGCAACAATTCAATCCAAATTCTCATTCAACCTTTCAAAATGAAGAGATGAGAGTCTCTTGAATAGACCTTCTTGGAATTCATCAACGGTTGAGATCGATTTCAATCAACGGTCAGGATTAAAGGTGAAGTTCAGTCATAAAGGGAGATTTCTAAATTAAAGGGAGTTAACAGATTTAATTTGAGTAAAATAAGGAGTTAATTGATTCAATTTGAGTAGAAAAAGGAGTCAACTGATTTAACTCATTTTTGATCAATAGTGAACTGGAAATTTCCCTTTTTGAACTGAAGAGAGATTTTGTTGAGATATTTAATTTAATAAAATGAGATATGCTCTCATAATTACATTTTCTATTTAACTGAATAATCTTTAATTAATTGGGGACACTTTTCTTATTTAATTAAATAACTTCATTTAATTAATTAGTAATGGCTTCTCATTTCATTAAATAACTTTGTTTAATTAATTAGAAGTAAGTACTCCATTTAATTAAATAATTTCGTTTAATTATTTAATTTTTTTTTCGAAACTAATCAACTCAAGTCAACCGTGGTTAAATCTGATCAACTTTTGGTCAAACTTGATCTTTGCGTATGTGAATATGAGCAAATGTGAGTATGAATTCCAACAACAATTCGACGCAAATTCTAATTGAACCTTTCAAAATGAAGAGATGAGGGTCTCTTAAATAGACTTTTCTGAAATTCATCAACGATTGAGATCGATTTCAATCAACGGTCAAGATTAAAAGTGAAGTTCAGTCATAAAGGGAGATTTTTAAATTAAAGGGAGTTAACAAATTTAATTTGAGTAAAATAAGGAGTTAACTGATTCAATTTGAGTAGAAAAATGAGTTAACTGATTTAACTCATTTTTGATCAATAGTGAACTGGAAATTTACCTTTTTGAACTAAAGAAAGATTTTGTTGAGATATTTAATTTAATAAAATGAGATATGCTCTCATAATTACTTTTTCTATTTAATTAGATAATCTTTAATTAACTAGAGGCAAATTTCTTGTTTAATTAAATAACTTCATTTAATTAATTAGGAATGGCTTCTCATTTAATTAAATAACTTTATTTAATTAATTAGAAGTAAGTACTCCATTTAATTAAATAATTTTGTTTAATTATTTATAAATTCTTTTCGAAACTAGTCAACTCAAGTCAACCATAGTTAAATCTGGTCAACTTTTGGTCAAACTTGATCTTTGCCCATGTCAATATCAGCAAATGTGAGTATGAATTCCAGCAACAATTCGATGCAAATTTTCATTCAACCTTTCAAAATGAAGAGATGAGGGTCTCTTAAATAGACTTTCTTGGAATTCATCAACGGTTGAGATCGATTTCAATCAACGGTCAGCATTAAAGGTGAAGTTCAGTCATAAAGGGAGATTTCCAAATTAAAGGGAGTTAATAAATTTAATTTGAGTAAAATAAGGAGTTAACTGATTCAATTTGAGTAGAAAATGGAGGCAACTGATTTAACTCATTTTTTATCAATAGTGAACTGAAAATTTCCCTTTTTGAACTGAAGAGAGATTTTGTTGAGATATATAATTTTATAAAATAAGATATGCTCTCATAATTACTTTTTCTATTTAATTAAATAATCTTTAAATAATTAGAGGCACTTTTCTTATTTAATTAAATAACTCCATTTAATTAATTAGAAATGGCTTCTCATTTAATTAAATAACTTTGTTTAATTAATTAGAAGTAAGTACTCCATTTAATTAAATAATTTCGTTTAATTATTTCAAAATTTTTTTCAAAATTAGTCAACTAAAGTCAACTGTGATTAAATTTGGTCAACTTTTGGTCAAACTTAATTTTTGCGTATGTGAATATGAGCAAATGTGAGTATGAATTCCAGCAACAATTCGATGCAAATTCTCATTCAACCTTTCAAAATGAAGAGATGAGGGTCTCTTAATTAGACTTTCCTAAAATTTGTCAAAGGTTCAGATCGATTTCAATCAACGGTCAAGATTAAAGGTGAAGTTTAGTCATAAAAGGAGATTTCCAAATTAAAGGGAGTTAAACGATTTAATTTGAGTAAAATAAGAAGTTAACCTATTCAATTTGCGTAGAAAAAGGAGTTAATTGATTTAACTCATTTTTTATCAATAGTGAACTGATGTTGAGATATTTAATTTAATAAAATGAGATATGCTCTCATAATAAATTTTCTATTTAATTATATAATCTTCAATTAATTAGAGACACTTTTCTTATTTAATTAAATAACTTCATTTAATTAATTAGGAATGGCTTCTCATTTAATTAAATAACTTTGTTTAATTAATTAGAAGTAAGTACTCCATTTAATTAAATAATTTCGTTTAATTATTTCAAAATTCTTTTTGAAATTTGTCAACTCAAGTCAACCGTGGTTAAATTTGTTCAACTTTTGGTCAAACTTGATCTTTGCGTATGTGAATATGAGAAAATGTGAGTATGAATTTCAGCAACAGTTCGATGCAAATTCTCATTCAACCTATCAAAATGAGGAGATGAGGGTCTCTTAAATAGACTTTCTTAAAATTCATCAACGGTTGAGATCGATTTCAATCAACAGTTAGTATTAAAGGTGAAGTTCAGTCATAAAGAGAGATTTCCAAATTAAAGGAAGTTAACAGATTTAATTTGAGTAAAATAAGGAGTTAACTGTTCAATTTGAGTAGAAAAAGGTGTTAATTGATTTAACTCATTTTTGATCAATAGTGAACTAGAAATTTCCCTTTTTGAACTGAAGAGAGATTTTGTTGAGATATTTAATTTAATAAAATGAGATATGCTCTCATAATTACTTTTTCTATTTAATTAAATAATTTTTAATTAATTCGAGACACTTTTCTTATTTAATTAAATAACTTCATTTAATTAATTAGGAATAGCTTTTTATTTAATTAAATAACTTTGTTTAATTGATTAGAAGTAAGTACTCCATTTAATTAAGTAATTTTGTTTAATTATTTCAAAATTCTTTTCGAAACTAGTCAACTCAAGTTAACTATGGTTAAATCTGGTCAACTTTTGGTCAAACTTAATCTTTGTGTATGTGAATATAAGCAAATGTGAGTATGAATTTCAGCAACAATTTGATGCAAATTCTCATTCAACCTTTCCAAATGAAGAGATGGGGTCTCTTAAATAGACTTTCTTTGAATTGATCAACGGTTGAGATCGATTTTAATCAATGGTCAGGATTAAAGGTGAAGTTCAGTCATTAAGGAAGATTTCTAAATTAAAGCGAGTTAATAGATTTAATTTGAGTAAAATAAGGAGTTAATTGATTCAATTTGAGTAAAAAAAGGAGTTAACTGATTTAACTCATTTTTGATAAATAGTGACCTGAAAATTTTCCTTTTTGAACTAAAGAGAGATTTTGTTGAGATATTTAATTTAATAAAATGAGATATGCTCTCATAATTACTTTTTCTATTTAATTAAATAATCTTTAATTAAATAGAGGCACTTTTCTTATTTAATTAAATAACCTCATTTAATTAATTAGGAATGGCTTCTCAGTTAAGTAAATAACTTTGTTTAATTAATTAGAAGCAAGTACTCCATTTAATTAAATAATTTCACTTAATTATTTAAAAAAAAAAATTCAAAACATGTCAACTCAAGTCAACCGTGGTTAAATCTGGTCAACTTTTGGTCAAACTTGATCTTTGCGTATGTGAATATGAGAAAATGTGAGTATGAATTCCAGCATTAATTCGATGCAAATTCTCATTCAACCTTTCAAAATGATGAGATGAGGGTCTCTTAAGTAGACTTTCCTAGAATTCATCAACGGTTGAGATCGATTTCAATGAACGGGCAAAATTAAAGGTGAAGTTCAGTCATAAAGGGAGATTTCCAAATTAAAAAGACTTAACATATTTAATTTGAGTAAAATAAGGAGTTAACTGATTCAATTTGAGTAGAAAAAGGAGTTAATCGATTTAACTCATTTTTGATCAATAGTGAACTGGAAATTTTCCTTTTTGAACTGAAGAGATATTTTGCTGTGATATTTAATTTAATAAAATGAGATATGTTCTCATAATTACTTTTTCTATTTATTTAAATAATATTTAATTAATTAGAGACAATTTTCTAATTTAATTAAATAACTTTGTTTAACTAATTAGAAGTAAGTATTCCATTTAATTAAATAATTTCGTTTCATTATTTCAAAAAAAAATTTGAAACTAATCAACTCAAGTCAACCGTGGTTAAATCTGTTGAACTTTTAGTCAAACTTAATCTATGGGTATGTGAATATGAGCAAATATGAGTATGAATTTCAGCAACAATTCGATGCAAATTCTCATTCAACCTTTCAAAACGAAGAGATGAGAGTCTCTTAAATAGACTTTCTTGGAATTTATCAACGCTAGAGATCGATTTTAGTCAACGGTCAAGATTAAAGGTGAAGTTCAGTCATAAAGGGAGATTTCCAAATTAAAGGGAGTTAACAGATTTAATTTGAGTAAAATAAGGAATTAACTAATTCAATTTGAGTAGAAAAAGGAGGCAACTAATTTAACTCATTTTTGATCAACAGTGAACTGAAAATTTCCCTTTTTGCACTTAAGAGAGATTTTGTTGAGATATTTAATTTAATAAAATGAGATATGCTATCATAATTACTTTTTCTATTTAATTAAATAATCTTTAATTAATTAGAGCCACCTTTTTTATTTAATTAAATAACTTCATTTAATTAATTAGGAATGGCTTCTCATTTAATTAAATAACTTTTTTTAATTAATTAGAAGTACGTACTCCATTTAATTAAATAATTTGGTTTAATTATTTCAAAATTCTTTTTGAAACTAGTCAACTCAAGTCAACCGTGGTTAAATCTGGTCAGCTTTTGGTCAAATTTGATCTTTGCCTATGTGAATATGAGCAAATGTGAGTATGAATTCCAGCAATAATTCGATGCAACTTCTCATTCAACCTTTCAAAATTAAGAGATGAGGGTCTCTTAAATAGACTTTCTTAGAATTCATCAACAGTTGAGATCGATTTCAGTCAACGGTCAGGATTAAAGGTGAAGTTTAGTCATAAAGAGAAATTTTCAAATTAAAGAGAGTTAACAAATTTAATTTGAGTAAAATAAGAAGTTAACTGATTCAATTTGAAAATAGAAAGAAGTTAACTGATTTAACTCATTTTTTATCAATAGTGAACTGAAAATTTCTCTTTTTGAACTGAAGAGAGATTTTGTTGAGGTATTTAATTTAATAAAATGAGATATGCTCTCACAATTACTTTTTCTATTTAACTAAATCATCTTTAATTAATTAGAGACACTTT
Source organism: Cupressus sempervirens (assembly GCA_028749045.1). NCBI lineage: Eukaryota > Viridiplantae > Streptophyta > Pinopsida > Cupressales > Cupressaceae > Cupressus > Cupressus sempervirens. The sequence continues at coordinate 283,058,556 of CM053791.1, forward strand.
TCTTATTTAATTAAATAACTTCATTTAATTAATTACGAATGGCTTCTCATTTAATTAAATAACTTTATTTAATTAATTGGAAGTAAATACTCCATTTAATTAAAAAATTTCGTTTAATTATTTCAAAATTCTTTTCGAAACTAGTCAACTCAAGTCAACCGTGGTTAAATCTGGTCAACTTTTGGTCAAACTTGATCTTTGCGTATGTGAATATGAGCAAATGTGAGTATGAATTGCAACAACAATTCGATGCGAATTCTCATTCAACCTTTCAAAATGAAGAGATGAGGGTCTATTAAATAGACTTTCCTAAAATTCATCAACGGTTGAGATCGATTTCAATCAACGGCTAGGATTAAATGTGAAGTTCAGTCATAAAGAGAGATTTCCAAATTAAATAGAGTTAAAAGAATTAATTCGAATAAAATAAGGAGTTGACTGATTCAGTTTGAGTAGAAAAAAGTAGTCAACTGATTTAACTCATTTTTGATGAACAGTGAACTAAAAATTTCTCTTTTTGAACTGAAGAGAGATTTTTTTGAGATATTTAATTTAATAAAATGAGATATGCTCTCATAATTAATTTTCTATTTAATTAAATAATCTTTAATTAATTAGAGACACTTTTCTTATTTAGTTAAATAACTTCATTTAATTAATTAGGAATGACTTCTCATTTAATTAAATAACTTTGGTTAATTAATTAGAAGTAAGTAATCCATTTAATTAAATAGTTTAGTTTAATTATATCAAAATTCTTTTCGAAACTAGTCAACTCAAGTCAACTGTGGTTAAATCTAGTGAACTTTTGGTCAAACTTGATTTTTGCATATGTGAATATCAGCAAATGTGAGTATGAATTCCAGCAACAATTCGATGCAAATTCTCATTCAAATTTTCAAAATGGAGAGATGAGGGTCTCTTAAATAGACTTTCCTGGAATTCATCAACAGTTGAGATCGATTGCAATCAACGGTCAAGATTATAGGTGAAGTTCAGCCATAAAAAGAGATTTCCAAATTAAAGGGAGTTAACAGATTTAATTTGAGAAAAATAAGGAGTTAATTGATTTAATTTGAGTAAAATAAGGAGTTAACTGATTCAATTTGAGTAGAAAAAGGAGTTAACTGATTTAAGTCATTTTTGATCAATAGTGAACTGAAAATTTCTCCTTTAGAACTGAAGAGAGATTTTGTTGAGATATTTAATTTAATAAAATGAGATATGCTCTCATAATTACTTTTTCTATTTAATTAAATAATCTTTAATTAATTAGAGACACTTTTCTTATTTAATTAAATAACTTCATTTAACTAATTAGGAATGGCTTCTCATTTAATTAAATAATTTTGTTTAACTAATTAGAAGTAAGTACTCTATTTAATTAAATAATTTCATTTAATTATTTGAAAATTCTTTTCAAAATTAGTCAATTCAAGTCAACCGTGGTTAAATCTGATCAACTTTTTGTCAAACTCGATCTGTGCGTATGTGAATATAAGCAAATGTGAGTATGAATTTTAGCAACAATTCGATGCAAATTCTCATTCAACATTTTGAAATGAAGAGATGAGGGTCTCTTAAATAGACTTTCCTAGAATTCATCAACGGTTGAGATCGATTTCAATCAACGGTCAGGATTAAAGGTGAAGTTCAGTCATAAAGGGAGATTTTGAAATTAAAGGGAGTTAACAGATTTAATTTGAGTAAAATATTGAGTTAACTGATTCAATTTGAGTAGAAAAAGGAGTTAACTAATTTAACTCATTTTTTATAAATAGTGAATTGGAAATTTCCCTGTTTGAACTGAAGAGAGATTTTATTAAGATATTTAATTTAATAAAATGAGATATGCTCTCATAATTACTTTTTCTATTTAATTAAATAATTTTTAATTAATTAGAGACACTTTTCTTATTTAATTAAATAACTTCATTTAATTAATTAGGAATAGCTTCTCATTTAATTAAATAACTTTGTTTAATTAATTAGAAGTAAGTACTCCATTTAATTAAATAATTTCGTTTAATTATTTCAAAATTCTTTTCGAAACTAGTCAACTCAAGTCAACCGTGGTTAATTCTGGTCAACTTTTGGTCAAACTTGATCTTTACGTATGTGAATATGAGCAAATTTGAGTTTGAATTCTAGCAACAATTCGATGCAAATTTTCATTTAACCTTTCAAAATGAAGAGATGAGGGTCTCTTAACTAGTCTTTTTTGTAATTCATCAATGGTTGAAATCAATTTCAAACAACAGTCAGGATTAAAGGTGAAGTTCAGTCATAAAGGGAGATTTAAAAATTAAATGGAGTTAATAGATTTAGTTTTAATAAAATAAGGAGTGAACTAATTCAATTTGAGTAGAAAAATGAGTCAACTGATTTAACTCATTTTTGATAAATGGTGAACTGGAAATTTTCTTTTTTGAACTGAAGAGAGATTTTGATGAGATATTTCATTTAATAAAATGATATATGCTCTCATAATTAATTTTTCTATTTCTTTAAATAATCTTTAATTAATTAGAGACACTTTTCTTATTTAATTAAATAACTTCATTTAATTAATTTGGAATGGCTTCTCATTTAATTTTAAAACTTTGTTTAATTAATTAGAAGTAAGTACTCTATTTAATTAAATAATTTTATTTAATTATTTTAAAATTCTTTTCGAAACTAGTCAACCGTGGTTAAATCTGGTCAACTTTTGATCAAATTTGATCTTTGCGTATGTGAATATGAGCAAATGTAAGTATGAATTCCAGCAACAATTTGATACAAATTCTCATTCAACCTTTCAAAATGAAGAGATGAGGGTCTCTTAAATAGACTTTCCTGAAATTCATCAAAGATTGAGATTGATTTCAATCAACGGTCAGGATTAAAGGTGAAGTTAAGTCATAAAGGGAGATTTCCAAATTAAATGGAGTTAACAGATTTAATTTGAGTCAAATAACGAGTTAACTAATTCAATTTGAGTAGAAAAAAGAATTAACTGATTTAACTCATTTTTGATGAATAGTAAAATAAAAATTTCCCTTTTTGAACTGAAGAGAGACACTTTTTTTATTTAATTAAATAACTTCATTTAATTAATTAGGAATGGCTTCTCATTTAGTTAAATAACTTTGTTTAATTAATTAGAAGTAAGTACCCCATTTAATTAAATAATTTTGTTTAATTATTTCAAAATTCTTTTCGAAACTAGTCAACTCGAGTCAACCGTGGTTAAATTTGGTCAACTTTTGGTCAAATTTGATCATTGCATATGCGAATATGAGCAAATGTGAGTATGAATTCCAACAACAATTCGATACAAATTCTTATTCAACCTTTCAAAATGAAGAGATGAGGGTCTCTTAAATAGACTTTCTTGAAATTCATCAAAGATTGAGATCGATTTCAATCAACGGTCAGGCTTAAAGGTGAAGTTTAGTCATAAAGGGAGATTTCAAAATTAAAAAGAGTTAACAGATTTAATTTGAGTAAAATAAGGAGTTAACTAATTCAATTTGAGTCAAAAAAGGAATTAACTGATTTAACTCATTTTTGATTAACAATGAACTGAAATTTTCCCTTTTTGAACTGAAGAGAGATTTTGTTGAGATATTTCATTTAATAAAATCATATATGCTCTCATAATTACTTTTTCTATTTCATTAAATAATCTTTAATTTATTAGAGACACTTTTCTTATTTAATTAAATAACTTCATTTAATTAATTAGGAATGGCTTCTCATTTAATTAAAAAACTTTGTTTAATTAATTAGAAGTAAGTACTTCATTTAATTAAATAATTTCGTTAAATTATTTCAATTTTTTTTTCGAAACTAGTTAACTCAAGTCAATCGTTGTTAAATCTGGTCAACTTTTGGTCAAACTTGATTTTTGCATATGTGAATATGAGCAAATGTGAGTATGAATTTCAGCAACAATTCGATGCAAATTCTCATTCAACCTTTCAAAATGAAGAGATGAGGGTCTCTTAAGTAGACTTTCCTGGAATTCATCAATGGTTGAGATCGATTTCAATCAACGATCATGATTAAAGGTGAAGTTCAGTCATAAAGTGAGATTTCCAAATTAGAGAGAGTTAACAGATTTAATTTGAGTAAAACAAAGAGTTAACTGATTCAATTTGAGTACAAAAAGGAGTTAACTGATTTAACTCATTTTTGATCAATAGTGAACTGAAAAATTCCCTTTTGAACTAAAGAGAGATTTTGTTGAGATATTTAATTTAATAAAATGAGATATGCTCTCATAATTACTTTTTTTATTTAATTAAATAATTTTTAATTAATTAAAGACACTTTTCTTATTTAATTAAATAGCTTCATTTAATTAATTAGAAATAGCTTCTCATTTATTTAAATAACTTTGTTTAATTAATTAAAAGTAAGGACTCCATTTAATTAAATAAATTCGTTTAATTATTTTAAAATTCTTTTCGAAACTTGTCAACTCAAGTCAACCGTGGTTAAATCTGGTCAACTTTTGGTCAAACTTGATCTTTGTGTATGTGAATATGAGAAAATGTGAGTATAAATTCCAGCAACAATTCGATGCAAATTCTCATTCAACCTTTCAAAATGAAGAGATGAGGGTCTCTTAAATAGACTTTCTTGGAATTCATCAATGGTTGAGATTGATTTCAATCAACGATCAGGATTAAAGGTGAAGTTTAGTCATAAAGGGAGATTTCCAAATTAAAGGGAGTTAATAGATTTAATTTGAGTAAAAGAAGGAGTTAACTGATTCAATTTAAGTAGAAAAGGGAGTTAACTGATTTAACTCATTTTTGATCAATAGTGAACTGAAAATTTCCCTTTTTGAGCTGAAAAGAGATTTTGTTGAGATATTTAATTTAATAAAAAGAGATATGCTCTCATAATTACTTTTTCTATTTAATTAAATAATTTTTAATTAATTATAGACAGTTTTCCTGATTAATTAAATAACTTTATTTAATTAATTAAGAATGGCTTCTCATTTAATTAAATAACTTTGTTTAATTAATTAAAAGTAAGTACTCCATTTAATTAAATAATTTTGTTTAATTATTTTAAAATTCCTTTCGAAACTAGTCAACTCAAGTCAACCGTGGTTAAATCTGGTCAGCTTTTGGTCAAACTTGATCTTTGCATATGTGAATATGAGCAAATGTGAGTATGAATTCCAGCAACAATTCGATGAAAATTCTCATTCAACCTTTCAAAACGAAGAGATGAGGGTCCCTTAAATAGACTTTCCTGAAATTCATCAACGGTTGAGATCGATTTCAATCAATGGTCAGGATTAAAGGTGAAGTTCAGTCATAAAGAGAGATTTCCAAATTAAGGGGAGTTAACAGATTTAATTTGTGTAAAATAAGGAGTTAACTGATTCAATTTGAGTAGAAAAATGAGTTAATTGATTTAACTCATTTTTGATCAATAGTGAACTGAAAATTTCCCTTTTTGAACTGAAAAGAGATTTTGTTGAGATATTTAATTTAATAAAATGAGATATGCTCTCCTAATTACTTTTTCTATTTAATTAAATAATCTTTTATTAATTAGAGACACTTTTCTTATTTAACTAAATAACTTTACTTAATTAATAAGGAATTACTTCTCATTTAATTAAATAAATTCGTTTACTTAATTAGAAGTAAGTACTCCATTTAATTAAATAATTTTATTTAATTATTTAAAAAAAAATTTCGAAACTAGTCAACTCAAGTCAACCGTGGTTAAATCTGGTCAACTTTTGGTCAAACTTGATCTTTGCGTATGTGAATATGAGCAAATGTGAGTATGAATTCCAACAACAATTCGATGCAAATTCTCATTTATCCTTTCAAAATGAAGAGATGAGGGTCTCTTAAATAGACTTTCCTGAAATTCATCAACGGTTGAGATCGATTTCAATTAACTGTAAGGATTAAACGTGAAGTTCAATGATTCAATTTGAGTAGAAAAAGGAGTTAGCTGGTTTAACTCATTTTTTATCAATAGTGAACTAGAAATTTCCTTTTCTGAACTGAAGAGAGATTTTGTTGAGATATTTAATTTAATAAAATGAGATATGCTCTTATAATTACTTTTTCTATTTAATTAAATAATTTCATTTAATTATTTCAGAAAAAATTTCGAAACTAGTCAACTCAAGTCAACCGTAGTTAAATCTAGTCAACTTTTGGTCGAAGTTGATCTTTGCGTATGTGAATATAAGAAAATGTGAGTATTAATTTCAGCAACAATTCGATGCAAATTCTCATTCAACCTTTCAAAACAAAGAGATGAGGGTCTTTTAAATAGACTTTTTTGGAATTCATCAACAGTTTAGATCGATTTCAATCAACAGTCAATTTTAAAGGTGAAGTTCAGTCATAAAGGGAGATTTCCAAATTAAAGGGAGTTAACAGATTTCATTTGAGTAAAATAAGGAGTTAACTAATTCAATTTGAGTAGAAAAAGGAGTTAACTGATTTAACTCATTTTTGATCAATAGTGAACTGAAAATTTCTCTTTTTGAACTAAAGAGAGATTTTGTTAAAATATTTAATTTAATAAAATGACATATGCTCACATAATTACTTTTTATATTTAATTAAATAATCTTAAATTAATTAGAGACACTTTTCTTATTCAGTTAAATAACTTCATTTAATTAATTAGGAATGGCTTCTCATTTAATTAAATAACTTTGTTTAATTAATTAGAGGTAAGTACTCCATTTAATTAAATAATTTTGTTTGATTATTTCGTATGTGAATATGAGCAAATGTGAGTATGAAATTTCAGCAACAATTCGATGCAAATTCTTTTTCAACCTTTCAAAATGAAGAGATGAGGGTCTCTTAAATAGACTTTCCTGGATTTCATCAATGGTTGAGATCAATTTTAATCAACGGTCAGGATTAAAGGTGAAGTTCAGTCATAAAGGAATATTTTCAAATTAAAGGGAGTTAACAGATTTAATTTGAGTAAAATAAAGAGTTAACTGATTCAATTTGAGTAGAAAAAGGAGTTAACTCATTTAACTCATTTTTTATTAATAGTGAACTGAAAATTTTCCTTTTTCAACTGAAGAGATATTTTGTCAAGATATTTAATTTAATAAAATGAGATATGCTCTCATAATTACTTTTTCTATTTAATTAAATAATCTTTAATTAATTAGAGACACTTTTCTTATTTAATTAAATAACTTCATTTAATTAATTAGGAATGGCTTTTAATTTAAGTAAAACTTTGTTTGATTAATTAAATGTAAGTACTCCATTTAATTAAATAATTTCGTTTAATTATTTCAATATTTTTTCGAAACTAGTCAGCTCAAGTCAACCGTGGTTAAATCTGGTCAACTTTTGGTCAAACTTGATCTTTGCGTATGTGAATATGAGAAAATGTGAGTATGAATTCTAGCAACAATTCGATGCAAATTCTCATTCAACCTTTCAAAATGAAGAGATGAGGGTCTTTTAAATAGACTTTCTTGAAATTCATCAACGGTTGAGATTGATTTCAATGAATGATCAGGATTAAAGGTCAAGTTTAGTCATAAAAGGAGATTTTCAAATTAAAGAGAGTTAATAGATTTAATTTGAGTAAAATAAAGAGTTAACTGATTCAATTTGAGTAGAAAAAGGAGTTAACTAATTTAATTCATTTTTTATCAATAGTGAACTCAAAATTTTTACTTTTTGAACTGAAGAGAGATTTTGTTGAGATATTTAATTTAATAAAATGAGATATGCTCTCATAATTACTTTTTGTATTTAATTAAATAATCTTTAATTAATTAGAGACACTTTTCTTATTTAATTAAATAACTTCATTTAATTAATTAGGAATGGCTTCTCATTTAATTAAATAACTTTTTTTAATTAATTAGAAGTATGTACTCCACTTAATTAAATAATTTCTTTTAAGTATTTCAAAATTCTTTTCGAAATTAGTGAACTCAAGTCAACCGTGGTTAAATCTGGTCAACTTTTGGTCAAACTTGATCTTTGCGTATGTGAATATGAGTAAATTTGAGTATGAATTCCAACAACAATTCGATGCAAATTCTCATTCAACCTTTCAAAATGAAGAGATGAGAGTCTCTTAAAAAGACTTTCTTAAAATTCATCAACGGTTAGGATTAAAGGTGAAGTTCAGTCATAAAGGGAGATTTCCAAATTAAAGGGAGTTAACAAATTTAATTTGAGTAAAATAAAGAGTTAACTGATTCAATTTGAGTAGAAAAATGAGTTAACTGATTTAACTCATTTTTGATCAATAGTGAACTGAAAATTTTCCTTTTTGAACTGAAGAGAGATTTTTTTGAGATATTTAATTTAATAAAATGTGATATGCTCTTATAATTACTTTTTCTATTAATGTAGTACCTGCCCTTGGATTGCATTTTGTAATCATTGCTGAACTCTTTTAGAGCTAGTTTTATGTTGTTGGTTAGCAACATTCTTTTGAAATTATCATATATAGTGCTATGAATTCAGTTTATTATGTGATGAGATTACTTAGACTCTACATTTCATGTATGTATGATGATTATTTTTAGTGTTCGCAATTATTGATGATGATCATTACATTGTTTTCAGTTATTGATGATGATTAGTTAGATGGTTTATTATAATATGTGTTTTCTTATGAATACTTACCCCATACTTGCATGTGTATGATGTGCGTGTTTGTTTTGCCTGTTTGCTTTTGTATGGCGTGTTTGATGTGGTTAAGGAAGGGAGTCGTAGTCACCTGCTAGTCAGGATCTACATGATGCACCACTTCCTGCCATTGCCTATTTAGCTTAGTATATATTGTGCTTATACATGCATAGTTTTTATGCAGGTTGCAGGTACCAGGTATCGACTTTCCTGAATTGCTAGGATGAGCATACCCTATCATATTATCTCAATGATAAGAGAGGGGAGATAAATTCTCAAGTTCAAATCCCAACCCTTTAAGCTATTTTCCCTAATTGAAAAATTAGGACAAGTATCTGAGTTGAGTACCCCCTGAATGCATCAAATGACGTAATTCGTGATATTAACCCTTGGTTTGATTTTGTATGTATTTTGGCTATGATGGGTTTTCATATTTTTACCTTATGAGTCTTTGATGTATTTTCTATTAATTAAGCCTAATTAAAAGATTTAATTAATTTTTTAATTTAATGAAAAATTAATATGATATTTTAATATTTATTTTATTTAATTAATTGAAAAATTAATTAAATAAAATAATTAAATTTGAAGATAAAAGTTATAATATTAAATTTGGAATGTGACAATATTTATTTTAATAATAATATATTTGGAGTTCATTTTTAAATAAATGACTAAATAATAATATTATTGAAGCTAATAAATATTTTAGCAATTAAGTTTTGAAAAATGAAATCTAAAAGTGAAAAATATATTTTAAATTATTAAAAGATTCTAGATTTCATATGCCTAAAATATAAAAATATTAAGATTGAAAAGTGGAGAAATTAAAGTTAGTGCATGAGACTTAATAAATAAATAAATTAAATTGGAAAGAGTTAAGTAAATATTATATTAATTAATGTGTAGTATTTTAATATTTGCTCACATAGGAGTTGGCAAATTTTCAAGAGTTGTCATGTAGACAACATAGGAGTTTGCACTCTAAGAATGCACAAGTTGTCTATACTTAGAAGTTAGCATTTTATTTGAGCACATGGTATCTACAACTTTAAGACTTATCTAGAAGGTTGGAGAAGACTCATGCTTGGTTGTCATGCTTATCTTCCAATTGTTTCTAGAGACACTCTAGATGCATTTTAGAAGCCTTTAAATAGAAGCTCTCCTAGTGTGTTTGGACAAGTTTAAATGAAAGCTTAATGGAAGCTACAAGCTACAAGCTTCAAGCTAAAATGGAAGCTTCAAAGCTTACATGAATTTGAGAAGCTCATATGCTTCTGCATGCTCATATGTTTCCACATATTCTTATGCTTCTTCTAGCACTTCTAGTCACTTGGAGGATTCGGTTGGCTTTGATCTTGGAAGAATTGTGAATGATGGAGAAGGAAGGGATTTTCTATGGACTTCTGAGGCATGGCAAATTTAGCATCAGTGTCCAAGTGCACTCATGATATTCGCATATTCTCTTTCCACTATTTCTCTTCTTGTCTTCATCGTGTTTGTTATATGTGTCTGAATACTCTCTGTGATTGAATCTACAATTTGAAATTGGAATCTACATATTTTATTTGGTTGAGAAGAAAACAATAGAAAACCTTAGATCCAATTAAGGAAGAAATTAGATCTAAATGGGTTTGGGTTCGAATTAGAATCAAATTGAGAAAGATGATTTCAAATTTATAGTTAAACCTATTGGATGGATTAATGGATATGTTTAGAAAATAATTATTTTAAGAGAAAATTCTTAATTCATCACAAATTGTCCTGTCACTGCCCTTTAGATAGACTCGAACTCAGTTATTAATAACTTTTTATCGTGACCACATTTATTCGATCACTCCGGTCAGAACTGACGCAACTTGACCCTCTCCAACATATTTCAATTTCAGCCCAATCCAACGGTTCATTAAGGAGATATGGCCGTCATACTGAGACTGTTTTATTCAAAGACAGATATTTTTCTATTTCTCATAACCAAGAGTTCTTTATGCTTAAACTTCACAAAAATAATATATCAAAGCATGGAATGAATTAAAGATATTATTGTAATCTTCCCTTAGTAGAATCTTATTAATATGCATTAGTTTTATATGGTTTATTATCTAATCTAATTAAATCAAATTTAATTAAGATTAGTTAATAGTAGAAGAAGTGTAATTAATTATTAGACAATTTAAGTAAATGAATTTTTAAGTGAGAGAAAATTAAAAGAAAAGAGATATTAATGATTTAGTTGTTGTTCATTGATTGGTTCGAATATCAATTATTATAATTGAATATTGAAATTATTAGTAAGTTATTATTTATTAATAATTGTTAAGTTTAACAAATTATTAATGAAAGATAGTATAGATAAGTTTATATATAGATTCAATTAAGTTCAATCTAATTGAGATTAGTTAATAATTGAAGTATAGTATTAAGAATTTAGTTGAGATTAAATTAAGAGGGGAAAAATGCAATGGAAATGAATTCATGTTATCATGAATGAAATTGTGATTAATGAAGTTGGTGATCATTATACTTAGAATCATCAAAGATTATTTTGGACAAATGATTACCTATTGATTATTGGTAAATCTTATCCAGAGAACGATTCTTAAGGTAGTTATATTTAATTTACTAGTGACATCATTGTTAGCAAAACTAATAAAGAATCTGTTATCGTAGATTTTTTTAAACTTGTTATTAGTTATTGAACTATTAATATGAATATTTGGATTGTAGATGACTTTTTACGCACAAACTATTGTTAGTTATTAGTCGACTGAATTTGTAATTATTAATGGAATTAATTAGAGTTAATTAGATTTAATTAATAATTATGTTATATAATAGAAGATTTAATTAATATAATTCTTTTAATGAGATTGTTGAAATATTGATATCAAGTTGATAGGTCTTATTCTTATGACTTGAATAACAACTTTAGATGTTTTAATGGTGAGACTTAGTAATATTGAATTGAAAACTATTAGAATGTTAATAGGTCATGGATGGTGTACCTATTGATTTAATTGATCATTTTAATAAAGTTATATTCTTCTTATTCGAAGACTAGTAATTGGTTCTTTTATAAACGAATAATGATTCTTTGATTATGTTGAGAGTTGAAGTAACATTAAAAAAGAGTTAATCAATTAGAATATGGATCATAGTTAAATAAAGAGAACAAGTTGATTAAAGGTCAATAATGATCAATTTAGTGAATATTTATCCTTAAGTTATTCATAGAATGTAATTCTTAATAATGAAAGGATAATGCTATCGGAGAACAATTGGGTTGACCTGTAGGTCAAATGATGAAACTTAGACACTTGAAGTATACTTGAAACAAAAATTGGAAAAACCCCTACACATTATTCAACTATGTGAATTTAGTAAACCAAAACATGTGTTTGCATCATGTATTCTAAATGCTTCTTGTTTTGAATTTTGGGTTGACTAGTGTTGACGAGTCCTAGGTTGTTACCAGAGGCTCGGGGGTTATGAGATGTGATGGTATGTTGATCTTATTTGGTCTCGATCTTTATAAGCCCAACCATGGTTATGTGATCGTATGCTCTATGAAATGTTTGTATTTACTGATTGTTATTATTCATTAGTCTTCATGTATGAAGCTGAGATATGTGTATGAGACACTTGAGCTAATCATTTTTGAGTCATTGATTAGTTATCCTTGTATTATTTTGTAGTTGCTATGATGTGACTGAAATGTTAATTTATTTCTTGATGATGTCATGTTGTGACATGTTTGACTCAACCATTTTAGAGTCTTCGATCAGTATGATTTTGAGATATTCTTGGTTGCATGTTGAAAACCAATGGATATTGTGATTTATTTTGAGATATATTTTGGTTATTAAGAACCAATGGATACTTATGATTATCAGTGATGCCTTCAGTTGCCAATAGAGAACTGTTGTGGTCATGATTTTCTATGGATGCTTTTTCAGATGCTCATGGAGATTTGATGATTCTTATCTTAGTGATTTGATGATTCTTCTTATGGACATTTGATGCTTTTATTATGGATATTTGATGATTCTTTTTATGGATTATCTTTTGGATTTTCTTTACAGTCGCTTGTACAGGACTATGGTGATTTATGATTCCATGAGCTTAGGGTAGGTAATCTACTTGTAGTGTCAAAAAGTGGCTTGCAATGAGGGCCGGGGCCCTAAGTGGCTGCCAGGGTAACTCATTGTAAGTTTGATTAATAAGTGATAACATTTACACATTAAATGGGGATTAAATGAGCCTAAAAAAATAATTGTTTGGTTCTCGCCCATGCCTTGAGTGCTTGTACAGGCTAGGATGAGAGTAGTGAGAACGCATGGTTACGACCATGCATTCTGTAGTATGCCTCGTCAGTATGAGAGGATACTAGTGGCCGCATGAGATCAGTATGGACCCGTGGAGTTTAACTAACTGCCAGGGTAACTTGTATGTGATAATTGCGATGACACTTTTTTGCTTGCATAGTAGGTTTCTTACATGTCATTGTGTGCCTCTGAGAATTAGATGTCAATTTGGTGTGATTGGAACCTTTGAGTTAGTATACTTTTAGGATTCCTGGACTTATAGAGTTTTCGTGCTATGTGATTTTGATAGCCTATTTAAGATTTGAGATTATTTCCTCAGCACGGTGGGAGTGGACCACTTAGGTTTCATACAGTCAGGTGGTAGTATATTTTTCACTCTTATCATTTGAGATCCATCCGAGACACCGTGGCTGGAGCATTCTTGGTTGGTATTTATCTTCATTATGTTCTTGGATCATTATGATAGATGATATACCTTATGATGGATGTATTTATTGGTATGTTTCTTATACTGATGATTTGTATATGTTAGATGATGATATCTTATGCTTTACTTTTCATGTTAGTAGGATGTTTTAGGAGTGACATTCTTACTATGTTTATACCAATGATCTCTTTGGTGCTTTGGAATGTTATGCATAGAAGGTTGGCTAGGATCCACGATGGTCTAATAATGCTATTTATGGTTGGGAGGAACCGTGCACTTAATTATTTATGTTTGTGATATATGATTATATTTTGTGATGGATGTTTATATCTTTTGTGATAATGTATCATGTATGATATGTGGTTTCATTTACTTTAATCGCATCATGGATTAATATTAGATGATGATGTACTTTATTTACATAGATGTATATTCTTTTAAGTTTTTCATACCTTGTAACATGTACAGTGGATGGTTGAGCCAAATTAAAATGTAATTACAGAAAGATACTTGTCTATTGTTTAAGAACATTGGATGTGATGTTAGATGAATAAGTTAATTTAGATGTGATTCAACGTTAAGAGATCTTTAAAGAATGTAATATGTTATGTATGTTATGTTTATTTTCAGTTGGATGTTACTATTGCTTCCGCAAGTGTTGTGAATGGTTTGTTTTTCATATTTTAAAAAAAAAATTGTTTCGCAAACATAATGAAATTCTTTGGATCCCTTAGCGAGGAATTATAATTTAATTAAATAATCTTTAATTAATTAAAGACACTTTTCTTATTTAATTAAATAAATGCACTTAATTAATTAGGAATGGTGTCTCATTTAATTAAATAACTTTGTTTAATTAATTAGAAGTAAGTACTCTATTTAATTAAATAATGTCGATTAATTATTTCAAAATTCTTTTCGAAACTAGTCAACTGTGGTTAAATCTGGTCAATTTTTGGTCAAACTTGATCTTTGTGTATGTGAATATGAGAAAATGTGAGTATGAATTCTAGCAACAATTCGATGCAAATCCTCATTCAACCTTTCAAAATGAAGAGATGAGGGTCTCTTAAATAAACTTTTTTGTAATTCATCAACGGTTGAGATCGATTTCAATCAACGGTCAGGATTAAAGGTGAAGTTTAGTCATAAAAGGAGATTTCCAAATTAAAGGGAGTTAACAAATTTAATTTGAGTAAAATAAGGAGTTAACTGATTCAATTTGAGTAGAAAAAGGAGTTAACTGATTTAACTCATTTTTGATCAATAGTGAACTGAAAATTTCCCTTTTTGAACTAAAGAGAGATTTTGTTGAGATATTTAATTTAATAAAATGAGATATGCTCTCATAATTACTTTTTCTATTTAATTCAATAATCTTTAATTAACTAGAGACACTTTTCTTATTTAATTAAATAACTTCATTTAATTAATTAGGAATGGCTTCTCATTTAATTAAATAACTTTCTTTACTTAATTAGAAATAAGTACTTCATTTAATTAAATAATTTTGTTTAATTATTTCAAAATTCTTTTCGAAACTAGTCAACTCAAGTCAACCGTGGTTAAATCTGGTCAACTTTTGGTCAAACTTGATCTTTGTGTATGTGAATATGAGCAAATGTGAGTATGAATTCCAGCAACAATTCGATGCAAATTCTCATTCAACCTTTCAAAATGAAGAGATGAGGGTCTCTTAAACAAACTTTTCTGAAATTCATCAACAGTTGAGATCGATTTCAATCAACGGTAAGGATTAAAGGTGAAGTTCAGTCATAAATAGAGATTTCCAAATTAAAGGGAGTTAACAGATTTAATTTGAGTAAAATGAGGAGTTAACTGATTCAATTTGAGTAGAAAAAGGAGTTAACTAATTTAACTCATTTTTGATCAATAGTGAACTGAGAATTTCTCTTTTTGAACTGAAGAGAGATTTTGTTGAGATATTTAATTTAATAAAATGAGATATGCTCTCATAATTACTTTTTCTATTTAATTAAATAAGTTTTAATTAATTAGAGACACTTTTCTTATTTATTTAAATAACTTCATTTAATTAATTAGGAATGGCTTCTCATTTAATTAAATAATTTTGTTTAATTAATTAGAAGCAAAGACTCCATTTATCTAAATAATTTCGTTTAATTATTTCAAATTTTTTTTGACAACTAGTCAACTCAAGTCAACCGTGGTTAAATTTGGTCAACTTTTGGTCAAACTTAATCTTTGCGTATGTGAATATGAGCAAATATGAGTATGAATTCTAGAAACAATTCAATGCAAATTCTCATTCAACCTTTCTGAATGAAGAGATGAGGGTCTCTTAAAAAGACTTTACTGGAATTCATCAACAGTTGAGATCGATTTCAATCAATGGTCAAGATTAAAGGTGAAGTTCAGTCATAAAAGGAGATTTCAAAATTAAAGGGAGTTAACAGATTCAATTTGAGTAAATAAGGAGTTCGCTGATTCAATTTGAGTAGAAAATGTAGATAACTCATTTAACTCATTTTTTATCAATAGTGAACTAAAAATTTCCCTTTTTGAACTGAAGAGAGATTTTGTTGACATATTTAATTTAATGAAATGAGATATGCTCTCATAATTACTTTTTCTATTTAATTAAATAATCTTCAATTAATTAGAGACACTTTTCTTATTTAATTAAATAACTTCATTTAATTAATTACGAATGGCTTCTCATTTAATTAAATAACTTTTTTTAATTAATTAGAAGTAATTACTCCATTTAATTAAATAATTTCATTTAATTATTTCAAAAAAAAATTGAAACTAGTCAACTCAAGTCAACTGTGGTTAAATATGGTCAACTTTTGATCAAAATTGATCGTTGCGTATGTGAATATGAACAAATGTGAATATGAATTCTAGCAACAATTCGATGCAAATTTTCATTCAACCTTTCAAAATGAAGAGATGAGGGTCTCTTAAATAGACTTTTTTCGAATTCATTAACGGTTGAGATCGATTTTAATCAACGGTCAGAATTAAAAGTGAAGTTCAGTCATAAGGGGAGGTTTCCAAATTAAAGGGAGTTAACAGATTTAATTTGAGTAAAATAAAGAGTTAACTGATTCAATTTGATTAAAAAAAAGAGTTAACTGATTTAACTCATTTTTTATCAATAGTGAACTGAAATTATTATTTTTTGAACTGAAGATAGATTTTGTTGAGATATTTAATTTAATAAAATGAGATATGCTCTCATAATTACTTTTTCTATTTAATTAAATAATCTTTACTTAATTAGAAACACTTTTCTTATTTAATTAAATAACTTCATTTAATTAATTAGGAATGGCTTCTCATTTAATTAAATAACTTTGTTTAATTAATTAGAAGTAAGTACTCCATTTAATTAAATAATTTCATTTAATTATTTCTAAATTCTTTTCGAAACTAGTCAACTCAAGTCAACTGTGGTTAAATCTGGTCAACTTTTCGTGAAACTTGATCTTTGCGTATGTGAATATGAGCAAATGTGAGTATGAATTTAAGCAACAATTCGATGCAAGTTCTCGTTCAAACTTTCAAAATGAAGAGATGAGGGTCTCTTAAATAGACTTTCTTGGAATTCACCAACGGTTGAGATGGATTTCAATCAACGGTCAGGATTAAAGGTGAAATTCAGTCATAAAGGGAGATTTTCAAATTAAAGGTAGTTAACAGATTTAATTTAAGTAAAATAAGAAGTTAACTGATTCAATTTGAGTAGAAAAAGGAGTTAACTGATTAACTCATTTTTTATCAATAGTGAACTGGAAATTTCTCTTTTTGAACTGAAGAGAGATTTTGTTGAGATATTTAATTTCATACACTGAGATATGCTCTTATAATTACTTTTTCTATTTAATTAAATAATTTTTAATTAATTAGAGACACTTTTCTTATTTAATTAAATAACTTCATTTAATTAATTAGGAATGGCTTCCCATTTAATTAAATAACTTTGTTTAATTAATTAGAAGTACTCTATTTAATTAAATAATTTCGTTTAATTATTTCAAAATTATTTTTGAAACTAGTAAACTCAAGTCAACCATGGTTAAATATGGTCAACTTTTGGTCAAACTTGATCTTTGTGTATGTGAATATGAGCAAATGTGAGTATGACTTCTAGCAACAATTCGATGCAAATTCTCATTCAACTTTTCAAAATAGAGAGATGAGGGTCTCTTAAATAGACTTTCTTAGAATTCATCAACGGTTGAGATCGATTTCAATCAACGGTCAAGATTAAAGGTGAAGTTCAATCATAAAGGGAGATTTTCAAATTAAAGGGAGTTAACAGATTTAATTTGAGTAAAATAAAGAGTTAATGGATTCAATTTGAGTAGAAAAAGGAGTTAACTGATTTAACTCATTTTTTATCCATAGTGAACTCAAAATTTCCCTTTTTGAACTGAAGAGAGATTTTGTTGAGATATTTAATTTAATAAAATGAGATATGCTCTCATAATTACATTTTTTATTTAATTAAATAATCTTTATTTAATTTGAGACACTTTTCTTATTTAATTAAATAGCTTCATTTAATTAATTAGGAATGGCTTCTCATTTAATTAAATAAAATTTTTAATTAATTAGATGTAAGTACTCCATTTAGTTAAATAATTTCATTTAATTATTTCAAAATTTTTTTGAAACTAATCAACTCTAGTCAACTATGGTTAAATTTGTTCAACTTTTGGCCAAATTTGATCTTTCTATATGTGAATATGAGCAAATGTGAGTATGAATTCCAGCAACAATTCGTTGCAAATTCTCATTCAACCTTTCAAAATGAAGAGATGAGGGTCTCTTAAATAAATTTTCCTAGAATTCATCAACGGTTGGGATCGATTTCAATCAACGGTCTGGATTAGAGGTGAAGTTCAGTGACAAAGGGAGATTTTTAAATTAAAGGGAGTTAACAGATTTAATTTGATTTAAATGATTTAACTGATTCAATTTGAGTAGAAAATGGAGTTAACTCATTTAACTCATTTTTTATCAATAGTGAACTGGAAATTTCCCTTTTTGAACTGAAGAGAGATTTTGTTGAGATATTTAATTTAATAAAATGAGATATGCTTGTTGAAAAATGAAGATGGGGTAACTGAGAGGGGAGGGGTGAATCAGTTACCACAAAAACAAATTCAACAGTCCCAAAGATGCCTTAAACTTAGTTGCTGCTGCTACTCGGTAAACACATAAATTACTGCTTAAAACTTGATAGATGTTTAGTTAATTTATTAAGCATTTACTGAAATAAGCGACCATGCAAAAGAAAGTAATCATGAACACAGTAGACACCAGATTTACATGGAAACTCAATATGGGAAAAACCACCAGCAACTAGTCACCAATTTTCACTCTTCTGAAGTGAGCCCTGTTAGGAGCCAACCCTGTTAAAGGTTACAAAACACACTGTTAGGTGTGACCCTATTAGAGGATTTAATCACCCTGTTAGGAGTGGCCTTGTAAGAGGTCTTTAGAACAATTCAACAGAATTGCCACCCTATTAAAGGATTTATGGAATGGCTGTTAAACCAACTCTGTTAGGAGATTTTGGAATCACTGTTACAATGGTTAGAAAGCAACAATGAATGATCTGAAAATACATGCAACTTATCTTGCTGAATACAGATCTCAGTTTAGCTCCACAAGATCCTTACTGATTAAATATATCTTTGCAGCTCCAAGATTTCCCTCTGCTCAACTCTACTTAGGCACACACAAGTCTCTTCCTTGCACTATCTGTATACACTCTCTATTCCACACTTTTCCGCATCTTGAGCACTTCTTTATATACTATACATAATACCAGGTTGGCCCAACCAACTTGACAAAACATATTCCAAAGTCATCTTGAACTAACAATCAAAACAAAATTCTTCACTGGCCGACGCTGCTCGGTCAATACAGAACAAAAAAAAACTGCTTCCTGTGTTAACCGGCAGAACTCGGTAAAAACTACAATTACCGAGGAATTCGGTAAACCTGCCACTTCCTTTGGAAATTGACTAGACTCGGTAAAAGTTGTCTTTGACTACCGAGTGAGCTCGGTGAAAACTAAGCTTTCCTTAGCGTACCGTGCGAACTCGGTTAACACTAACTCACCGTGTGACATACAGGAACGCTCGGTATACACTGCAAAAGGCTTTACTGACCGACTGAGCTCGGTAGACTCTGTAAACTATTTTCCTGACCGACAAAACTCGGTAGACTCTGTCTGATAACTGATATGGCATTTGTGTAACATCAAAGACAATACACAATTACTTAATTGTATCCAACAATCTCCCTCTTTGGCATTGATGGCAACACAACATGTCATAGCAAAAATGAAATTTGAAAGCAAGTCTACAGCAACACAACACAATTAACAATTCTCCCTCTAAGATAGAGAACTCTCCCTCTTACAGTAATCTCCCTCTGTGAAGGAATTACATAATTAAATTTCAGAAAGATATGACAGTAAAACTCTCCCTCTTTGACAACACATGCCAAAGACAATCCAATTTCAATGAATTTCATTATACCTTTAGTACTGATTCATATGCAATATTTTCTTGATTTGCTGCATCAACTGATGATTGTTCAATTTTGTAAGAGCTGATGCATGACTAAAACTTATTTTTAGTGAACTTCAGATAGGGGAATGACCCCTAACTTACCTCTGAGATACAAAAATGCATCCTTAGGTAAAGACTTTGTGAATATGTCAGCAATCTGTTCCTTTGTATGGACATATTCCAATCTGATTTTCTTGTCCTGCACCAATTCTCTGACAAAGTGATACTTGATTGCAATGTGCTTAGTCTTAGAATGCATTACTGGATTCTTAGATATGTTGATTGCACTTGTATTATCACAAAACATGACAACTGGTTCTTTGATTTCCATCTTCATGCCTTGTAGCAATTGATTGAACCAAACAATATTAGAACAGTTTACTGCTGCAGCAACATACTCTGCCTCTGCTGTTGATTGAGATGTACAATTTTGCTTTTTGCTTGTCCAAGAAACCAACCTCTTTCCAAGAAAGAATGCACCTCCACTTGTGTTTTTTTTGTCGTCAAGGTTTCCTGCCCAATCAGCATCAGTAAACACTTTTAAGTCTAGGTTTCCTCCAAATTTATACCATAATCCATAATCTTCAGTTCCTTTCAGATATCTCATTATCCTCTTGATTGCCATCATGTGATTTTCTCTTGGTTTGGCTGAAAATCTTGCCACAATTCCAACTGCAAGAGCAATATCTGGCCTAGTATGAACTACATATTGCAACTTTCCAATCATAGATCTGTATAATGTCTGATCTATTTCTTTTGAATCATCTTCTTTGGTAAGTTTTAGTCCAGTACACATGGGAGTTCGAACTGGTTTACAGTCTTCCATACCAAACTTTTTCAATATCTCTTTGATGTATTTTGCTTGAGAGATGTAGATGCCATTCTTGTTCTGCTGAATTTGAAGTCCAACAAAGAATTTGATTTCACTGAATATTGACATTTCAAATTCCTTGCTCATTTGTTCTAAAAATTCTTTGCAAAGATCATCATTCCCTGTGAAAACAGTATCATCTACAAATATTTCTGTCAGGACAATCTTATTTTCTGGTCCTTCCTTGATATACAAACTACTGTTATCATTATTTCTTTGAAATCCAATTTGAATAAGATAGCTATGCAATCTTTCATACCATGCTCTAGGGGCTTGTTTCAGACCATACAGTGCCTTGTGCAATTTGCAAACCATGTTCTTTTTATCTGGATCTATAAAACCTTCAGGTTGTTCAATGTAGACCTCTTCATCCAGTATACCATTTAGAAATGCTGACTTGACATCCATCTGATAAACTTTAAATCCTTTGTAAGCAGCATATGCTAATAAGGTTCTAACACCTTCCAATCTAGCAATGGGAGCAAAATTTTCTCCATAATCTATGCCTTCCTCTTGAGAATATCCTTTGCGCACTAATCTAGCTTTGTTTCTTGATACTTTACCATTTTCATCCAACTTATTTCTGAAAACCCACTTTGTACCGATTACATTTTTGTCTTTAGGCCTGGGTACAAGAGTCCATGTCTTGTTTTTCTCTATCTGCTCTATTTCTTCATTCATTGCTTCAATCCAATTATCATTTTCTAATGCATCTTTGATAGTTCTAGGTTTAAAATCAGCAAGTAAATAAGTGGTTCCTTCAGATTTATTTTCAATGATCTGATCTGCTGAATGATGTCTCCTAACATACTTGGCTAGAACAGGTTCTTTTCCTTTTGGATGAATCTTGTCGTTATCTTCTTGCATTTCACCTCCATGCTCGGTTTGGTCTGGCTCGGTATCAACTGGCTCGGTATGCACATGCTCGGTTACCTCTGACTCGGTAATCTCTAACTCGGTATTCTCTGACTCGGTAGACGTTGGCTCGGTAGATGTTTCCTGCAACTCGGTTAGTAATGACTCGGTAGAAGAAGGTTTCTGATTCTCAGATGCAGTTGATATTATATCCGATTCACTGAAGACGAATCTTTTGTAATCTTCTGGTTCTCTTCTGCTTTCTTCTTCAATCTTTTCTGCAAACTCATCAACTTTCACATGTATACTTTCTATGACTTTGTGAGTAGATAAGTTCAAGCATCTATATGCTTTACTCTTGCATGAGTATCCAAGAAATATACCTTCATCACCTTTTACATCAAATTTACCTTTTCTAGATTCTTTCAAGATATAACATTTGCTTCCAAATACTTTCAAATAACTTACATTGGGTTTATAGCCATACCATAATTCATAGGGAGTTTTGAATGAGTCTTTTTTCAACTGTACTCGGTTTAAGGTATGAACTGCTGTACTGATAGCCTCCTTCCAGTATTTGATAGCAACATTCTTTTCTATCACCAAAGTTCTTGCATAATCCATGATGGATCTGTTCCTTCTTTCAGCTATGCCATTTTGTTCAGGAGTACCTGGTGCTGAAACCTATCTTTTGATTCCTTTTTCAATACAAAAGTTATTGAATTTATGTGAAATAAATTCACCACCTCTGTCTGACCTTAGGCATTTCAATCTTTTCCCTGTTTCTTTTTCTACTCTTGCTAAATACCATTTGAACTTTTCAAATGCTTTTGATTTGTTCCTTAGGTACATGACGGTCATCATTCTTGAATAATCATCAACAAAAAGAATAAAATATTTTTCACCAGTATAGCTTTCAGTTCCAATAGGTCCACATAAGTCAGTATGCACAATTTCTAATAAATCTTCAGACTAATAATTTTTGCTTTTGAAACTAGACTTACCCATCTTTCCAATTTGACAATTCTTGCATAAACCGACCTCTGGTTTCTTTAAATCAGGAATGCCTCTCACTTTCTTGAATTTGCTTATCTTTACCAAATTGTCAAAATTCACATGACATAACCTTTTATGCCATAAGCAACTCTCTTCTACTTGAGCAATAAAACATGAATGTTCACCAAGTTCAAGATAGAACAAGTTACCTTTAGTTTGAGTACCAAATCCAATCAGCTTTCTTTTATCGTTCAGCAGTCTTGCTTTGCCTTGGATGAATTCTACTTTGAGTCCATTGTTGAGTAACTGTGCCACACTCAACAAATTGTGCTTTAGGCATTCTACCCAATAAGCATTATCACATACAAGTTCCTGGGTTAGAGTGATTCTTCCTTTTCCTTTGATGCAACAAGGTTCATTGTTTCCAAATCTTACATTGCCACCATCATACTCTTCAAATTGATCAAACTTTGTTTTATCTCCAATCATATGATGTGAGCAGCCACTATCAATGATCCATGTATCATTCTTACTTATGTGAGAGATGAGTGTCATTTCTTCATTGTCAGATTCATCTTTTACAGCAATGTAAACAATCTCATCCTCTTCTTCATCATTAGAATCATTAGAATCTTTAGCCATAAAACATGATTTCTTACTTTTATCCTTAAATGATTTGAGATCTTTCTTACTGTTCCATTTATTATCTTTCTTTTCATCTTTATCTTTCTTGTTTGGACACCTTGCAGCAATATGACCAACTTCTTCACATGAAAAACAGATTAGGGGTACTTTACTTTTGTATTTACCTCTTCCTCTTGAATATTTCCTTGCAAGTAGAGCTTCAATTACTTCAAGGTCGCTGTCAGAACTCTGATCTGATTGATCTTCACTCTCTAACTGAGATTCCTTCTTCTTCTTGTGTTTGTCCTTGAGTGAAAGCTTGGCTTCAAATGCAGACTCAATGTTCTTTGCAGCTGAAACATAATTATCAAAATTATCTAGTTCAAATGCTGTCAATCTTCCAACTATGGCCTCTAGGTTTATCTTGTGATTGGCCTCACACCTTCTTTCTTGAATGGCTGATACCCTGATGGCATAAACTGGAAGTAGAGTTCTAAGAACTTTACTTATGACTGTCTCTTCACTGATACTTCCTCCAGAAGCTTTGATAGCACTGACACATGCTTTAATTCTTTCAACATATTTGGCAATATTTTCATCTTCTTTCATTTTCATCTGATCGAACTGTCCTCTCAGACTTTCAGCTTTGGCTCTTCTGACATTTTCATCTCCACCATAGATCTCTTTCAGTCTTTCTCACATTTCATAAGCAGTAGTGCAGTCCTTGACATCATCAAACTCTTCATAACTCAAGGCAGATGCAATATCAATCATCATAATGTTATGAGTCTTCTTTATAGTAATGCCATTGACTGATAATGTACCTGATGGTTCTACATATTCCTCATCAAGATATTTCAGACCAGTGTCACCAATGGAAGCTAGATGAAGTCTTATTAATCCCTGTCATGTTGAGAAGTTGTTTTGGTTAAGCCTTGGGATTTTCTTCTTGTAAGACATCTTGATCTTTGGCTTAGATCTTTGAAATCTCCTCCTGCAAGCACCAAAAGCTCTGATACCAATTGTTGGAAAATGAAGATGGGGTAACTGAGAGGGGAGGGGTGAATCAGTTACCACAAAAACAAATTCAATAGTCCCAAAGATGCCTTAAAGTTAGTTACTACTGCTACTCGGTAAACACATAAATTACTGCTTAAAACTTGATAGATGTTTAGTTAATTTATTAAGCATTTACTAAAATAAGCAACCATGCAAAAGAAAGTAATCATGAACACAGTAGACACTATATTTACGTGGAAACCCAATATGGGAAAAACCACCAGCAACTAGTCACCAATTTTCACTCTTCTGAAGTGAGCCCTGTTAGGAGCCAACCCTGTTAAAGGTTACAAAACACATTGTTAGGTGTGACCTTGTTAGAGGATTTAATCACCCTGTTAGGAGTGGCCTTGTAAGAGGTCTTTAGAACAATTCAACTGAATTGCCACCCTATTAAAGGATTTATGGAATGACTATTAAACCAACTCTGTTAGGAGATTTTGGAATCACTGTTACAATGGTTAGAAAGCAACAATGAATGATCTGAAAATACATGCAACTTATCTTGCTGAATATAGATCTCAGTTTAGCTCCACAAGATCCTTACTGATTAAATATATCTTTGCAGCTCGAAGATTTCCCTCTGCTCAACTCTGCTTAGGCACACACAAGTCTCTTCCTTGCACTTCCTTGCACTATCCGTATACACTCTCTATTCCACACTTTTCTGCATCTTGAGCACTTCTTTATATACTATACATAATACCAGGTTGGCCCAACCAACTTGACAAAACATATTCCAAAGTCAGCTTGAACTAACAATCAAAACAAAATTCTTCACTGGCCAACGCTGCTTGGTCAATACAGAACAAAAAAAAATTGCTTCCTGTGTTAACCGGCAGAACTCGGTAAAAACTACAATTACCGGGGAATTCGGTAAACCTGCCACTTCCTTTGGAAACTGACTAGACTCGGTAAAAGCTGTCTTCGACTACTGAGTGAGCTCGGTGAAAACTAAGCTTTCCTTAGCTTACCGTGCGAACTCGGTTAACACTAACTCACTGTGTAACATACAGGAACGCTCGGTATACACTGCAAAAGGCTTTACTGACCGACTGAGCTCGGTAGACTCTGTAAACTGTTTTCTTGACCGACAGAACTCGGTAGACTCTGTCTGATAACTGATATGGCATTTGTGTAACATCAAAGACAATACACAATTACTTAATTGTATCCAACAATGCTCTCATAGTTATTTTTTCTATTTAATTAAACAATATTTAATTAATTAGAGACAAATTTCTTATTTAATTAAATAACTTCATTTAATTAATTAGGAATGGCTTCTTATTTAATTAAATAACTTTGCTTAATTAATTAGAAGTAAGTACTCCATTTAATTAAATAATTTTATTTAATTATTTCAAAATTTTTCTCGAACTAGTCAACTCAAGTCAACCGTGGTTAAATATGTTCAACTTTTCATCAAACTTTATCTTTGCGTATGTGAATATGAGCAAATGTGAGTATGAATTCCAGTAACAATTCGATGCAAATTCTCATTCAACCTTTCAAAATGAAGAGATGAGGTTCTCTTAAATAGACTTTCTTAGAATTCATCAATGGTTGAGATCGATTTAAATCAACGGTCAGGATTAAAGGTGAAGTTCAATCATAAAGTGAGATTTTCAAATTAAAGGGAGTTAACAGATTTATTTTGAGTAAAATAAGGAGTTAACCGATTCAATTTGACTAGAAAAAGGAGTTAGCTAATTTAACTAATTTTTTATCAATAGTGAACTGGAAATTTCCCTTTTTGAACTGAAGAGAAATTTTGTTGAGATATTTAATTTAATAAAATGAGATATGCTCTCACAATTACTTTTTTCATTTAATTAAATAATCTTTAATTAATTAGATACACTTTTTTTATTTAATTAAATAACTTCATTTAATTAATTAGGAATGACTTCTCATTTAATTAAGTAACTTTGTTTAATTATTTAGAAGTAAGTACTCCATTTAATTAAATAATTTCGTTTAATTATTTTAAAGTTCTTTTCGAAACTATTCAACTCAAGTCAACCGTGGTTAAATCTGTTTAACTTTTGATCAAACTTGATCTTTGCATATGTCAATATAAGCAAATGTGAGTATGAATTCCAACAACAATTCGATGCAAATTCTCATTCAACCTTTCAAAATGAAGAGATGAGGGTCTTTTAAATAGACTTTCTTGGAATTCATCAACGGTTGAGATCAATTTCTATCAACAGTCAGGATTAAAGGTGAAGTTTAGTCATAAAGGGAGATTTACAAATTAAATGGAGTTAACAGATTTAATTTAAGTAAAATAGGGAGTTAACTGATTCAATTTGAGTAGAAAAAGGAGTTAACTCATTTAACTCATTTTTCACCAATAGTGAACTGGAAATTTCCCTTTTTGAACTAGTCAACTCAAATCAACCGTGGTTAAATCTGGTCAACTTTTGGTCAAATGTGATCTTTGCCTATGTGAATATGAGCAAATGTGAATATGAATTTCAGCAACAATTCGATGCAAATTATCATTCAACCTTTCAAAATGAAGAGATGAGGGTCTCTTAAATAGACTTTTTTGGAATTCATCAATGGTTGAGATTGATTTCAATTAACGTTAATTATTAAAGGTGAAGTTCGGTCATAAAGGGAGATTTTTAAATTAAGGGGAGTTAACAGATTTAATTTGAGTAAAATAAAGAGTTAACTGATTCAATTTGAGTAGAAAAAGGAGTTAACTGATATAACACATGTTTGATCAATAGTGAACTCGAAATTTCCCTTTTTGAACTTAAGAGAGATTTTGTTGATATATTTAATTTAATAAAATGAGATATGGTCTTATAATTACCTTTTCTTTTTAATAAAATAATTTTTAATTAATTAGAGACACTTTTCTTATTTAAATAAATAACTTCATTTCATTAATTAGGAATGGCTTCTCATTTAATTAAATAACTTTGTTTAATTAATTAAAAGTATGTACTCCATTTAATTAAATAATTTCATTTAATTATTTCAAAATTCTTTTTGAAACTAGTCAACTCAAGTCAACCGTAGTTAAATCTGGTCAACTTTTGGTCAAACTTGATCTTACCGTATGTGAATATGAGCAAATGTGAGTATGAATTCCAGCAATAATTCGATGCAAATTCTCATTCAACCTTTCAAAATAAAGAGATGCGGGTCTCTTAAATAGACTTTTTTCGAATTCATCAATGGTTAAGATCGATTTCAATCAATAGTCATGATTAAAGGTGAAGTTCAGTGACAAAGGGAGATTTCCAAATTAAAGGGAGTTAACAAATTTAATTTGAGTAAAATAAAGAGTTAACAAATTCAGTTTCAGTAGAAAAAGGAGTTAACTGATTTAACTCATTTTTGATCAATAGTGAACTCGAAATTTCTCTTTTTGAACTGAAGAGAGATTTTGTTGAAATATTTAATTTAATAAAATGAGATATGCTCTCATACATACTTTTTCTATTTAATTAAATAATCTTTAATTAATTAGAAGTAAGCACTCTATTTAATTAAATAATTTTGTTTAATTATTTCAAAAGCAATTCGAAACTAGTCAACTCAAGTCAATCGTGGTTAAATCTAGCAAACTTTTGGTCAAACTTGATCTTTGCGTATGTGAATATGAGCAAATGTGAGTATGAATTCTAGCAGAAATTCGATGCAAATTCTTATTCAACCTTTCAAAATAAAGAGATGAGGGTCTCTTAAATAGACTTTGCTGGAATTCATCAACGGTTGAGATCAATTTCAATCAACGGTCAGGATTAAAGTTGAAGTTCAACCATAAAGGGAGATTTTCAAATTAAAGAGAGTTAACAGATTTAATTTGAGTAAAATGAGGAGTTAACTGATTCAATTTGAGTAGAAAAACGAGTTAATTGATTTAACTCATTTTTTATCAATAGTGAACAGAAAATTTCCCTTTTTGAATTAAAGAGAGATTTTGTTGAGATATTTAATTTAATAAAATGAGATATGCTCTCAAAATTACTTTTTCTATTTAATTAAATAATCTTTAATTAATTAGAGACAGTTTTCTTATTTAATTAAATAACTTCATTTAATTAATTAGGAATGGCTTCTCGTTTAATTAAATAACTTTGTTTAATTAATTAGAAGTAAGTACTCCATTTATCTAAATAATTTCGTTTAATTATTTGAAAATTCTTTTCGAAACTAGTCAACTCAAGTCAACTGTGGTTAAATCTGGTCAACTTTTGGTCAAACTTGATATTTGCATGTGTGAATATGAGAAAATTTCTAAATTCCAGAAATAATTTGATGCAAATTCTCATTCAACCTTTCAAAATGAAGAGATGAGGGTCTCTTAAATAGACATTCCTGGAATTCATCAACGGTTCAGATCTATTTCAATCAAAAGTCAGGATTAAAGGTGAAGTTCAGTCATAAAGGGAGATTTCAAAATCAAAAGGAGTTAACAAATTTAATTTGAGTAAAATAAAGAGTTAACTAATTCAGTTTCAGTAGAAAAATGAGTTAACTCATTTAACTCATTTTTGATCAATATTGAACCGGAAATTTCCTTTTTTGAACTGAAGAGAGATTTTGTTGAGATATTTAATTTAATAAAATGAGATATGCTCTCATACATACATTTTTCTATTTAATTAAATAATTTATAATTAATTAGAAGTAAGTACTCCATTTAATTAAATAATTTCATTTAATTATTTTAAAAAAAATTCGAAACTAGTCAACTCAAGTCAACCGTGGTTAAATCTAGTCAACTTTGGTCAAACTTGATCTTTGCGTATGTGAATATGAGCAAATGTGAGTATGAATTCTAGCAGAAATTCGATGCAAATTCTTATTCAACCTTTCAAAATAAAGAGATGAGGGTCTCTTAAATAGACTTTTCTAAAATTCATCAACGGTTGAGATCGATTTCAATCAACGGTCAGGATTAAAGGTGAAGTTCAGTCATAAAGGAAGATTTTCAAATTAAAGGGAGTTAACAGATTTAATTTGAGTATAATAAGGAGTTAACTGATTCAATTTGAGTAGAAAAAAGGGTTAACTGAATTAACTCATTTTTTATCAATAGTGAACTGGAAATTTCCCTTTTTGAACTGAAGAGAGATTTTGTTGAGATATTTAATTTAATAAAATGAGATATACTCTCATAATTACTTTTTCTATTTAATTAAATAATCTTTAATTAATTAGAGACACTTTTCTTATTTGATTAAATAACTTCATTTAATTAATTAGGAATGGCTTCTCTTTTAATTAAATAACTTTGTTTAATTAATTAGAAGTAAGTACTCTATTTAATTAAATAATTTAGTTTAATTATTTCAAAAAAAAATTTGAAACTAGTCAACTCAAGTCAACCGTGTTTAAATATGGCCAAATTTTGTTCAAACTTGATATATGCGTATGTGAATATGAGCAAGTGTGAGTATGAATTCCACCAATAATTCGGTACAAATTCTCATTCAACCTTTTAAAATGAAGAGATGAGGGTCTCTTAAATAGACTTTCCTGAAATTCATCAATGGTTTAGATTGATTTCAATCAACGGTGAGGATTAAAGGTGAAGTTCAGTCATAAAGGGATTTTTTCTAAATTAAAGGGGGTTAACAGATTTAATTTGAGCAAAATAAAGAGTTAACTGATTCAATTTGAGTAGAAAAAGGAGTTAACTGATTTAACTCATTTTTGATCAATAGTGAACTAGAAATTTCTCTTGTTGAACTAAAGAGATATTTTGTTGAGATATTTAATTTAATAAAATGAGATATGCTCTCATAATTACTTTTTCTATTTAATTAAGTAATCTTTAATTAATTAGAGACACTTTTCTTATTTAATTAAATAACTTCATTTAATTAATTAGGAATGGCTTCTCATTTAATTAAATAACTTTGTTTAATTAATTAGAAGTAAGTACTCCATTTAATTAAATAATTTCATTTAATTATTTCAAAATTCTTTTTGAAACTAGTCAACTCAAGTCAACCGTGGTTAAATCTGGTCATCTTTTGGTCAAACTTGATATTTGCGTATGTGAATTGTAGTGCTTGCCCCTAGTTCACATTTTTGCTAATTGTTGAACTCTTTTAAGAGCTAGTTTTATGTTGATGGTTAGCAGGATTGTTATGATTATCAGATATTATGTTATGGATTCAGTTTATTATGTGATGAGATTACTTAGATTTTAAATTTCATGTATGCATGATGATTATTTTTAGTGTTTGCAGTTATTAATGATGATTAGTAAGATGATTTATTATCATATGTGTTTTCTTATGGATACTTACCCCATACTTGCATGTGTATGGTGTGCGTGTTTGCTTTTGTATGGCATGTTTAATGTGGTTAAAGAAGAGAGTCGTAGTCACCTACTAGTTGAGATCTACACGATGCACCACTTCCTTCTATTGCCTATTTAGTTTTGTATATATTGTGTTTGTACATGCATAATTTTTATGCAGGTTGCAGGTACTGGGTATCGACTTCTCTGAATTGCCAGGATGAGCGTACCTTATCAGATTATCTCAATCATAAGAGAGGAGAGATAAACTCTCAAGTCCAAATCCCAACCCTTTAAGTCATTTGTTTTAATTGAAAAATTAGGACAAGTATCTGAGTTGAGTACCCTCTGAATGTGTCAGATGACGTAATTCGTGATTTAAACCTTTGATTTGATTTTGTATGTATTTTGACTATGATAGATTTTCATATTTTTACATTGTGAGTCTTTGATGTAATTTCTATTAATTAAGCCTACTTAAAAGATTTAATTAATGGTTTAATTAAATGAAAAATTAATATGATATTTTAATATTTATTTTATTTAATTAATTAGAAAATTAATTATTAAATTTGAAGATAAAAAGTTAAAAGTTTAAATTTGGAATTTGATAATATTTATTTTGATAATAATATATTTGGAGCTCATTTTTAAATAAATGACTAAATAATAATATTATTAAAGCTAATAAATATTTTAGCAAATTAAGTTCTGAAAATGAAATTTAAAAGTGGAATATATATTTTAAATTATTAAAAGATTCTAAATTTCATGTGACTAAAATATAAATATATTAAAATTGAAAAGTGGAATTATTAAAGTTAGTGCATGAGATTTAATAAATAAATTAATTAAATTGGAAAGAGTAAAGTAAATATTATATTAATTATTGTGCATTATTTGTAATATTTGTTCACATAGGAGTTTGCAAATTCTCGAGAGTTGTCATGTAGACAACACTAGAGTTTGCACTCTAAGAATGCACTAATTGTCTACACTTAAAAGTTAACATTTTATTTGAGCACATGGTATCTACAACCTTAAGACTTATCTAGAAGGTTGGAGAAGACTCATGCTTGGTTGTCATACTTATCTTCTAAAAGTGAAATTATTAAAATTAGTGCATGAGATTTAATAAATAAATAAATTAAATTGAAAAGAGTAAAGTAAATATTATATTAATTATTGTGCATTATTTGTAATATTTGCTCACATAGGAGTTTGCAAATTCTCGAGAGTTGTCATGTAGACAACACTAGAGTTTGCACTCTAAGAATGCACTAATTGTCTACACTTAAAAGTTAGCATTTTATTTGAGCACATGGTGTCTACAACCTTAAGACTTATCTAGAAGGTTGGAGAAGACTCATGCTTGGTTGTCATGCTTATCTTTTAAAAGTGGAATTATTAAAGTTAGTGCATGAGATTTAATAAATAAATAAATAAAATTGGAAAGAGTAAAGTAAATATTATATTAATTATTGTGCATTATTTGTAATATTTGCTCACATAGGAGTTTGCAAATTCTCGAGAGTTGTCATGTAGACAACACTGGAGTTTGCACTCTAAGAATGCACTAATTGTCTACACTTAAAAGTTAGCATTTTATTTGAGCACATGGTGTCTACAACCTTAAGACTTATCTAGAAGGTTGGAGAAGACTCATGCTTGGTTGTCATGCTTATCTTTTAAAAGTGGAATTATTAAAGTTAGTGCATGAGATTTAATAAATAAATTAATTAAATTGGAAAGAGTAAAGTAAATATTATATTAATTATTGTGCATTATTTGTAATATTTTCTCACATAGGAGTTTGCAAATTCTCGAGAGTTGTCATGTAGACAACACTGGAGTTTGCACTCTAAGAATGCACTAATTGTCTACACTTAAAAGTTAACATTTTATTTAAGCACATGGTGTCTACAACCTTAAGACTTATCTAGAAGGTTGGAGAAGACTCATGCTTGGTTGTCATGCTTGGAGAAGACTCATGCTTGGTTGTCATGCTTGCTTGTCATGCTTATTATTTCTAGAGACACTCTAGATGCATCTTAGAGGCTTTTAAATAGAGGCTCTCCTAGTGTGTTTGGACAAGCTTAAACGAAAGCTTAAATGGAAGCTACAAGCTTAATAGAAGCTACAAACTTAAATGGAAGCTACAAGCTACAAGCTTAAAATGGAAGCTTCAAAGCTTACATGCATTGGAGAAGTTCATATGCTCATATATTTTCTACATGCTTCTATGTTCCTTCTAGTACTTCTAGTCACTTGAAGGATTCAGTTGGTTTGGATCTTGAAAGAATTGTGAATGATGGAGAAGGAAGGGATTTTCTATGGACTTCTGAGGCATGACAAATTTAGCATCAGTGTCCAGGTGCACTCGTGATATTCGCATACTCTCTTTGCACTATTTCTCTTCTTGTCTTCATCGTATTTGTTATATGTGTCTGAATACTCTCTGTGATTGAATTTATAATTTGAAATTGGAATCTAGATATGTAGGGTTGCAAAGAAAACAATAGAAAACCCTAGTTCTAAATGAGAAAGAAATTAGATTTGAATCGGATTTGGGTTCGAATTTATATTGCGAAATTAGATAGATAAGATTTCAAATAAAAATAAAAATTTTAAGTTAAAAATTTGAATGGTTAGATGTAATCTTTTTATCAAATTATATTTTCATATGTCTACGGACAAACCTATTAGATGGATGAATGGGTAAATTTAGAAAACAATTACCTTTTATGAAAAATTCTTAATTCATCACAAACTGTCCTGTCGCTGCCCCTTGGATAGACCTGAACTTAGTCATTCATAACTTTTTATTGAGATCGAATTTATTCGATCGCTCCAGTCAGAATTGACGCAACTTGGCCCTCTCCAACATATTTCAATTTTAGCCCGATTCAACGGTTCATTAGGAAGATATGGTCATCGTACTCGAACTTTTTTTTATTCAAGGACAGTTATTTTTCCATTTCCCATAACCAA
This sequence comes from Cupressus sempervirens, assembly GCA_028749045.1. Lineage (NCBI taxonomy): Eukaryota > Viridiplantae > Streptophyta > Pinopsida > Cupressales > Cupressaceae > Cupressus > Cupressus sempervirens. The sequence goes on from CM053791.1 coordinate 283,092,222, forward strand.
CAGTTCTCTATGCTTTAACTTCATAAAAATAATATATCAAAGCAATATAATTAGAATTTAATAATTAGTCTAAAGACTAATAAGAATGTTTTAAGTGAATTAATGAAGATTTTTAATGGAAAGTTTGTAGATAGAGCTGATGGACAGAGATATTGAATTCAATAGAGAATGGATGATTTTTAATATTAATTATTTAATGTATATTAAATATTATTTAATATATATTAAATAATTTAAGAAATGATAATGAAGAGAATGTAATTTTAATGGATTAATTGACATGGAGTTATTATTATAACATTACTATAAGTAGAATTGTTATGTTACGTATTATTAGATAACTTGTCGATTTACCTAACTGATTCAATTTGAGTAGAAAAAAGAGTTAACTGATTTAACTCATTTTTTATCAATAGTAAACTGGAAAATTTCCTTTTTCAACTGAAGAGAGATTTTGTTGAGATATTTAATTTAATAAAATGAGATATGCTCTCATAATTACTTTTTCTATTTAATTAAGTAATCTTTAATTAATTAGAGACACATTTCTTATTTAATTAAATAACTTCATTTAATTAATTGGGAATGGCTTCTCATTTAATTAAATAACTTTGTTTAATTAATTAGAAGTAATTACTCCATTTAATTAAATAATTTCATTTAATTATTAAATTTTTTTTTTTGAAACTAGTCACCTCAAGTCAACCATGGTTAAATCTAGTCAACTTTTGGTCAAACTTGATCTTTACGTATGTGAATATGAGCAAATGTGAGTATGAATTTCAACAACAATTCGATGCAAATTCTCATTCAACCTTTCAAAATGAAGAGATGAGGGTCTCTTAAATAGATTTTCTTGAAATTCATCAACGGTCAAGATCAAAGGTGAAGTTTGGTCATAAAGGAAGATTTCCAAATTAAAAGGAGTTAGTAGATTTAATTTGAGTAAAATAAAGAGTTAACTAATTCAATTTGAGTAGAAAAAAGAGTTAACTGATTTAACTCATTTTTAATCAATAGTGAATTGAAAATTTCTCTTTTTGAACTGAAAAGAGATTTTGTTGAGATATTTAATTTAATAAAATGAGATATGCTCTCATAATTGCTTTTTATATTTAATTAAGTAATCTTTAATTAATTAGAGACACTTTTCTTATTTAATTAAATAACTTCATTTAATTAATTAGGAATGACTTCTCATTTAATTAAATAATTTTGTTTAATTAATTAGAAGTACTCCATTTAATTAAATAATTGTTTAATTATTTCAAAAAAAATTTTGAAACTAGTCAACTCAAGTCAACTGTGGTTAAATCTGTTCAACTTTTGGTCAATCTTGATCTTTGCGTATGTGAATATGAGCAAATGTGAGTATGAATTCCAGCAACAATTCGATGCAAATTCTCATTCAACCTTTCAAAATTAAGAGATGAGGGTCTCTTAAATAAACTTTTCTGAAATTCATCAACGGTTGAGATCGATTTCAATCAATGGTCATGATCAAAGGTGAAGTTCAGTCATAAAGGGAGATTTTCAAATTAAAGGGAGTTAACAGATTTAATTTGAGTAAAATAAGGAGTTAACTAATTCAATTTGAGTAGAAAAAGGAGTTAACTGATTTAACTCATTTTTGATCAATAGTGAATTGGAAATTTTTCTTTTTCAACTGAAGAGAGATTTTGTTGAGATATTTAATTTAATAAAATGAGATATGCTCTCATAATTACTTTTTTTATTTAAATAAATAATTTTTAATTAATTAGAGACACGTTTCTTATTTAATTAAATAACTTCAATTAATTAATTGCGAATGACTTCTTATTTAATTAAATAACTTTGTTTAATAAACTAGAAGTAAGTATTCCATTTAGTTAAATAATTTCTTTTAATTATTTCAAAATTATTTTTGAAACTAGTCAACTCAAGTCAACCGTGGTTAAATCTGGTCAACTTTTGGTTAAACTTGATCTTTGCATATGTCATTATGAGCAAATCTGAGTATGAATTCCAGCAACAATTAGATGCAAATTCTCATTCAACCTTTCAAAATGAAGAGATGAGGGTCTCTTAAATAGACTTTTCTGGAATTCATCAACGGTTGAGATTGATTTTAATCAACGGTCAAGATCAAAGATGAAGTTCTGTCATAAAGGGAGATTTTCAAATTAAAGAGAGTTAACAGATTTAATTTGAGTAAAATAAAGAGTTAACTAATTCAATTTGAGTAGAAAAAGGAGTTAACTGATTTAACTCTTTTTTGAACTAAAAAGAGATTTTGTTGAGATATTTAATTTAATAAAATGAGATATGCTCTCATAATTACTTTTTCTATTTAATTAAGTAATCTTTAATTAATTAGAGACACTTTTCTTATTTAATTAAATAACTTCTTTTAATTAATTAGGAATGGCTTCTCATTTAATTAAATAACTTTGTTTAATTAATTAAAAGTAAGTACTCCATTTAATTTAATAATTTCGTTTAATTATTTAGAAATTCTTTTTGAAACTAGTCAACTCAAGTCAACTGTGGTTAAATCTGGTCAACTTTTGATCAAACTTAATCTTTGTGTATGTGAATATGAGCAACTGTGAGTATGAATTCGAGCAACAATTCGATGCAAATTCTCATTAAACGTTTCAAAATGAAGAGATGAGGGTCTCTTAAATAGACTTTCCTAAAAATCATCAACGATTGAGATCGATTTCAATCAACGGTCAGGATTAAAGGTGAAGTTCAGACATAAAGGGATATTTCCAAATTAAAGGGAGTTAACAGATTTAATTTGAGTAAAATAAAGAGTTAACTGATTCAATTTGAGTAGAAAAAGAAGTTAACTAATTTAACACATTTTTGATCAATAGTGAACTGAAAATTTCTCTTTTTGAACTGAAGAGAGATTTTGTTGAGATATTTAATTTAATAAAATGAGATATGCTCTCATAATTACTTTTTCTATTTAATTAAGTAATCTTTAATTAATTAAGGACACTTTTCTTATTTAATTAAATAACTTCATTTAATTAATTAGGAATGGCTTCTCATTTAATTAAATAACTTTCTTTAATTAATTAGAAGTAGGTACTCAATTTAATTAAATAATTTTGTTTAATTATTTCAAAATTCTTTTCGAAACTAGTCAACTAAAATCAACTGTGGTTAAATCTGATCAACTTTTGCTCAAACTTGATCTTTGCATATGTGAATATGAGCAAATGTGAGTATGAATTCCAACAATAATTCGATGCAAATTCTTATTCAACCTTTCAAAATGAAGAGATGAGGGTCGCTTAAAAAGACTTTCCTGGAATTCATCAACGGTTGAGATCGATTTCAATCAACGGTCAAGATCAAAGGTGAAGTTAAGTCATAAAGGGAGATTTTCAAATTAAAGGGAGTTAGCAGATTTAATTTGAGTAAAATAAGGAGTTAACTGATTCAATTTGAGTAGAAAAAGGAGTTAATTGATTCAACTCATTTTTTCTCAATAGTGAACTGAAAATTTCCCTTTTTGAATTGAAGAGAGATTTTGTTGAGATATTTAATTTTATAAAATGAGATATGCTCTCACAATTACTTTTTTTATTTAATTAAGTAATCTTTAATTAAATAGAGACACTTTGATTATTTAATTAAATAACTTCATTTAATTAATTAGAAGTGGCTTCTCATTTAATTAAATAATTTTGTTTAATTAATTAGAAGTAAGTACTCTATTTAATTAAATAATTTCATTTAATTATTTAATTTTTTTTCGAAACTAGTCAACTCAAGTCAACTGTGGTTAAATCTAGTCAACTTTTGGTCAATTTTGATCTTTGCGTATGTTAATATGAGCAAATGTGAGTATGAATTCCAGCAACAATTCGATGCAAATTCTCATTCAACCTTTCAAAATGAAGAGATGAGGGTCTCTTAAATAGACTTTCTTGAAATTCATCAATGGTTGAGATAGATTTCAATCAACAGTCAGGATCAAAGGTGAAGTTTAGTCATAAAGGGAGATTTCCAAATTAAAGGGAGTTAACAGATTTAATTTGAGTAAAATAAGGAGTTAACTGATTCAATTTGAGTAGAAAAAGGAGTTAACTGATTTAACTCATTTTTTATCAATAGTGAACTGGAAATTTTCCTTTTTGAACTGAAGAGAGATTTTGTTGAGATAAATAATTTAATAAAATGACATATGCTCTCATAATTACTTTTTCTATTTAATTAAGTAATCTTTAATTAATTAGAGACAATTTTTTTATTTAATTAGATAACTTCATTTAATTAATTAGAAATGGCTTCTCATTTATTTTATATAACTTTGTTTAATTAATTAGAAGTAAGTACTCCATTTAATTAAATAGTTTCGTTTAATTATTTCAAAATTCTTTTCGAAACTAGTCAACTCAAGTCAATCGTGGTTAAATCTGGTCAACTTTTGGTCAAACTTGATCTTTGCGTATGTGAATATGGGCAAATGTGATTATTAATTTGAGCAACAATTCGATGCAAATTCTCGTTCAACATTTCAAAAGGAAGAGATGAGGGTCTCTTAAATAGAATTTTCTTGAATTAATCAACAGTTGAGATCGGTTTCAATTAGCGGTCAGGATTAAAGGTGAAGTTCAATCATAAAGGGAGATTTTCAAATTAAAGGGAGTTAACAGATTTAATTTGAGTAAAATAAGGAGTTAACTAATTTAGTTTGAGTAGAAAAAGGAGTTAATTGATTTAACTCATTTTTTATCAATAGTGAACTAGAAATTTTCCTTTTTGAACTGAAGAGAAATTTTGTTGAGATATTTAATTTAATAAAATGAGATATGCTTTGACAATTACTTTTTCTATTTAATTAAATAATTTTTAATTAATTAGAGACACTTTTCTTATTTAATTAAATAACTTCATTTAATTAAGTAGGAATGGTTTCTCATTTAATTAAATAACTTTGTTTAATTAATTACAAGTAAGTACTCCATTTAATTAAATAATTTCGTTTAATTATTTCAAAATTCTTTTCGAAACTAGTCAACTGTGGTTAAATCTGGTTAACTTTTGGTCAAACTTGATCTTTGCGTATGTGAATATGAGCAAATGTGAGTATGAATTTCAGCAACAATTCGATGCAAATTCTCATTCAAACTTTCAAAATGAAGAGATGAGGGTCTCTTAAATAGACTTTCCTGAAATTCATCAACGGTTGAGATCAATTTCAATCAACGGTCAGGATTAAAGGTGAAGTTTAGTCATAAAGGGAGATTTCCATATTAAAGGGAGTTAACGAATTTAATTTGAGTAAAACAGGGAATTAACTGATTCAATTTGAGTAGAAAAAGGAGTCAACTAATTTAACTCATTTTTTATCAATAGTGAATTGGAAATTTTCTTTTTTGAACTGAACAGAGATTTCGGTGAGATATTTAATTTAATAAAATGAGATATGCTCTCATAATTGCTTTATCTATTTAATTAAATAATCTTTAATTAATTAAAGACAATTTTCTTATTTAATTAAATAACTTCATTTAATTAATTAGGAATGGCTTCTCGTTTAATTAAATAACTTTGTTTAATTAATTAGAAGTAAGTACTCCATTTAATTAAATAATTTCGTTTAATTATTTCAAAATTCTTTTCAAAACTACTGAACTCAAGTCAATCGTGGTTAAATTTGGTCAACTTTTGGTCAAACTTGATTTTTGCGTATGTGAATATGAGCAAATGTGAGTATGAATTTCAGCAACAATTTGATATAAATTCTTATTCAACCTTTCAAAATGAAGAGATGAGGGTCTCTTAAAGACACTTTTCTGGAATTCATCAACGGTTGAGATCAATTTCAATCAACAGTCAGGATTAAAGGTGAAGTTCAGTCATAAAGGGAGATTTCCAAATTAAAAGGAGTTAACGGATTTAATTTGAGTAAAATAAGGAATTAACTATTTCAATTTGAGTAGAAAAAGGAGTCAACTAATTTAACTCATTTTTTATCAATAGTGAACTGAAAAATTTTCCTTTTTGATCTGATGAGAGATTTTTGTGAGATATTTAATTTAATAAAATGAGATATGCTCTCATAATTACTTTATCTATTTAATTAAATAATCTTTAATTAATTAGAGACACTTTTCTTATTTAATTAAATCACTTCATTTAATTAATTAGGAATGGCTTCTCGTTTAAATAAATGACTTTGTTTAATTAATTAGAAGTAAGTACTCCATTTAATTAAATAATTTCGTTTAATTATTTCAAATCTTTTTCGAAATTAGTCAACTCAAGTCAACCATGGTTAAATTTGGTCAACTTTTGGTCAAACTTGATCTTTGCGTATGTGAATATGAGCAAATGTGAGTATGAATTTCAGCAACAATTTGATGCAAATTCTCATTCAACCTTTCAAAATGAAGAGATGAGGGTCTCTTAAATAGACTTTCCTGAAATTCATCAACGGTTGATATCGATTTCAATCAACGGTCAAGATTAAAGGTGAAGTTCAGTCATAAAGGGAGATTTTCAAATTAAAGGGAGTTAACGGATTTAATTTGAGTAAAATAAGGAGTTAACTGATTCAATTTGAGTAGAAAAAAGAGTTAACTCATTTTTTATCAATAGTGAACTGAAAATTTTCCTTTTTGAACTGAAGAGAGATTTTGTTGAGATATTTAATTTAATAAAATGAGATATGCTCTCATAATTACTTTTTCTATTTAATTAAATAATCTTTAATTAATTAGAGACACTTTTGTTATTTAATTAATTAGGAATGGCTTCTCATTTAATTAAATGACTTTGTTTAATTAATTAGAAGTAAGTACTCCATTTAATTAAATAATTTCATTTAATTATTTCAAAAAAAAATTTGAAACTAGTCAACTCAAGTCAACCATGGTTAAATCTGGTCAACTTTTGGTCAAACTTGATCTATGTGTATGTGAATATGAACAAATGTGAGTATGAATTTCAACAAAAATTCGATGCAAATTCTCATTCAACCTTTCAAAATGAAGAGATGAGGGTCTCTTAAATAGACTTTCCTTGAATTCATCAACGGTTGAGATCGATTTCAATCAGCTGTCAGGATTAAAGGTGAAGTTCAGTCATAAAGGGAGATTCCCAAATTAAAAGGAGTTAACAGATTTAATTTGAGTAAAATAAGGAGTTAACTGATTCAATTTGAGTAGAAAAAGGAGTTAACTGATTTAACTCATTTTTGATCAATAGTGAACTGGAAATTTCCCTTTTTGAACTGAAGAGATATTTTGTTGAGATATTTAATTTAATAAAATGAGATATGCTCTCATAATTACTTTTTCTATTTAATTAAATAATCTTTAATTAATTAGAGACACTTTTCTTATTTAATTAAATAACTTCATTTAATTAATTAAGAATGGCTTCTCATTTAATTAAATAACTTTGTTTAATTAATTAGAAGTAAGTACTCCATTTAATTGAATAATTTCATTTAATTATTTCAAAATTCCTTTCAAAACTAGTCAACTCAAGTCAACCGTGGTTAAATCTAGTCAACTTTTGGTCAAACTTGATCTTTGCATATGTGAATATGAGCAAATGTGAGTGTGAATTCCTTCAACAATTCGATGCAAATTCTCATTCAACCTTTCAAAATAAAGAGATGAGGGTCTCTTAAATAGACTTTCCTAGAATTCATCAACGGTTGAGATTGATTTCAATCAACGGTCATTATTAAAAGTGAAGTTCAATTATAAAGGGAGATTTCCAAATTAAAGCGAGTTAACAGATTTAATTTGAGTAAAATAAGGAGTTAACTGATTCAATTTGAGTAGAAAAAGGAGTCAACTGATTTAACTCATTTTTGATCAATAGTGAACTGAAAATTTCCTTTTTTGAACTGAAGAGAGATTTTGTTGAAATATTTAATTTAATAAAATGAGATATGCTCTCATAATTACTTTTTCTATTTAATTAAATAATCTTTAATTAATTAGAGACACTTTTCTTATTTAATTAAATAACTTCATTTAATTAATTAGGAATGGCTTCTCATTTAATTAAATAACTTTGTTTAATTAATTAGAAGTAAGTTGTGAGGCCTCGCCTCGACGCATCCTAGCACCGATGATACATTGTTATATTGATACTCATGCTTGTTATGTCAGAACATTATTGGATACATTGAACATTGTTAAGCTATTTTTTACGATGTGTGATGTTTACTTCAGTTATCTGATTTTGTCATTTAATGCTTATAAATATGCATAACGATGAAGAAAATTTATGCAACACTAACACATTTGGTTATGCAAGTCAAAAGGTTAGAAATATGAGTAGAATTAGATAAACAATTATTTATTGAGAAATGGATGCTTTAATTTATATAATTCCTCTAATATGTAATTCACATTATGCATGTGGTTTTGGACCTACTGATGTGTGCAATGAGTGTGCAGGAAAATTAGCCAAGACAACTCAACGAAAAAGTGGAGCTAAACTACTTGTTAATTTTGCGCTAACCTTATATTGTAATTCTTTAAAGGTTGTAATTTTACCTTACTATTCTCCTAACTTTTAATTGTTCCTAATAAGCCTTTAAAGGCATAAAAACACTAAATTTAAGTATCCCTATGGGTAAGGGTATGGTTGGGGGTACTTCCCAACCCTCTAGCCTCCTAGGTTGACTCTTAGGGTCTCTTAAAAACCCTATTATAGGCTGATTTCCAAAATGGGTTGCTCTTTACTTGGGTTAGTGAAACCAAACCTCCATCTTGAGTTACTTGAAGCTTAGTGGAGTCAAGGAACATACTTAGAGGCATTTTTGGGGGAGTTTAATTTTGTCACCCAATCCTCTAGTTTTGGAGGATGTCTTGAAGATTGAAGGAAGAAAGGGAAGCTCTTCTCAAACCAACATTGCCATAACTCCTTATGAAGGTAGGAGTTCTTCACTCCATGAATGGTTCTTCATGTGTGTTCATATTTTGAATCTTGCTTGAATCATGTTGGAGACATTATGTAGTTTTACATTTCTTGTTGTGTGTTGGGGGTGGATTTGGGAGGAATTTTATCTTGTTTTCTTTTGATATTATTCATATGCCTTCTTGGTGTGTTGATTGTTTTTGAGAGATTTTCATGGGGATTTTTTTGGCAACACTCACCCTTGGATAGCGAAGAACTGGTAATGCTTGGGGAAAGGGCATTAGTTGGACCTCAATAGTGTAGAGTCTCCTCTCATAGAGGGAGGAGGGAGAAAGGGTAGGGTGTATGGGCCCCTACTTGTCATCCCATACGTTGTTGTTATTGAGAATTTTTGAATGTGGAAAAGAATGAAAATCCTTGTGGATATAGCCTCGAAAGGGCCTTGTGAAAGAATGAAAATTATTGAAATTTTAGCCCCGAAAGGGCTAAGTGAAGGTATGGTGATTGGCTTCTCCTATTGAGAAAATCCACCTTTCCCCTATATTGGCTCATTGTTGGACCTATTGTGCAACCGGGTGGGAATGCATGTTCAATTTTCTTATCTCCTTGTGTTGTTACCTCCATGTTGGTTCTTGTCTCTTTCATGTTTACCCTTGATGCAATGTAGACATTTGATAAAAGTCCTCTTGTGGAATCCTTGAAGAAAACTCCTTGAATTGTAATATTTTGTAAGTTGTAATTGACATTGATGTAGTGGCAAAGAAATCGAGTTTTCTTACTGGTTCTTTCTCGATGGAGCCTTGAACCAGGATGAATAATAGAGAAAAGAAAAGATTATGGGAATCTCCTTGCATTGTTCTCATGTGATTTCAAAAAAATTGCATATGTAGGTGAGGAAATAGAATAATGGATCATGTCATGAATTGTGATATTTCAAATTTTTAAATTGTTAATGAAGAATAATTTGATAGAATGAAACTTCCAAGTTGATGTATAAGTATTAGATGAATTAAAATTCTTACTTTGGGAACTCAAATTATCTCTTCCTTGTTAAATTTCCTTATGAAAAAATCAATTGAACTAAGAGATTATGTATCTTCTTGAAATTTGAAAGCATGAACACACACCTTGAATATAGTATGATTGATAAAACTTAGATTATTGGAGAGAAGGAGAAATTATAAACCTTGTTTTCATCCTTGTTAATATGTTTGTTAGGATCCATGTAATCCTTAGGGAAGAATGTACTCTTAAGATAATATAAACATAGCAAAAGTAATATGCCAACACTTAGTCTAAAATGGGCTTCAAAAAAAAAGTGCATCTCTAGGTATAAAAACCCTCTTTGGAAAATGTATGGGAAAACAATTTAATTCCCTCCTAGGCCACAGAGAATATTCTCTGTATTATTTCTTCGGTTTGCAACTAAAATCTAATATTAAACTTTAAAAAAAAAAAAAGATTATAAATTAAATGCATTTATAATTAAAATATCAAATGGGCATCTTGTGACACTTCTCACCAACAAAACTTTATGCATTTACTACCACCTTATAGCTATCCTATCCTAATCACTAGACTTGATTGCTATTAACCCTTGTGACCTTAGGCTTCTATGTCCATACAAACATAATTGGTAAGGAAAGGCTAGTCATATCTCTCAGGACAATGTAATTAATTATAATTCTCCTCATAGCCAGTGAATTCTTGTCACCATCTTTGCCTTGACCCATGAGATATGACAATTTGAATGAAAAAAGACATTAATGGTGCGCAGTCTGTTATTATTCCAAAACTCTTATTCCTTCACCCCTCTACCACCCCAAGCATACTTCCATGGGAGAGAGTGTACTTGGACTACGAAATTTAGTCATGGGACAGCATGTCACTTCCTTGATGGACGTCCAAGGCAAGTGGGTGGGGCAACTTTCAACCCAAGCAAAGGTTTAACTCCCTTTTGCTGACACCACCTTCCTTTTTGGGATCTCCAAAATTCCCTTAAAGTGGACTATTATTGGGCAGTGCTCCAACTCCTTGGGTAGCGTGCCAAGCATCCTAGGGTAGCGTGTTCTTACATGGGAGAATGGGGAAAGTGGATGGGATAGTCCACTTGTCCCCTTTGCCAAGTGTAAGTTAGTTGAGGGTGGGTTAGGGGATTGTTCAGTTAGGAGTTAGAGTAGGAAACTATGCTTAAGATAGTAAGTCAGTTTTGTGTTAAGATTGTTAGTTTAAGTATTGGTTTAGTAGGATTAGATGTTAGGCTAGTTTTAGAATAAATTCATTTAAGTTAGAATGTTAGTTACCTTATTTTAGTTTAGTTTGTTTGCCATTTAAAAATTTTTAGCTTTACAAATTGGTGGAATTTTATCATGTACATTTATTCATGGATTAATATTACTTAGTATTGTTATTAGTTTTCTTTATTTATATAATTCATTTTATTAAGTTAGTAGTTATTAATCTTATTTTGTTGTTAGCATGTATAGCCCTTGTAGTGGTAATGTTAGGATACCCTTTCAATATTCAAACACACACATTGGCACAATAAATCTTACACACTCCTATTGGTTTGGCCTCTCTTCTATACATTTTGTCACATAGTTATCAGCTAGAGCATATTTCTTCCTCGACCATTACTTGTCTCTTACTTATGTTATTCTGATTGTTCTCTTCTTTTTATTCCCGTCATATTGAGTCCTAATTTTGAGGCACGCGCTTAGTCTTTTCATATTTGGGGGTTCCCTCTATATTCTTATCTCTTCCCGTGTCTTTTCTCACCATTCTTCCCTTTATTCTTTTGTCGCCTTTATTTATCTTCTAACCTGTCCTCGGGAGTCTTCCCTTATTGACCCCCTTGTCCTTCGGTCCTTCCCCCCCCCTTTTTAATGTTTCCTTTATTTTATTTATATTTATATTTTATTTATTTTCTTTCTTCAACCTCGGAGAGTGTGCTATCTTTCTTGGCCTATTCTCTTTATATCTTTCTTGAGACATCCATTATCTGCAATATACTTTTGTGCTTCTCTTGCTCTTCATCCTGATGATGGATCACGTAGTGTGATTCGAAACGTTGATGGTAAAAATCTTAACACAATCGAATCCAGAAACATACTAGTACAATATAATGGATTGTGGAAATTTGTTCTCTTTAAATGTTAGGATAGTTTAAAGTTTAAAGTATTAAATTGGCTTAGTTATTTTCTTCTAGTTTTGAATTAAGTAAGTCTAGTATTATGTCGATTTTAAATTTGTTTTAGTTAGGACTAGTTAATTAGTTTCATGTTTGTATTTGTAACATTTTAAATATTAATGACTAGTATCATTTGGTAATTTCGATATTTGCAAGATGTTTTATTATTCTAGTTCCAGTGTTAATTTAGGATATAATTTAAACATGTCAGTGGATATTAGTTAGTTAGGTAAAATAGTGTAGTATATGTTTTAGTTGTTATTATTTCTTGTTAGTAAGTTTTCAAAATTATCACAATTATTGTTAGAATATAGTTAGGCATTTTTCTTTACTTTTTTTGGTATAGTTGGTATGCATGTTGTTGGTTAGTTCAATTTTTTAAAATTTTCTTATATTAGTGTAATTAAGCATCCCACCTAAATGATAAAGTAAGTTACCTTAGTTCATAGAATAGTGTGGTTGAAATTTGATACATTAATTTTATCTAGAAATTAGTTTAATTAAGTAACAAATTTAATTAGTATATCCAAAGGGTTTCAAGTACATTGTGTAGTTATATCTTATCTTATAAGATTAGTACTAATTGTACAGTTGGTTGTAGATTGATTAATTTAGATTTAAATTAAGTAAAGTTTTTAACCAATAAGTATGTTCTGTTAAAAATGAGGTTATGTTAGACTAATGAGTTAATGAAACATATGTTAATATCAATCTTATAGCGAAACTTCCATTTAACAATTTATTTCTCCTCAAGTTTATAATCTTAAGATTTAATGTAGAGAACCTGTACTTAAACTGTTATTTCAAACATTTCAAGTTAGAGCACTTTATTTAATAATTATAATTTTTTTAAAAAAATTGTGTGTTTCTGCCCTCATAGTTTGGGCATGACATAAGTACTCCATTTAATTAAATAATTTCGTTTAATTATTTCAAAATTCTTTTCGAAACTAGTCAACTCAAGTCAACCGTGGTTAAATCTAGTCAACTTTTGGTCAAACTTGATCTTTGCATATGTGAATATGAGCAAATGTGAGTATGAATTCCAGCAACAATTCGATGCAAATTCTCATTCAACCTTTCAAAATGAAGAGATGAGGGTCTCTTAAATAGACTTTCTTGGAATTCATCAACGGTTGAGATCGATTTCAATCAACGGTCAAGATTAAAGGTGAAGTTCAGTCATAAAGGGAGATTTCCAAATTAAAGTGAGTTAACGGATTTAATTTGAGTAAAATAAAGAGTTAACTGATTCAATTTGAGTAGAAAAAGGAGTTAACTAATTTAACTCATTTTTTATCAATAGTGAACAGGAAATTTCCCTTTTTGAACTGAAGAGAGATTTTGTTGAGATACTTAATTTAATAAAATGAGATATGCTCTCATAATTACTTTTTCTATTTAATTAAATAATCTTTAATTAATTATAGACACTTTTCTTCTTTAATTAAATAAATTCATTTAATTAATTAGGAATGGCTTCTCATTTAATTAAATGACTTTGTTTAATTAATTAGAAGTAAGTGTAGACACCTAAAAACCTTCAGAAAATAAAGTATTTTTATTTTTTGAAAAATTTTTGATGACATCATCATTTATTAATTAATTAATTTATTTATTTTTATGCCATTAAATCTCTTTATCTTAATTAAAAATATTTAATTAAGGAATCCCTCCCAAAAATGTTTAAATCTTATTTAAACATTATTTCCTTATTTATTAATTATTTAATTAATAAATTGACCAAAAAACTCAAAATAAATAAAAAATTTATTTTTTGCCCAAAACTTGACCAATTTCCTTAAGACCACTAACCTCTTCCAAAATCTTCTAATCCTTCTTTAATTTTGATTAAAGACTAATCCCATCATTTGCTACCCCTAATCCCAACTCAAAATATTTAATTAAGATTAAATATTAGTCCTCGTGTTTATTGAAAAAGTTTTAATAAATATCTCCTCAACCCAAACCCTTGAAATAAATAAAACTTTATTTATTTCCTAAAATTATAATTTATCCTCATCCTAAGAAGTTCTAGACTCTTCTAGAATGTCTTTATCCTCATCCTAAAAAGTTCTAGACTCTTCTAGAAGTCTTCATCCTCATCCTAAGAAATTCTAGACTCTTCTACAAAGTCTTCATCCTCATCCAAAGCCTAGACTCTTCTAGAAGATGTCTTTAACCCTAATCCTAATCCCCTCCTAACCTTGTCACATTCCCTAAACATGGGTTAAAACTTACTAACCCAAGCCAAAGTTAACAAATATCTCCTCCTTCACCCACCCTCATTAAATGCCATCCACTTGCCTATCCCTAAGCTAATCCTAAACCATCCTAATCCATCCTCTAATCATTTGCACAATCCTAAGCAAGCTTAAAACCCTTCTAATCAAGCCCAAGTCGAAATTACTCTCATCTCCCTCAAAATATCTCAACCATAAAATTTTATGAAGTCCACTATGTCATAAATGACTCTTCCAAGCCCTTTTATTGCTCTTACAAGCCATTATGAGAGTCTTTATGAAGATTTTATCCCTTGAGCCTCCTTTGTTGACTCATCCTTTTCCTTTCCTCCATCCTCTCACCATGTGACATGTGTCACTCCTTGATTGGCTATAAGGAAGCACAATCCATGTGGTATCCTCTCATGCAATCTGAGCCCTCCATAAGCTTTTTCCCATCCTTGCATCTTAGCCCTCAATCCCTCAAGCCTCTTGCCTATAAATTGGATCTTTTCCCTTTGCAAAATAACACAATCTATGAAGTAAAGTCATAATGCCATTTTGAGAAGCCATTTTACATCAAAACCATACACTCACATCCAAATTCCAACTCCATTTGAATCCCTTTTTGAAGCATAAGCTTGAGCATACATCCTATCTATTTAGACAAAGCTACTCAACAAGAGAGCTTCTCATTGAGAGAGCCCATTAATGGCTCATATTCTCAATTGAGAGTTCATCTTAGTCTATCTTGAAGTTTATGAATTTTGTTTATTTTGTAGAAGCTTCATTTAAATTTGGTTTCTATTAGCATACTAACATTTCTCATATACATTTTGGCACACTCGGTGGGACCTTGCATGGGTCATCTTCATTAGCTTTTTTAGTCAAGTTTTGTATGTCATTTGCTGATTTTGGCTAATTTTGCTTATTTTTGTGATTGGTAGGATTGTATAAATTTGTTTTGTAGGTCCACATGAGCATGAAGAAGACAAAGGAACTCATAGTATATCTCATAGTGTTTGCAGATTTTTCAAGCTTATAGGTGGACAAAGAACTTCGAATTCTTCTTCCTCTTCTTGTCTATATTCTTCTTATTCCATCTACTTCTTCTTCTTCTTCTTGTGGGAGATCTTAGCCATTTTTTTTTAAGGAAGCAAAATCATACACACTTCTTTTTAGTGCTTAAAATGAACCCCCAAATCATACTTAAATCCATTAAAAATTAAAAATTTGCCAAAAAAAAAAAAATTCTTTTAACAAGTGAAACTAAACCAATCCAATCATTTGCATCCTTGCAACATCAAGGTTTTAGATGCATTCATGCAAAGTTAGGAACACTTCATTTTTGAGAATTTAAAAAGAACTTCAAGTTTCCATTTCAAAAGGTTCAAAATCAACACTAAGTGCACACTAAAATCTAAATCAAACTCAAAGCATCAATCAAGGATAAAATGAACCTCATTTGCAAATATTTTAAAGTTCTTTTAAAAATCTCATGAAAACTAAGAGTCCTAAATGGTTTCCATAAATTGTCCTAAAAACTTTGTTATTTGTTCCAAACAAATGTCTTGTTGCAAAATCTTGAATGTTTCTTAGGTTTTTCATGCATCAAAACAACCTAGGAATATCATTTTTGGGCTTAAAATATGCAAACTAGAACACAAAATATTGAATGAAGACCAAAGTCCAAAGAGTCATTTTCACTTTTGAGTCCAAAAAAATCTTGAATGATCTAAGGTTAAAACAAAGCACTTCAAAGTTCTTAAAACAACACACAAAATCTCAATCTTGAATGCTCAAAGAAAAAAACTTGAATGTTTAATCACTTGTCTTTGAATGCATGTTGCTAAAATCACTCTTGAGTGCCATGGATTAAAATCAAGTTTGTTTTTTTAATGAATGCATGATTAAAACAACAAATCCAATCTTGAATGCCATAGATCAAATAATCATCTTTTGGGGCATAAAAAGAATCCACATTTTTGAAATCTTCTAAGTTATAAAAACTAATAAAGACGCTTTGAGTAAGTTTGTAGTTGGAATCACCCTCTTTAATCACCCATCAATTTAACCATTGGTTGCAATCTTAGCACCATCTATGGGGATGGGTCTACTTGAAAAAGGTGTTAAACATTCCACAATCTAACTCACTCACTTGGTCTTTGAACGTTTGCTTTAACTTTATCAAAATTCTTAAATGATCAAAACTCTAGACTAAATTGATCACAATTCAAGTTTGGGCACCAAAATTGAACAACTATTGACGTGGAGGGCCTCTGGGCGTGCGCTTGACAAATCGAGTTTCATATATCTTTGTTTTGGGCATAAAACAAACTCACACTCAATCTTGAATGCCTAACAATCAATGAACATTGCATAGTTTGGACACATTTTCAATGATGCTCGCATTTCTTATGTTGATGATCTCTTGACTTTCATTATGTTGACGATGTTTTCAAATTGGAATGAACATTGTATGCCATAATCACAAGTGTCTTCAATCATAGCTTACAAAATTTAAATCATCAATTGGAATAAATACGTGTCTTTTAAAGCCCAAGATCATGTATGTGGTCTTGTTTTACACTTTTTAGGAGGCCTGCTTGGGGATTTCATCACCCCTTGGGACGACCTCAACTCCAGCATTTTGGCGGAGTATAAAAATTGGGAGGTGAATCCAAAGACACCTCTCTTGGAATCAATATTTTGTCACTCGGGCTAAGCCTCAAGGAACTTTATACCCTTGAGAAGTGAAAGAGGAGAAGTGGGTTACCGCTCCTCTCGGCTATGTGACATCTTTTTAGTTTCATCTACGGATTTGGGCCTCATATACCTTGCGTATATCGAGGACTCCCTAGCTATAACAAATTTTATCCTTGTAGAAAGCTTCCTAGGATGTTGGTGTGTTTGACATGCTTGCTCCAAAATTTTGTCTGCTTGTTTGTTCATAGCTTTTGAATGAATGTTTGCCAACTTTGGTCAAAATCCCAAAAAAGCAGAAATCTCTCAGCTCAAGGCATACTTAGCGTAGTCACTGCATCATCAAAAAATCATCGAAGCTCTCCTACTACAACTGAATCTATCTAGTTTCTTGCTTTAGAACATTCCCAAATCCAAAGTCCATCCAAATCATCCCCACAACCAGCTAGCAACCCAATCCAAAATCACACCCAAACCTTTAGAGAGTTGTTGTCATTCTGCTAGAATTTGCTAGCCAATCAATCCGACCAATCCACCAGCCTCACCAAGGTTATCCCTTTGACAGAGCTTTGTCTAGGGTAATCTAGCTTTGTCACTTGTTATCCCTCATCACCTTCAGCTAAAGGTTGGGATCCACAAGTGGTAAATCTCGTGTCATGCCCATAGGATCATTAGTCTATCCTTAAGTTGACACAATCTCCACCAATCCAACACATAAGAAAGAAAAACTCTCACTTTTTGACAGCATGCCCGTGAAGTCTTCCATCCACATGAAAGCCAAAAATCTCCAGCCAATCCTCCTTAGGTCTGTCATACAGCTTTGACTCTCCCTAGGAAATCCTTCATCAACCAATCCAAAATTTGCACTTAATCCAAATCCAACCATGAGATTCCGTGTTCATCCATATGCAAGACCCCATCCCATCTGACTCATCATCAAAACATGAAATCCCAAACCTATCATGATGTGTTCGATCGTATTGTCCTTGCTCTCGCCACCTCCTATTCCAATAATGATGAAAATCTTGTTGACTATGACGGGTATCTTGAGAGCCTTAGAGGCCTTCCACCAACCATCCCCCAAAATCCAAGAGTTATTCCAAACTATCTAGTCATGCCATCTGATATCCCAACTTCTCCTCCATCACTCAATCAACCAAGCTTCCAATCTTCCACCCTCATCACACCAGCTATTCCTATCAATCCACCACCTCCACCTCTGACACACGAGTCTCCAAGGAATCTCCTAGAGGAAATACAAGAAAAGCTGCCTCCAACAGTCAATAAGCCATGTCATCTAATCCAACCATGTGAAGTAGTCAGTGATGAAGCTTCCCCATCTATAATATCACCCCCATCTCCCATAGCTATCATTCCCATACCATTCATCAAATTGCTTAAAATCCTTCCACTTCCTACAAGCATCAAATTCCCACCACCCATCGAATCGCTCCAAATCCCATCCACATCTCCTCCTCCAAGCATTATCCAAATCCCATATAATGAACCTCATGCATCCACTCCCATCCATTCCTGTCAAGATCTTGTCCAAAAGAAATTTGAAATATCCTCCGCTAGAATAGCAGATCCTGCCATCCCACTTATTCCCCTACATGATCCACTTTTACCATCCCCTCTATATCTAAATCCTACCATCTTACTTACTCCATCTCAAGATCCCTTTCCCTCAGCTCACCCAACTCAAGATCCTATCCTCCCATATCCTCTGCTTCATGATCATACATCTCCCATAATCCATGATGATAGATCCATCGAAAAAGAACTAATTATCATATCTGAAACTCCAACTCTTTCAACTAGTAATGGACTCACATCTTGTGTTCCAAATAATGAACATCATATTGAAAAAAGAAATGAAAATGTATTTCTAGATGTTCGTATCCCCGCTATTCCTGCATGGTCCCAAGTCCTTCCATCTCCACCCCAAAGTTCCCATCCACCTTATTCTGCATCTATTTTGGGCCCTCATCCTACTCCTTATCTCCAACCTTCCATTTTGGGTCCATATATCCCTTATCTAAATCCCACACCCTTTCCATCCATTTTGGGTCCTTACATACCTAATATGAATCCTTTATCCCCTCCATCTATTTTGGGACCTACACCTTCCCCGTTTCCATCTATTTTGGGCCCATATCCTTCCTTCCCTTCATCCATTTTGGGCAATTATATCCATCCATATCCTATGTTCCAATCTATCCTTCCATTCCCTCAAATCCACCAGCTAGATCATCAAAGGTACTCACCCTTGTATCCCTTCCAACCTTTAAACCCTATCACTCCATCAATTATCCCTCCATCTGCTCCATGCTCTTGTTCCCATCCCATGGCTAATAGAAGCATATTGGATGCCAAAATACAAAAGCATAAATCCAACAATCCACAAAAATCCAAGTCTCAACATGTCCCTTCTAAAATACATGTTCAAAACAAGAAACATTTAATCCCAATATAAAAAAAAATCAAGAGGCCACAAAAGCCCAAGCTAAAAAAGTCAAAAATCATGTGGATACCCAAGATGCTCATAAAAGAAATGCATCTCAAAGAAAAATCTCAATTGGCATCCATTCATGCTACTCAAAAAGCCTCATCCATCCATCCTTCATCCAAACCCCCATATAAGCATCCTTCATCCCCCCAATCCACTTTTAGTCCATATGCTTCTTATCCTAAATTTCCCATCCTCCATCTTCCAACTCTACTTTTAGTCCTTATCTTTCTCTTCCTCCATTTTCTCCTCAACCTTGCTCAAAACCATTTTTCCCACTACTTTATCACCTCTCAAGGTGTGTGCCAATGATGATCTTTCCATTTTCCTCATCCATTTACCCACAAGCCTTATGTCTTCACATCCATTATCTATTAAACTCCCACCCACCATTCCACTTGTTCAATCCAATCCTTTTTCATCCATTCTACCAACATCTATGAGCCAAAAATAGCTGAAGAAAGCCAAAATCATTCCATCTAAGTCCAAAGTCAAAAAGTCAAAAAAAGAAAAGAAAAATAAAGCGTCCACTGGTGAAAACTTGGCAATTCAAGCGCCTTGGACAAGTACCATGATGAAAACTTGGCAAACAAGCATCATGCGTAATCCCTCCATCCCCAGCTTAGCCTATCACCCTCATGCTTTTGGTCATCTCTTGACATCCAACTCCAACTTCCAATCTATACACCTATCCTCCATCCTCCAGCTTCCATCTCACACCATCCACTGATCTTCTACAAATTTAGCCAATCATCCCAGCTATCATCCATCTCCCTAGCGCTTTCCACTTTTCCATCCTAGCTTGAATCCTATCACATCCATCATAAGACCTCCTTCTGCATGTTATCTTCTGATTGGGGGCACTATATTCCTTGGAGATCTTCTCTTGTCCATCCTCCCTTGTCATTGGTATCTAGCTCTAGGCTATCCTCATGCAAACCCAATGTCATCTCTTTATATCCATCATAATCCTAGCTATCTACCATCCTATCCAGCCATCTCATCCTGCTCCTCTAGCTATCCTTGGTCACAAAATTTCTCATCATCATTGGATGCATCTTGCCAAATCCATATCTTTCACTATCACCCCACCCTTAACTTTTGCATCTTGCACAACATCGAACCATCACGCTATCCTATCATCCTGAGCTTTTTTTTGCTTGTAACTATCTTGGTCAACTTCAGCTTGTAAATATCTTGGTCCGTCAACTTGTACATCCTCTTTAGCTTAGTACCATTGTACATCTATCCAGCGTTCATGTCAGTTCTTCCTTGATCAGCATCTTGCACCCATCGCACATCTTGGTTAGCTATTCCAATGCATCCTTTCGCTAGATTTTCTGTCACCAAAGTGTTATCTTTCTTAATTCAACTTGCCAGATGCATCACTCATCCAAATCCACCAGCTTAGGTGCTCTCCAATAGGTCCTTGCAGGATATAGCTTTCCTCATGTCTGATCTTGGTCTGTTAGTACCTCCTCCTACCCATCTCGTTGGCAAACGGTTCTCTTTTGGATTTTCGCTTTCTTTTGATTTGGACTCTTCCCTGTTGGGTTTTGAAATATATTTTCCAAGCAATCTCCTTGTTCCCTCCTCAAGATTGCCACGATCTTCCATATCATGGTATACTACAAATGGGGCAACTAGAGCGTAAGGTCTTGATCAAGTCTTTCATTTGTTTTTCTTTTTTGCTTGTGGTTTACCCAGTGTCGGTTCCGCACTCCTTCCTTTGGGATTCATGTGTGATGCTTGGGCAACCCTTGCGTGTTTGTTTCGAGTCAGTTTGTCAGTCCTCTGGACAGTTGGTGAACAGGCCTTGATGTTCTTGGTAACCTTGGCAATTAATCAACAGTCCTATAGCAAATCTAGTGCTCAACTACATGGTGGTACTTCTCTTTGAAGTATCCCCCCGCTCAAAAAGCTTCAATGGATTCCCTTCATCTCCATTATCCTCCATCCATATCTAGCATCTATCCCATCTTATGCATTAGTATCTCTTTGGATCACTCCTCACACTTAGCTTTAGGGATCCACAATCCTAGTCTTAGGGATCCACCAATCAAATCAATCCACCAAGCCTCATCTTTCAAGATCCACAATCCTAGTCCTAGGGATCTCCGAAAACCCATCTTCCACCAATCGGACTCTTTGAAATCCTATTGCATTAGCTTTTTAATCCCCTCATCCATCTCCCCATCCTGAATTCCTTTTATAGCGCTCTGCTCCTTCATCCTCCCCCCAATCCCAAAAGTCTTAAGCTTGTTTCCTCTTGTGCCCCTAATTTTCCTTTATCATCCTCTCGTAGTGAGAGTTTGAGCTAATTCAACCCCTTCTCTTTTCCAAACCTGTGTCTTAGCTCATCTCAATTTCTTGTACTTTTCAAAAAGTCATCGAGCCTCGCTTTCTCTCCCTGCCGCCTTCTTGAGGGGGCATCTTGCAGTCCATTCTCTCCTTTTCTGCTCTAGCCTTGGGCATCTTATTTTCTTATCTTTGATGCCATGCCACTTGCGGCATCACATCAAAGAGGAGAAAAATGTAGACACCTAAAAACCTTTGGAAAATAAAGTATTTTTATTTTTTGAAAAATTTTTGATGACATCATCATTTATTAATTAATTAATTATTTAATTAATTAATTTAATTTTATGCCATTAAATCCCTTTATCTTAATTAAAAATATTTAATTAAGGAATCCCTACCAAAAATGTTTAAATCTTATTTAAACATTATTTCCTTATTTATTAATTATTTAATTAATAAATTGACCAAAAAACTCAAAATAAATTAAAAAATTATTTTTTGCCCAGAACTTGGCCAATTTCCTTAAGACCACTAACCTCTTCCAAAATCTTCTAATCCTTCTTTAATTTTGATTAAAGACTAATCCCATCATTTGCTACCCCTAATCCCAACTCAAAATATTTAATTAAGATTAAATATTAATCCTTGTGTTTTTTAAAAAAGTTTTAATAAATATCTCCTCAACCCAAACTCTTGAAATAAATAAAACTTTATTTATTTCCTAAAAATCTAATTTATCCTCATCCTAAGAAGTTCTAGACTCTTCTAGAAAGTTTTTATCCTCATCCTAAGAAGTTCTAGACTCTTCTAGAAAGTCTTCATCCTCATCCTAGGAAATTCTAGACTCTTCTAGAAAGTCTTCATCCTCATCCAAAGCCTAGAATCTTCTAGAAGATGTCTTTAACCCTAATCCTAATCCCCTCCTAACCTTGTCACATTCCCTAAACATGGATTAAAACTTACTAACCCAAGCCAAAGTTAACAAATATCTCCTCCTTCACCCACCCTCATTAAATGCCATCCACTTGCCTATCCCTAAGCTAATCCTAAACCATCATAATCCATCCTCTAATCATTTGCACAATCCTAAGGAAGCTTAAAACCCTCCTAATCAAGCCCAAGTCGAAATTGCTCTCATCTCCCTCAAAATATCTCAACCATAAAACTTTATGAAGTCCACTAGGCCATAAATGACTCTTCCAAGCCCTTTTATTGCTCTTACAAGCCATTATGAGGGTCTTTATGAAGATTTTATCCCTTGAGCCTCTTTTTTTGACTCATCCTTTCCCTTTTCTCCATCCTCTCACCATGTGACATGTGTCACTCTTTGATTGGCTATAAGGAAGCAATATCCATGTGCTCTCCTCTCATGCAATCTAAGCCCTCCATAAGCTTTTTTCCATCCTTGCATCTTAGCCCTCAATCCCTCAAGCCTCTTGCCTATAAATTGGATCCTTTCCCTTTGCAAAATAACACAATCCATGAAGTAAAGTCATAATTCCATTTTGAGAAGCCATTTTACATCAAAACCATACACTCACACCCAAATTCCAACTCCATTTGAAGCCCTTTTTGAAGCATAAGCTTGATCATACATCCTATCTATTTAGACAAAGCTACTCAACAAGAGAGCTTCTCATTGAGAGAGCCCATTAATGGCTCATATTCTCAATTGAGAGTTCATCTTAGTCTATCTTGAAGTTTATGAATTTTGTTTAGATTGTAGAAGCTTCATTTAAATTTGGTTTCTATTAGTATACTAACATTTCTCATATATAGTAAGTACTCCATTTAATTAAATAATTTAATTTTAATTATTTCAAAATTCTTTTCGAAACTAGTCAACTCAAGTCAACCGTAGTTAAATCTGGTCAACTTTTGGTCAAACTTGATCTTTGCGTATGTGAATATGAGCAAATGTGAGTATGAATTCCAACAACAATTTGATGCAAATTCTCATTCAACCTTTCAAAATGAAGAGATGAGGGTCCCTTAAATAGACTTTCCTAGAATTCATGAACGGTTGAGATCGATTTCAATCAACGGTCAGGATTAAAGGTGAAGTTCAGTCATAAAGGGAGATTTCCAAATTAAAGGGAGTTAACAGATTTAATTTGAGTAAAATAAGGAATAACTGATTCAATTTGAATAGAAAAAGGAGTCAACTAATTTAACTCATTTTTTATCAATAGTGAACTGGAAATTTCCCTTTTTGAACTGAAGAGAGATTTTGTTGAGATATTTAATTTACTAAAATGAGATATGCTCTCATAATTGCTTTTTCTATTTAATTAAATAATCTTTAATTAATTAGAGAAACTTTTCTTATTTAAATAAATAACTCCATTTAATTAATTAGGAATGGCTTCTCATTTAATTAAATAACTTTGTTTAATTAATTAAAAGTAAGTACTCCATTTAATTAAATAATTTCATTTAATTATTTCAAAATTCTTTTTGAAACTAGTCAACTCAAGTCAACCATGGTTAAATCTGGTCAACTTTTGGTCAAACTTGATCTTTGCATATGTGAATATGAGCAAATGTGAGTATGAATTCCAGCAACAATTCAATGCAAATTCTCATTCAACATTTCAAAATGAAGAGATGAGGGTCTCTTAAATAGACTTTCCTGGAATTCATCAAGGGTTGAGATCGATTTCAATCAACGGTCAGAATTAAAAGTGAAGTTCAATCATAAAGGGAGATTTCCAAATTAAAGGGAGTTAACAGATTTAATTTGAGTAAAATAAGGAGTTAACTGATTCAATTTGAGTAGAAAAATGAGTTAACTCATTTAACTCATTTTTGATCAATAGTGAACTAGAAATTTTCCTTTTTGAACTGAAGAGTGATTTTTTTGAGATATTTAATTTAATAAAATGAGATATGCTCTCATAATTACTTTTTCTATTTAATTAAATAACTTCATTTAATTAATTAGGAATGGCTTCTCATTTAATTAAATAACTTTGTTTAATTATTTAAAAGTAAGTACTCCATTTAATTAAATAATTTCGTTTAATTATTTCAAAAAAAAATTTGAAACTAGTCAACTAAAGTCAACCGTGGTTAAATCTGGTCAACTTTTGGTCAAACTTGATCTTTGCGTATGTGATGTAGTGCCTGCCCCTAGTTTACATTTTTCGAGCTACATTTATGATATGATTGCCAAACTCTTTTAGGCCAATTTATGTTTGATGAGTAGTATTATTATTTTAGAGATTATCAGATGATGTTTACACTCAGCTTATTATATGATGAGATTACTTGGTACTCTATATTTCATGCATGTATGATGATTATTCAATGTTTTCAGTTATCGATGATAATTAGTTAGATGGTTCATTATTCCATGTGTTTCTTATGGATACTTACCCCATACTGCATGTGTATGGTGTGCGTGCTGTTTTATTTATGTATGGTGTTTCTGATATGGTTAAGGAAGGGAGTCGTAGTCACCTGCTAGTCAGGATCTACACAATGCACCACTTCCTGCCATTGCCTGTTTAGCTTAGAATATTGTGTTTGTACATGCATGGATTTTATGCAGGTTGCAGGTACTGGGTATCGACTTCCCTGAATTGTCAGGATGAGCGTACCCTATCGCACTGTCTCAATGGTAAGAAGGGGGAGATAAACTCTTAAGTCCAAATCCTAAACCCTTTAGCCAATTGTCCTAATTGATAATTAGGACAAGTATCTGAGTTAAGTACCCTCCGAATGCACCAAATGATGTAATTTGGTGATTTTAACCCTTGTGTTCATTTTGGTATGTATTTTTCTATGATGAGTTTTCGTATGTTGCTTTATGAGTCCTTGGTGTATTTTCTATTAATTAAGTCTAATTAAAAAGACTAATTAATGATTTAATTTAATAAGGAATTATTATGATATCTTTATATTTAATTAATTAATTAATTAATTAAATAAAAGAATTAAAGATGGAAATTAAAGTTTAAGATATATTTAGAACAGGATAATATTTATTTAATTTAATAATAATATATTTGGAGTTCATTTTTAAATAAATGCTAAATATTATTGTTATTTAAATTAATCAAATATGTTATCAATTAAGTTCTAAAATGAATTAAAAGTTGAAAGATATTAATTTATTAAAAATTCTAGATCGCATGATCTAAACATGAGTTAAATATAAGAATTAAATTAAAAGATTAAATTAAAAAAATTAATAATGTTATTTTAATTTCTTAAAAGTGCACATAAGATTTAAAGTAATAAATTAATTAAGAATTGAAGTCAAGTGAATTTTTAAATAAAGTTATTTAATAAGTCAACTTAATGTGCATGAAAGTTGAATGCAAAAGAATTAGAAAAGATAATAAAAGTTAATTTGAGTTAACTGAGTTGTGCAAAGAGTCTTCTCGGGTAAACGCACAATTAGTGCCCCGAATTGAGGAGAATTTGCTTATCACAACTTTGGGGGTTCATTTTTGAAAGATACGAATTTGGACAAGAATTTTTGGAGGAAGACAATTTTTGGAAGCAAATTTCAGAAGGCTGATACGAAGAAAGTCTTGAAGGGGAAGGTTATTGAGAGGAGCAAATTCTCATACAATTTTCTGGAGGTTGCATAATAGCATCAGGATCAGGTAGGGTCTTGTGTTTTTTTTTATCCATTAAATTTGCAATTATCCCTTCCTGCCTTCTTCGTGTCTGGGGTTTGTAGATCTGAATTCTCTGTGATAAAAGTTTTAAGCTTTCAAATCTTGTGAAGTTATTAATTATTCGTCAATAATTTTTGTATCCATGGAGACTGGATGAATTAATTAGAACCATTGTTTTCTTGATTTAGAAATTAAGATCTAATTTGATAAGGGTTTTGTTTTAATGAAATTGAAAAGTTCTAGATAAATAAATTTAAAAAAAATAATAATAATAAATATATATATATATAAATATATATATTTATATTTTACATATTTACCCTTTTGAAAGAAATTGTTTTTATAAAAAAAAAGATTAAACAAAATTAATTTTTTTAAAATAAAAAAACTTATTTTATTTGTATTTGAATAAAATAAAATCATATATAAAAAAAAATATATATAAAAAAAAAAAAAAAAAAGTATATATATAATAATATAGTGGGGGGGAGGGAATTACCCCGTACCCGCCCCCACTGTCGGCGCAGGCCGACAGTACCTGCATCCCAGGTACTGCGACGGCAGGTACAGAGTACCTGCCGCCGTAGGCCCTGCGACCGCAGGCCTGCGGCCAAAGCCGATGGGCTATAAACGTTTGTGAGATTTCATTTTTTTTAAAAAAAAATTTTATAATTTTTTTTAATTATTAAAAAAAAACGAATTTTATTTAATTAAAAATTTTAAATAATAAAAAAATTATAATATATTCAATTTTTATAATATATTAAACTTTTTAAATATTTAATAAATAAATATTAATTGTATAGATATAGTTGTAGATTTTAATTTATTAATAATTTTGTTTAAATATTAATAAATTAACAATTAGTAGTGGGATTAAAATAAATAATTAGATCTAATAAATATTGATTAATTTAATTAAAATTAGTTTAATTAAGTTAATTAATAATGAATGTTATTTGACTAAATTATAAATTTGGATATTGATTTAATGAAAGTTATTATAGAAATGGGTTATTCGAAAAAGGGTAGTTGTGAAAACTTCTTTACTTGAATTCGACATTAAACTAAATCACAAACCTTACCTTAACTTAAATAATATACTTTCAGATCCAATCTCTGAGACTTTGATGTTGTCTTTGTACTTTGAATGTTTTGGGGTTGGTTTAGCGTTGACCAGTTCAGGTTGTTACCAGAGGCTCGGGGTTGTGAATGTGATGTCTTGATGATTTGGTCTCGATCTTTCTTAACCTGACCATGGTAATGTGATGAAGTGCTCTATGACATGATTGTGTTTACTGTTTGTTATTGCTTTCCAGTTTCCTTGTGTGAAGCTGAGATGTATGTATTTGAGAATACCTAACTTAACCATTTTTGGGTCTCGATCAGTTATATTTGATAACCATTTCTGAGTCTCGATCAGTTATACTTGTATTACTTTCTGGTTGCTCATTAGAGAACCATTGGATTTTGTGACTTATTATTGATGCCTTTAGTTGCTGATAGAGAACTGTCGTGATTACATGATTACTATTTGATGTTATCTGTTGCTCATGAAGAACTGATATATTTTGTGGATTATCTTTTTATGATATTTTCAGTTGCTCGTATAGGACTGAGATGGTTTTATTATGATTCTTTGATTTATGAGTTCATGAGCTAGGGTAGGTTATCTATGTGTAAAGTCGAGAAGTGGCTTGCAATGGGGGTCGGAGCCCTAAGAGGCTGCCTTGAGAAACCCATTGTAAGTCATTTTTAATAAGTGAAAACATTTACACTAAATGAGAGAAAATGAACCTAACAAGATAATTGTATGTTCTCTCCCATGCCATGAGTGCTAGTACAGACTAGGATGGGGTAGAGAGGACACTTGGTTATGACCTTGCATTCCATAGTATGCCTCGTCAATACGAGAGGATACTAGTGGCCGCAGGATCAGTAGGGACCCGGGATTCCTAAGGGATTGCTCGGGTAACTTCTACATGACTTTTGCGATGACACTTTCCCGCTTGCATATTAAGTTTCCTACGTATCTTGTGGTACCTCTGGGATTTAGATGTCGATCTTTTTAGGAACCCTTGAGTTAGCATACTTATAGGATTTCCTGGACTTAGAGAGTATTTATGATTATAGGTTTTGTTATCCTATTTTGGGACTTGAGACTATCTCCTCAGCGCGGTGGGAGTGGACCATTTAGGTTCCACGCGGTCGGGTGGTAGTGCTTTTACTCTTACCATTGAGATCCGTTCCGTGGTCACCGTGGCTGGAGATTTCGTGATTGGCATTTACCTTCACTATGTTCTTGGATTATTATGATGGATGGTTAGATTTTATGATAGATGTTTTATCATTATGGATGTATGGATGTATCATGTATAGTGAATAGTTTCATATATTTTTACTGTACTTTGTATCATGGATTTGAGGATGTTGTATCTTGATCTTTACATATGTATATTCTTTTAAGCCTTTCATACCCTGTGACATGTACAGTGGATGAATGAGCATTCCGAATTAATTTGCCAAGGAGCATTCGGAACAAATGTATATTATGGATATTGGAGTTTCTAATTATTCTTTTATATGTATGTGTTGGTTGTTAGACTTAGAATTAATTAAATTTAAACGTGACTCAACGTCTTGGGATCTTTAAGAAATGTAACTTGCAATGTATTTTGTCGATGACTACATGTTATTGCTTCCGCTACTATTTGTTTGATGTGTATGTCATACTTTCTTACTTAAAAAAAAAAAAAAAAATATGTTTAGCAAACTTAGTGAAACTTTAGGTTAATTCTTTTGGATCCCTTGGCGGGGCGTTACATGTGAATATGGATTCCAGCAACAATTCGATGCAAATTCTCATTCAACCTTTCAAAATGAAGAGATGAGGGTTTCTTAAATAGACTTTCCTAGAATTCATAAATAGTTGAGATCGATTTCAATCAATGGTCAGGATTAAAGGTGAAGTTTAGCCATAAAGAGAGATTTTCAAATTAAAGGGAGTTAACGGATTTAATTTGAGTAAAATAAGGAGTTAACTGATTCAATTTGAGTAAAAAAAGGAGTTAACTAATTTAACTCATTTTTGCTCAATAGTAAACTGGTAATTTCTCTTTTTGAACTGAACATAGATTTTGTTGAGATATTTAATTTAATAAAATGAGATATGCTTTCATAATTAAATTTTCTATTTAATTAAATAATCTTTAATTAATTATAGACACTTTTCTTATTTAATTACATAACTTCATTTAATTAATTAGGAATGGCTTCTCATTTATTTAAATGACTTTGTTTAATTAATTAGAAGTAAGTACTCCATTTATTTAAATAATTTCATTTAATTATTTTAAAATTTTTTTCGAAACTAGTCAACTCAAGTCAACCGTGGTTAAATCTGGTTAACTTTTGGTCAAACTTGATCTTTGCGTATGTCAATATGAGCAAATGTGAGTATGAATTCCAGCAACAATTCGAGGCAAATTCTCATTCAACCTTTCAAAATGAAAAGATGAGGGTCTCTTAAATAGACTTTCTTAGAATTCATCAACGGTTGAGATCGATTTCAATCAATGGTCAGGATTAAAGGTGAAGTTCAGTCATAAAAAGAGATTTCCAAATTAAAAGGATTTAACAGATTTAATTTGAGTAAAATAAGGAGTTAACTGATTCAATTTGAGTAGAAAAAGGAGTTAACAGATTTAACTCATTTTTTATCAATAGTGAACTGAAAATTTTCTTTTTTGAACTGAAGAGAGATTTTGTTGAGATATTTAATTTACTAAAATGAGATATGCTCTCATAATTACTTTTTCTATTTAATTAAATAATCTTTAATTAATTAGAGACACTTTTCTTATTTAATTAAATAACTTCATTTAATTAATTAGGAATGGTTTCTCATTTAATTAAATGACTTTGTTTAATTAATTAGAAGCAAGTACTCCATTTAATTAAATAATTTCGTTTAATTATTTCAAAATTCTTTTTGAAACTAGTCAACTCAAGTCAACCGTGGTTAAATCTGGTTAACTTTTGGTCAAAATTGACCTTTGCGTATGTGAATATGAGAAAATGTGAGTATGAATTCAATCAAAACTTCGATGCAAATTCTCATTCAACTTTTCAAAATGAAGAGATGAAGGTCTCTTAAATAGACTTTCTTGGAATTTATCAATGGTTGAGATCGATTTCTATCAATGGTCAGGATTAAAGGTGAAGTTCAATCATAAAGGGAGATTTCCAAATTAAAGGGAGTTAACGGATTTAATTTGAGTAAAATAAGGAGTTAACTGATTCAATTTGAGTAGAAAAAGGAGTTAACTAATTTAACTCATTTTTTATCAATAGTGAACTCGAAATTTCCATTTTTGAACTGAAAAGAGATTTTGTTGAGATATTTAATTAAATAAAATGAGATATGCTCTCATAATTACTTTTTCTATTTAATTAAATAATCTTTAATTAATTATAGACACTTTTCTTATTTAATTAAATAACTTCATTTAATTAATTAGGAATGGCTTCTCATTTAATTAAATGACTTTGTTTAATTAATTAGAAGTAAGTACTCCATTTAATTAAATAGTTTCATTTAATTATTTCAAAATTCTTTTCGAAACTAGTCAGCTCAAGTCAACTATGGTTAAATCTGATCAAATTTTGGTCAAACTTTATCTATGCGTATGTGAATATGAGCAAATGTGAGTATGAATTTTAGCAAAAATTCGATGCAAATTCTTATTCAACCTTTTAAAATGCAAAGATGAGGGTCTCTTAAATAGACTTTCTTGGAATTCATCAACGGTTGAGATCGATATCAATCAGCGGTTAGGATTAACGGTGAAGTTCGGTCATAAAGAGAGATTTCCAAATTAAAAGGAGTTAACAGATTTAATTTGAGTAAAAGAAGGAGTTAACTGATTCAATTTGAGTAGAAAAAGGAGTTAACTGATTTAACTCATTTTTGTTCAATAGCGAACTGAAAATTTCCTTTTTTGAACTGAAGAGAGATTTTGTTGAGATATTTAATTTACTAAAATAAGATATACTGTTATAATTACTTTTTCTATTTAATTAAATAATCTTTAATTAATTAGAAATAGTTTTCTTATTTAATTAAATAACTTCATTTAATTAAATGACTTTGTTTAATTAATTAGAAGTAAGTACTCTATTTAATTAAATTATTTCGTTTAATTATTTCAAAATTCTTTTCAAAACTAGTCAACTCAAGTCAACCATGGTTAAATCTAGTCAACTTTTGGTCAAACTTGACCTTTGCGTATGTGAATATGAGCAAATGTGATTATGAATTTTAGCACCAATTCGATGCAAATTCCCATTCAAACTTTCTAAATAAAAAGATGAGGGTCTCTTAAATAGACTTTTCTGGAATTCATTAATGGTTGAGATCAATTTCAATCAACGGTCAAGATTAAAGGTGAAGTTTACTCATAAAGGGAGATTTCAAAATAAAAAAGAGTTAATGAATTTAATTTGAGTAAAATAGGGAGTTAATTGATTCAATTTGAGTAGAAAAAGGAGTTAACTAATTTAACTCATTTTTTATCTATAGTGAACTGGAAATTTTCCTTTTTGAACTGAAGAGAGATTTTGTTAAGATATTTAATTTAATAAAATGAGATATGCTCTAATAATTACTTTTTCTATTTAATTAAATAATCTTTAATTAATTATAGACACTTTTTTTATTTAATTAAATAACTTCATTTAATTAATTAAGAATCGCTTCTCATTTAATTAAATGACTTTGTTTAATTAATTAGAAGTAAGTACTCCATTTAATTGAATAATTTCGTTTAATTATTTCAAAATTATTTTCGAAACTAGTCAACTCAAGTCAACCATGGTTAAATTTGGTCAACTTTTGGTCAAACTTGATCTTTGCATATGTGAATATGAGCAAATGTGAGTATGAATTTCAGCAACAATTTGATACAAATTCTCATTCAACCTTTCAAAATGAAGAGATGAGTGTCTCTTAAATAGACTTTCCTGGAATTCATCAATGGTTGAGATCGATTTCAATCAAAGGTTAGGATTAAAGGTGAAGTTCAGTCATAAATGGAGATTTCCAAATTAAAGGTAGCTAACAGATTTAATTTGAGTAAAATAAGGAGTTAACTGATTCAATTTGAGTAAAAAAAGGAGTTAACTGATTTAACTCATTTTTGATCAATAGTCAACTGCAAATTTCTCTTTTTGAACTGAAGAAAGATTTTGTTGAGATATTTAATTTACTAAAATGAGATATGCTCTCATAATTACTTTTTCTATTTAATTAAATAATCTTTAATTAATTAGAGAGACTTTTCTTATTTAATTAAATAACTTCATTTAATTAATTAGGAATGGCTTCTCATTTAATTAAATGACTTTGTTTAATTAATTAGAAGTAAGTACTCCACTTAATTAAATAATTTCATTTAATTATTTCAAAATTCTTTTCAAAACTAGTCAACTCAAGTCAACTGTGGTTAAATTTTATCAAATTTTGGTCAAACTTGATCTATGCATATGTGAATATTAGCAAATGTGATTATGAATTTCAGCAACAATTCGATGCAAATTCTGATTCAACCTTTCAAAATGAAAAGATGAGGGTCTCTTTAATAGACTTTCCTGAAATTCATCAACGGTTGAGATCGATTTCAATCAGCGGTCAGGATTAAAGGTGAAGTTCATTCATAAAGGGTGATTTCAGAATTAAAGAGAGTTAACAAATTTAATTTGAGTAAAATAAGGAGTTAACTGATTCAATTTGAGTAGAATAAAGAGTTAACTGATTTAACTCATTTTTGATCAATAGTGAACTGGAAACTTTCCTTTTTGAACTGAAGAATAATTTTGTTGAGATATTTAATTTACTAAAATGATATATGGTCTCATAATTACTTTTTCTATTTAATTAAATAATCTTTAATTAATTAGAGACACTTTTCTTATTTAATTAAATAACTTCTTTTAATTAATTAGGAATGGCTTCTCGTTTAATTAAATGACTTTGTTTAATTAATTAGAAGTAAGTACTCTATTTAATTAAATAATTTCGTTGAATTATTTCAAAATTATTTTTGAAACTAGTCAACTCAAGTCAACCGTGGTTAAATCTTGTGAACTTTTGGTCAAACTTGACCTTTGCGTACATGAATATGAGCAAATTTGAGTATGAATTTCAGAAAAAATTCGATGCAAATTCTCAATCAACCTTTCAAAATGAAGAGATGAGGGTCTCTTAAATAGACTTTCCTGAAATTCATTAATGGTTGAGATCAATTTCAATCAACGGTCAGGATTAAAGGTGAAGTTCAGTCATAAAGGGAGATTTTCAAATTAAAGGGAGTTAACGGATTTAATTTGAGTAAAATAAAGAGTTAACTGATTCAATTTTAGTAGAAAAAGGAGTTAACTGATTTAACTCATTTTTTATCAATAATGAATTGGAAATTTCCCTTTTTGAACTGAAAAGAGATTTTTTTGAGATAGTTAATTTAATAAAATGAGATATGCTCTCATAATTACTTTTTGTATTTAATTAAATAATCTTTAATTAATTAGAGACACTTTTCTTATTTAATTAAATAATTTTATTTAATTAATTAGGAATGGCTTCTCATTTAATTAATTAACTTTGTTTAATTAATTAGAAGTAAGTACTCCATTTAATTAAATAATTTTGTTCAATTATTTAAATTTTTTTTTCAAAACTAGTCAACTCAGGTCAACCATAGTTAAATTTGGTCAACTTTTGGTCAAACTTGATCTTTACGTATGTGAATATGAGCAAATGTGAGTATGAATTCCAGCAACAATTCGATACAAATTCTGATTCAACCTTTCAAAATGAAGAGATGAGGGTCTCTTAAATAGACTTTCCTGAAATTCATCAATGGTTGAGATCGATTTCAATCAACGCTCAGGATTAAAGGTGAAGTTCAGTCATAAAGGGAGATTTTCAAATTAAAGGGAGTTAATAGATTTAATTTGAGTAAAATAAGAAGTTAACTGATTTGATTTGAGTAGAAAAAGGAGTTAACTGATTTAACTCATTTTTTATCAATAGTGAACTAGAAATTTCCCTTTTTGAGCTGAATAGAGATTTTGTTGAGATATTTAATTTAATAAAATGAGATCTACTCTCATAATTACTTTATTTATTTAATTAAATAATCTTTAATTAATTAGAGACAATTTTCTTATTTAATTAAATAACTTCATTTAATTAATTAGGAATGGCTTCTCATTTAATTAAATAACTTTGTTTAATTAATTAGAAGTAAGTACTTCATTTAATTAAATAATTTCATTTAATTATTTCAAAATTCTTTTCGAAACTAGTCAACTCAAGTCAACCGTGGTTAAATCTGGTCAACTTTTGGTCAAACTTGATCTTTGCGTATGTGAAAATGAGTAAATGTGAGTATGAATTCTCGCAACAATTCGATGCAAATTTTCATTCAACCTTTCAAAATGAAGAGATGAGGGTCTCTTAAATAGACTTTCCTTGAATTCATCAACGGTTGAGATTGATTTCAATCAACGGTCAGGATTAAAGGTGAAGTTCAATGATAAAGGAAGATTTTCAAA
This sequence comes from Cupressus sempervirens, assembly GCA_028749045.1. Classification (NCBI taxonomy): domain Eukaryota; kingdom Viridiplantae; phylum Streptophyta; class Pinopsida; order Cupressales; family Cupressaceae; genus Cupressus; species Cupressus sempervirens. Next base: position 283,127,280 of record CM053791.1, read on the forward strand.
TTAAAGGGTGTTAACAAATTTAATTTCAGTAAAATAAGGAGTTAACTAATTCAATTTGAGTACAAAAAGGAGTTAACTGATTTAACTCATTTTTTATCAATAGTGAACTGGAAATTTCTCTTTTTGAATTGAAGATAGATTTTGTTTAGATATTTAATTTACTAAAATGAGATATGCTCTCATATTTACTTTTTCTATTTAATTAAATAATCTTTAATTAATTAGAGACACTTTTCTTATTTAATTAAATAACTCCATTTAATTAACTAAGAATGGCTTCTCATTTAATTAAATGACTTTTTTTAATTAATTAGAAGTAAGTACTCCATTTAATTAAATAATTTTGTTTAATTAGTTCAATTTTTTTTGAAACTAGTCAACTCAAGTCAACTGTGGTTAAATCTGGTCAACTTTTGGTGAAACTTGGTCTTTATGTATGTGAATATGAGAAAATGCGACTATGAATTCCAGCAACAATTCGATGCAAATTCTCATTCAACCTTTCAAAATGAAGAGATGAGGGTCTTTTAAACAGACTTTCCTGAAATTCATCAACGGTTGAGATCGATTTCAATCAACGGTCAAGATTAAAGGTGAAGTTCAGTCATAAAGGGAGATTTCAAAATTAAAGGGTATTAACAGATTTAATTTAATTAAAATAAGGAGTTAACTGATTCAATTTGAGTAGAAAAGGAGTTAACTGATTTAACTCATTTTTTATCAATAGTGAACTAAAAATTTCCCTTTTTGAACTGAAGAGAGATTTTGTTGAGATATTTAATGTAATAAAATGAGATCTGCTCTCATAATTACTTTTTCTATTTAATTAAATAATCTTTAATTAATTAGAGACATTTTTCTTATTTAATTAATTAGGAATGGCTTCTCATTTATTTAAATAACTTTGTTTAATTAATTAGAAGTAAGTAGTCCATTTAATTAAATAATTTCGTTTAATTATTTCAAAATTCTTTTCGAAACTGGTCAACTCAAGTCAACCTTGGTTAAATCTGGTCAACTTTTGGTCAAACTTGATCTTCGCATATGTGAATATGATAAAATGTGAGTATGAATTCCAGCAACAATTCAATGCAAATTCTCATTCAACCTTTCAAAGTGAAGAGATGAGGGTCTCTTAAATAGACTTTTCTAATATTCATCAACTGTTGAGATCGATTTCAATCAATGGTCAGGATTAAAGGTGAAGTTCAGTCATAAAGCAAGGTTTCCAAATTAAAGGGAGTTAACGAATTTAATTTGAGTAAAATGAGGAGTTAACTGATTTAATTTGAATAGAAAAAGGAGTTTACTGATTTAACTCATTTTTTATCAATAGTGAATTGAAAATTTTCTTTTTTGAACTGAAGAGAGATTTTTTTGAGATATTTAACTTAATAAAATGAGATATGCTCTCATAATTACTTTTTCTATTTAATTAAATAATCTTTAATTAATTAGAGACACTTTTCTTATTTAATTAAATAACATCATTTAATTAATTAGGAATGGCTTCTCATTTAATTAAATAACTTTGTTTAATTAATTAGAAGTAAGTACTCCATTTAATTAAATAATTTTGTTTAATTATTTCAAAATTCTTTTTGAAAAAAGTCAACTCAAGTCAACCGTGGTTAAATCTGGTCAACTTTTGGTCAAACTTGATCTTTGCGTATGTGAATATGAGCAAATGTGAGTATGAATTCCAGCAACAATTCGATGCAAATTCTCATTCAAATTTTCAAAATGAAGAGATGAGGATCTCTTGAATAGACTTTCTTGGAATTCATCAACAGTTGAGATCAATTTCAATCAGCGGTCAAGATTAAACGTGAAATTCAGTCATAAAGGGAGATTTCCAAATTAAATGTAGATAACAGATTTAATTTAAGTAAAATAATGAGTTAACTGATTCAATTTGAATAGAAAAAGGATTTAACTGATTTAACTCATTTTTTATCAATAGTGAACTGCAAATTTCCCTTTTTCAACTGAAGAGAGATTTTGTTGAGATATTTAATTTAATAAAATGAGATCTGCTCTCATAATTACTTTTTCTATTTAATTAAATAATCTTTAATTAATTAGAGACACTTTTCTTATTTAATTAAATAACTTCATTTAATTAATTAGAAATGGCTTCTCATTTAATTAATTAATTATTTAAAATTAATTAGAAGTAAGTACTCCATTTAATGAAATAATTTCGTTTAATTATTTCAAAAAAAAATTTTAAACTAGTCAACTCAAGTCAATCGTGATTAAATCTAGTCAATTTTTGGTCAAACTTGATCTTTGCGTATGTGAATATGAGCAAATGTGAGTATGAATTCCACCAACAATTCGATGCAAATTCTCATTCAAACTTTCAAAATGAAGAGATGAGTGTCTCTTAAATAGACTTTCCTAGAATTCATCAACGGTTCAGATCGATTTCTATCAACGGTCAGGATTAAAGGTGAAGTTCAGTCATAAAGGGAGATTTCCAAATTGAATGAAGTTAACAGATTTAATTTGAGTAAAATAAGGAGTTAACGATTCAATTTGACTAATTTAATTAGATAACTGATTTAACTCATTTTTTAATTAGAGACACTTTTCTTATTTAATTAGATAACTTCATTTAATTAATTAGGAATGGCTTCTTATTTAATTAAATAACTTTGTTTAATTAATTAGAAGTAAGTACTCCATTTAACTAAATAATTTCATTTGATTATTTCAAAATTCTTTTCTAAACTAGTCAACTCAAGTCAACCTTTGTTAAATCTATTTAACTTATTGTCAAACTTGATCTTTGCGTATGTGAATATGAGCAAATGTGAGTATGAACTCCAGCAACATTTCGACGCAAGTTCTCATTCAACCTTTCAAAATGAAAAGATGAGGGTCTCTTAAATAGACTTTCTTGGAATTCATCAACGGTTGAGATCGATTTCAATCAACGGTCAGGATTAAAGGTGAAGTTCAGTCATAAAGGGAGATTTCAAAATTAAAGGGAGTTAATAGATTTAATTTGCGTAAAATAAGGAGTTAACTGATTTAATTTGAGTAGAAAAAGGAGTTAAGTCATTTAACTCATTTTTGATCAATAGTGAATTGAAAATTTCTCTTTTTGAACTAAAGAGAGATTTTGTTGAGATATTTAATTTAATAAAATGAGATATGTTGTCATAATTACTTTTTCTAATTAATTATATAATCTTTAATTAATTAGAGACACTCTTCTTATTTAATTAAATAACTTCATTTAATTAATTAGGAATGGCTTCTCATTTAGTTAAATAGCTTTGTTTAATTAATTAAAAGTAAGTACTCCATTTAATTAAATAATTTCGTTTAATTATTTCAAAAAAAAATTCAAAATTAGTGAACTCAAGTCAACCGTGGTTAAATCTAATCAACTTTCGGTCAAACGTGATCTTTGCATATGTGAAGATGAGCAAATGTGAGTATGAATTCCAGCAACAATTCGATGCAGGTTCCCATTCAACCTTTCAAAATGAAGAGATGATGATCTCTTAAATAGACTTTTCTGAAATTCATCAACGGTTGAGATCGATTTCAATCAACGGTCAGGATTAAAGGTGAAGTTCAGTCATAAAGGGAGATTTCCAAATTAAAGGGAGTTAACAGATTTAATTTGAGTAAAATAAAGAGTTATCTAATTCAATTTGAGTAGAAAAAGGAGTTAACTGATTTAACTCATTTTTTATCAATAGTGAATTGGAAATTTCCCTTTTTGAACTGAAGAGAGATTTTGTTGAGATATTTAATTTAATAAAATGAGATATGCTCTCATAATTATTTTTTCTATTTAATTAAATAATGTTTAATTAATTAGAGACACTTTTCTTATTTAATTAAATAACTTCATTTAATTAATTAGGAATGGCTTCTCATTTAATTAAATAACTTTGTTTAATTAATTAGAAGTAAGTACTCCATTTCATTAAATAATTTCATTTAACTATTTCAAAATTCTTTTCAAAACTAGTCAACTCAAGTCAACCGTGGTTAAATCTGGTCAACTTTTGGTCAAACTTGATCTTTGCGTATGTGAATATGAGCAAATGTGAGTATGAATTCCAGCAACAATTCAATGCAACTTCTAATTCAACCTTTCAAAATGAAGAGATGAGGGTCTCTTAAATAGACTTTTCTGGAATTCATTAATGGTTGAGATCGATTTCAATCAACGGTCAGGATTAAAGGTGAAGTTCAATCATAAAGGAAGATTTCGAAATTAAAGGGAGTTAACAAATTTAGTTTGAGTAAAATAAGGAGTTAATTGATTCAATTTAAGTAGAAATAGGAGTTAACTGATTTAACTCATTTTTGATCAATAGTGAATTAGAAATTTTCCTTTTTGAACTGAAGAGAGATTTTGTTGAAATATTTAATTTAATAAAATGATATATGCTCACATAATTATTTTTTCTATTTAATTAAATAATATTTTATTAATTAGAGACACTTTTTTTTATTTAGTTAAATAATTTTATTTAATTAATTAGAAATGGCTTCTCATTTAATTAAATAATTTTGTTTAATTAATTAAAACTAAGTACTCCATTTAATTAAATAATTTTGTTTAATTAATTCAAAATTCTTTTCGAAACTAGCCAACTCAATTCAACCATGGTTAAATATGATCAACTTTTCGTCAAACTTGATCTTTGCGTATGTGAATATGAGCAAATGTGAGTATAAATTCCAGTAAAAATTCAATGCAAATTCTCAATTAACCTTTCAAAATGAAGAGATGAGGGTCTCTTAAATAGACTTTCCTGGAATTCATCAACGGTTGAGATCGATTTCAATCAACGGTTAGGATTAAAGGTGAAGTTCAGTCGTAAATGGAGATTTCCAAATTAAAAGGAGTTAACAGATTTTATTTGGGTAAAATAAATAGTTAACTGATTCAATTTGAGTAGAAAAAGGAGTTAACTGATTTAACTCATTTTTTATCAATAGTGAACTGAAAATTTCTCTTTTTGAACTCAAGAGAGATTTTGTTGAGATATTTAATTTAATAAAATGAGATCTGCTCTCATAATTACTTTTTCTATTTAATTAAATAATTTTTAATTAATTACAGACAATTTTCTTATTTAATTAAATAACATCATTTAATTAATTAGGAATGACTTCTCATTTAATTAAATAACTTTGTTTAATTAATTAAAAGTAAGTACTCCATTTAATTAAATAATTTCATCTAATCATTTCAAAATTCTTTTCAAAACTAGTCAACTCAAGTCAACCGTGGTTAAATTTGGTCAACTTTTGGTCAAACTTGATCTTTGCGTATGTGAATATGAGCAAATGTGAGTATGAATTCCAACAACAATTCGATGCAAATTCTCATTCAACCTTTCAAAATAAAGAGATGAGGGTCTCTTAAATAGGCTTTCTTGGAATTCATCAAAGGTTGAAATCGATTTCAATCAACGGTCAGGATTAAAGGTGAAGTTCAGTCATAAAGGGAGATTTCCAAATGGAAGAGAGTTAATAGATTTAATTTGAGTAAAATAAGGAGTTAATTGATTCAATTTGAGTAGAAAAAAGAGTTAACTGATTTAACTCAGTTTTGATCAATAGTGAACTTGAAGTTTCCTTTTTTGAACTGAAGAGAGATTTTGTTCAGATATTTAATTTAATAAAATGAGATATGCTCTCATAATTACTTTTTCTATTTATTTAAATAATCTTTAAATAATTAGAGACACTTTTCTTATTTAATTAAATAACTTCATTTAATTAATTAGGAATGGCTTTTCATTTAATTAAATAATTTTGTTTAAATAATTATAAGTAAGTACTCCATTTAATTAAATAATTTCGTTTAATTATTTCAAAATTCTTTTCGAAACTAGTCAACTCAAGTCAACTGTTGTTAAATCTGATCAACTTTTGGTCAAGCTTGACTTTGCGTATGTGACTATGAGCAAATGTGAGTATGAATTCTAGCAACAATTTGATGCAACTTCCCATTCAACCTTACAAAAGGAAGAGATGAGGGTCTCTTAAATAGACTTTCCTAGAATTCATTAACGGTTGAGATTGATTTCAATCAACGGTCAAGATTAAATGTGAAGTTCAGTCATAAAGGGAGATTTCCAAATTAAAGGGAGTTAACAGATTTAATTTGAGTAAAATAAGGAGTTAACTGATTCAATTTGAGTACAAAAAGGAGTTAACTAATTTAACTCATTTTTTATCAATAGTGAACTGAAAATTTTTTTTTTTGAACTAAAGAGAAATTTTGTTGACATATTTAATTTAATCAAATGAGATACGCTCTCATAATTACTTTTTCAATTTAATTAAACAATCTTTAATTAATAAGGGACACTTTTTTTATTTAATTAAATAACTTCATTTAATTAATTAGGAATGGCTTCTCATTTAATTAAATAACTTTATTTAATTAATTAGAGGTAAGTACTCCATTTAATTATTTTAAATTTTTTTTTGAAACTAGTCAACTCAAGTCGACCGTGGTTAAATCAGGTCAACTTTTGATCAAACTTGATCTTTGCGTATGTGAATATGAGTAAATGTGGGTATGAATTCTAGCAACAATTCGATGCAAATTCTCATTGAACCTTTCAAAATGAAGAGATGAGGGTCTCTTACATAGACTTTCCTAGAATTCATCAACGGTTGAAATTGATTTCAATCAACTGTCAGGATTAAAGTTGAAGTTTAGTCATAAAGGGAGATTTTCAAATTAAAGGGAGTTGACAGATTTAATTTGAGTAAAATAAGGAGTTAACTGATTCAGTTTGAGTAGAAAAAGGAGTTAACTGATTTAACTCATTTTTGATCAATAGTGAACTGAAAATTTTACTTTTTGAACTGAAGAGAGATTTCGTTGAGATATTTAATTTAATAAAATGAGATATGCTCTAATAATTACTTTTTCTATTTAATTAAATAATCTTTAATTAATTAGAGACACTTTTCTTATTTAATTAAATAACGTCATTTAATTAATTAGGAATAACTTCTCATTTAATTAAATAACTTTGTTTAATTAATTAGAAGTAAGTACTCTATTTAATTAAATAATTTCGTTTAATTATTTCAAAATTCTTTTCAAAACTAGTCATCTGTAGTCAACTGTGGTTAAATTTGGTCAACTTTTTGTCAAACTTGATCTTTGCGTATGTGAATATGAGCAAATGTGAGTATGATTTCGAGCAACAATTCGATGCAAATTCTCATTCAACCTTTCAAAATGATAACATGAGTGTCTCTTAAATAGACTTTCTTAGAATTCATCAACGGTTGAGATCAATTTCAATCAACGGTCAGGATTAAAGGTGAAGTTCAGTCATAAAAGAAGATTTCCAAATTAAAAGGAGTTAACAGATTTAATTTGAGTAAAATAAAGAGTTATCTGATTCAATTTGAATAGAAAAAGGTGTTAACTGATTTAACTCATTTTTGATCAATAGTGAACTGAAAATTTCACTTTTTGAATCGAGGAGAGATTTTGTTGAGATATTTAATTTAATAAAATGAGATATACTTTCATAATTACTTTTTCTATTTAATTAAATAATCTTTAATTAATTAGAAACATTTTTCTTATTTAATTAAATAACTTCATTTCGTTTATTAGGAATGGCTTCTGATTTAATTAAATAACTTTGTTTAATTAATTAGAAGTAAGCATTCCATTTATTAAAATAATTTCGTTTAATTATTCCAGAATTCTTTTTAAAACTAGTCAACTCAAGGCAACCGTGGTTAAATCTAGTCAACTTTTGGTCAAACTTGATCTTTGCATATGTGAATATGAGCAAATGTGAGTATGAATTTCAGCAACAATTCGATGCAAATTCTCATTCAACCTTTCAAAACGAAGAGGTGAGCGTCTCTTAAATAGACTTTTCTAAAATTCATCAACGGTTGAGATCGATTTCAATCAACGATCAGGATTAAAGGTGAAGTTCAGTCATAAAAGGAGATTTTCAATTTAAAGAGAGTTAACAGATTTAATCTGAGTAAAATAAGGAGTTAACTGATTCAATTTGAGTAGAAAAAGGAGTTAACTAATTTAACTCACTTTTGATCAATAGTGAAGTAGAAATTTCCCTTTTTGAACTAAAGAGAGATTTTGTTGAGATATTTAATTTAATGAAATTAGATATGCTCTCGTAATTACTTTTTTTATTTAATTACATAATTTTTAATTAATTAGAGACACTTTTCTTATGTAATTAAATAACTTCATTTAATCAATTAGGAATGGCTTCTAATTTAATTAAATAACTTTATTTAATTAAATAGAAGTAAGCACTCCATTTAATTAAATAATTTCGGTTAATTATTCCAAAATTCTTTTTGAAACTAGTCAACTCAAGTCAACTGTGGTTAAATCTAGTCAACTTTTGGTCAAACTTGATATTTGCATATGTGAATATGAGCAAATGTGAGTATGAATTTAAGCAACAATTTGATTCAAAACGAAGAGGTGAGGGTCTCTTAAATAGACTTTGCTGAAATTCATCAACGGTTGAGATCGATTTCAATCAATAGTCAGGATTAAAGGTGAAGTTCAGTCTTAAAGGGAGATTTCGAAATTAAAGGGAGTTAACAAATTTAATTTGAGTAAAATAAGTAGTTAACTAGTTCAATTTGAGTAGAAAAAAGAGTTAACTAATTTAACTCATTTTTTATCAATAGTGAAATGGAAATTTCCCTTTTTGAACTGAAGAGAAATTTTGTTGAGATATTTAATTTAATAAAATGAGATATGCTCTCATAATTACTTTTTCTATTTAATTAAATAATCTTTAACTAATTAGAGGCACTTTTCTTATTTAATTAAATAACTTCATTCAATTAATTAGGAATGGCTTGTCATTTAATTAAATAACGTTATTTAATTAATTAGAAGTAAGTACTCCATTTCATTAAATAATTTCGTTTAATTATTCCAAAATTCTTTTCAGAACTAGTCAACTCAAATCAACCGTGGTTAAATTTGGTCAACTTTTGGTCAAACTTGATCTTTGCGTATATTTGAATATGAGCAAACATGACTATGACTTCTAGCAACAATTCGATGCAAATTCTCATTCAACCTTTCAAAATGAAAAGATAAGGGTCTCTTAAATAGACTTTCATGGAATTCATCAACGGTTGAGATCGATTTCAATCAACGGTCATGATTAAAGGTGAAGTTCAGTCATAAAGGGAGATTTTCAAATTAAAAAGAGTTAACAGATTTAATTTGAGTAAAATGAGGAGTTAACTGATTCAATTTGAGTAGAAAAAAGAGTTAACTGATTTAACTCATTTTTGATCAATAGTGAACTAGAAATTTCCCTTTTTGAACTGAAGAGAGATTTTGTGGAGATATTTAATTTAATAAAATGAGATATGCTCTCGTAAATAATTTTTCTATTTAATTAAATAATCTTTAATTAATTAGAGTCACTTTTCTTATTTAATTAAATAACTTTATTTAATTAATTAGGAATGGCTTCTCATTTAATTAAATAACTTTGTTTAATTAATTAGAAGTACTCCATTTTTAAAATAAAATTCGTTTAATTATTTCAAAAAAATTCGAAACTAGTCAACTCAAGTCAACCATGGTTAAATCTGGTCAACTTTTGGTCAATCTTGATCTTTGCGTATGTGAATATGAGCAAATGTGAGTATGAATTTCAGCAACAATTCAATGCAAATTCTCATTCAACCTTTCAAAATGAAGAGATGAGGGTCTCTTAAATAGACTTTTCAGAAATTCATCAATGGTTGAGATCGATTTCAATCAACGATCAGGATTAAATGTGAAGTTCAGTCATAAAGTGAGATTTCCAAATTAAAGGGAGTTAACAAATTTAATTTCTGTAAAATAAGGAGTTAAATGATTCAATTTGAGTAAAAAAGGGAGCTAACTGATTTAACTCATTTTTTATCAATAATGAACTAGAAATTTTTTATTTTGAATTGAAGAGAGATTTTGTTGAGATATTTAATTTAATAAAATGAGATATGCTCTCGTAATTACTTTTTCTATTTAATTAAATAATCTTTAATTAATTAGAGACACTTTTCTTATCTAATTAAAAAACTTCATTTAATTAATGATGAATGACTTCTCATTTAATTAAATAACTTTGTTTAATTAGTTAGAAGTAAGTACTTCGTTTAATTAAATAATTTGTTTTAATTATTTCAAAATTCTTTTCGAAACTAGTCAACTCAAGTAAACAGTGGTTAAATCTGGTCAGCTTTGTGTCAAACTTGAAATTTGCATATGTGAATATGAGCAAATTTGAGTATGAATTCCAGTAACAATTCGATGCAAATTCTCATTGTACCTTTCAAAATGAAGAGATGAGGGTGTCCTAAATAGACTTTTCTGAAATTCATCAACGGTTGAGATCGATTGTAATACACGGTCAGGATTAAATGTGAAGTTCAGTCATAAAGGGAGATTTCCAAATTAAAGGGAGTTAACAGATTTAATTTGAGTAAAATAAGGAGTTAACTGATTCAATTTGAGTAAAAAAATGAGTTAACTGATTTAATTTATTTTTGATGAATAGTGAATTGGAAATTTCCCTTTTTGAACTGAAGAGAGATTTTGTTGAGATATTTAATTTAATAAAATGAGATATGCTCTCGTAATTACTTTTTCTATTTAATTAAATAATCTTTAATTAATTAGAGATACTTTTCTGATTTAATTAAATAACTTCATTTAATTAATTAAGAATGGCTTCTTATTTAATTAAATAACTTTTTTTAATTAATTAAAAGTAAATACTCTATTTAATTAAATAATTCCTTTTAATTATTTCAAAAAAAAATTCAAAACTGGTCAACTCAGGTCAACCGTGGTTAAATATGGTCAACTTTTGGTCAAATTTGATCTTTGTGTATGTGAATATGAGAAAATGTGAGTATCAATTTTAGCAACAATTCGATGCAAATTCTCATTGAACCTTTCAAAATGAAGAGATGAGGGTCTCTTAAATAGACTTTCCTAGAATTCATCAACAGTTGAGATCGATTTCAATCAATGGTCAGGATTAAAGGTGAAGTTCAGTCATAAAGGATTAAATGTCATTTAATTAAATAACTTTGTTTAATTATTTAGAAGTAAGTTCTCCATTTAATTAAATAATTTCATTTAATTATTTTAAAATTCTTTTCAAAACTAGTCAACTCATGTCAACCGTGGTTAAATCTGGTCACCTTTTGGTCAAACTTGATCTTTCTGTATGTGAATATGAACAAATGTGAGTATGAATTCCAACAACAATTCGATGCAAATTCTCATTCAACCTTTCAAAATGAAGTGATGAGGGTCTCTTAAATAGAAATTTCCCTTTTTGAATTGAAGAGAGATTTTGGTGAGATATTTAATTTAATAAAATGAGATATGCTCTCATAATTACTTTTTCTATTTAATTAAGTAATCTTTAATTAATTAGAGACACTTTTCTTATTTAATTAAATAACTTCATTTAATTAATTAGGAATGGCTTCTCATTTAATTAAATAACTTTGTTTAATTAATTAGAAGTACTCCATTTAATTAAATAATTTCGTTTAATTATTTCAAAATTCTTTTTGAAACTAGTCAACTCAAGTCAACCATGGTTAAATCTGGTCAACTTTTGGTCAAACTTGATCTTTGCGTATGTGAATATGAGCAAATGTGAGTATGAATTCCGGCAACAATTCGATGCAAATTCTCATTCAACCTTTCAAAATGAAGAGATGAGGGTCTCTTAAATAGACTTTCCTGGAATTCATCAATGGTTGAGATCGATTTCAATCAGCGGTCAGGATTAAAGGTGAAGTTAAGTCATAAAGGGAGATTTATAAATTAAAGGGAGTTAACAGATTTAATTTGAGTAAAATAAGGAGTTAACTGATTCAATTTGAGTAGAAAAAGGAGTTAATTGATTTAACTCATTTTTGATCAATAGTGAATTGAAAATTGCCATTTTTGAACTGAAGAGAGATTTTGTTGAGATATTTAATTTAATAAAATGAGATAAGCTCTCATAATTACTTTTTCTATTTAATTAAGTAATTTTTAATTAATTAGAGATACTTTTCTTATTTATGTAAATAACTTCATTTAATTAATTAGGAATGGCTTCTCATTTAATTAAATAATTTCGTTTAATTATTTCAAAAAAATTCAAAACTAGTCAACTCAAGTCAACCGTGGTTAAATTTGGTCAACTTTTGGTCAAACTTGATCTTTGCGTATGTGAATATGAGAAAATGTGAATATGAATTCCAACAACAATTCGATGCAAATTCTCATTCAACCTTTCAAAATGAAGAGATGAGGGTCTCTTAAATAGACTTTCTTAGAATTCATCAACGGTTGAGATCGATTTCAATCAGTGGTCAGGATTAAAGGTGAAGTTCAGTCATAAAGGGAGATTTCCAAATTAAAGAGAGTTAACAGATTTAATTTGAGTAAAATAAGGAGTTAACTGATTCAATTTGAGTAGAAAAAGGAGTTAACTGATTTAACTCATTTTTTATCAATAGTGAACTAGAAATTTCCCTTTTGAAACTGAAGAGATATTTTTTTGAGATATTTAATTTAATAAAATGAGATATGCTCTCATAATTACTTTTTCTATTTAATTAAGTAATCTTTAATTAATTAGAGACACTTTTCTTATTTAAGTAAATAACTTCATTTAATTAATTAGGAATGGCTTCTTATTTAATTAAATAACTTTGTTTAATTAATTAGAAGTGTAATGCCCCATCAAGGGATTCAAAAAATTTTACTAAGTTTGCCAAAAAAAAAAAAAATTTTAACATGAAAGATAAAACCTTTCATAACATTTGCGGAAGCAATAACAACAATTCGAATAAAAGTAAACATAACATACATAACAAGTTACATTCTTTAAAGATCCCTTAATGTTGAATCACATCTAAATTAACTATTCATCTAACATCTCATCCTTATGAAATAACAATGATACATCCAATGTAGTTAAACAATATACAAGTGTCCCTTTGTAATTATATTTTAGTTTAGCTCAATCATCCACTATACATATCACAAGGTATGAAAAAGCTTAAAAGAATAAACTTCCATGTAAATATAGTACATCATCATCCAATATTAATCCATGATGCAATTAAAGTAAATGAAACCACATATCATACATGATACATCATCATCATAAAGATATAAACATCCATCACAAGAGATAACCATATATCACAAACATAAATAACTAAGTGCACGGTTTCTCCCAACTGTTAATAGCATGATTAGACCATCGTGGATCCTAGCCATCCCTCCGTGCATAACATTTCAAAGCACCAAAGAGATCATCGGTATTAACATAGTAGGAATGTCACTCTTAAAACATCCTACTAACATGCAAAGTAAAGCATAATAAATCATCAACTGACATATGCAAAGTAAAGAAAATCATCAATATAAGAAACATACCAGTAAATACATCGATCATAAGGTATATTATCTATCATAATGCTCCAAGAATATAATCAAGAATAAATACCAACCAAAGATACTCCAGCCACGGTGTCTCGGACGGATCTAAAATGATAAGAGTAAAAATACACTACCACCCGACTGCGTGGAACCTAAGTGGTCCACTTCCACCGTACTGAGGAGATAATCTCAAGTCTCAAACAGGATATCAATTCACGAAGCACAAATCTCTATAAGTCCAGGAATCCTAAAAGTATACCAACTCAAAGGTTTCATCACACAAAATTGACATCTAATTCTCAGAGGCACACAAAGACATGTAGGAAACCTACTCTGCAAGCGAGAAAGTGTCATCGCATTTATCACGTACAAGTTACCCTGGCAGTTAGCTAAACTCCACGGGTCCATACTGATCTCATGCGGCCACTAGTATCCTCTCATACTGATGAGGTATACTATGGAATGCACGGTCACAACCATGCATTCTCACTACTCCCATCCTAGCCTGTACAAGCACTCAAGGCATGGGGGAGAACATCAACAATTATCTTTTTAAGTTCATTTAATCCCCATTTAGTGTGTAAATGTTATCACTTATTAACCAAACTTACAATGAGTTACCCTGGCAGCCACTTAGGGCCCCGACCCCCATTGCAAGCCACTTTCCGACACTACAAGTAGATTACCTACCCTAAGCTCATGGAATCATAAATCTCAAAATCATAAAAGATAATCCATAATAAAATCATCAACTATGCATAAAAGCATCAAATATTCATAATAAGAATCATCAAATCTCCAAGATAAGAATCATCAAATCTCCATGAGCATCTGAAAAAGCATCCATAGAAAATCATGACCGCATCAGCTCTCTATTGGCAATTGAAGGCATCACTGATAATCATAAGTATCAATTGGTTCTCAATAACCAAAATATATCTCAAGATAAATGGTTCTCAACGAGCAACCAAGAATATCTCAAAATCATACTGATCGAAGACTCTAAAATGGTCGAGTCAAACATGTCACAACATGACATCATCAAGAAATAAATCCACATTTCAGTCCCATCATGGTGACTAGAAAGTAATCCAAGGATAATTGATCGATGACTCAAAAATATGGTTAGCTCAAGTGTCTCAGATACATATACATCTCAGCTTCACGCATGAAGACTGATGAACAATAACAATCAGTAAATACAAACATCTCACAGAGCATACGATCACATAACCATGGTTGGGTGTAACGCCCTGCCAAGGGATCCAAAAGAATTAACCTAAAGTTTCACTAAGTTAGCTAAACATTTTTTTTTTTAAAGTAAGAAGATATAACATACACATCAAACACATAGTAGCAGAAGCAATAACATGTAATCATCGATAAACATACATTGTAAGTTATATTTCTTAAAGATCCCAAGACGTTGAGTCACATTTAAATTTAATTAAATTCTAAGTCTAACAACTATCTCATACATATGAAAGAATGATCAGAAGTCCCATGTCCATATTATACATTTGTTCTGAATGCCTCTTGGCAAATTAATTTGGAATGCTCAATCATCCACTGTACAAGTCACAGGGTATGAAAGGCTTAAAAGAATATACATATGTAAAAATAGAAATACATCAACCTCCATGAATCCATGATACAAAGTATAGTAAGGATATATACAAAACTATTCACCATACTTGATACGTCCATACATCCATAATGATAAAACATCTAACATAAAATCTAACCATCCATCATAATAATCCAAGAACATAGTGAAGGTAAATGCCAATTATGAAAACTCCAGCCATGGTGACCATGCAACGGATCTCAATGGTAAGAGTAAAAGCACTACCACCTGACCGCGTGGAACCTAAATGGTCCACTCCCACCGCGCTGAGGAGATAGTCTCAAGTCCCAAATAGGATAACAAAACCTATAATCATAAATACTCTCTAAGTCCAGGAAATCTTATAAGTATGCTAACTCAAGGGTTCCTAAAAAAGATCGACATCTAAATCCCAGAGGTACCACAAGACACGTAGGAAACCTAATATGCAAGCGGGAAAGTGTCATCGCAAAAGTCATGTAGAAGTTACTTGAGCAATCCCTTAGGAATCTCAGGTCCCTACTGATCTTGCAGCCACTAGTATCCTCTCGTACTAACGAGGCCTACTATGGAATGCAAAGTCATAACCAAGCGTTCTCTCTAGCCCATCCTAGTCTGTACTAGCACTCAAGGCATGAGAGAGAACATACAATTATCTTGTTAGGTTCATTTTCTCTCATTTAGTGTAAATGTTTTCACTTATTAAAAATGGCTTACAATAGGTTTCTCAAGGCAGCCTCTTAGGGCTCCGACCCCCATTGCAAGCCACTTCCTGACTCTACACATAGATAACCTACCCTAGGCTCATGAAATCATAAATCAAAGAATCGTAATAAAACCACCTCAGTCCTATACAAGCAATTGAAAAACATCATAAAAGATAAGCCACAAAATTACATCAGTTCTTCATGAGCAACAGATAATATCAATTAGTAATCATATGATCACGACAGTTCTCTATCAGCAACTGAAGGCATCAATGATAAGTCACAAAATCCAATGTTTCTCCAATGAGCAACTAGAAAGTATCCCAATAGTAAATTACAATACTGATCGAAGACTCCAAATGGTCAAGTCAACACATGACATCATCAAGAACATAACAAACATTTCAGTCTAAGTAACCAGAAGGTAATACAAGTATAACTGATCGAGACTCAGAAATGGTTATCAAATATAACTGATCGAGACTCAAAAATGGTTAAGTTAGGTATCTCAAATACATACACCTCAGCTTCACACAAGGAAACTAGAAAGCAATAAAAAATAGTAAATACATCCATCATAGAGCATGCTATCACATTACCTTGGTTGGTTTGAAAAGATTGAGAACAAATCATCATAGCCTCACATTCACAAACTCCGAGCCTCTGGTAACATCCTAAACTGGTCAATGCTAAACCAACCCCATAACACTCAAAGCATAGACAATATATAGAAAACATCATAGTCTCACAATTGGTTTTGATTTGAAAACATACAGTTGAGTTAAATAATAAGGTTTCAGTTTTCAGTGTTTATATTCAAGTAAAAAGTCTTATAGTTCAATTTGATTGATAATATACTATTGAGTTAATGTGAGGTTTCCATTTCTAGTTGAACGTATGTTTTAAACAGATAGAACCCATAGTTCTCCTTTACCAATTATCTCGTTCCTATATCCAAATGAAACACCTAATTACCCCTAGTTGATTTTAAGTCAAAGTCCTAAAACAATCTAAGGGTAATATTTAAATTAATAATAATACTTGTTGATCTTTGATTATAATAATCTACACTTTCATTAAAACCAGTATTATAATATTAAACTTGCTTAAATAAATTTTCAATTTAATTAATCTTAATTTAAATTAAACTTTAAATAAAATTAATTAATAATACATAAAGGACCATATTACATTTATTAATAATTTATTTATTTATAAAATTATTAATAAATAATAATATAATTTCAATATAATTTAAAATTTAATAAAGTTTAAATTAAATAATAATTATATTAATTAAAACAATTTTGTTTAAAACATTTTTTTTAAAAAAATGATTAATAAAAAGTAAATCGTTATTATTTTCTTTTAATAAAAAAATGGCATTTTTAAAGGCCCGCCAGCCTGCCATACTCTGCGGCCGCAGGTGTTACTGCTGTCGCAAGCAGCAGTACCACCTACCGCGGCAGCATAGATGTGGGGTGTGGGAAGTGGTGGCCCCGCCCCACTCCAATATATTTGATATATATATTTTTTTGTTTTAAATTTTCATCATTATTTTAATATATATAAAACAAATTAAGTTTTATTTTAAATTAGTTTTGCTTAATTTTATTAAAATAATTTCCTCCAAAGGAAATATATATATTATATATACATATATTTTTTTTAAATCTAGAACTTTCAATTTCAAATGAAAACTCTTACCAAATTAAATCTTAATTTCTTAATCTAGAAAACAAGGGTTCTAATAACTCTTCTAATCTCCATGGATATAGAAATTATTGAAGAGCAATTAATAAATTCACAATATTGAAAAGTTAAAACTTTCATCACAGAGAATTCGGATTTACAAACCCCAGACACGAAGAAGACAAGAAAGGATAATTGCGTATTTAATGGATAATAAAAAACACAAGACCCTACCTGATCCTAATGCTATTATGCAATCTCCAGAAACTGTAAGAGAATTCGCTCCTCTCAATAACCTTCCTCTGGAAAACTTTCTTGATATCAGCCTTCTGAAATTCGCTTCCAAAAGTTGTCTCCCAAAAATTCTCGTCCAAATTTGTGTATATCAAAAATGAACCCCCCCAAAGTTGTGATAAGAAATTTCTCCTCAAATCGAGGCACTAATTATGCGTTTACCCAAGAAGACTCTTTGCACAACTCAGTTAACTCAAAATTAACCTTTATTATCTTTTCTTTTATTTTGCATTCAACTTTCATGCACATTAAGTTGAATTATAAAATAACTTTATTTAATAATCCACTTGACTTCTATTTTAAATTAATTTATTACTTTAATCTTATGTGCACTTTTAAGAAATTAAAATAACATTATTAACTTCTATAATTTAATCTTTTAATTTATTACTCAAATTTAAACTCCTGCTTAGATCATGCGATCTAAAATCCTTTAATAATTTAATGTCTTTCAACTTTTTAAATTAATTTTAGAAGCTTAATTGATAATATATATTTAATTAATTTAATTAACAATAATAATTAGCATTTATTTAAAAATGAACTCCAATATTATTATTATTAAATTAAATAAATATTATCCTGTTCTAAATTTATCTTTGAACTTTAATCTCCAAATTTAGTTTTTTTATATAATTAATTTCTCAATTAATTAAATTTTAAAGATATCATAATAATTTTCTATTAAATTAAATCATTAATTAATCTTTTTAATTAGACTTAATTAATAGAAAACACATCAAGGACTCATATAACAACATACGAAAACCCTACATAGAAAAGCATATACTAAATCAAAACAAAAAGGGTTATAATCATGAAATTACATCATTTGATGCATTCAGAGGGTACTTAACTCAGATACTTGTCCTAATTATCAATTAGGACAATTGGCTAAAGGGTTTAGGAATTGGATTTAAGAGTTTATCTCCCCTCTCTTACCATTGAGATAGTGCGATAGGGTACGCTCATCTTGACAATTCAGAGAAGTCGATACCCAGTACCTGCAACCTGCATAAAATTCACACATGTACAAACACAATATTCTAAGCTAAACAGACAATGGCAGGAAGTGGTGCATCGTGTAGATCCCATCTAGCAGGTGACTACGACTCCCTTCCTTAACCACATCAGAAACACCATACATAAATAAAATAAAAACGCACACCATATACATGCAGTATGGGGTAAGTATCCATAAGAAGCATATGAAATAATAAACCATCTAACTAATCATCATCGATAACTGAAACCATTGAATAATCATCATACATGCATGGAATATAGAGTACCAAGTAATCTCATCATATAATAAACTGAGTGTAAAACCACATCTGATAATCTCTAAAATAATAATACTAATCATCAAACATAAATTGGCCTAAAAGAGTTTGGCAATGATATCAAAAATGTAACTCGAAAATGTAGACTAGGGGCAGGCACTACATCCACCCCCCCTAGACTTTGGCTTACTCCTGGAAGCCTGTAAACAAATAGGGATATAAATCCTGTAATCTAGATGCATCCTCCCATGTAGCTGAAGAGTCATCAGTAGGGTCCCATTGGACCCTTGCCTGCTCTATGGTTCGACCCCTAAGGGTCAACTCTCACTGCTCCAGAATACGAATTGGCTCCAAAGCCAGCTGCCCGTCCTCTACTTGCAATGCATTCCAATCAAGAATATGTACAACATCAGGGATATATTGCCTAAGTACTGAAACATGGAAAACATCGTGAATGCGAACAAGGCTGGGCAGTAAAGTAAGATGATAGGCAACTGGACCAATCCTCTCAAGAATATCGAATGGTCCCACAAACCGAGGTGCTAGCTTTGAGCCCTTTCCATAACGGATCAGACTCTTCTGCGGACACACTCTCAAGAAATAGAAGTCAAGTGGATTATTAAATAAAGTTATTTTATAATTCAACTTAATGTGCATAAAAGTTGAATGCAAAATAAAATAAAAGATAAGAAAGGTTAGTTTTGAGTTAACTCAGTTGTGCAAAGAGTCTTCTCGGGTGAACGCACAATTAGTGCCCCGATTTGAGGAGAAAATTGCTTATCACAACTTTGGGGGTTCATTCTTGGGGGACACAAATTTGGATGGGAATTTTTGGGAGACAACTTTTGGAAGCGAATTTTAGAAGGCTGATATCAAGAAAGTTTTCCAGAGGAAGGTTATTGAGAGAAGTGAATTCTCTTACAGTTCTTGGAGATTGCATAATAGCATCAGGATCAGGTAGGGTCTTGTGTTTTTGATTATCGATTAAATACGCAATTATCCTTTCCTGTCTTCTTCGTGTCTGGGGTTTGTAATTCTGAATTCTCTATGATGAATGTTTAACATTACAATATGCTTGTGAATAAACTTTTGTATTCATGAGATTTAAATGGAAAAGGGTTGAATCTAATATCGAAATTCTAGATTAGAAGTTCGGATGGTTGACTATATTTCTATACCAATATAAAAAAAAGAAGCAATTCTTTAATATATTTATATATTTATATATTAAAGAGGAATTGAGTTAGTATGTTTATAAATTTATATATATTTATATTTAAACGAAATTAAATTTCAATTAAAAAAAAAAAAAGAGAGGAAATTCTTTAATATATTTATATATTTATATATTAAAGAGGAATTGAGTTAGTATATTTATAAATTTATATATTTATATATAGATTTATATTTAAACGAAATTAAATTTCAATTAAAAAAGAAAAAAGAAAAAAAAAGAGAGGCAATTCTTTAATATATTTATATATTTATATATTAAAGAGGAATTGAGTTAGTATATTTATAAATTTATATATATATATATATATATATATATATATATATATTTAAACGAAATTAAATTTCAATTAAAAAAAAGAAATTGTTAAAAAAAAAATTCGTTGTTTTTAAAAAAAAATATATATATATAAAATCAAAAAAAAAGAAATTTAAGTGGGGGGGAGGGAATCACCTCGTACCCACCCCCACTGTCGGTGGGCCGACAGTACCTGCGTCGCAGGTACTGCGACGGCAGGTATAGAGTACCTGCTGCCGCAGGCCCTACGACCGCCGGCCTGCGGCAGAGCCGACGGGCTTTAAACGTTTGTTGTAAAGGTTTGTTTATTTCATTTTATATATATATATAATTTTTATTATTTATAAAAACAAAATTTTATTATTATTTAAAATTTTTTAATATATATTAATTAATACATATTTTAATCTTTATTAATATTTAATAATTAAATAATAATACATTTAACATAGTTTGTAAATATTAATTTATTAATAATTTTGGGTTAAATATTAATAAATTAACAATTAATGAATAGATTAAAATAAGTAATTAGAATAAGAAATTATTGATTAATTTAATTAAAATTAGTTTAATTAAAGTTAATTAATAATGAATATTATTTGATTAAATTATAGATTTGGATTATTGATTTAATGAAAGTTATTATAGAAATGGGTTAATCGTAAGAGGTAGTTGTGAAAACCTAGTTACTTGAAAATTGACGTTAAACTGAAACATAAACCTTACCTTAACTCAATAATATACTTTCAAATCCAATCTCTAAGACTTTGATGTTTTTTATGTGTTCTCTGTGTTTTGGGGTTGTTCTAGTATTGACCAGTTTAGGTTGTTACCAGAGGCTCGGGGTTGTGAATGTGATGTCATGATGATTTGGTCTCGATCTTTCTTAATCCGACTATGGTAATGTGATGAAGTGCTCTATGACATGATTGTGTTTACTGTTTGTTATTGCTTTCCAGTTTCCTTGTGTGAAGTTGAGGTGTATGTATTTGAGATACCTAACTTAACCATTTTTGAGTCTCGATCAGTTATATTTGATAACCATTTTTGAGTCTCGATCAGTTATACTTGGGTTACTTCTAGTCGCTTTGAGAGGACTGAAGTGTATGATTTGTTCTTGATGATGTCATTGTGTGACATGTTTTGACTTGACCATTTCAGAGTCTTCGATCAGTATTGTGATTTATTTTGGGATACTTCCTAGTTGTTCATTAGAGAACCATTGGATATTGTGATTTATCATTGATGCCTTCAGTTGCTGATAGAGAACTGTTGTGATCATATGATTATTATTTGATGCTTGTTAGTTGCTCATGAGAACTGATGTGATTATTGTGGCTTATCTTTTATGATGTTTTCAATCGCTTGTATAGGACTTAGGTGATTTTATTTTGATTCTTTGATTTGTGATTTCATGAGCCTAGGGTAGGTTATCTATGTGTAGTGTCGGGAAGTGGCTTGCAATGGGGATTGGGGCCCTAAGAGGCTGCCTGGAGTAACCCATTGTAAGTTGTTTTAATAAGTGAAAATATTTACACTAAATGGGGATTAAAATGAATCTAATAAGATAATTGTATGTTCTCTCCCATGCCTTGAGTGCTAGTATAGGCTAGGATGGGGTAGAGAGAACGCTTGGTTATGACCTTGCATTCTGTAGTATACCTCATCAATATGAGAGGATACTAGTGGCCGCAGGGATCACTAGGGACCCAGGATTCTTAAGGAATTGCTCGGGTAACTTCTACGTGACTTTTGCAATGACACTTTCCCGCTTGCATGGTAGATTCCTACATGTCTTTGTTATGCCTCTGGGTCTAGATGTTAATCTATGTGTTGGAACCTTTGAGTTAGTATACTTTTAGGATTTTCTGAACTTACAGAGTACTTGTGATTATGTGATTTGATATCCTGTTTGGGACTTAAGACTATCTCCTCAGTGCGGTGGGAGTGGACCATTTAGGGTCCACATGGTCGGGTGGTAGTGCTTTTCACTCTTACCATTTGAGATCCGTCTGTTGCTACCATGGTTGGAGCTTCTTGGTATGCTTTTTTATCATATTTAGATGATGTTGTATACTTATGCTTTATTCTAGTATGTTAGATTTCTTTATGCATATGTTGTAGCATGTTTTAGGTGTGATATCCCTATTACTATAGTACCGACGATCTTATTGGTGACTTGGGATGTTATGCGTGGGGGATGGCTAGGGCCCACGATGGTCTAATGATGCTATTGTCAGTTGGGAGGAACCACGCATTTAGTTAGTTTTGTTTTATGATGTTATACCTTTATGATTGTTAAATGTATTAAATGTATGTTATTAGTTTCATTTATTTTATTGTGCTTGTATCATGGATCCGAGGAGGATGTTGTATTTTATAATTCTACTTATGTATACTCTTTTAAGCCTTTCATACCCTGTGACATGTACAGTCGATGATTGAGCATTCCGAATTAATTTGCCAAGGGGCATTCAGAACAAATGTATATTATAAGGACATTGGACTTTATAATTATTTTCATGTGGATGTGGTAGTTGTTAAATTTAGATTAATTAAATTTAAATGTGACTCAACGTCTTGGGATCCTTAAGGAATGTAACATGTTATGTATGTTGTTGATGATTACATGTTATTGCTTCCACTACTATGTGTTTGATGTGTACGTTATACTTTCTTACTTTAAAAAAAAAATGTTTAGCAAACCTAGTAAAACTTTAGGTTAATTCTTTTGGATCCCTTGGTAGGGCGTTACATCTAAGGTGAACTATAGGTTCTATCTGTTTAAAACATACATTCAACAGGAAATGGAAACCTCACATTAACTCAATAGTATATTATCAATCAAATTGAACTATAAGAATTTTTACTTGAAAATAAACACTAAAAACTGAAACCTTATTGTTTAACTCAACTGTATGTTTTCAAATCAAAACCAATTGTGAGACTATGATGTTTTCTATATATTGTCTATGCTTTGAGTGTTATGGGTTTGGTTTAGCGTTGACCAATTTAGGATGTTACCAGAGGCTCGGGGTTTGTGAATGTGAGGCTATGATGATTTGTTCTCAATCTTTTGAAACTAACCAAGGTAATGTGATAGTATGCTCTATGATGGATGTATTTACTGTTTGTTATTGCTTTCCAGTTTCCTTGTGTGAAGCCGAGGTGTATGTATTTGAGATACCTAACTTAACCATTTTTGAGTCTCGATCAGTTATACTTGTATTACCTTCTGGTTGCTTAGACTAAAATGTTTGTTATGTTCTTGATGATGTCATGTGTTGACTTGACCATTTGGATTCTTTGATCAGTATTGTAATTTACTATTGGGATACTTTCTGGTTGCTCATTGGAGAACCATTGAATTTTGTGACTTATCATTGATGCTTTCAGTTGCTGATAGAGAACTGTCGTGATCATATGATTACTAATTGATATTATCTGTTGCTCATGAAGAACTGATGTAATTTTGTGGCTTATCTTTAATGATGTTTTTCAGTTGCTTGTATAGGACTGAGGTGGTTTTATTATGATTCTTTTATTTATGATTTCATGAGCCTAGGGTAGGTTATCTATGTGTAGAGTCAGGAAGTGGCTTGCAATGGGGGTCGGAGCCCTAAGAGGCTGCCTTGAGAAACCCATTGTAAGTCATTTTTAATAAGTGAAAACATTTACACTAAATGAGAGAAAATGAACCTAACAAGATAATTGTATGTTCTCTGCCATGCCTTGAGTGCTAGTACAGACTAGGATGGGGTAGAGAGAATGCTTGGTTATGACCTTGCATTCCATAGTAGGCCTCGTCAGTACGAGAGGATACTAGTGGCCGCAGGATCAGTAGGGACCCGAGATTCCTAAGGGATTGCTCAGGTAACTTCTACATGGCTTTTGCGATGACACTTTCCCGCTTGCATATTAGGTTTCCTACGTGTCTTGTGGTACCTCTAGGATTTAGATGTTGATCTTTTTTAGGAACCCTTGAGTTAGCATACTTATAGGATTTCTTGGACTTAGAGAGTATTTATGATTATAGGTTTTGTTATCCTATTTGGGACTTGAGACTATCTCCTCAGCGCGGTGGGAGTGGACCATTTAGGTTCCACACGATCAGGTGGTAGTGCTTTTACTCTTACCATTGAGATCCATTCTATGGTCACCGTGACTGGAGTTTTTGTGATTGGCATTTACCTTCACTATGTTCTTGGATTATTATGATGGATGGTTAGATTTTATGTTAGATGTTTTATCATTATGGATGTATGGACGTATCAAGTATGGTGAATAGTTTTTTATATATCCTTAATGTACTTTGTATCATGGATTCATGGAGGTTGATGTATTTCTATTTTTACATATGTATATTCTTTTAAGCCTTTCATACCCTGTGACTTGTACAGTGGATGATTGAGCATTCCGAAATAATTTGCCAAGAGACATTCAGAACAAATGTATAATATGGACATGGGACTTCTGATTATTCTTTCATATGTATGAGATAGTTGTTAGACTTAGAATTTAATTAAATTTAAATGTGACTCAATGTCTTGGGATCTTTAAGAAATGTAACTTACAATGTATGTTTGTCGATGATTACATGTTATTGCTTCTGCTACTATGTGTTTGATGTGTATGTTATATCTTCTTACTTTAAAAAGAAAATGTTTAGCAAACTTAGTGAAACTTTAGTTTAATTCTTTTGGATCCCTTGGCAGGGCATTACATTGGGCTTATAAAGATCGAGACCAAATAAGATCAACATACCATCACATTTCATAACCCCCGAGCCTCTGGTAACAACCTAGGATTAGTCAACACTAGTCAACCCAAAACCCAAAACAAGAAGCATATAGAATACACGATGCAAACACATGTTTTGGTTTACTAAATTCACATAGTTGAATAATGTGTAGGGGTTTCCAATTATCTGTTTGCAAGTATACTTCAAGTGTTTTAAGTTTCATCATTTGACCTACAAGTCAACCCAATTGTTCCCCGATAGCATTACCCTTCCATTATTAAGAATTACATTCTAAGAATAACTTAAGGATAAATATTCACTAAACTGATCATCATTGACCTTAATTAAATTGTCCTTTATATTTAACCATGATCCATATTCTAATTGATTAACTTTTCAACTTCTTTAGGATCATTATTCGTTATATTATAAGAGGATCAATTATCATTCTTCGAATAACAGATTATAACTTTATTAAAATGATCAATTACATCAATCAATTAACATAGGTCCATATTCTAATAGTCCTCAATTAAATATTACTAAGTCTTTACCATTAAATATCTAAGGTCATCATTCAAGTCATAAGAATAAGACCTATCAATTTGATATCAATATTTTTACAATCTTATTAAAAGAATTATATCAATTAAATCTTTATTACTTAACTTAATTGTTAATTAAATCTAATTAACTCTCATTGATTGGTTTAATTAATAATTACATAATCATAGCAATGTTCCAATTAATATCAGTTGACTATAATAACTAACTATAATTCTGTATGATAAAAGTCAACTATAATTCAATACTCAAAAGATCATATTAATAATTCAATAATAATTATTGAAAATCTCAAATGACTATATTCGTCATCTTTCAAAGAATACCAACATTTCCTTAACAAATTCATATTATCATTAATCTTTTCAAATAAGACTCTATCGCACAACTTAATTATTAATATCATAGTTATAATATCAACTCAATGAATATCAATTGATTAAAAATTAATTATAATCCAACTCCAAAAATTATTATCTTTTACCAAACTTCAATCAATAAATAATCTCCACTAAATTAACTCTAATCAAATTTGTTGATATCTATTTAAACCATTATTTATTAATAGTTTGTTAGTTTTTACAAACATTAATAAATAATAAACTCTTCAAACTATACATACTCGATCTATAGAATCCTTCCATAAACTCATTAGTTAATATTTGGCTAACTCTTAACTCCATTAAGGTATTCAAACATATTAACCAATAACATAATAATTCAGTCTTAATCAACATAATATAAATTATCATCTTACAATTTAAAATCAACCATTACACTCCATTTTTTATTTTTTCTAATAATATTTTGTCTATATAAACGTTGTTTGAAAGAGATCCCTATCACAAACCAATAAGACTCATTGTAAATTTTAACATGAATAATCTCCAAATTCTTAACATTATCATCTTCATTAAACAACTCTAAAATTGTTTAATATATATTAAATAGTATTTAATATACATTATAAAAAAGTCTACTATATAAACTATATTAAAAATTTTTTTCTTTTAATTTTCTCTCATCCATTTACTTAGATTGACTAGTAATTAATTACACTTCTTCTACTATTAATTAATCTTAATTAAATTTGATTTATTTAGATTAGATAATAAATCATATAAAACTAATGCATATTAATAAGATTCTAATAAGGGAAGATTTCAATAATATCTTAATTCATTCCATGCTTTGACATATTATTTTTGTGAAGTTTAAGCATAAAGAACTCTTGATTATGGAAAATTGAGAAATATCTATCTTTGAATAAAATAGTCTCAGTACGATGGCCATATCTCCCTAATGAACCGTTTGATCGGGCTGAAATTGAAATATGTTGGAGAGGGCAAAGTTGCGCCAATTCTGACTGGAGCAATCGAATAAATTTGATCCCGATAAAAATTTATGGATAACTGAGTTCGAGTCTATCCAAGGGGTAGCGACAGGACAATCTGTGATGAATTAAGAATTTTTTCTTAAAATATAATTGTTCTCTAAATTTACCCATTCATCCATCTATTAGGTTTGTCCATACGCATCTAAAAATATAACTTGATAGAAAGATTACATCTAATCATACGAATTTTCAACTTAGAATTTCTATTTTAATTTTAAATCTTGTCTATCTAATTTCACAATATAAATTTGAACCCAAACTCGATTAAGATCTAATTATTTATCCTTAATTGGATCTAGAATTTTTCAATTGTTTTCTTCTCATCCAAATAAAATATCTAGATTCCAATTTCAAATACACAGAGTATTCAGACACATAAAACAGATATGATGAAGACAGGAAGAGAAAGAGTGCAAAGGGAATATGAGAATATCACGAGTGCACCTGGACACTGATGCTAATTTTTCATGCCTCAGAAGTCCATAGAAAATTCTTTCCTTCTCCATCATTCACAATTCTTCCAAGAATCCAAGCCGATCGAATCC
Organism: Cupressus sempervirens; assembly: GCA_028749045.1. Lineage (NCBI taxonomy): Eukaryota > Viridiplantae > Streptophyta > Pinopsida > Cupressales > Cupressaceae > Cupressus > Cupressus sempervirens. Next base: position 283,155,119 of record CM053791.1, read on the forward strand.
TCCAAGTGATTAGAAGAGTTAGAAGGAGTATAGAAGCAAGTAAAAAATATATGAGAATATGAATCTTCTCCCATGCATGTAATCTTTGAAGTTTCTATTTTTTTTTTTAGCTTGTAGCTCGAGGCTTCTATTAAGCTTGTAGCTTCCATTAAGTTTGTAGCTTCCATTAAGCTTTTCATTTAAGCTTCTATGAATGCCTGAATATCAAGAGCTCTCAAGAAACCTTTGGATTGCTTCTTGAAACCACTAAAAGGTGTCACCAACTAAGCATGGGTCTTTTCCAATTCTTTTTGATGAATCATAGAGTTGTAGACACCTTGTGCTTAATTGATGCACTACCCCCATGTTGTTGACACATGTTAATTCCCATGCAAGCTTATAACTCCAATTTACTTTTTAAATAATCTCTATTTAAATTTTATCACTTTCATTTTAATTTTTATAACTTTTATTATTATTATTATTTTATTTATTACTTTATTATTATTTTATAATTATTATTAATTTTAATTTCTAGTTTTCTTTTATTTAATTCTTTTTTTTCAATAATTTACATTTAATTAATTACAATCAAAATATCAAAGATTGTGATATTTTATTAAATTTCTCAAATAAATAATTTATTAATTAAATCTATTTATTAAGACTTAATTAATGAAAAAATCACCATAGACCTCCAAGATAAAATATGAAAACCCATCATAGAACAAATCATACAAAATAAATTTAAAGGGTTAAAAATCATGAAATATGTCATCTGACCCATTCGGTGGGTATTCAACTCAGATACTTGTCCTAATTTTCCAATTAAGACAAATGGCTCAAAGGGTTGAGATTTGGACTTGAGAATTTATCTCCCCTCTCTTATCATTGAGATAATGTGATAGGGTACGCTCATCCTGACAATTCAGGGAAGTCGATACCCAGTACCTTGTAAACTGCATAAAAGTCATGCATATACAAACACAATATATACTAAACTAAACAGACAATGGTAAGAAGTGGTGCATCGTGTAGATCCCGACTAGCAAGTGACTATGACTCCTTTCCTTAACCACATCAGACACGTCATACAAAAGCAAACATGCAAAGTAAACATACACACCATACACATGCAAGTATGGGGTAAGTATCCATAAGAAATCACATATGATAATAAATTATTTTACTAATCATCATTAATAATTGAAAGCAATTCAATAATCATCATCAATAATTGTGAACACTAAAAATAATCATCATACATATATGAAATGTAGAGTCTAAATAATCACATCACATAATAAACTGAATCCATAGCACAATATCTGATAATCTCAAAAGAATGCTGCTAACCAACAACATAAAACTAGCTCTAAAAGAGTTCAACAATGATAACAAAATGCGAACTAGGAGCAGGCACTACAAGAAGTAAGTGCTCCATTTAATTATTTCAAAATTCTTTTCGAAACTAGTCAACTGAAGTCAACCGTGGTTAAATCTAGGAAACTTTTAGTCAAACTTGATCTTTGTGTATGTCAATATGAGCAAATGTGAGTATGAATTTCAGCAACAATTCGATGCAAATTCTCATTCAACCTTTCAATATGAAGATATGAGGGTCTCTTAAATAGACTTTTCTGAAATTCATCAACGGTTGAGATCGATTTCAATCAACGGTCAAGATTAAAAGTGAAGTTCAGTCATTAAGGGAGATTTCCAAATTAAAGGGAGTTAAAATATTTAATTTGAGTAAAATAAGAAGTTAACTGATTCAATTTGAGTAGAAAAAGAAGTTAACTGATTTAACTCATTTTTTATCAATAGTGAACTGAAAATTTCCCTTTTCGAACTAAAGAGAGATTTTGTTGAGATATTTAATTTAATAAATTGAGATATGCTCTCATAATTACTTTTTCTATTAAATTAAGTAATCTTTAATTAATTAGAGACACTTTTCTTATTTAATTAAATAACTTCATTTAATTAATTAGGAACGGCTTCTCATTTAATTAAATAACTTTGTTTAATTAATTAGAAGTAAGTACTCCATTTAATTAAATAATTTCATTTAATTATTTTTAAAAAATTTTGAAACTAGTTAACTCAAGTCAACCGTGGTTAAATCTGGTCAACTTTTGGTCAAACTTGATCTTTGCGTATGTGAATATGAGCAAATGTGAGTATGAATTTCAGCGACAATTCGATGCAAATTCTCATTCAACCTTTCAAAATGAAGAGATAAAGGTCTCTTAAATAGACTTTCTTGGAATTCATCAACAGTTGAGATCGATTTCAATCAGCGGTCAAGATTAAAAGTGAAGTTCAATCATAAAGAGAAATTTTCAAATTAAAGGGAATTAACAAATTTAATTTGAGTAAAATAAAGAGTTAATTGATTCAATTTGAGTAGAAAAAGGAGTTAACTAATTTAACTCATTTTAGATCAATAGTGAACTAGAAATTTTGCTTTTTGAATTGAAGAGAGATTTTGTTGAGATATTTAATTTAATAAAATGAGATATGTTCTCATAATTACTTTTTCTATTTAATTAAGTAATCTTTAATTAATTAGAGACACTTTTCTTACTTAATTAAATAACTTCATTTAATTAATTAGGAATGGCTTCTCATTTAATTAAATAACTTTGTTTAATTAATTAGAAGTAAGTACTTCATTTAATTAAATAATTTCGTTTAATTATTTCAAAAGTCTTTTTGAAACTAGTCAACTCAAGTCAACTGTGGTTAAATTTGATCAACTTTTGGTCAAACTTGATTTTTGCGTATGTGAATATGAGCAAATTTGAGTATGAATTCTAGCAACAATTTGATGCAAATTCTCATTCAACCTTTCAAAATGAAGAGATGAGGGTCTCTTAAATAGACTTTCTTAGAATTCATCAATGGTTGAGATCGATTTCAATCAGCGGTTAGGATTAAAGGTGAAGTCCAGTCATAAAGGGAGATTTCCAAATTAAAGGGAGTTAAAAGATTTAATTTGAGTAAAATAAGGAGTTAACTGATTTAATTTGAGTAGAAAAAAGAGTTAACTGATTTAACTCATTTTTTATCAATAGTGAACTGAAAATTTTTCTTTTTGAACTAAAGAGAGATTTTTTTGAGATATTTAATTTAATAAAATGAGATATGCTCTCATAATTACTTCTTTTATCTAATTAAATAATTTTTAATTAATTAGAGACACTTTTCTTATTTAATTAAGTAACTTCATTCAATTAATTAGGAATGGCTTCTCATTCAATTAAATAACTTTGTTTAATTAATTAGAAGTAAGTACTTCATTTAATTAAATAATTCCATTTAATTATTTCAAAATTTTTTTTGAAACTAGTCAACTCAACTCAACTGTGGTTAAATCTGATCAACTTTTGGTCAAACTTGATCTTTGCGTATGTGAATATGAGCAAATGTGAGTGTGAATTCTAGCAACAATTCGATGCAAATTCTCATTCAACCTTCCAAAATGAAGAGATGAGGGTCTCTTAAATAGACTTTCCTAGAATTCATCAACGATTGAGATCGATTTCAATCAGCAGTCAGGATTAAAGGTGAAGTTCAGTCATAGAGGGAGATTTTAAAATTAAAGGGAGTTATCAAATTTAATTTGAGTAAAATAAGGAGTTATATGATTCAATTTGAGTAGAAAAAGGAGTTAACTCATTTAACTCATTTTTGATCAATAGTGAACTGAAAATTTCTCTTTTTGAATTGAAGAGAGATTTTGTTGAGATATTTAATTTAATAAAATGAGATATGCTCTGATAATTATTTTTTCTATTTAATTAAGTAATCTTTAATTAATTAGAGACAATTTTCTTATTTAATTAAATAACTTCATTTAATTAATTAGGGATGGCTTCTAATTTAATTAAATAACTTTGTTTAATTAATTAAAAGTAAGTACTCCATTTAATTAAATAATTTTATTTAATTATTTCAAAATTCTTTTCGAAACTAGTCAACTCAAGTCAACCGTGGTTAAATATGGTCAACTTTTGATCAAACTTGATTTTTGCATATGTGAATATGAGCAAATGTGAGTATAAATTCCACTAACAATTCGATGCAAATTCTCATTCAACTTTTCAAAATGAAGAGATGAGGGTCTCTTAAATAGACTTTCCTTGAATTCATCAACGGTTGAGATCGATTTCAATCAACGGTTAGGATTAAAGGTGAAGTTCAGTCATAAAGGGAGATTTCCAAATTAAAGGGAGTTAACATATTTAATTTGAGTAAAATAATGAGGTAATTGATTCAATTTGAGTAGAAAATGGAGTTAACTAATTTAACTCATTTTTTATCAATAGTGAACTGGAAATTTTCCTTTTTGAACTAAAAACAGATTTTGTTCAGATATTTAATTTAATAAAATGAGATATGCTCTCATAATTACTTTTTCTATTTAATTAAGTAATCTTTAATTAATTAGAGATACTTTTCTTATTTAATTAAATAACTTCATTTAATTAATTAGGAATGGCTTCTCATTTAATTAAATATTTTTTTAAATTAATTAGAAGTAAGTACTATGTTTAATTAAATAATTTCGTTTAATTATTTTAAATTTTTTTTTGAAACTTGTCAACTCAAGTCAACCGTAGTTAAATCTGGTGAACTTTTGGTCAAACTTTATTTTTGCGTATGTGAATATGAGCAAATGTGAGTATGAAATTCAGCAACAATTCGACGCAAATTCTCATTCAACCTTTCATAATGAAGAGATGAGGGTCTCTTAAATAGACTTTTTTGGAATTCATCAATGGTTGAGATCGATTTCAATCAGTGGTCAGGATTAAAGGTGAAGTTTAGTCATAAAGGGAGATTTCTAAATTAAAGGGAGTTAATAGATTTAATTTGAGTAAAATAAGGAGTTAACTGATTCAATTTGAGTAGAAAAAGGAGTTAACTGATTTAACTCATTTTTTATCAATAGTGAACTAGAAATTTCCCTTTTTGAACTGAAGAGAGATTTTGTTGAGATATTTAATTTAATAAAATGAGATATGCTCTCATAATTACTTTTTCTATTTAATTAAGTAATCTTTAATTAATTAGAAACACTTTTATTATTTAATTAAATAACTTCATTTAATTAATTAGGAATGACGTCTCATTTAATTAAATAACTTTTTTTAATTAATTAGAAGTAAGTACTCCATTTAATTAAATAATTTCATTTAATTATTTCAAATTTTTTTTCGAAACTAGTCAACTCAAGTCAACTGTGGTCAAATCTGATCAACTTTTGGTCAAACTTGATCTTTGGGTATGTGAATATGAGCAAATATGTGTATGAATTCCAGCAACAATTCGATGCAAGTTCTCATTCAACTTTTAAAAATGAAGAGATGATGGTCTCTTAAATAGACTTTTTTAAAATTCATCAACGGTTGAGATCGATTTCAATCAGCGATCAAGATTAAAGGTGAAGTTTAGTCATAAAAGGAGATTTCCAAATTAAAGGGAGTTAATTGATTTAATTTGAGTAAAATAAGGAGTTAACTGATTCAATTTGAGTAGAAAAATGAGTTAACTGTAGTGCCTACCCCTGGTTCACATTTTGTTATCGTTGCTGAACTCTTTTAGAACTAGTTTTATTTTGTTATACTTGCATGTGTATGGTGTGCATGTTTTCCTTGTGTATTTGCTTTAGTATGGCGTGTCTGATGTGGGTAAGGAAGGGAGTCATAGTCACCTGCTAGTCAGGATCTACACGATGCACCACTTCCTACCATTGTTTGTTTAGTTTAGTATATATTGTGTTTGTACAGACATGGTTTTTTATGTAGGTTGCGGGTACCGGGTATCGACTTTCCTGAATTGTCAAGATGAGCATACCCTATCACATTATCTCAATAATAAGAGAGGGGATATAAATTCTCAAGTCCAAATTTCAACCCTTTGAGCTATTTGTCCTAATTGAAAAATTAGGACAATTATCTGAGTTGAATACCCACCGAATGTGTCGGATGACATATTTCATGATTTTTAACCCTTTAGATTTATTTTGTATGATTTGTTCTATGATGGGTTTTCATATTTTATCTTGGAGGTCTATGGTGAATTTTCCATTAATTAAGTCTTAATAAATAGATTTAATTAATAAATTATTTATTTGAGAAAATTAATAAAATATCATGATCTTTGATATTTTAATTATAATTAATTAAATGCGAATTATTGGAGAAAAAGAATTAAATAAAAGAAAATTAAAAATTAAAATTAATAATAATTATAAAATAATAATAAAGTAATAAATAAAATAATAATAATAAAAGTTATAAAAATTAAAATGAAAGTTATAAAATTTAAATAGAAATTATTTAAAAAGTAAATTAGAGTTATAAGCTTGCATGAGAATTAACATGTGTCAACAACACGGGGGTTAGTGCATCAATTAAATACAAGGTGTCTACAATTCTATGACTCATAAAAAAGAATTGGAAAAGATCCATGCTTAGTTGGTGACACCTTTCAACGGTTTCAAAAAGCATTCCAAAAGTTTCTTGAGAGTTCTTGATATTCAGGCATTCATAGAAGCTTAAATGAAAAGCTTAATAGAAGCTACAAGCTTAATAGAAGCTACAAGCTTAATGGAAGCCTTGAGCTACAAGCTAAAAAAATAGAAACTTCAAAGCTTACATGCATGGGAGAAGATTCATATGCTCATATATTTTCTACTTGCTTCTATGCTCCTTCTAACTATTCTAATCACTTGGAGGATTCGATCGGCTTGGATTCTTGGAAGAATTGTGAATGATGGAGAAGGAAGGGATTTTCTATGGACTTCTGAGGCATGGCAAATTAGCATCAGTGTCCAGGTGCACTTGTGATATTCTCATATTCCCTTTGCACTCTTTCTCTTCCTGTCTTCATCATATATGTTTTATGTGTCTGAATACTCTCTGTATTTGAAATTGGAATCTAGATATTTTATTTGAATGAGAAGAAAACAATAAAAAAATCTTAGATCCAATTAAGGAGAAATAATTAGAGCTTAATCGGGTTTGGATTCGAATTTATATTGTAAAATTAGATAGATAAGATTTGAAATTAAAATATAAATTCTAAGTTGAAAATTCGTATGATTAGATGTAATATTTCTATCAAATTATATTTTCAGATGCGTATAGACAAACCTATCAGATGGATGAATAGGTAAATTTAGAGAACAATTACATTTTAAGAATAAATTTTTAATTGGCCTATCACTACCCCTTGGATAGAGCCGTACTCAGTTATTCATAACTTTTTATCGGGATCGAATTTATTCGATCGCTCCAGTCAGAATTGGCGCAACTTGACCCTCTCTACCATATTTAAATTTTAACCCGATCCAACGATTCATTAGGGAGATATGGCCGTCGTACTGAGACTATTTTATTCAAGGACATATATTTCTCCATTTCTCATAATCAAGAGTTTTTTATGCTTAAATTTCACAAAAATAATATATGAAGCATGGAATGAATTAAAGATATTATTGAAATCTTCCCTTATTAGAATCTTATTAATATGCATTAGTTTTATATGATTTATTATTTAATCTAATTAAATCAAATTTAATTAAGATTAATTAATAGTAGAAGAAGTGTAATTAATTATTAGTCAATCTAAGTAAATGGATGAGAGAAAATTAAAAGAAAAGAGATTTTAATATAGTTTATATAGTGGACATTTTATAATGTATATTGAATACTATTTAATATATATTAAACAATTTTAGAGTTGTTTAATGAAGATGATAATGTTAAGAATTTGGAGATTATTCATGTTAAAATTTACAATGAGTCTTATTGGTTTGTGATAGGGATCTCTTTCAAACAACGTTTATATAGACAAAATATTATTAGAACAATTAGAAAATGGAGTCTAATGGTTGATTTTAATATTGATTAAATAATTGTAAGATGATAATTTATATTATGTTGATTTAAATTGAGAAACTCTGAATGATATTGGATTAAGACTGAATTATTATGTTATTGGTTAATACATTTGATATACGTTAATAGTATAAAGAGTTAATTAATGAAGCTTATGTAAAGTTCTCTAGATCAATTAATAATAGTTTTGATGAGTTTATTATTTATTAATGTTTGTTGAGACTAACAAACTATTAGTAAATAATAGTGTAAATAGTTTAAACAGTTATCAATTAATATGATCAGAGTTAATCTAGAGGAGATTAGTTAATGATTGAAATATTGTAAAAGATATTAATCAAATTGAATTGGTTAATAATTTGGAGTATTAATTAATTGAATTATCGTACATAAGGAAAACTTATTTGAGATAATAATACTTGGTATTGAGGATTTATTATAACTTGTTATTATTAAAATAAAATGGAAACATTGTTGAAAGAATGACGAATGTGGTCATTATAGATTTATTAATAAGATTTTCAATATAGCTTGTTATTAGATATTAACAAGTTATTATTATTGAACTATGAATATGAATATTTGTGTACTAAATTATAGATGACTTTTAACTTACAAAATTATAGTTAGTTATTAGTCAACTGATATTAATTGGAATGTTGCCTTGGATATGTAATTATTAATTAAATTAATTAGAGTTAATTAGATTTAATTAATAATCAAGTTATGTAATAGTGGTTTAATTGATATGCTAATATCGATTCCTCTAGCAAAGTTGTGAAGTATTTACGTCGAAGTTGATAAGTCGTACTCTCATGACTTGAATAACGACTTTAAATGTTTTAATGGTGAGACTTAGTATTATTGAATTGGAAACTATTAGATGTTAATAGGTCATGGATGGTGTACCTATGTTAATTAATGGATTTAATTGATCATTTTGATAAAGTTATAATCTCTAATTCGAAGAATGATAATTGGTCTTCTTATAATATAACGAATAATGATCCTAAAGAAGTTGAAAGGTTAATCAATTAAAATATGAATCATGGTTAAATATAAAATACAATTTAATTAAGGTCAATGATGATCAGTTTAGTGAATATTTATCCTTAAGTTATTCTTAGAATAATGCTATCGGGAACAAATGGGTTGACTTGTAGGTCAAATGATAACTTTATACACTTGAAGTATACTTGCAAACAGAAAATTGAAAACCCCTACACATTATTCAACTATGTGAATTTAGTAAACCAAAACATGTGTTTGTATCGTGTATTCTATATGTTTCTTGTTTTGAGTTTTGGGTTGACTAGTGTTGACCAGTCCTAGGATGTTACCAGAGGCTCAAAGGTTATGAGATGTGATGGCATGTTGATCTTATTTGGTCTTGATCTTTATAAGCCCAACCATGGTTATGTGATCGTATGCTCTATGAAATATTTGTATTTTTTCTTCAGTCTTCATGTGTGAAGCTGAGATGTATATATATTTGAGACACTTGAGCTAATAATTTTTGAGTCATCGATCAATTATCCTTGGATTACTTTCTAGTCACCATGATGGGACTGAAATGTGGATTTATTTCTTGATGATGTCATGTTGTGACATGTTTGACTCAACCATTTTGGAGTCTTCGATCAGTATGATTTTGAGATATTCTTGGTTGCTTGTTGAGAACCATTTATCTTGAGATATATTTTGGTTATTGAGAACCAATTGATACTTATGATTATCAGTGATGCCTTTTTTTGCCAATAAAGAACTATTGTGGTCATGACTTTCTATGGATACTTTTTCAGATGCTCATGGAGATTTGATGATTCTTATCTTGGAGATTTAATGATTCTTATTATAGATATTTGATGCTTTTATGCATATTTGATGATTTTATTATGGATTATCTTTTATGATTTTGAGATTTATGATTCCATGAGCTTAGGATAGGTAATCTACTTGTAGTGTCGGGAAGTGGCTTGCAATAGGGGTCGGGGCCCTAAGTGGCTGCTAGGGTAACTCATTGTAAGTTGGTTAATAAGTGATAACATTTATCCACTAAATGGGGATTAAATGAACTTAAAAAGATAATTGTTTTAGTTCTCGCCCATGCCTTGAGTGCTTGTATAGGCTAGGATGGGAGTAGTGAGAATGCATGGTTGTGATCGTGTATTTCGTAGTATGCCTCATCAGTATGAGAGGATACTAGTGGTTGCATGAGATCAGTATGGACCCGTGGAGTTTAGCTAACTGCCAGGGTAACTTGTACATGATAAATACGATGACACTTTCCCGTTTGCAGATTAGGTTTCCTACATGTCATTGTGTGCCTCTGAGAATTAGATGTTGATTTTGTGTGATGAAACCTTTGAGTTAGTATACTTTTAGGATTCCTGGACTTATAGAGATTTGTGCTTCGTGAATTGATATCCTATTTGGGATTTGAGATTATCTCCTCAGCATGGTGGGAGTGGACCACTTAGGTTCCACGCGGTTGGGTGGTAGTGTATTTTCACTCTTATCATTTGAGATCCGTCCGAGACACTATGACTGGAGTATCCTTAGTTGGTATTTATTCTTTGTTATGTTCTTGGAGCATTATGATAGATAATATACCTTATGATGGATGTATTTACTGGTATGTTTCTTATATTGATGATTTTCTTTACTTTGCATATGTTAGTTGATGATTTATTATGCTTTACTTTGCATGTTAGTAGGATATTTTAGGAGTGACATTCTTACTATGTTAATACCGATGATCTTTTCGGTGCTTTGGAATATTATGCACGGAGGGATGGCTAGGGTCCACGATGGTCTAATGATGCTATTTACGGTTGGGAGGAACCGTGCACTTAGTTATTTATGTTTGTGATATATGGTTATCTTTTGTGATGATTTATCATGTATGATATGTGGTTTCATTTATGTTATTACATCATAGATTAATATTAGATGATGATGATGTACTTTATTTACTTGGATGTTTATTCTTTTAAGCTTTACATACCCTGTGATATGTACAGTGGATGATTGAGCTAAACTAAAATATATTACAAAAAGACACTTGTATATTGTTTAAGTACATTAGATGTATCATTGTTATTTCATAAGGATGAGATGTTAGATGAATAGTTAATTTAGATGTGACACAACGTTAAGGGATCTTTAAAGAATGTAGCCTGTTATATATATATATATATATATATATGTGTGTGTGTGTGTGTGTGTGTGTGTGTGTGTGTGTGTGTGTGTGTGTGTTATGTTTATTTTCATTTGAATTGTTGCTTTTGCTTCCGCAAATGTTATGAATGGTTTTATCTTTCATGTTTAAAAAAAAAAATTGTTTGGCAAATTTAGTAAAATTTTTTAGATCCCTTGGTGGGGCATTACATTTGGTATCAGAGCTCGAGTTTTAACATTGGGAGCTTTGGGTATATTGGAATGCTACTAATTATTAACTAGTTGAATAAAACGAAAACTTAAAACTATCATGTGTATCTTTTTCAAACTGAAAACTTGAAACTAGGTGAACTGAAACAGAACTTAAAACTGTTACTTGCATATTTTTTATATTTCAACACTTATCTTTCAAAACTAAAAATTTTACTAAAAATCTAAACGAAGGCAAAACTAAAAATTGAAACTCATTCTAGCTGCAAAATATGTATCTTTTATCTATGTTGTAAGGTAGTAAACCTCTGTTTATCTTTACAATCATTAAGTTGTTCTTGTTTAGAATGAATTAAGGGATCTATTTTAGTAGTTGTTAAAAGAATGAATGTTGGATTGATATGGTTTTCAGTTTACCATTAAATTAGAATCATATTGCTCTAAGGGTGTTGTAATATCCTCAATGGAAACATGTTTCCTTATAGAGGGAAAGGGTTCAATGGGACCCACATAGTGAGTATCTTAGTTTTTCATTTCTGTAAGCTTCCAGGATTAAGCCTAATCCCGAGGGGGTGGATGTAGTACCTGCCCCTGGTTCACATTTTGTTATCATTGCTAAACTCTTTTAGAACTAGTTTTATGTTGTTGGTTAGCAACATTCTTTTGAGATTATCAGATATTGTGCTATGGATTCAGTTTATTATGTGATGAGATTATTTAGACTCTACATTTCATGGATGTATGATGATTATTTTTAGTGTTCACAATTATTGATGATGATTATTACATTGCTTTCAATTATTAATGATGATTAGTAAGATGATTTATTATCATATGTGTTTTTTTATGGATACTTACCCCATACTTGCATGTGTATGGTGTGCATATTTTCCTTGCATATTTTCTTTTGTATGGCGTGTCTGATGTGGTTAAGGAAGGGAGTCGTAATCACCTGCTAGTCGGGATCTACATGATGCACCACTTCCTACCATTGTCTGCTTAGTTTAGTATATATTGTGTTTGTACATGCATGGTTTTTTATGCAGGTTGCAGGTACTGGGTATCGACTTCCCTGAATTGCCAAGATGAGCATAACCTATCACATTATCTCAATAATAAGAGAGGGGAGATAAATTCTCAAGTCCAAATTCCAACCCTTTGAGCCATTTGTCCTAATTGGAAAATTAGGACAAGTATCTGAGTTGAATACCCACCGAATGTGTCGGATGACATATTTCGTGATTTTTAACTCATTAGATTTATTTTGTATGATTTGTTCTATGATGGGTTTTCAGATTTTATCTTGGAGGTCTATGGTGAATTTTTCATTAATTAAGTCTTAATAAATAGATTTAATTAATAAATTATTTATTTAAAAAAATTAATAAAATATCATGATCTTTGATATTTTGATTGTAATTAATTAAATATGAATTATTGAAGAAAAGGAATTAAATAAAAGAAAACTAGAAATTAAAATTAATAATAATTATAAAATAATAGTAAAGTAATAAATAAAATAATAATAATAAAAGTTATAAAAATTAAAATGAAAGTTATAAAATTTAAATAGAAATTATTTAAAAAGTAAATTGGAGTTATAAGCTTGCATGGGAATTAACTTGTGTCAACAACACGGGGGTTAGTGCATCAATTAAGCACAAGGTGTCTACAATTCTATGACTCATCAAAAAGAATTGAAAAAGACCCATGCTTAGTTGGTGACACCTTTCAGCGGTTTCAAGAAGCATTCCAAAAGTTTTTTGAGAGCTCTTGATATGCAGGCATTCATAGAAGCTTAAATAAAAAGCTTAATGGAAGCTACAAGCTTCATGAAAGCCTCGAGCTACAAGCTAAAAAAAAATAGAAACTTCAAAGCTTACATGCATGGGAGAAGATTCATATGCTCATATATTTTCTACTTGCTTATATGCTCCTTCTAGCTCTTCTAATCACTTGGAGGATTCGCTCATCTTAGATTCTTGAAAGAATTGTGAATGATGGAGAAGGAAGAGATTTTCTATAGACTTCTAAGGCATGCCAAATTAGCAAATTAGGATTTTCTATGAACTGAAAATTTCCCTTTTTGAACTGAAGAAAGATTTTGTTGAGATATTTAATTTAATAAAATGAGATATGCTTTCATAATTACTTTTTCTATTTAATTAAATAATCTTTAATTAATTAGAGAAACTTTTCTTATTTAATTAAATAACTTCATTTAATTAATTAGGAATGGCTTCTCATTTAATTAAATAACTTTGTTTAATTAATTAGAAGTAAGTACTCCATTTAATTAAATAACTTCATTTAATTATTTCAAAATTATTTTTGAAATTAGTCAACTCAAGTCAACCGTAGTTAAATCTGGTCAACTTTTGGTCAAACTCGATCTTTGCGTATGTGAATATGAGCCAATGTGAGTATGAATTCTGGCAAAAATTCGATGCAAATTCTCATTCAACCTTTCAAAATGAAGAGATGAGGGTCTCTTAAATAGACTTTCCTGAAATTCATCAATGGTTGAGATCGATTTCAATCAACGATCAAGATTAAAGGTGAAGTTCAGTCATAAAAGGAGATTTTCAAATTGAAGGGAGTTAACAGATTTAATTTGAGTAAAATAAGGAGTTAACTGATTCAATTTGAGTAGAAAAAGGAGTTAACTGATTTAACTCATTTTTTATTAATAGTGAACTAAAAATTTCCCTTTTTAAACTGAAGAGAGATTTTGTTGAGATATTTAATTTAATAAAATGAAATATGCTCTCATAGTTACTTTTTCTATTTAACTAAATAATCTTTAATTAATTAGAGACACTTTTCTTATTTAATTAAATAACTTCATTTAATTAATTAGGAATGGCTTCTTATTTAATTAAATAACTTTGTTTAATTAATTAGAAGTAAGTACTCCATTTAATTAAATAATTTCTTTTAATCATTTCAATTTTTTTTTGAAACTAGTCAACTCAAGTCAACCGTGGTTAAATCTGGTCAACTTTTGGTTAAACTTGATCTTTGCGTATGTGAATATGAGCAAATGTGAGTATGAATTTCAGCAACAATTCGATACAAATTCTCGTTCAACCTTTAAAAATGAAGAGATGAGGGTCTCTCAAATAGACTTTCCTAGAATTCATCAACAGTTGAGATCAATTTCAATCAACAATCAAGATTAAAGGTGAAGTTCAGTAATAAAGAGAGATTTCCAAATTAAATGGAGTCAACAGATTTAATTTCAGTAAAATAAGGAGTTAACTGATTCAATTTGAGTAGAAAAAAGAGTTAACTCATTTAACTCATTTTTTATCAATAATGAACTGGAAATTTCCCTTTTTGAACTGAAGAGAGATTTTGTTGAGATATTTAATTTAATAAAATGATATATGCTCTCATAATTACTCTTTCTATTTAATTAAATAATCTTTAATTAATTACAGACACTTTTCTTATTTAATTAAATAACTTCATTTAATTAATTAGGAATGGTTTCTCATTTAACTAAATAACTTTGTTTAATTAATTAGAAGTAAGTACTCCATTTAATTAAATAATTTTGTTTAATTATTTCAATTTTTTTTTTGAAACTAGTCAACTCAAGTCAACCGTGGTTAAATCTGGTCAACTTTTGGTCAAACTTTATCATTGCGTATGTGAATGTGAGCAAATGCGAGTATGAATTTCAGTAACAATTCGATGCAAATTCTCATTCAACATTTCAAAATGAAGAGATGAGGGTCTCTTAAATAGACTTTCCTAGAATTCATCAATGGTTGAGATCGATTTCAATCAACGGTAAGGATTAAAGGTGAAGCTTAGTTATAAAGGGAGATTTCCAAATTAAAGGGAGTTAACAGATTTAATTTGAGTAAAATAAGGAGTTAACTGATTCAATTTGAGTAGAAAAAGGAGTTAATTGATTTAACTCATTTTTGATCAATAGTGAACTGAAAATTTCCCTTTTTGAACCGAAGAGAGATTTTGTTGAGATATTTAATTTAATAAAATGAGATATGCTCTCATAATTACTTTTTCTATTTAATTAAATAATCTTTAATTAATTAGAGACACTTTTCTTATTTAATTAAATAACTTCATTTAATTAATTAGGAATGGCTTCTCATTTAATTAAATAACTTTGTTTAATTAATTAGAAGTAAGTACTCTATTTAATTAAATAATTTTGTTTAATTATTTCAAAATTCTTTTCGAAACTAGTTAACTCAAGTCAACCGTGGTTAAATCCGATCAACTTTTGGTCAAACTTGATCTTTGCGTATGTGAATATAAGCAAATACAAGTATGAATTCTACCAACAATTCGATGCAAATTCTCATTCAACCTTTCAAAATGAAGAGATGAGGGTCTCTTAAATAGACTTTCTTGGAATTCATCAATGATTGAGATCGATTTCAATCAATGGTCAGGATTAAAGGTGAAGTTCAGTCATAAAAGGAGATTTATAAATTAAAGGGATTTAACAGATTTAATTTGTGTAAAATAAGGAGTTAACTGATTCAATTTGAGTAGAAAAAAGATTTAATTGTTTTAACTCATGTAATGCCCCGCCAAGGGATCCAAAGAACTTCACTAAGTTTGCCAAACAATTTTTTTTTTAAACATGAAAGATAAACCATTCACATGATAGCGGAAGCAATTGCAACATTTCAAGTGAAAATAAACATAACATACATAACGGATTACATTCTTTAAAGATCTCTTAACGTTGAATCACATCTAAATTAACTATTCATCTAACATCACATCCTTATGAAATAACAATGATACATCCAATGTTCATAAATTACATTTTTAGATTGCTCAGTCATCCACTATACATGTCACAGGATATGAAAAACCTTAAAAGAATATACATCTATGTAAATAAAGTACATCATCATACTAACACTAATCCATGATGCAATAACATAAATGAAACCACATGTCACATCATCATAAAGGATACAAACATCCATCATAAAAGATAATCATATATCACAAACATAATTAACTAAGTGCACGGTTCCTTTCAACTGTAAATAGCATCATTAGGCCATCGTGGATCCTAACCATCCCTCCGTGCGTAAGATTTCAAAGCACTGAAGAGATCATTGGTATTATCATAGTAGGAATGTCACTCCTAACATATACAACATCATATGTAAAAAGCAATCTAACATGCAAATATAAGCATAAGATAACATCATCTAACATATGCTAATCATCAATATAAGAAACATACCAATAAATACATCAATCAATCATCTATCATAATGCTCTAAGAACAGAATCAAAATAAATACCAACCAAAAAAGCATCAGCCATGGTGTCTCAAACAGATCTCAAATGATAAGGGTGAAAATACACTACCACCCAACCGCGTGGTACCTAAGTGGTCCACTCCCACCATGTTGAGCAGATAATCTCAAGTCCCAAACAGGCTATCAAAATCACATAGCAAAAATCTTCTACAAGTTCAGGAATCTTAAAAGTATACTAACTCAAGGGTACCATCACACAAAATCGACATCTAATTCTTAGAGGCGCAACAATGACATGTAGAAAAATTACTATGCAAGCGGGAAAGTGTCATTGCAATTATCACATATAAGTTATCCTGACAGTTAGCTAAACTGTAGTGTCTGCCCCTAGATCGCATTTCTGTATCATTGTCAAATTCTTTTAGGTTGATTTTATGCTTTGATTAGTTTTAGAGATGCTAGATTTGTAATATTGTGATATTATTTCATGACTTTGATTATAAATGTATCAGTTATTATTGCTTAGTTGATTTCATTCATGTGTTGTTAATGATGTTTTGATGATCCTAGTTAGTAAATGTGGTTTCTTTCATAAAAATGTTAACATGATGTCTTTAATGATGATTATATTGTATTGATAGAGATGCATTATTATATGTATGCATTTGATGGTAGACTTGTTATTTTTACGATACCCCATACTTGCATGTGTATGGTGCGCGTGTTTATTTTATCTTTCTGTCTGACGTGTTTGATGTGGTTAAGGGAGGGAGTCGTAGTCACCTGCTAGTCGGGATCTACATGATGAACCACTCTCTGTCATTTTCTGTTTAGTTTAGATATATTATATACATGTACATGCTTGTCTTTTATGTAGGATGCAGGTACCAGGTATCGACTTCCCTGAATTGCCAGGATGAGCGTGCCCTATTACGAATACTCAAATGGTGAGAATGGAAAGATAATGATCAGGTCCAATCCTAGCCATAAGCCTATAATACTTTTCCTATAAGGAGGACTCGTAACAGATTGTCTACCTTTTTAAAACTCGTGAGTATTTTGTTCGTATGTTGTTTTGTGAGTCTTTGATAAATTTTCTGTTAATTAAGTCTAATTAAAAGATTAAATTAATAACTTAATTTAATAAAAATTATTATGATATTTTGAATATTTAATTATATTTAATTAATTGAGAAATTAATTAAATATAAAGAATTGAATTTGAAGATAAAAGTTTTAAGAATAAATTTAGAACGTGATAATATTTATTTAATTTAATAATAATATATTTAGAGTTCATTTTTAAATAAATGCTAAATATTATTGTTATTTAAGTTAATAAATATTTATCAAATTAAACGTTCAAAAATAAATTAAAAAAAGTGAAAAGATAATAATTTATGAAAAAGATTTAAGTTCGCATGAATGAGTTTAAAATATAGAAAATTAATTAAAAAGATAAAAACATGTGAACTTGAATAAAGATATTTTAATAATGTGTACATTAGATTTAAAAAGTTAATAAACTAATTTTAAAAGTGAAGTCAAGTGGATAGTTAAATAAAGCAATTTAATGATTCACTTAACATGCATGAAAGGAATGATAAAAGAATATCTTAATTAAAAAGGGAAATTAATTGTGCATGAAAGAATTAATTAAATTAAATAATTATAATTTTAGAGTTATGGAGACAGAAACCCTAAAAGGTAATAAGATTCTATATTAGAAGTTTTAGGGTCATTATTGCACCCATAGGTTTTAGGAAACACACTTTTGGAAGGGAAACAAAGAAATCTTTGAAAAGCTTTGAAGGGCTTGGATTAGCAAGGGTTTCACCAGATTGTTAGCATCAGATCAAGGTAGGGTTTGTGAACCATTGTAGAAATACTTTTGGATCTCTGTCTTCTTCGTGGTTGTTGGAAATTGTTTCTCAAATTTTGCTGTCTGAATCTTGCCATCCTTCGTTTTGGATCTTTTACTATTCAATTTCATCTGTGAATCCCAGGTTGAAACAACTATTTAGAAAACCTTATTTCTACAAATGAAAGAAATTAGTATTAAATCAAAATTTGGATTTGAATTAAATTTGGAAGCTAGAAATTTAATCTGGGGAGGATTTGGGATTTTAAAAAAAAAGAAGAAAAAAAAAGAAGGTTTTGGAATTAAAGAATTTGCATGATTAAACTTAGTTTCCATATCAGGTTAATAATGGAAAGATTATATATATATAAATTGTGGAATTTGTTGAAATGAATATAATAGATTTTAACAAATAAAAATTATAATATTATAAAACAATTCTTATCTTCATATTTAATAATTTTAAATTTGTTTTAATAAAATTCGTATTAAATTTTAAATAAAAATTAAATCAAATATGCTTACCCTCGTACCTACTGCCGGCATTATTGGCTACAGTAGCCGATATCGCTGCTGTCGACATTAATGGCCACGACAATCGGTACCGCTGTTGTGCGCAACAGGGTACCCTGCTATCACAGGTACCAGGCTGACGGGCTTTTAAACACGCCTAAATATATATATATATATATATTTATTTATTGTGTTTTTAATAAATTTTAATTCGTTTTAAAATTTATTTAATTTAAATTGTAATAAATTTACATTATAATTTAATAACATTTTGTATTATTATTTATTAATTATTTTACTATTAATTCATATAAATGTTTTGTAATTAAATAAATTTTATAGTTTTATTAATTATTAATTAATCTAATTAAAATTAATTTAATTAGGATCTATTAACAATAAGAGTTAATTAATGAAGTTATTAATTTATCGTATTTAATAATATTGATTTTTAATAAAATTATGGTTATTTTATTTAAAATCAATGAACTGTTATTTTCTTTTTATAACCTAAATGGAATAAAATGATTATTTCCAGATTATTCTACTAGGAAATGACTTTTATTATTATGGTAATTTTACATATTTAAGTCAAATAAGTGAATGGGTTGCTAGATGGAATAAACTTAGAATCTTATAACTTGAAACACACATTGAAACGTAAACTGAAAACTTTACTTGTAACGCAATTGTGTATTCTCAAATCAAACGCAAACTATGAAATTTTACGGTTTGCTTGTACTGTCTATGCCTTGAATTTTGAGTTTGTTTAGATCTTGACCAGTCTAGGATGTACACCAGAGGTTTTTGTGAAATTTTTTTGATACTATTTTATGTGACTAGATGTCATGATATATCTTGTGATTCATAGTGGAGATTATATTTATGAGGTTTATTTTGTGGAGCATTTATGTGTACTTGGATGGGAGAACCATCTTATTATTAGGTTGCCTGCTAAGGAACCAAGTTTGATCTTTATGGGTGTTGTGGTATGGGACACAACTGTAGATTTATGTGCTTAGGAGAGGTTGTCTAGGTACATGACTTTGGGAGTGGCTTGCATAGGGGTCCAGGACCCAAAGTGGCTAGCACCAGGGTAACCTAATGCAAGTTATGTAATAGGTGATAATCTAGTAATTAAAACTTTTGGGGAGAAAACACACTAAAAAGATAAGTTAGAGATTTTTGATCTACCCATGCCTTGAGTGCTTGTATAGACTAAGGATGGGAATGAGATGAGTGCCTCGTCTTCTGAGAGGGCTTTCTGATTTCCATATGTGTGATGTTGAGGGTCCAGGGTTCAGAGTAACCAGTCTAGGGTAATTCAATGCTTGAGGGTCCAGGGTCTATTAAGAGATCAGTCCAGGGTAACTCAAGTAGCCATGTGATGACACTCCCTAGTATGTAGCCTGAGTCTCCTCTGTAGATTTTTGTGAATTTTGTGTGCCTCTGGTGGTATACTTATTGTTGGATGTGTTTATAATGGATATTTATTTTCATTGATGAGAATTGATGATTCATGATGTTGTACTTTTGATGTGTGGTTTTTGACTTGAGGTGATTATCTTTCATTGACTGTATCTTATGATCTTGGTATTGGTTTATACTTGGTTTGTGCATGTTGTTTGGTTTTGTGGTGTCGATATTGGATTGAGTGGTCTTACTTTTGGATTATTTTATCTTCTTGAGTAGTATGTGTTACCTTTGAGGTAGTTTTGGCTATTAGGGGTACCTTGCCTAGGAATGTTGTATGTTTGACAGTCGTATGTGGATCGTTCATTATCTTCCCTGCACGGTGAGAGTGGAAGCCTAACTAGGTAACCACGCGGTCGGGAGGTAGTGTCTTCTTACCATTTGGATTCTCCTTCACATTGCCAGCTGTTGGATGTTCATTGCAGAAGATGTACCTTTATCATTTTTATTTCTTATCTCAAAGACTTCATTTCAGATGATGTATATATGTTATCATTTATTCTAATGTATTGTATCTTTTCTCACATACCCTACAACATGTGCAGTGGATGTTATTGATTGGATGTACTTTCATTGTATTGTTTATACTTATGCATTTGCTTATGCGATTATGTATCTGTTATTTCTTTATGATCTTGAGACATTGTACTTGGAACTTAAACTAATTAATTTAAAATTATTAAATGTGACTCAACGTAAAGGAATCCTAGAAGAATTGAAATTGTATCTATAATTGCAAATGTGTATTTGATATGTATGTTCTTATTGCTTTTGCATTAATGTTATCTTGATGTTGTTTAAATTTTTTTTTTAAAAATAGTTTAGTAAACATTGTAACATATTACATTTATTTCTCTTGGGTTCTCGAGTGGGGCATGACATAAACTCCACGGGTCCATACTGATCTCACGCGGCCACTAGTATCCTCTCATACTGACGAGGCATACTACGGAATGCACGGTCGCAACCATGCATTTTCACTAATCCCATCCTAGCCTGTACAAGCACTCAAGGCATGGGCGAGAACCAAAACAATTATCTTTTTATTTTCATTTAATCCTCATTTAGTGTGTAAATTTTATCACTTATTAACCAAACTTACAATGAGTTACCCTGGCAGCCACTTAGGGCCCCGACCCCCATTGCAAGCCACTTCCCGACACTACAAGTAGATTACCTACCCTAAGCTCATGGAATCATAAATCACCACAGTCCTATACAAGCGACTGCAAAAAAAATCCAAAAGAATCATCAAATATCCATGATAAAAGCATCAAATATCCATAATAAGAATCATCAAATCACCAAGAAAAGAATCATCAAATCTCCATGAGCATCTGGAAAAGCATCCATAGAAAATCATGACCACAACAGTTCTCTATTGGCAACTAAAGGCATCACTGATAATCATAAGTTTCCATTGGTTCTCAGTAACCAAAATATATCTCAAAATAAATCACAATATCCATTGGTTCTCAACAAGCAACCAAGAATATCTCAAAATCATACTGATCGAAGACTCCAAAATGGTTGAGTCAAACATGTCACAACATGACATCATTGATAAATAAATAAACATTTCAGTCTCATCATGGCGACTACAAAGTAATCCAAGGATAACTGATTGATGACTCAAAAATGATTAGCTCAAGTGTCTCATACACATACATCTCAGCTTCACACATGAAGACTGATAAACAAATACAAATATTTCATAGAGCATATGATCACATTACCATGGTTGGGCTTATAAAGATCGAGATCAAATAAGATCAACATGCCATCATATCTCATAACCCCCGAGCCTCTGGTAACAACCTAAGACTGGTCAACACTAGTCAACCCAAAACTCAAAACAAGAAGCATATAGAATACACGATGCAAACACATGTTTTAGTTTACTAAATTCACATAGTTGAATAATGTGTAGGAGTTTTCAGTATTTTTTTTACAAGTATACTTTCAAGTGTCTAAGTTTCATTATTTGACCTACAAGTCAACCCATTTGTTTCCCGATAGTATTATCCTTCCATTATTAAGAATTACATTCTAAAAATAACTTAAGGATAAATATTTACTCATTAAATCATTTGCTTTATTTTCTAAGATCCATAGTACTAATTGGATAACTCTTCTTTAATGTTACTTCTACATTTCAACATAATCAAAAGATCATTATTCATTCATAAAAGAACCAATTATCAATCTTCGAATAAGAAGATTATAACTTAATTAAAATGATCAATTTAATCCACCAATTAACTTAGGTGCACAATCCATGATCTATTAACATTTTAATGATTAAAACTCAATTAAGTATCTCTAACACTTAAGCCTCTTAATTATAATCATTATTAAATTGTCACTAATAACCGTTAAAATATCTAAGTCATTATTCAAGTCATTAAAATAAGACTCATCAACTTCAATGTAGAGACTACACAACTTTACTAAAAGAATCGATATATCATATCGATTAAAAATTTGTTACATAACTTAATTATTAATTAATTCTAATTAACTCTAATTAATTCAATTAATAATTACAAATTCAGTTGACTAATAACCAACAATAGTTTGTACGTAAAAAGTCATCTACAATCCAAATATTCATATTAATAGTTCAATAACTTGTTAATAACAAACTATGTTGGAAATATTATTAATAAATCTATAATGACCACCTTCGCCATTCTATCAATGAAAACTAACTTTTCTTTGACAAACCCGTATTATTGATAATCATTTAGTTAAACCTCATTTGATTCAACTAATTATCAATCAATTATATTCCATTTCATTAACATTAGGATTAGTAATAGTTTAATAACTAATAACAAGTTAAAATAAATCTACGATAACGGATTCTTTATTATTTTTGCTAACAATGATGTCACTATTAAATTAAATATAACTTCTTTAAGAATCGTTCCCCGGATAAGATTTACCAATAATCAATAGGTAATCATTTGTCCAAAATAATCTTTGATGATTCTAAGTATAATGATCACCAACTTCATTAATCAAAATTTCATTCATGATAACATGAATTCATTTCCATTATATTTTTTCTCCCTTAATTTGATCTCAACTAAATTCTTAATAGTATACTTCAATTATTAACTAATCTCAATTAGATTGAACTTAATTGAATCAATTAATAATTATATAAACTTATCTATACTATCTTTCATTAATAATTTGTTAAACTTAACAATTATTAATAAATAATAACTCACTAATAATTTCAATATTCAATTATAATGATTGATATTCGAACCAATCAATAAATAACAACTAAATCATTAGTATCTCTTTTCTTTTAATTTTTCTTCACTTAAAAATCCATTTACTTAAATTAAATAATAATTAATTACACTTCTTCTACTATTAACTAATCTTAATTAAATTTGATTTAATTAGATTAGATAATAAATCTTATAAAACTAATGCATATTAATAAGATTCTAATAAGGGAAGATTGCAATAATATCTTTAATTCATTCCATGCTTTGATATATTATTTTTGTGAAGTTTAAGCATAAAGAACTCTTGGTTATGAGAAAGGGAGAAATATCTGTCTTTGAATAAAATAGTCTCAGTACGATAGCCATATCTCCCTAATGAACCGTTGGATCGGGCTGAAATTAAAATATGTTGGAGAGGCTGAAGTTGCGCCGATTATGATTGGAGTGATCAAATAAATTCGATCACGATAAAAAGTTATGAATAACTGAGTTCGGGTCTATCCAAGGGGCAGTGACAGGGCAGTTTGTGATGAATTAAGAATTTCTCCTAAAAGGTAATTATTCTGTAATTTTACCCAATCATCCATCTAATAGGTTTGTCCGTACACATCTAAAAAGATTACATCTAACTATTCAAATTTTCAACTTAGAATTTCTATTTTAATTTCAAATCTTGTCTATCTAATTTTACAATATAAATTTGAACCCAAACCCGATTCAGATTTAATTTCTTTCTTAAATTGAAGCTAAGGTTTTCTAATGAGTCCTCTATTGTTTTCTTTGCAACTCTATATATCTAAATTATAATTTAATTATAGATTCATTCACAAGAAGTATTCAGACACATATAGCAGACATGATGAAGACAAGAAGAGAAATAGTGCAAATAGAATATGAGATTATCACTAGTGCACTTGGACACTGATGCTAATCCACCATGCTTCAGAAGTCCATAGAAAATTCTTTCCTTCTCCATCATTCACAATTCCTCTAAGATCCAAGCCAACCGAAAATCTCCAAGTGACTAGAAAAGCTAGAAGGAGCATAGAAGCAAGTAGAAAATATATGAGCATATAAACTTCTCCAATGCATATAAGCTTTGAAGCCTCCATTTTAAGTTTGTAGCTTATAGCTTCCATTAAGCTTTCATGTAAGCTTGTCCAAACATACTAGGAAAGCCTATATTTAAAGGCCTCTAAGATGCATCTAGAGTGTCTCTAGAAACAACTAGAAGATAAGCATGACAACCAAGCATGAGTCTCCTCCAACCTTCTAGATGAGTCTTAAGGTTGTAGACACCATGTACTCAAATAAAATGCTAACTTCTAAGTGTAGACAATTAGTGCATTCTTAGAGTACAGACTCCTGTGTTATCTACATGACAACTCCCAAGAATTTGCCAACTCTTATGTGAGCAAATATTAATATTATATTTAATTTACTCTTTTCAATTTAATTAATTTATTTATTAAATCTCATGCACTAACTTTGATAATTCCACTTTTCAATCTTAATATATTTATATTTTAGTCACATGAGATTTAGAATCTTTTAATATTTTAATATATTTTCCACTTTCAAATTTCATTTTCCAAAACTTAATTGCTAAAATATTTGTTAACTTTAATAATATTATTATTTAGTCATTTATTTAAAAATGAACTCCAAATATATTATAAATATTGTCACATTCCAACTTTTAAAGTTTAATTATTTTATTTTCAAATTTAATTATTTTATTTAATTAATTTCTCAATTAATTAAATAAAATAAATATTAAAATATCATATTAATTTTTCATTTAATTAAACCATTAATTAAATATTTTAATTAGGCTTAATTAATAGAAAATACATCAAAGACTCATAAGGTAAAAATATGAAAATCCATCATAGCCAAAATACATACAAAATCAATCCAAGGGTTTAAATCATGAATTACGTCATCTGACGCATTCGGAGGGTACTCAACTCAGATACTTGTCCTAATTTTTCAATTAGAATAAATGGCTTAAAGGGTTGGGATTTGGACTTGAGAATTTATCTCCCCTCTCTTATCATTGAGATAATGTGATAAGGTATGCTCATCTTGACAATTTAGCGAAGTCGATACCCGGTACCTACAACCTACATAAAATTCATGCATGTACAAGCACAATATATACTAAACTAAACAGGAAATGACAAGAAGTGGTGCATCGTGTAGATGCTGACTAGCAGGTGACTACAACTCCCTTCCTTAACCACATTAGACACGTCATACAAAAGCAAACACGCAAAGCAAACACGCACACCATACACATGCAAGTATGGGGTAAGTATCTATAAAAAATACATATGATAATAAATCATCTTACTAATCATCATTAATAACTGCAAACACTGAAAATAATCATCATGCATACATGAAATGCAAAATCTAACTAATCTCATCACATAATAAACTGAATCCATAGCACAATATCTGATAATCTCAAAACAATACTACTAACCAACAATATAAAACTAGCTCTAAAAGAGTTCAGCAACGATAATAAAATGTGAACTAGAGACAGGCACTACATCCACCCCCTTGGGATTAGGCTTACTCCTGGAAGCCTACAAGAATGAGAAACTAAGTTACTCACTTTGTGGATCCCATTGAACCCTTTTCGCTCTGTAAGAAAACATGATTCCACTGAAGATATTACAACACACTTAGAGCAATATGATTCTAGTTTAATGATAAACTGAAAACCATATCGATCCAACATCCATTCTTTTAACAACTACTAAAATAGATCCCCTAATACATTCAAAACAAGAGCAACTTAATGCTTGTAAAGATAATCAAAGGCATACCACCTTACAACATAGATAAAAGATGCATGTTTTGCAACTAGAATGAGTTTCAATTTTTAGTTTTTTCCATGTTTAGGTTTCAGTATAATTCTCAGTTTTGAAAGCTAAGTGTTGAAGTATGAAAAATATGCAAGTAACAGTTTTAAGTTTTGTTTCAATTCACCTAGTTTCAAGTTTTCAGTTTAAGAGAGATACACATGATAGTTCAAAGTTTTCATTTTGTTCAACTAGATAAAAACTAGTGCCATTCCAATATACCCAGAGCTCCCAATGTTGAAACTCGGGTTCTAATACCAAATGTAATGCCCCGCCAAGGGATCCAAAGAACTTCACTAAGTTTGCCAAACAATTTTTTTTTAAAACATGAAAGATAAACCATTCACATGATAGCGGAAGCAATAGCAATATTTCAAGTGAAAATAAACATAACATACATAATAGATTACATTCTTTAAAGATCTCTTAACATTGAATCACATCTAAATTAACTATTCATCTAACATCACATCCTTATGAAATAACAATGATACATCCAATGTTCATAAATTACATTTTCAGATTGCTCAATCATCTACTATACATGTCATAGGATATGAAAAAGCTTAAAAGAATATACATCTATGTAAATAAAGTACATCATCATACTAACACTAATCTATGATGCAATAACATAAATGAAACCACATGTCACATCATCATAAAAGATATAAACATTCATCATAAAATATAATCATCTATCACAAACATAATTAACTAAGTGCACGGTTCCTCCCAACCGTAAATAACATCATTAGACCATCGTGGATCCTAGTCATCCCTCTGTGCGTAACATTTCAAAGCACCAAAGAGATCATTGGTATTATCATAGTAGGAATGTCACTCCTAACATATACAACATCATATGTAGAAAGCAATCTAACATGCAAATATAAGCATAAGATAACATCATCTAACATATGTTAATCATCAATATAAGAAACATACCAATAAATACATCAATCAATCATCTATCATAATGCTCTAAGAACAGAATCAAAATAAATACCAACCAAGAAAGCATCAGCCATGGTGTTTCAAACGGATCTCAAATGATAAGAGTGAAAATACGTTACTACCCGACCGCGTGGTACCTAAGTGGTCCACTCCCACTGTGTTGAGGAGATAATTTCAAGTATCAAACAGGCTATCAAAATCACATAGCAAAAATCTTCTACAAGTCTAGGAATCCTAAAAGTATACTAACTCAAGGGTACCATCACACAAAATTGACATGTAATTTCCAGAGGCACAACAATGACATGTAGGAAACCTACTATGCAAGCGGGAAAGTGTCATCGCAATTATCACGTACAAGTTACCCTGGCAGTTAGCTAAACTCCACCGGTCCATACTGATCTCATGCGGCCACTAGTATCATCTCATACTGACGAGGCATACTATGGAATGCACGGTTGCAACCATGCATTCTCACTACTCGCATCCTAGCCTGTACAAGCACTCAAGACATGGGCGAGAACCAAAACAATTATCTTTTTAGGTTCATTTAATCCCCATTTAGTGTGTAAATGTTATCACTTATTAACCAAACTTACAATGAGTTACCCTAGACCTCTATTGCAAGCCACTTACCGACACTATAAGTAGATTACCTACCCTAAGCTCATGGAATCATAAATCACCACAGTCTTGTACAAGCAACTACAAAGAAAATCCAAAATAATCATCAAATATCCATGATAAAAGCATCAAATATCCATAATAAGAATTATCAAATCACCAAGATAAGAATCATCAAATCTCCATGAGCATCTGGAAAAGCATCTATAGAAAATCATGACCACAATAGTTCTCTATTGGCAACTGAAGGCATCACTAATAATCATAAGTATCCATTGGTTCTCAGTAACCAAAATATATCTCAAAATAAATTACAATATCCATTGGTTCTCAACAAGCAACCAAGAATATCTCAAAATCATACTGATCGAAGACTCCAAAATGGTTGAGTCAAACATGTCACAACATGACATCATTGATAAATAAATCAACATTTCAGTCCCATTATGGTGACTACAAAGTAATCCAAAGATAACTGATTGATGACTCAAAAATGATTAGCTCAAGTGTCTCATACACATACATCTCAGCTTCACACATGAAGACTAATAAACAAACAAAAATATTTCATAAAGCATACGATCACATTACCATAGTTGGGCTTATAAAGATCGAGACCAAATAAGATCAACATTCCATCATATCTCATAACCCTCGAGCCTCTGGTAACAACCTAAAAATGCTCAACACTAGTCAACCCAAAACTCAAAACAAGAAGCATATAGAATACACGATGCAAACACATGTTTTAGTTTACTAAATTCACATAGTTGAATGTGTAGGGGTTTCCAATTTTTTTTTTTGCAAGTATACTTTCAAGTGTCTAAGTTTCATCATTTGACCTACAAGTCAACCCATTCGTTCCCCGATAGTATTATGCTTCCATTATTAAGAATTACATTCTAAGAATAACTTAATGATAAATATTTACTCATTAAATCATTTGCTTTATTTTCTAAGATCCATAGTACTAATTGGATGACTCTTCCTTAATGTTGCTTCTACATTTCAACATAATCAAAGGATCATTATTCATTCATAAAAGAACCAATTATCAATCTTCGAATAAGAAGATTATAACTTAATTAAAATGATCAATTTAATCCACTAATTAACTTAGGTGCACAATTCCATGATCCATTAACATTTTAATGGTTAAAACTCAATTAAGTATCTCTAACACTTAAGCCTCTTAATTATAATCATTATTAAATTGTCACTAATAACTGTTAAAATATCTAAGTCATTGTTCAAGTCATTAAAATAAGACTCATCAACTTCAATGTAGATACTACACAACTTTACTAAAATAATTGATATATCATATCGATTAAAAATTTGTGACATAACTTAATTATTAATTAAATCTAATTAACTTTGATTAGTTCAATTAATAATTTCAAATCCAATTGACTAATAACCAACAATAGTTTGTACGTAAAAAGTCATCTACAATCCAAATATTCATATTAATAGTTCAATAACTTGTTAATAACAAGATATGTTGGAAATCTGATTAATAAATCTATAATGACCACCTTCGCCATTCTATCAATGAAAACTAACTTTTCTTTGACAAATCCATATTATTGACAATCATTTAGTTAAACCTCATTTGATTCAACTAATTATCAATCAACTATATTCCATTTCATTAACATTAGGATTAGTAATAGTTTAATAACTAATAACAAGTTAAAATAAATCTACGATAACAGATTCTTTATTATTTTTGCTAACAATGATGTCACTAGTAAATTAAATATAACTTCTTTAAGAATCATTCTCCGGATAATATTTACCAATAATCAATAGGTAATCATTTTTCCAAAATAATCTTTGATGATTCTAAGTATAATGATCACCAACTTCATTAATCACAATTTCATTCACGATAACATGAATTCATTTCCATTGTATTTTTCTCCCCTTAATTTGATCTCAACTAAATTCTTAATACTATACTTCAATTATTAACTAATCTCAATTAGATTGAACTTAATTGAATCAATTAATAATTATATAAACTTATTTATACTATCTCTGATTAATAATTTGTTAAACTTAACAATTATTAATAAATAATAACTCACTAATAATTTCAATATTCAATTATAATGATTGATATTCGAACCAATCAATGAATAACAACTAAATCATTAGTATCTTTTTTCTTTTAATTTTTTCTCACTTAAAAATCTATTTACTTCAATTGGCTAATAATTAATTACACTTCTTCTACTATTAACTAATCTTAATTAAATTTGATTTAATTAGATTAGATAATAAACCTTATAAAACTAATGCATATTAATAAGATTCTAATAAGGAAAGATTTCAATAATATTTTTAATTCATTCCATGCTTTGATATATTATTTTTGTGAAGTTTAAGCATAAAGAACTCTTGGTTATGGGAAAGGGAGAAATATCTGTCTTTGAATAAAACAGTCTCAGTACGACGGCCATATCTCCCTAATGAACTGTTGGATCGGGCTGAAATTGAAATATGTTGGAGAGGGTCAAGTTGCACCGATTATGACTTGAGCTATCGAATAAATTCGATCACGATAAAAATTTATGAATGACTAAGTTCGGGTCTACCCAAGGGGTAGCGACAGGGCAGTTTGTGATGAATTAAGAATTTCTCCTAAAAGGTAATTATTCTCTAATTTTAACCAATAATCCATCTAATAGGTTTGTCTGTACACATCTAAAAATATTACATCTAACTATTCAAATTTTCAACTTAGAATTTCTATTTTAATTTCAAATCTTGTCTATCTAATTTTACAATATAAATTCGAACCCAAACTGGATTCAGATCTAATTTATTTCTTAAATTGAAGCTAAGGTTTTCTAATGAGTTCTCTATTGTTTTCTTTGCAACTCTATATATCTAAATTCCAATTTAATTGTAGATTCATTCACAAGAAGTATTCAGACACATATAATAGACATGATGAAGACAGGAAGAGAAATAGTGCAAATAGAATATGAGATTATCACGAGTGCACCTGGACACTAATGCTAATCCGCCATGCCTCAGAAGTCCATAGAAAATCCCTTCCTTCTCCATCATTAGCAATTCTTCCAAGATCCAAGCCAATCGAAAATCTCAAAGTGACTAGAAGAGCTAGAAGGAGCATAGAAGCAAGTAGAAAATATATGAGCATATAAACTTCTCCAATGCATATAAGCTTTGAAGCCTCCATTTTAAACTTGTATCTTGTAGCTTCCATTAATCTTTCATTTAAGATTATCCAAACATACTAGGAAAGCCTCTATTTAAAGGCCTCTAAGATGCATCTAGAGTGTCTCTAGAAACAACTAGAAGATAAGCATGACAACCAAGCATGAGTCTCTTCCAACCTTCTAGATGAGTCTTAAGGTTGTAGACACCATGTGCTCAAATAAAATGCTAACTTATAAGTGTAGACAACTAGTGCATTCTTAGAGTGCAAACTCTTGTGTTGTCTACATGACAACTTCTGAGAATTTGCCAACTCCTATGTGAGCAAATATTAATATTATATTTAATTTACTCTTTTCAATTTAATTTATTTATTTATTAAATCTCATGCACTAACTTTGATAATTCCACTTTTCAATCTTAATATATTTATATTTTAGTCACATGAGATTTAGAATCTTTTAATAATTTTAATATATTTTCCACTTTTAGATTTCATTTTCCAAAATTTAATTGCTAAAATATTTGTTAATTTTAATAATATTATTATTTAGTCATTTATTTAAAAATGAACTCCAAATATCTTATAAATATTCACATTCCAACTTTTAAAGTTTAATTATTTTATTTTCAAATTTAATTATTTTATTTAATTAATTTCTCAATTAATTAAATAAAATAAATATTAAAATATCATATTAGTTTTTTCATTTAATTAAACCATTAATTAAATATTTTAATTAGGCTTAATTAATAGAAAATACATCAAAGACTCATAAGGTAAAAATATGAAAATTCATCATAGCCAAAATACATACAAAATCAATCCAAAGGTTTAAATCACGAATTCTGTCATCTGACGCATTTGGAGGGTACTTAACTCAGATACTTGTCCTAATTTTTCAATTAGAACAAATGGGTTAAAGGGTTGGAATTTGGACTTGAGAATTTATCTCCCCTCTCTTATCATTGAGATAATGTGATAGGGTACGCTCATCCTAACAATTCAAAGAAGTCGATACCCGGTACCTGCAACCTACATAAAAGTCATGTATGTACAAGCACAATATATACTAAACTAAACAGGCAATGGCAGGAAGTGGTGCATTGTGTAGATCCCGATTAGCAGGTGACTATGACTCCCTTCCTTAACCACATCAGACACGCTATACAAAAGCAAACATGCAAAGAAAACATGCACACCATACACATACAAGTATGGGGTAAGTATCCATAAGAAAATACATTTGATAATAAATCATTTTACTAATCATCATTAATAACTGCAAACACTAAAAATAATCATCATGCATACATGAAATGCAAAATCTAAGTAATCTCATCACATAATAAACTGAATCCATAGCACAATATCTGATAATTTCAAAACAATGCTACTAACCAACAACATAAAACTAGCACCGAAAGAGTTCAGAAACGATAATAAAATGCGAACTAGGGGCAAGCACTACAACTCATTTTTGATCAATAGTGAACTGAAAAATGTTTCTTTTTGAACTGAAGAGAGATTTTGTTGAGATGTTTAATTTAATAAAATGAGATATGCTCTTGTAATTACTTTTTCTATTTAATTAAATAATCTTTAATTAATTAGAGACACTTTTCTTATTTAATTAAATAACTTCATTTAATTAATTAGGAATGGCTTCTCATTTAATTAAATAACTTTGTTTAATTAATTAGAAGTAAGTACTCCGTTTAATTAAATAATTTCGTTTAATTATTTCAAAATTATTTTCAAAATTAGTCAACTCAAGTCAACTGTGGTTAAATCTAGTCAACTTTTGGTCAGACTTGATATTTGCGTATGTGAATATGAGCAAATGTGATTATGAATTCCAGCAACAATTTGGTGCAAATTCTCATTCAACCTTTCAAAATGAAGAGATGGGGGTCTCTTAAATAGACTTTCCTAGAATTCATGAACGGTTGAGATCAATTTCAACCAACGATCAAGATTAAAGGTCAAGTTCAGTCATAAAGGGAGATTTTCAAATTAAAGGGAGTTAACAGATTTAATTTTAGTAAAATAAGGAGTTAACTGATTCAATTTCAGTAGAAAAAGGAGTTAATTGATTTAAATCATTTTTGATCAATAGTGAACTGGAAATTTCCCTTTTTGAACTGAAGAGAGATTTTGTTGAGATATTTCATTTAATAAAATGAGACATGCTCTCGTAATTACTTTTTCTATTTAATTAAAAAATCTTTAATTAATTAGAGACACTTTTCTTATTTAATTAAATAACTTCATTTAATTACTTAGGAATGGCTTCTCCTTTGATTAAATTTGTTTAATTAATTAAAAGTAAGTACTCCATGTAATTAAATTATTTCATTTAATTATTTCAAAATTATTTTTGAGACTAGTCAACTCAAGTCAACCGTGGTTAAATCTGGTCAACTTTGTGTCAAATTTGATCTTTGCGTATGTGAATATGACCAAATGTGAGTATGAATTCTAGCAACAATTCGATGCAAATTCTCATTCAACCTTTCAAAATGAAGAGATGAGGGTCTCTTAAATAGAGTTTTCTGGAATTCATCAATGGTTGAGATCGATTTCAATCAACAGTCAGGATTAAAGGTGAAGTTCAGTCATAAAGGGAGATTTCCAAATTAAAGGGAGTTAACAGATTTAATTTGAGTAAAATAAGGAGTTAACTGATTCAATTTGAGTAGAAAAAAGAGTTAACTGATTTACCTCATTTTTGATCAATAGTGAACTGAAAATTTCCCTTCTTGAACTAAAGAGAGATTTTGTTGAGATATTTAATTTAATAAAATGAGATATGCTCTCGTAATTACTTTTTCTATTTAACTAAATAATCTTTTATTAATTAGAGACACTTTTCTTATTTAATTAAATAACTTCATTTAATTAATTAGGAATGGCTTCTCATACAATTAAATAACTTTTTTTAATTAATTAGAAGTAAGTACTCCCTTTAATTAAATAATTTTGTTTAATTATTTTGAAATTCTTTTCGAAACTAATCAACTCAAGTCAACCGTGGTTAAATGTGGTCAACTTTTGGTCATACTTGATTTTTGCGTATGTGAATATGAACAAATGTGAGTATGAATTTCAGAAACAATTCGACGCAAATTCTCATTCAACCTTTAAAATGAAAAGATGAGGGTCTCTTAAATAGACTTTCCTGGGATTCATCAACGGTTGAGATCGATTTCAATCAACGATCAGGATTAAAGGTGAAGTTCAGTCATAAAGGGAGATTTTCAAATTAAAGGGAGTTAACAGATTTAATTTCAGTAAAATAAGGAGTTAACTGATTTAATTTGAGTAGAAAAAGGAGTTAACTGATTTAACTCATTTTTCATCAATAGTGAACTGAAAATTTCCCTTCTTGAACTGAAGAGAGATTTTGTTGAGATATTTAATTTAATAAAATGAGATATGCTCTCGTAATTACTTTTTCTATTTAATAAAATAATCTATAATTAATTAGTGACACTTTTCTTATTTAATTAAATAACTTCATTTAATTAATTAGGAATGGCTTCTCATTTAATAAATAATTCTGTTTAAATAATTAGAAGTACTCCATTTAATTATTTCAAAATTCTTTTCAAAACTAGTCAACTCAAGTCAATCGTAGTTAAATCTAGTCAACTTTTAGTAAAACTTGATCTTTGCATATGTGAATAAGAACAAATGTGAGTATGAATTCCAGAAACAATTCGACACAAATTCTCATTCAACCTTTCAAAATGATAAGATGAGGGTTTCTTAAATAGACTTTCCTGGAATTCATCAACGATTGAGATCGATTCCAATCAACAATCAGGATTAAAGGTGAAGTTCAGTCATAAAGGGAGATTTCCAAATTAAAGGGAGTTAACAGATTTAATTTCAGTAAAATAAGGAGTTAACTGATTCAATTTGAGTAGAAAAAGGAGTTAACTGATTTAACTCATTTTTCATCAATAGTGAACTGAAAATTTCCCTTCTTGAACTGAAGAGAGATTTTGTTGAGATATTTAATTTAATAAAATGAGATATGCTCTCGTAATTACTTTTTCTATTTAATTATTTAATCTTTAATTTATTAGAGACACTTTTCTTATTTAATTAAATAACTTCATTTAATTAATTAGGAATGGCTTCTCATTTAATTAAATAACTTTGTTTAATTAATTAGAAGTAAATACTCCATTTAATTAAATAATTTCGTTTAATTATTTCAAAATTCTTTTCGAAACTAGTCAACTCAAGTCAACCGTGGTTAAATTTGGTCAACTTTTGGTCAAACTTGATCTTTGCGTATGTGAATATGAGAAAATGTGAGTATGAATAACAGCAACAATTTGATGCAAATTCTCATTCAACGTTTCAAAATGAAGAGATGAGGGTCTCTTAAATAGACTTTCCTGGAATTCATCAATGGTTGAAATTCGATTTCAATCAACGATCAGGATTAAAGGTGAAGTTCAGTCATAAAGGGAGATTTTATAATTAAAAGGAGTTAGCGGATTTAATTTCAGTAAAATAAGGAGTTAACTGATTCAATTTGAATAGAAAAAGGAGTTAACTAATTTAACTCATTTTTGATCAATAGTGAACTGGAAATTTTCTTTTTTGAACTGAAGAGAGATTTTGTGGAGATATTTAATTTAATAAAATGAGATATGCTCTCATAATTACTTTTTCTATTTAATTAAATAATTTTTAATTAATTAGAGACACTTTTCTAAATTAATTAAATAACTTTATTTAATTAATTAGGAATGGCTTCTCATTTAATTAAATAACTTTGTTTAATTAATTAAAAGTAAGTACTCCATGTAATTAAATTATTTCATTTAATTATTTCAAAATTATTTTTGAGACTAGTCAACTCAAGTCAACCGTGGTTAAATCTGGTCAACTTTGTGTCAAATTTGATCTTTGCGCATGTGAATATGACCAAATGTGAGTATGAATTCTAGCAACAATTCGATGCAAATTCTCATTCAACCTTTCAAAATGAAGAGATGAGGGTCTCTTAAATAGACTTTCCTGGAATTCATCAATGGTTGAGATCGATTTCAATCAACAGTCAGGATTAAATGTGAAGTTCAGTCATAAAGGGAGATTTCCAAATTAAAGAGAGTTAACAGATTTAATTTGAGTAAAATAAGGAGTTAACTGATTCAATTTGAGTAGAAAAAAGAGTTAACTGATTTACCTCATTTTTGATCAATAGTGAACTGAAAATTTCCCTTCTTGAACTAAAGAGAGATTTTGTTGAGATATTTAATTTAATAAAATGACATATGCTCTCGTAATTACTTTTTCTATTTAGTTAAATAATCTTTAATTAATCAGAGACACTTTTCTTATTTGATTAAATAACTTCATTTAATTAATTAGGAATGGCTTCTCATTTAATTAAATAACTTTGTTTAATTAATTATAAGTAGGTACTCCATTTAATTAAATAATTTTGTTTAATTATTTTAAAATTCTTTTCGAAACTAATCAACTCAAGTCGACTGTCGTTAAATCTGGTCAACTCTTGGTCAATCTTGATCTTTGCGTATGTGAATATGAGAAAATGTGAGTATGAATTCTAGCAACAATTCGATGTAAATTCTCATTCAACCTTTCAAAATGAAGAGATGAGGGTCTCTTAAGTAGACTTTCTTGGAATTCATCAACGGTTAAGATCAGTTTCAATCAACGGTAAGGATTAAAAGTGAAATTCAGTCATAAAGGGAGATTTTCAAGTTAAAGGGAGTTAACAAATTTAATTTGAGTAAAATAAGGAGTTAACTAATTCAATTTGAGTAGAAAAAGGAGTTAACTGAATTAACTGATTTTTGATCAATAGTGAACTGAAAATTTCCCTTTTTGAACTGAAGACAGATTTTTTTGAGATATTTAATTTAATAAAATTAGATATGCTCTCGTAATTAATTTTTCTATTTAATTAAATAATCTTTAATTAATTAGAGACACTTTTCTTACTTAAATAACTTCATTTAATTAATTAGGAATGCTTTCTCATTTAATTAAATAACTTTGTTTAATTAATTAGAATTAAGTACTCCATTTAATCAAATAATTTCATTTAATTATTTCAAAATTCTTTTCGAAACAAGTCAACTCAAGTCAACTTTGGCTAAATCTGGTCAACTTTTTGTCGAACTTGATTTTTGCGTATGTGAATATGATCAAATGTGAGTATGAATTCTAGCAACAATTTGATGTAAATTCTCATTCAACCTTTCAAAATGAAGAGATGAGTGTCTCTTAAATAAACTTTTCTGGAATTCATCGACGGTTGAGATCGATTTCAATCAACGATCAGTATTAAAACTGAAGTTCAGTCATAAAGGGAGATTTCCAAATTAAAGTGAGTTAACAGATTTAATTTGAGTAAAATAAGGAGTTAACTGATTCAATTTGAGTACAAAAAGGAGTTAACTGATTTAACTCATTTTTGATCAATGGTGAACTAAAAATTTCCCTTTTTCAACTGAAGAGAGATTTTGTTGAGATATTTAATTTAATAAAATGAGATATGCTCTCATAATTAATTTTTCTATTTAATTAAGTAATCTTTAATTAATTAGAGACACTTTTCTTATTTAATTAATTAGGAATGGCTTTTCATTTAATTAAATAAATTTATTTAATTAATTAGAATTAAGTACTCAATTTAATTAAATAATTTTGTTTAATTATTCGAATTTCTTTTTCAAAACGAGTCAACTCAAGTCAACCGTGGTTAAATCTGGTCAACTTTTAGTCAAACTTGATCTTTGCGTATGTGAATATGAGCAAATGTGAGTATGAATTCCAGCAACAATTCGATGCAAATTCTCATTCAAATTTTCAAAATGAAGAGATGAGGGTCTCCTAAATAGACTTTCATTGAATTCATCGACGGTTGACATCGATTTCAATCAGCGGTGAGGAATAAAGGTGAAGTTCATTCATAAAGGGAGATTTCCAAATTAAAGTGAGTTAATAGATTTAATTTGAGTAAAATAAGGAGTTAACTGATTCAATTTGAGTAGAAAAAGGAGTTAACTGATTTAAGTCATTTTTGATCAATAGTGAACTGAAAATTTCCCTTTTTGAACTGAAGAGAGATTTTGTTGAGATATTTAATTTAATAAAATGAGATATGCTCTCATAATTACTTTTTTTATTTAATTAAGTAATATTTAATTAATTAGAGACACTTTTCTTACTTAATTAAATAACTTCATTTAATTAATTAGGAATTATTTCTCATTCAATTAAATAACTTTGTTTAATTAATTAGAAGTAAGTACTCCATTTAACTAAATAATTTCGTTTAATTATTTTAAAATTCTTTTCGAAACTAGTCAACTCAAGTCAACCATAGTTAAATCTGGTCAACTTTTGGTCAAACTTGATCTTTGCGTATGTGAA
Organism: Cupressus sempervirens; assembly: GCA_028749045.1. Lineage (NCBI taxonomy): Eukaryota > Viridiplantae > Streptophyta > Pinopsida > Cupressales > Cupressaceae > Cupressus > Cupressus sempervirens. The sequence goes on from CM053791.1 coordinate 283,193,838, forward strand.
TATAAGCAAATGTTAGTATGAATTCTGGCAACAATTCAGTGCAAATTCTCATTCAACCTTTCAAAATGAGGAGATGAGGGTCTCTTAAATAGACTTTCTTGGAATTCATCAACGGTTGAGATCGATTTCAATCAACAGTCAGGATTAAAGGTGAAGTTTAGTCCTAAAGGCAGATTTTCAAATTAACGGGAGTTAACAGATTTAATTTGAGTAAAATCAGCAGTTAACTGATTCAATTTGAGTAGAAAAAGGAGTTAACTAATTTAACTCATTTTTTATCAATACTGAACTAGAAATTTCCCTTTTTGAACTGAAGAGAGATTTTGCTAAGATATTTAATTTAATAAAATGAGATATGCTCTCATAATTACTTTTTCTATTTAATTAAGTAATCTTTAATTAGTTAGAGACACTTTTCTTATTTAATTAAATAACTTCATTTAATTAATTAATAATGGTTTCTCATTTAATTAAATAACTTTGTTTAATTAATTAGATGTAAGTACTCCATTTAATTAAATAATTTCATTTAATTATTTCAAAATTCTTTTCGAAACTAGTCAACGCAAGTCAATCGTAGTTAAATCTGGTCAACTTTTGGTCAAACTTGATCTTTGCGTATGTGAATATGAGTCAATGTGAGTATGAATTCTAGCAACAATTCGATGCAAATTCTCATTCAACCTTTCAAAATGAAGAGATGAGGGTCTCCTAAATAGACTTTCCTTGAATTCATCAACGATTGACATCGATTTCAATCAAGGGTCAGGATTAAAGTTGAAGTTCTGTCATAAAGGGAGATTTCCAAATTAAAGGGAGTTAATAGATTTAATTTGAGTAAAATAAGGAGTTAACTGATTCAATTTGAGTAGAAAAAGGAGTTAATTGATTTAAGTCATTTTTTATTAATAGTGAACTAGAAATTTTCTTTTTTGAACTGAAGAGAGATTTTGTGGAGACATTTAATTTAATAAAATGAGATATGCTCTCATAATTACTTTTTATATTTAATTAAATAATCTTTAATTAATTAGAGACACTTTTCTTATTTAAATAAATAACTTTATTTAATTAATTAGGAATGGCTTCTCATTTAATTAAATAAATTTCTTTAATTAATTAGAAGTAAGTACTCCATTTAATTAAATAATTTCGTTTAATTATCTCAAAATTCTTTTCGAAACTAGTCAACTCAAGTCAACTGTGGTTAAATCTCTTCAATTTTTGGTCAAAATTGATCTCTACGTATGTTAATATGAGCAAATGTGAGTATGGATTCCAGCAACAATTCGATGCAAATTCTCATTCAACCTTTCACAATGAAGATACGAGAGTCTCTTAAATAGATTTTTTTGGAATTCATCAACGGTTGAGATCAATTTCAATTAGCGGTCAGGATTAAAGGTGAAGTTCAGTCATAAAGGGAGATTTCCAAATTAGCGGGAGTTAACAGATTTAATTTAAGTAAAATAAGCAGTTAACTGATTCAATTTGAGTAGAAAAAGGAGTTAACTAATTTAACTCATTTTTTATCAATAGTGAATTGGAAATTTCCCTTTTTGAACTGAAGAGAAATTTTGTTGAGATATTTAATTTAATAAAATGAGATATGCTCTCATAATTACTTTTTCTATTTAATTAAATAATCTTTAATTAATTAGAGACACTTTTCTTATTTAATTAAATAACTTCATTTAATTAATTAGGAATGACTTCTCATTTTATTAAATAAATTTTTTTAATTAATTAGAAGTAAGTACTCCATTTAATTAAATAATTTTGTTTAATTATTTCAAAAAAAATTCGAAACAAGTCAACTCAAGTAAACCATGGTTAAATCTGGTCAACTTTTGGTCAGACTTGGTCTCTGCATATGTGAATATCAGCAAATGTGAGTATGAATTCTAGCAACAATTTGATGCAAATTCTCATTCAATATTTCAAAATGAAGAGATGAGGGTCTCTTAAATAGACTTTTCTGAAATTTATCAACGGTTGAGATCAATTTCAATCAACGGTCAGGATTAAAGGTGAAGTTCAGTCATAAAGGGAGATTTCCAAATTAAAGGGAGTTAACAGATTTAATTTGAATAAAATAAGGAGTTAACTGATTCAATTTGAGTAGAAAAAGGAGTTAACTTATTTAACACATTTTTGATCAATAGTGAACTGAAAATTTCTCTTTTTGAACTGAAGTGAGATTTTGTTGAGATATTTAATTTAATAAAATGAGATATGCTCTCATAATTACTTTTTTTATTTAATTAAATAATCTTTAATTAATTTGAGACACATTTCTTATTTAATTAAATGACTTCATTTAATTAATTAGGAATGGCTTCTCATTTAATTAAATAACTTTGTTTAATTAATTAGAAGTAAGTACTTCGTTTAATTAAATAATTTCGTTTAATTATTTCAAAAAAAAATTCAAAACTAGTTAACTCAAGTCAATCGTGGTTAAATCTGGTCAATTTTTGGTGAAACTAGATCAATGGTTGATGTTCATTTCAATCAATGATCAGGATCAAAGGTGAAGTTCAGTCATAAAGGGAGATTTCTAAATTAAAGGGAGTTAACAGATTTAATTTGAGTAAAATAAGGAGTTAACTGATTCAATTTGAGTGGAAAAAGGAGTTAACTGATTTAACTCATTTTTGATCAATAGTGAACTGAAAATTTCCATTTTTGAACTGAAGAGAGATTTTGTTGAGATATTTAATTTAATAAAATGAGCTATGCTCTCATAATTACTTTTTATATTTAATTAATTAATCTTTAATTAATTAGAGACACTTTTCTTATTTAATTAAATAATTGCATTTAATTAATTAGGAATGGCTTCTCATTTAATTAAATAACTTTGTTTAATTAATTAGAAGTAAGTAGTCTATTTAATTAAATAATTTTGTTTAATTATTTCAAAATTCTTTTCGAAACTAGTCAACTCAAGTCAACTATGGTTAAATCTAGTCAACTTTTGATCAAACTTGATCTCTGCGTATGTGAATATGAGCATATGTGAGTATAAATTCCAGCAACAATTCGATGCAAAATCTCATTCAACCTTTCAAAATGAAGAGATGAGGGTCTCTTAAATAGACTTTCCTGAAATTCATGAATGGTTGAGATAGATTTCAATCAACGGTCAGGATTAAAGGTGAAGTTCAATCATAAAGGGAGATTTCCAAATTAAAATGAGTTAACAGATTTAATTTGAGTAAAATAAGGAGTTAACTCATTCAATTTGAGTAGAAAAAAGAGTTAACTGATTTGACTCATTTTTTATTAATAGTGAACTGGAAATTTCTCTTTTTGAACTGAAGAGAGATTTTTTTGAGATATTTAATTTAATAAAATGAGATATGCTCTCATAATTACTTTTTCTATTTAATTAAGTAATTTTTAATTAATTAGAGACACTTCTCTTATTTAATTAAATAACTTCATTTAATTAATTAGGAATGGCTTCTCATTTAATTGAATAACTTTGTTTAATTAATTAGAAGTAAGTACTCCATTTAATTAAATAATTTTGTTTAATTATTTCAAAATTCTTTTCGAAACTAGTCAACTCAAATAAACCTTGGTTAAATCTGGTCAACTTTTGGTCAAACTTGATCTCTGCGTATGTGAATATGAGCAAATGTGAGTATGAATTTCAGCAACAATTCGATGCAAATTCTCATTCAACCTTTCAAAATTTAGAGATGAGGGTCTCTTAAATAGAGTTTTCTTGAATTCATCAACGGTTGAGATCAATTTCAATCAACGGTCAAAATTAAAAGTGAATTTTAGTCATAAACGGAGATTTTCAAACCAAAGGGAGTTAACAGATTTAATTTGAGTAAAATATGGAGTTAACTGATTCAATTTGAGTAGAAAAAGGAGTTAACTGATTTAACTCATTTTTGATCAATAGTGAACTAGAAATTTAACTTTTTGAACTGAAGAGAGATTTTGTTGAGATATTTAATTTAATAAAATGAGATATGCTCTCATAATTAATTTTTTCTATTTAATTAAATAATCTTTAATTAATTAGAGACACTTTTCTTATTTAATTAAATAACTTTATTTAATTAATTAGGAATGGCTTCTCATTTAATTAAATAACTTTGTTTAATTAATTAGAAGTAAGTACTCCATTTAATTAAATAATTTTGTTTAATTATTTTAAAATTCTTTTCGAAACTAGTTAACTCAAGTCAATCGTGGTTAAATTTGGTCAACTTTTTGTCAAACTTGATCTTTGCGTATGTGAATATGAGCAAATGTGAGTATGAATTCTAGCAACAATTCGATGCAAATTCTCATTCAACCTTTCAAATGAAGAGATGAGGGTCTCTTAAATAGACTTTAGTAGAATTCATCAACGGTTGGAATCGATTTCAATCAACGGTGAGGATTAAAGGTGAAGTTCAGTCATAAAGGGAGATTTTCAAATTTAAGGGAGTTAATAGATTTAATTTGAGTAAAATAAGGAGTTAACTGATTCAATTTGAGTAAAAAAAGGAGTTAACTAGTTTAACTCATTTTTTATCAATAGTGAACTGGAAGTTTCCCTTTTTGAACTGAAGAGAGATTTTGTTGAGATATTTAATTTAATAAAATGAGATATGCTCTCATAATTACTTTTTCTATTTAATTAAATAATCTTTAATTAATTAGAGACACTTTTCTTATTTAATTAAATAACTTCTTTTAATTAATCAGGAATGGCTTCTCATTTAATTAAGTAACTTTGTTTAATTAATTAGAAGTAAGTACTCTATTTAATTAAATAATTTTGTTTAATTATTTGAAAATTCTTTTCGAAACTAGTCAACTCAAGTCAACCATGGTTAAATCTGGTCAAATTTTGGGCAAACTTGATCTTTGCCTATGTGAATATGAGCAAATGTGAGTATGAATTCTAGCAACAATTCGATGCAAATTCTTATTCAACCTTTCGAAATGAAGAGATGAGGGTCTCTTAAATAGGTTTTTTTGGAATTCATCAATGGTTGAGATCAATTTCTGTAATGCCACACAAGACATAACCGAAGGAATTTAAAACAAAACACAATTCCATAAACGCAATAATTTTTTTTTTTAAATCATCTCGACATAAGTTCCATTACAAGTACTGAATCACTCTTATACAAAAAAATTCCCCAATGAAAGAGAATATCTTCCAAATACATTTTCATGACAATAAGAATACGTAAAGAGTTCAGAACTATAATGAAATACAATTTCATTTCTTGACACCTATGTCCAACCTAGGAACCCTAAATGCTGATTCAGAAGTAACTTCAATAAACATCCTTAGCTACTTGAATCTTGAAGTACTTGAAAACCACACAGAATGCAACATAACACAAAGAGGGGCTCAGTACACACTGAGTTAAAAAGGCAAAATCCATCTGCATACATGTTAGTACCAACATATAGATATCCAAAAGTAGATTTCTAATCCATCTATTATAGTGCAGACCTTATAATAATATGCAAGAAGTAAACAATTACTTTTCATTGCAAAAATTAAACTCACACTAAGAATAACTCATAAATGAAACATATATATTCTGAGGTGTCATCGTTATGGCACTAAGTTTCTGCATCCAAATATGGTATGGTCATAGTCATCACATAACGGTATTCTCTATTTTACTTGTCATTGATAGAATAGAGACATGCCTTTTCTCCGTACTTAACCATATAGGTTTAAGTCATAGGTAAGGCTATTTATCTTTTATGTGAAATTAACCCACCCAATTTATTTTGAATTTATCACTGAATTAATTTACTGAATAGGATAAACCAAATTCAGCCACCTCGATATACGTTCATCACAAATATCCTAAAAAATACACATCAAACAGATATACTAAGAATGAACATGCGGAAATTATAAAATTAGTTTACAACATGATACTAAATCCTTAAATCCATCTGTAACACATCTTATACTGCCAAGTTCAAAGGTAAATATGGATAATTACATCAACATGATTAAAACCTATAATATCAAGATTGCATAGATACAATTGAACTGTTGCACAACTCAACGATACTTACAAAATCTTCATACTATAGTCTTAATTCCCTGCTGACCTAATCATCTACACTTAATATCAAACTGACCAAGACAATGAATCAAAATGTACATGATATTCACATCATCAATCATGTATCAAAATCTGCCTCAATTCACATACTACTTTCATTTTATTAAGAACTAAAATTCATGTTACATAATAAAAGAATTCTGTCTTAAGCATCTAATCTCAAACAATCCAATAATGCTAATAGAACACATTATAAACATAGTAGGAACTAATTACAGCCAAATCTTAACAAGTGATCATTAACTAAGATATGAAGATAAACAAGTGTCTATAAAGGTAACACCTTTGTTTTGACAATATGCCACCACCAAAATAACCACAGCAACATATTAAGATGTGATGTTTAAAATCGATTTAGAACATAATTCTCAATATGCAAAGTGACTTTCAAACCAGTATTAAACAAAGTTTAAACCAGTATTAAACAGTTTTATACTATTGAATTGATGCATCTACCCACTTCTAGTTTTATCTCATGAAACCAAAACTAACCTATCAGATATAACAAAACAATACCCAAAATATAAAATCTCACAGCCACAGAACTTGTGTCAAAAACAACCTCTAAAGTGAATAAAGAGAAACAGGAAGAAGTAGGGTTAGGCACAACACCCTCCCCCACTAGGGTTCGACTTTCTCCTGGAAGTCAGTGAATAAATGCGAATGAGCAATTCTCATCATTTCAATATCCTCCCAGGTAGTAGATGTTTCATCATTGGGGTCCCATAAGACTTTTACCTGCCTTATTTCCCTTCCTCTTAAACTCATAGTTCTGCTTTGCGTGATCAGCACTGGTTCCAACATGACCTGCCCATCCAAAATTTGCAAATGTTTCCAATCCAGCACATGAGCAATGTCAAGAATATACTTACACAAAATTGAAACATGAAAAACATTATGAATGCGTGAAAGATTCGGTGGCAAGGCAAGTTTGTAGGCAACAGGTCCAATCTGTTCCAGAATTTCAAACGGACCAACAAATCGTGGTGCTAACTTAGACCCCTTTCCATAACAAATCGGACTCTTACGTGGCCTAATCTGGAGAAACACTTTATCACCAACTAAGAATTTATGGTCGATTCTATGCTTATCAGCATATTTCTTCTGCCTATCCTGAGTAGTAATAAGGTGCTCTCTAATCCTCTTAACCTGCTGCTCCAAATCTAACAACATTTCAAGTCCTAGAAGAGTCCTATCCTCCAAATTGTCCCAGCTAAGAGGTGTCCTACAAGGTCTTCCATACAATGCTTGAAATGGTGCCATACCTATGGAGTTGTGATATCCATTGTTATATGCAAACTCTACCAAGTGTAGATACTCCTCCCATTTATTCTGTCTATCCATTACGTACATCCTAAGCATGTCTTCCAGAATTTGGTTGACACGTTCAATTTGTCCGTCCATCTCAGGGTGATAGGCTGAACTGAAATTCAGCTGAGTACCTAACTCTCACTGCATGGATTTCTAAAGAGATGAAGTAAACACTGGATCCCTATCAGAAATAATCTTTTTAGGAATTCTGTGTAACTTAACTATCTCTTCCATATAAACTTTTGCAATCGTTGCTGCATTATAGGATGATCTAACTGGAACAAAATGAGCAACCTTAGATAAACAGTCCACAACCACCATGATAGCATCATGCCTTCGAGCTGTCATAGGCAATCCAGTAATAAAATCTATCGAAATGGTGTCCCATTTCCATTCTGGAATGCTATGTGGCTGCAATAAACCTGCTATCTCTCTTTTCATTCCAGGCCAATAATAATGCTGCTTAAGGTCTGCATGCATTTTCTTGACACCCGGAAGAGCCAAATATGGTGCCTTGTGTGCTTCAACCATAATAAGATCTCTCAAATCACCCAACTCAAGAATGTACACATTCCCTTTATACAGTAGCAAACTTTCAAGATTCACTGAATACCCCTCAAAATGTCCCTCCAAGACACTGCCACTGTCCATAATAGCCTTAACATCTTGAAACCAATGATCTGAGGAAAGGTTCTGTAAGATCCTATCCTTAAGATCCACTGAAAGAATCAAAGAAGATAGTTCATGTCACCTTCTGCTAAGAGCATCAACAACCACGTTCTTCTTCCCTTGCACATATTTAATCTCGAAGTTGTATTCACACAGGAATTCAATCCATCTTCGCTGCCTAGCGTTGAGATTTGGTTGCATGAAAAGATACTGAAGACTTCGATGATTAGTATGTAACTCAAAATGTTGACCTAGAAGAAAATGCCGCCACTTGGTCAAAGCATGCATAATCGCAACAAGTTCGAGATCATGAGTTGGGTAATTCACCCCATGACTCTTCAGCTTTCTAGACTCAAAAGCTATGACACGTCCCTCTTGCATTAAAACTACCCCTATGCCATCCAAAGATGCATCAGTGCAAACCACAAACTCCTTAGCTGAATCAGGGATCGCTAGAACTGGTGCGCTGGTCAAACATTCCTTCAGTTTCCGAAATGCTGCCTCACACTCAACTATCCACACAAATTTCTTCCCTTTTCTCTGAAGAGATGTGATAGGATGCGCTATACTGGAGAAATTTAATACAAATCTTTGGTAATAGCTTGCTAAGCCCATGAAACTTCGAACCTCAAATACATTCGTAGGGGCTGGCCAATCAACAATAGCCCAAATTTTGGATGGATCTATCGAGATTCCATCTCCTGAAATAATATTCCCTAAGTAACAAATCTCTGATTTGAAGAATTCACACTTTTTTAGGATTGGCATACAATTTGTTCCTACGAAGACATTCCAAAACCTACTCTAAATGCTGCTTGTGCTCCTCAACAGTGTTGGAATAAACCAAAATGTCATCTAGAGAAACTACCATGAACTTGTCAAGATAAGTTCTTAACACACCATTCATCAGACTCATGAACACAGAAGGTGCATTAGTTAACCCAAAAGGTACCACTGTGAACTCGAAGTGTCCATACCTGGTGCAAAAAGCTGTTTTATGGATATCAACTTCCTAGATTCTAAGTTGATGATATCCAGATTTCAGATCAATCTTTGAAAAGATTCGGGCACCTTTGACTTGGTCAAACAAATCATCAATTTGAGGCAAAGGATACCTATTCTTAATAGTGACTTTGTTCAATTGTCTATAATCGATACAAAGCCTTAAAGAACCATCTTTCTTCTTGACAAAGATCACCGAAGCACCCCAAGGTGAAACACTAGGATGAATCAAACCTCTTTCCAAAAGCTCCTCCAACTGAAACTTAAGTTCAACCAGCTCTTGAGCTATCATTCTATAAGGAGTCTTGGAAATTGGTTCCGTTCTTGGCACTAAATCGATCCGAAAATCAATTTCTCTCTTCGGAGGTATCCCAAGAATCTCCTTAACAAAAGCATCCAAAAAGTTTCGCAAAACTGGATGATCGAGAAAAGAAATCTTAACTATGAAATCTTCTAAGTTGTTTACTAAAATGGCAAACAAACTATAGCCTTTCCGAGCACACCTTATCAATTGCTTGGCAGAAATTGTCCGCAAAGAGATAGGTCTCTTGATTCCTATGATAACTCTGGCTGATCCGGAATCATCTACACAATAGATTGACTTATCTTTGCAATCCAAAATAGCTTTATGCTGTTCTAACCAATCCATACCCAAAACTATGTCATACGACCCTAAAGGTATAACCCTAAGGTTCACTGAAGTTGAGAAAGATTTCATAAAAATCTTACAGTCAGGAGCAATAATATCAACGTTTACCTTGGACCCTGATGCTAACTCCACTTGCCATCTATTCCTTGCCTTAACCACAGGTATATCACAATGTGCAACTAAAGCAGAAGAAATGAATGAGTCCGTAGCTCCTGAGTCGAATAAGATAGAAACTTTCATACCTCGAGTATTACCTTGAGCTTCTATAACCGAGTTCTGGTGTTTGGCCTACTTCTGATCTAAAGTTGCAAAGATACGATGGTTCCTAGCAGAATCACCAACTGTCGCTTCAGACCTAAATAGCTTAGGTCCAACCTTCGGCCTATCCCAATTAGGACATTGAGACTGATAATGCCCTAGCTGTCTGCAATGGAAACACTCAACAGATTTCCTGAATCCTGAGTTCTGACCAGAAGGATTAGGAAATGGCTTGCTACTCTGCACACTTTGAGGTGGTTGAGATGTTTTAGGCTGTTCTAAAACCTTGGAATTCTTATTGAACTTCCTCTTCTTGAATCTTCCACTTGAAAATCCAGTTTTTGAACTACTCTGTGGAGGCTTCTGATTCTTACTGACATCAAGAGTAGGTGGATTCATGCTGGTTTTATAAGTAGCCCCATGATAACCAAACTTCATCTCTATCAACTTTGCTCACTCTAAGGCTTCTTGCATAGTCAAAGGTTGGAAAGTTCTAACTTCCTCCACAATTTTGGGCATAAGCCCTCTGATGAAATGCTGTATCATTGCCTTATCATTTTCAGCCCACCCAAAAAACTTCTTAAGTTCGAAGAACCTTTGTTCGTAAGCTTCCACTGTAGACCCAATCTGCATGATTTGAAAGAACTCCTCAGCACGGGCCTGACACCAATATTCCAACATGAATCTCTCCTTGAAGCACTCAACAAAAAGTTCCCATTTGACCAGGGAGATATCAATGCCAAGCTTTTCCAACTCCTGTTCCCACCACAAGGAACCAAATCCTCTCAAATGCATAACTGTCCATCTGACCTTCATGTTACTCAAGTAACGATGTAAGACAAAACATCGCTCAATATTTAGCAGCCAAGCTTTTGCTGTTGTACCCTATTTTGTACCATAGAACAATGGTGCTTTCATCTTGGAAAGGTCCTTGAGCTGAGCTCTTGCCACTGGATCTTCTTCTACAGGAAGATTAACGCCCTGCACAAGAGGTCTCCTATCATTCGCTCCCCAACTAGGAATCTAGTTATTAGCCTCAATATTATCAAGACATTCTAAAATTCTCTGAAGAACCAAAGCCTGGTCTGCCTGATTATTTTGGTTGTTACCAAACCCATCATTCTGATCAAACTGATCATCTCCAGCATCATTCTAGTTAAAGGGAGTTAACAGATTTAATTTGAGTAAATTAAGGAGTTAACTGATTCAATTTCAGTAGAAAAAGGAGTTAACTGATTTAACTCATTTTTTATGAATAGTGAACTAGAAATTTCTCTTTTTGAACTGAAGAGAGATTTTGTTGAGATATTTAATTTAATAAAATGAGATATGCTCTCATAATTACTTTTTCTATTTAATTAAGTAATCTTTAATTAATTAGAGACACTTTTCTTATTTAATTAAATAACTTCATTTAATTAATTAGGAATGGCTTCTCATTTAATTAAATAACTTTGTTTAATTAATTAGAAGTAAGTACTCCATTTAATTAAATAATTTTGTTTAATTATTTCAAAATTCTTTTCGAAACTAGTCAACTCAAGTACACTGTAGTTAAATTTGGTCAACTTTTGGTCAAACTTGATCTTTGCGTATGTGAATATGAGAAAATGTGAGTATGAATTCCAGCAACAATTCGATGCAAATTCTCATTCAACCTTTCAAAATGAAGAGATGAGGGTCTCTTAAATAGACTTTCCTGGAATTCATCAACGGTTGAGATCGATTTCAATCAACGGTCAGGATTAAAGGTAAAGTTCAGTCATAAAGGGAGATTTCCAAATTAAAGGGAGTTAACAGATTTAATTTGAGTAAAATAAGGAGATAACTGATTCAATTTGAGTAGAAAAAGGAGTTAACTGATTTAACTCATTTTTGATCAATAGTGAACTGGAAATTTCCCTTTTTGAATTGAGGAGAGATTTTGTTGAGATATTTAATTTAATAAAATGAGATATGCTCTCATAATTACTTTTTCTATTTAATTAAGTAATCTTTAATTAATTAGAGACACTTTTCTTATTTAATTAAAAAATTTCATTTAATTAATTAGGAATGGCTTCTTATTTAATTAAATAACTTTATTCAATTAATTAGAAGTAAGTACTCTATTTAATTAAATAATTTTGTTTAATTATTTAAAAAAAAAATTCAAAACAAGTCAACTCGAGTCAACCGTGGTTAAATCTAGTCAGCTTTTGGACAAACTTGATCTCTGCTTATGTGAATATGAGAAGATGTGAGTATGAATTCCATAAACAATTCGATGCAAATTCTCATTCAACCTTTCAAAATGAAGAGATGAGGGCCTCTTAAATAGACTTTCCTGGAACTCATCAACGGTTGAGATTGATTTCAATCAATGGTCATAAAGGGAGATTTCCAAATTAAAGGGAGTTAACAGATTTAATTTGATTAAAATAAGGAGTTAACTGATTCAATTTGAGTAGGAAAAGGTGATAACTAATTTAAATCATTTTTGATCAATAGTGAATTGGAAATTTTTTTTTTGAACTGAAGAGAGATTTTGTTGAGATATTTAATTTAATAAAGTGAGATATGCTCTCATAATTACTTTTTCTATTAAATTAAGTAATCTTTAATTAATTAGAGACACTTTTCTTATTTAATTAAGTAACTTCATTTAATTAATTAGGAATGGCTTCTCATTTAATTAAATAACTTTGTTTAATTAATTAGAAGTAAGTACTCCATTTAATTAAATAATTTCGTTTAATTATTTCAAAAAAAAATTCGAAACTAGTCAACTCAAGTCAACCGTGGTTAAATCTGGTCAACTTTTCGTCAAACTTGATTTCCGTGTATCTGAATATGAGCAAATGTGAGTATGAATTCTAGCAACAATTCGATGCAAATTCTCATTCAACCTTTCAAAATGAAGAGATGAGGGTCTCTTAAATAGAGTTTTCTTGAATTCATCAACTGTTGAGATCGATTTCAATCAATGGTTACGATTAAAGTTGAAGTTCAGTCATAAAGGGAGATTTCCAAATTAAAGGGAGTTAACAGATTTAATTTGAGTAAAATAAGGAGTTAACTAATTCAATTTGAGTACAAAAAGGAGTTAACTGATTTAACTCATTTTTTATCAATAGTGAACTGGAAATTTCCTTTTTTGAACTGAAGAGAGATTTTGTTGAGATATTTAATTTAATAAAATGAGATATGCTCTCATAATTACTTTTTCTATTTAATTAAATAATTTTTAATTAATTAGAGACACTTTTCTTATTTAATTAAATAACTTCATTTAATTAATTAGGAATGGCTTCTCATTTAATTGAATAACTTTGTTTAATTAATTAGAATTAAGTACTCCATTTCATTAAATAATTTCGTTTAATTATTTCAAAATTATTTTCGAAACTAGTCAACTCAAGTCAACCGTGGTTAAATCTGGTCAACTTTTGGTCAAATTTGATCTTTGCGTGTGGGAATATGAGCAAATGTGTGTATGAATTGCAGCAACAATTCAATGCAAATTTTTATTCAACCTTTCAAAATGAAGAGATGAGGGTCTCTTAAATAGACTTTTCTGGAATTTATCAACAGTTGAGATCGATTTCAATCAACAATCAGGATTAAAGGTGAAGTTCAGTCATAAAGGGAGATTTTCAAATTAAAGGGAGTTAATAGATTTAATTTGAGTAAAATAAGGAGTTAACTGATTCAATTTGAGTAGAAAAAGGAATGAACTAATTTAACTCATTTTTTATCAATAATGAACCGAAAATTTCCCTTTTTGAACCGAAGAGAGATTTTGTTGAGATACTTAATTTAATAAAATGAGATATGCTCTCATAATTACTTTTTCTCTTTAATTAAGTAAGCTTTAATTAATTAGACACTTTTCTGATTTAATTAAATAATTTCATTTAATTAATTAGGAATGACTTCTCATTTAATTAAATAACTTTGTTTAATTAATTAGAATTAAATGCTCCATTTAATTAAATAATTTCGTTTCATTATTTCAAATTTTTTTCGAAATTAGTCAACTCAATGAACCGTCGTTAAATTTGGTCAACTTTTGGTCAAACTTGATCTTTACGTATGTGAATATGAGCAAGTGTGAGTATGAATTCCAGCAACAATTCGATGCAAATTCTCCTTCAATCTTTCAAAATGAAGAGATGAGGGTCTCTTAAATAGACTTTCCTGGATTTCATCAACGGTTGAGATCGATTTCAATCAGCGGTCAGGATTAAAGGTGAAGTTCAGTCATAAAGGGAGATTTCCAAATTAAACGGAGTTAACAGATTTAATTTGAGTAAAATAAGGAGTTAATTGATTCTATTTGAGTAGAAAAATGAATTAACTAATTTAACTTATTTTTGATCAATAGTGAACTGAAAATTTCCATTTTTGAACTGAAGAGAGATTTTGTTGAGATATGCTCTTATAATTACTTTTTCTATTTAATTAAATAATCTTTAATTAATTAGAGACACTTTTCTTATTTAAATAAATAACTTCATTTAATTAATTAGGAATGGCTTCTCATTTAATTAAATAATATTGTTTAATTAATTAGAAGTAAGTACTCCATTTAATTAAATAATTTTGTTTAATTATTTCAAAATTCTTTTCGAAACTAGTCAACTCAAGTCAACTGTGGTTAAATTTAGTCAACTTTTGGTCAAACTTGATCTTTGCGTATGTGAATATGAGCAAATGTGAGTATGAATTCTAGCAACAATTCGATGCAAATTCTCATTCAACCTTTCAAAATGAAGAGATGAGGGTCTCTTAAATAGACTTTCTTGGTATTCATCAATGGTTGAGATCGATTTCAATCAGCGGTCAGGATTAAATTTGAAGTTCAATCATAAAGGGAGATTTCCAAATTAAAGGGAGTTAGCAGATTTAATTTGAGTAAAATAAGGAGATAACTGATTCAATTTGAGTAGAAAAAGGACTTAACTGATTTAACTCATTTTTGATCAATAGTTGACTGAAAGTTTCCCTTTTTGAACTGAAGAGAGATTTTTTTGAGATATTTAGTTTAATAAAATAAGATATGCTCTCATAATTACTTTTTTTATTTAATTAAATAATCTTTAATTAATTAGAGACACTTTTCTTATTTAATTAAATAACTTCATTTAATTAATTAGAAATGGCTTCTCATTTAATTAAATAACTTTGTTTAATTAATTAGAAGTAAGTACTGCATTTAATTAAATAATTTTGGTAATTGAGATAGGTGTGACTGGAGGTGAACGCGATGGGTTTCTGTGCAAGTTTTACGAGCTAAGGCTGTTGTGCCCTAGCTCCATTTTGAGTCTTCTGTGCATGCGTCTACAGAGGAAGGTGTTCCAGTTGCCGTGAGGGTGGGTGCCTGGTCTTTTGCTCCAATTTTTGTAGGTTGTTCTCTGGTCTTGGGTTAGTCTGCGGGTTGTGAGGATGGTGGGGCACGCGACGCCTAGTTCGTGGTCCCCTACTATGTTTTCTCTAGGTCGGGGGTAGAATGGCAAGAAGGGGGTTTCTGAGAAAAGTGGTAAAAAGGGGCGTAAGAAGGACATGGAGAAGATTAAGATGATTGGTGAGAATCTAGTGGAGTCAAGAGCTGTCAAGACCTTGGATTCTCATTTCCCGGCTTCCCAGAAATGATCATTATTTCATGGAATGCAAGGGGCTTGAACAACGGCCCTAGACAAAAAGTTGTTTGAGATTTGGTTAGAATTCATTCTCCTGATGTTCTTTTTCTTTAGGAGACCAAAGTTTCTGTTGAGAGTATTATGAGTATAGCTCCTAAATTGTGGAAGAATGGTCAATGTCAGTGCATTGGAGTGTAGGGATCTTCAGAGGGGGTAGCTTGCCTCTGGAACCCTTGAAAGATCCAGCCTATGTGGTGGATATCCTTTAGATATTCTATTTCCTTGGTCTCTCTATGCTACGAATCAGGAGAGTCTATTCTTCTCTCCAATGTCTATGCCCCTGTTGAGCTCCAAGGTAAGATTCTTACATGGAATAATATTCATTTTTTTCGTGGGTTATTTCCTTATCTTCCATGGATTATTGCTTGAGATTTTAATGCTATTCTAGATCTCTTTGAAAAACCGGGGGGTCTCACAAGACTTGAGCCCTCCTCTGTGCTTCTTTGGGATAACATTTTGGCACTCGATCTTGTTGATATCAAGCCTAGTAATGGCTAGTTCACCTGGAATAATAGAAGAATAGGAGATAATGGCATTGTGGAAAGACTAGATCGCTTCATGGTGTCTTGTTTTTTGGTGGGTGGATTATGGTCATCCAAGTCTGAGATTTTAGATTGGAGAGGGTCGGATCACTAGCCCATTAAATTAGTTATTTCCTCCAACCGGTTGCCTCAGAAGCCACCTTTTATATTCCAGCTTATGTGGTTAAGGGACCCTGACCTATATGGCTATGCTGCTGAGTGGTGGAGGATGGTAGACCTACCTTTGGTACAACAATGTATATCTTTGCTAAACTCCCACAATATGTTAAATTTCAGCTTAAAAGATGGAATAGGTATTACTTTGGTAATATTTTCCAAGAGAAATATGTGGCCCAAGCTAAGTTGAATGATATTACCAGGTTGTTAAGGGAAGAGGGAGTGTTAGATTATTTGTTGCAGGAGGAAGCTAGGGCTCTGAAAACTTTGGAGGAGTGGGAACTGAGAGAGGAAATCTACTAGAAACAAAAAGCTCATATTGTATGGCTTCAAGAAGGTGATAAGAATACTGCTTTCTTCTTCAATACAGTTAAGGACAAACAACATGGTAACTCCATATCAACCTTGGTGAATGCTAGGGGAGAGACACTCTATTCTTCTCAGAATATTTTCAGTGAAGTTGTACAGTATTTTGAGTCTTTATTTAGGGAGGTTTCACAAGGGGACTCGGTTGAAGAGGCCGAGGTCCTTTCTTGTATTCCTTCTTTAGTCTCTTTGGAAATGAAAGAGCATCTTATGAGTGCCATGTCTTTGGAGGAATTAGAGGCGACTATTTTCCAAATGAAGAAAGGAAAAGCTCCAGGTCTGAACGGCTTTTTGATTGAGTTCTTCTAGGAATTTTTGGATATTATCAAGATAGATTTACTAGCAGTTGTTTAGAAATCCTAGAGAAACAAGCAAATGCTCTGAACTCTAAATTCTACTTTCCTTGCTCTCATCCCCAAGGAGGAAGGGGCTGATTGGATTAGTCAATTTCACCCTATCTCTCTATGCAATGTTGTTTATAAAATTATATCTAAGCTGATAGCTAACAGGTTAAAAAAGTGACTTCCCAAGTTAATTTCTAAAGAACAAAGTGGCTTTGTGATGGGGTGCCAGATCCTAGATGGGGTGGTTATGGTGATTGAGACTATTCACTCTATGGCCAATTCTAAAGACAAGGCTATGTTCATTAAGTTGGACATGGCTAAGGCATATGACAGAGTTCGTTGGTCCTTTCTCCAAAGGATTCTGGGTGCCTTTGGTTTTGATGAGGAATGGATTCGGTGGGTTTTGAGTTGTGTGAATTTGATTTCTTTCTCAATCTTGATTAATGGGGAACACTCTAATCTCTTTGGTGCTTCTTGGGGTTTACGGTAGGGCGATCCCCTATCTCCTTATTTGTTTCTTCTTTTGGCAAAAGGTCTGGGCCGGTTGATAAATAATAATGTGGAAGGGGGCTTTATTCAAGGATGGCAATGGGGTGGAGGTCTCCTTGTGCAATCTCACCTATAGTTTGTGGATGATACAACCTTGATGGGTACGGCTACCATTCAGGAGGCTTCTAATATACGCAGAGTGTTGGATGTTTATCTTGTTGCTTCAAGTCAGATGATTAATGAGGACAAATCTTCCATTTATTTCTTTAATACTCCACCTTCTATTCAGAGGAGAATCGCTCATATTCTTAGATTCCAAATTAGAAGTCTTCCGATGTTCTATTTCGACATTCCTATCTCTGGTGGTAGGCATTCTAAGGAATCAAGGCAGGTTATTCTTGATAAGTTCTGAGTTAAAGTTACTCATTGGACTCACCGCTGGCTTTCCTTTGCGGGACGGGTCCAACTTATTCAATCTATGGTTCAAGCTCTTCCTCTCTATAGGAGTATGGTTTAGGTGGCGCCGTTGAGCTTTGTTAGAGAATTGGATTCCTTAGCAAGACAATTTTTATGGGCTGGTAATCTATCTTCAACCAAGTGGAGTCTTTTCAAATGGGAGGTTGTCTGTAGTCCAAAATGGTTTGGTGGTCTTGGCTTAAGGAAATCAGTGCTGACTGGTACTGCTTTGGCTGCTAAATTGTATTGGCATTGGTGTGTGGAAAAGGAATAGGTCTGGGCTAGGATTTTTTCTCTGAAGTACCTTCCAGGGATCCCCCATAATGATATTCCTCGGTATGGCTTGTGTGGGAAAGGCTCTGTGATTTGGAGTACTCTCAAGAAAGGAGCGACGTGCATTAAGGGTGGCTTACATTGGATCTACAAGAGTGGCTCAAAGGCTCAGTTCTGGCATGATGCTTGGGATGGGTATCCTCCCTTGGTTGTTTAGTATCCTCATTTGCATAGGCTGGCTTAGAGTTTTTGTGATGCTAGATGGTCTAGAGTGTGCGACTTTAAATCCTTTTCCCCTTAGGGTTAGCTGGTGGAGGCAAGGTGGAGGAATCTGAAGGAGTGGCCTATTCTTGGTTCGAAAGCGAAGTGGGTTGAGCTCCAGTTCATTCTTTTGGGGCAGGACTATAATGCCCTTTGGGGTGTGGATGTGTTGGCCTAGTCCCCTAATCCCAAGGGCGTTTATACTATTTCCTTTTGTTATCAGGAGTTGCTCTCCTAGTAGCTGGTGGGAGGGGAGGTTCATTGGTGGAAGAAAGTTTGGAATCAGTTTTCTTGGCCAAAATGTAACTGCTTTATTTGGACCTTGGCTTGGAACAGGTGTCTGACATGGGGACAATATTTGAAAGAGGGGTTTTTT
The DNA here is from genome assembly GCA_028749045.1 of Cupressus sempervirens. NCBI lineage: Eukaryota > Viridiplantae > Streptophyta > Pinopsida > Cupressales > Cupressaceae > Cupressus > Cupressus sempervirens. The sequence goes on from CM053791.1 coordinate 283,212,784, forward strand.
TGGCCCATCGAGATGTATTCTGTGTAGAAGTGGGGAAGAAGACTCTATGCATTTATTCTTCCAGTGCTCTTTCACTCTACAGTTATGGCATTTTTGGTGGGAGGTTTGGAAATGCCTGTGCATTCACGCCTCCTCTCTGACGGAGTTTTGGTTGAAAATTGGGAGGCCCCCATCCCTGGCTTCCTTTTTGCAGGATGTTTGGTATACTGGTCCTACCTTTTTGCTTTCGCAAGTCTGGCTGGAACGAAATCGAAGAATATTTCGGGGTGAAGCTTTGGGGATTCAGCAGGTTTGGAGTAGAATCCTAGGAATGATTCAGGACACAGTCTTAGCTAAAAGTGAGGTGGTGATGCCTCTCGAGAGGGACGATGCTGTAATGGTTGACAGGTTTGGAATTCAAGGAATTTCTCCAAACTCGGCCTGTGTTAGGAGAGGCAGAAGGGGGAAATATAAAGTCCAAAGGATAGGGAAGTGGATGTCCCCTCCGGATGGCATTTTGAAAGTTAATACTGATGGTTCATCTAGGGGAAACCCAGGGCCTGCTGGTATAGGTGGGATTGGCAGGGACTCTTCTGGAAGGGTGTTTTTTATATTTTCAGTCAATAAAGCGATGCCATGGTTAATAGAATGGAAGGTTTGGCTATTCTTTATGCGTTGCAAAGGGCATATGCTTTGGGGTGGCGCAAGGTGATTTGTGAATCTGACTCACAGGCTCTTGTGAATCTTCTACTTGAGAGGAAGTGTTCGAATGTTAGTTGGTAGCTGTCTTTGATAGTGCAACAGATTTTAGAGGTTAGTTCTATGATGGATTTAGTGTCTTATACCAATATTCCAAGGGAGTCGAATAGGCCAGCTGATAGTTTGGCAAAGTGGGCATCTGGAAATGTAGATGGTTGCCGGATTGATGAGTGGGAGCAGCTACCAGGTGAGTTACGTCAAGACTTGGAGAGAACATTGTCAGAGGATGTAAGTGGAATCAGGGAGAGTTGATTTTGCCTCTACGATTTTTTTGTGGTTTCTAGTGTTTCCTGGGGTTTAGGCTCTGTTCTGTTTTGTACTGATTTGATCTCATTTTAAATAAAGTTCTTACCACTCTTTTTCAAAAAAAAAATTAAATAACTTCGTTAAATTATTTCAAAATTCTTTTCGAAACTAGTCAACTCAAGTCAACTGTGGTTAAATCTAGTCAACTTTTGGTCAAACTTGATCCTTGCGTATGTGAATATGAGCAAATGTGAGTATGAATTACAGAAACAATTCGATGGAAACTCTCATTCAACCTTTCAAAATGAAGACACGAGGGTCTCTTAAATAGACTTTCCTGGAATTCATCAACGGTTGAGATCGATTTCAATCAACGGCCAAGATTAAAGGTGAAGTTCAGTCATCAAGGAAGATTTCCAAATTAAAGGAAGTTAACTGATTTAGTTTGAGTAAAATAAGGAGTTCACTGATTCAATTTGAGTAGAAAAAGGAGTTAACTGATATAACTCATTTTTGATCAATAGTGAACTGGAAATTTTACTTTTTGAACTGAAGAGAGATTTTGTTGAGATATTTAATATAATAAAATGAGATATGCTCTCATAATTACTTTTTCTATTTAATTAAATAATCTTTAATTAATTAGAGACACATTTCTTATTTATTTAAATAACTCCATTTAATTAATTAGGAATGGCTTCTCATTTAATTAGATAACTTTGTTTGATTAATTAGAAGTAAGTACTCCATTTAATTAAATAATTTCGTTTAATTATTTCAAAATTCTTTCGAAACAAGTCGACTCAAGTCAACCATGGTTAAATTTGGTCAACTTTTGGTCAAACTTGATCTTTGCATATGTGAATATGAGCAAATGTGAGTATGAATTCCAGCAACAATTCGATGCAAATTCTCATTCAACCTTTCAAAATAAAGAGACCAGGGTCTCTTAAATAGACTTTCCTAGAATTCATCAAAGGTTGAGATCAATTTCAATCAACGGTCAGGATTAAAGGTAAAGTTTAGTCATAAAGGGAGATTTCCAAATTAAAGGGAGTTAACAGATTTAATTTGAGTAAAATAAGGAGTTAACTGATTCAATTTGAGTAGAAAAAGGAGTTAACTCATTTAACTCATTTTTGATAAATAGTGAACTAGAAATTTCCCTTTTTGAACTGAAGAGAGATTTTGTTGAGATATTTAATTTATAAAAATGAGATATGCTCTCATAATTACTTTCTCTATTTAATTAAATAATCTTTAATTAATTAGAGACACTATTCTTATTTAATTAAATAACTTCATTTAATTAATTAGGAATGGCTTCTCATTTAATTAAATAACTTTTTTTAATTAATTAGAAGTAAGTACTCCATTTAATTAAATAATTTCATTTAATTATTTCAAAATTCTTTTCGAAACTAGTCAACTCAAGTCAACCGTGGTTAAATCTAGTCAACTATTGGTCAAACTTGATCTTTGCACATGTGAATACGAGAAAATGTTAGTATGAATTCCAACAACAATTTGATACAAATTCTCATTCAACCTTTCAAAATGAAGAGATGAGGGTCTCTTAAATAGACTTTCCTGGAATTCACCAACGGTTGAGATCGATTTCAAACAATGGTTAGGATTAAAGGTGAAGTTCAGTCATAAAGGGAGATTTTCAAATTAAAGGGAGTTAACAGATTTAATTTGAGTAAAATAAGGAGTTAACTGATTCAATTTGAGTAGAAAAAGTAGTTAACTAATTTAACTCATTTTTTATCAATAGTAAACTGGAAATTTCCCTTTTTGAACTGAAGAGAGATTTTGTTGAGATATTTAATTTAATAAAATGAGATATGCTCTCATAATTACTTTTTATATTTAATTAAATAATCTTTAACTAATTAGAGACACTTTTCTTATTTAATTAAATAAGTTCATTTAATTAATTAGGAATGGCTTCTCATTTAATTAAATAACTTTATTTAATTAATTAGAAGTAAGTACTCCATTTAATTAAATAATTTTGTTTAATTATTTTTTAAAAAAATTTGCAACTAGTCAACTCAAGTCAACCTTAGTTAAATCTGGTCAACTTTTGGTCAAACTTGATCTTTGCGTATGTGAATATGAGCAAATGTGAGTATGAATTCCAGCAACAATTCGATGCAAATTCTCATTCAACATTTCAAAATGAAGAGATGAGGTTCTCTTAAATAGACTTTCCTAGAATTCATCAACGGTTGAGACCGATTTCAATCAACGGTCAGGATTAAAGGTGGAGTTCAGTCATAAAGGGAAATTTCTAAATTAAAGGGAGTTAACATATTTAATTTGAGTAAAATAAGGAGTTAACTGATTCAATTTGAGTAGAAAAAGGATTTAACTCATTTAACTCATTTTTGATCAATAGTGAACTGGCAATTTCCCCTTTTAAACGTAATATAGATTTTGTTGAGATATATAATTTATTAAAATGAGATATGCCCTCATAATTATTTTTTCTATTTAATTAAATAACTTCATTTGATTAATTAGGAATGGCTTCTCATTTAATTAAATAACTTCGTTTAACTAATTAAAAGTAAGTACTCCATTTAATTAAATAATTTTGTTTAATTATTTAAAAATTCTTTTTGAAACTAGTCAACTCAAGTCAATTGTGGTTAAATCTGGTCAACTTTTAGTCAAACTTGATCTTTGTGTATGTGAATATGAGAAAATGTGAGTATGAACTCTAGCAACAATTCAATGCAAATTCTCACTCAACCTTTCAAAATGAAGAGATGAGGGTCTCTTAAATAGACTTTCCTGGAATTCATCAACGGTTGAGATCGATTTCAATCAACGGTCAGGATTAAAGGTGAAGTTCAGTCATAAAGGGAAATTTCCAAATTAAAAGGAGTTAACAGATTTAATTTGAGTAAAATAAGGGGTTAACTGATTCAATTTGAGTAGAGAAAGGAATTAACTGATTTAACTCATTTTTGATCAATAGTGAACTGAAAATTTCCTTTTTTGAACTGAAGAGAGATTTTGTTGTGATATTTAATTTAATAAAATGAGATACGCTCTCATAATTACTTTTTCTATTTAATTAAATAATCTTTAATTAATTAGAGACACTTTTCTTATTTAATTAATTAGGAATGACTTCTCATTTAATTAAATAACTTTGTGTAATTAATTAGAAGTAAGTACTCTATTTAATTAAATAATTTCGTTTAATTATTTCAAAATTCTTTTCAAAACTAGTCAACTAAAGTCAACTATGGTTAAATCTCGTCAACTTTTGGTCAAACTTGATCTTTCCATATGTGAATATAAGCAAATGTGAGTATGAATTCCAGCAATAATTCGATGCAAATTCTCATTCAACCTTTCAAAATGAAGAGATGAGGGTCTCTTAAATAGATTTTCCACGCATTCATCAACAGTTGAGATCGATTTCAATCAACGGTCAAGATTAAAGGTGAAGTTCAGTCATAAAGGAAGATTTCCAAATTAAAGGGAGTTAACCAATTTAATTTGAGTAAAATAAGGAATTAACTGATTCAATTTCAGTAGATAAAGGAGTTAACTGATTTAACTCATTTTTGATCAATAGTGAAGTGGTAATTTTCCTTTTTGAACTGAAGAGAGATTTAGTTGAGATATTTAATTTAATAAAATGAGATATTCTCTCATAATTACTTTTTCTATTTAATTAAATAATATTTAATTAATTAGAGACACTTTTCTTATTTAATTAAATAACTTCATTTAATTAATTAGGAATGACTTCTCATTTAATTAAATAACTTTGTTTAATTAATTAGAAGTACTAAATTTAGTTAAATAATTTCGTTTAATTATTTCAAAATTCTTTTCGAAATTAGTCGACTCAAGTCAACCATGGTTAAATCAAGTCAACTTTTGGTCAAACTTGATCTTTTCATATGTGAATATGAGCAAATGTGAGTATGAATTCCATCAACAATTCGATGCAAATTCTCATTCAACCTTTCAAAATGAAGAGATGAGAGTCTCTTAGATAGACTTTCCTAAAATTCATCAACGGTTGAGATCACTTTCAATCAGCGGTCAGGATTAAAGGTGAAGTTTAGTCATAAAGGGAGATTTCCAATTTAAATGGAGTTAACAGATTTAATTTGAGTAAAATAAGGAGTTAACTGATTCAATTTGAGTAGAAAAAGGATTTAACTCATTTAACTCATTTTTTATCAATAGTGAACTAGAAATTTCCCTTTTTGAACTGAAGAGAGATTTTGTTGAGATATTTAATTTAATAAAATGAGATATTCTCTAATAATTACTTTCTCTATTTAATTAAATAATCTTTAATTAATTGGAGACACTTTTCTTATTTAATTAAATAAATTTTTTTAATTAATTAGAAGTAAGTACTCCATTTAATTAAATAATTTCGTTTAATTATTTCAAAATTCTTTTCAAAACTAGTCAACCGTAGTTAAATCTAGTCAACTTTTGGTCAAACTTAATCTTTGCGTATGTGAATACGTGCAAATGTGAGTATGAATTCCAACAACAATTCGATGCAAATTCTCATTCAACCTTTCAAAATGAAGAGATGAGGGTCTCTTAAATAGACTTTCCTAGAATTCATCAACGGTTGAGATCGAATTCAATCAATGGTTAGGATTAAAGGTTAAGTTCAATCATAAAGGGAGATTTCCAAATTAAAGAGAGTTAACAGATTTAATTTGAGTAAAATAAGGAGTTAACTGATTCAATTTGAGTAGAAAAAGGAGTTAACTAATTTAACTCATTTTTTATCAATAGTGAACTGAAAATTTCTCTTCTTGAACTGAAGAGAGATTTTGTTGAGATATTTAATTTAATAAAATGAGATATGCTCTCATAATTACTTTTTATATTTAATTAAATAATCTTTAATTAATTAGAGACACTTTTCCTATTTAATTAAATTAGTTCATTTAATTAATTAGGAATGGCTTCTCATTTAATTAAATAACTTTATTTAATTAATTAGAAGTAAGTACTCCATTTAATTAAATAATTTCGTTTAATTATTTCAAAATTCTTTTCGCAACTAGTCAACTCAAATCAGTCGTGGTTAAATCTGGTCAACTTTTGGTCAAACTTGATCTTTGCGTATGTGAATATTAGCAAATGTGAGTATGAATTCCATCAAAAATTCGATGCAAATTCTCATTCAACCTTTCAAAATAAAGAGATGAGGGTCTCTTAAATAGACTTTCTTAGAATTCATCAACGGTTGAGATCGATTTCAATCAACGGTCAGGATTAAAGGTTAAGTTCAGTCATAAAGGGAGATTTCCAAATTAAAGGGAGGTAACAGATTTAATTTGAGTAAAATAAGGAGTTAAGTGATTCAATTTGAGTAAAAAAAGGAGTTAACTAATTTAACTCATTTTTGATCAATAGTGAACTGGAAATTTCCCTTTTTGAACTGAAGAGAGATTTTGTTGAGATATTTAATTTAATAAAATGAGATATGCTCTCATAATTACTTTTTCTATTTCATTCAATAATCTTTAATTAATTAGAGACACTTTTCTTATTTAGTTAAATAACTTCATTTAATTAATTAGGAATGGCTTCTCATTTAATTAAATAACTTGGTTTAATTAATTAGAAGTAAGTACTCCATTTAATTAAATAATTTCGTCTAATTATTTAAAAATTCTTTTTGAAACTAGTCAACTCAAGTCAACCATGGTTAAATCTGGTCAACATTTGGTCAAACTTGATCTTTGCGTATGTGAATATGAGCAAATGTGAGTATGAATTCTAGTAACAATGTGATGCAAATTCTCATTCATTCTTTCAAAATGAAGAGATGAGAGTCTCTGAAATAGACTTTCCTAAAATTCTTCAATGGTTGAGATCGATTTCAATCAATGGTTAGGATTAAAGGTGAAGTTCAGTCATAAAGGGAGATTTCCAAATAAAAGGGAGTTAATAGATTTAATTTAAGTAAAATAATGAGTTAACTGATTCAATTTGAGTAGAAAAAGGAGTTAACTGATTTAACTCATTTTTGATCAATAGTGAATTGAAAATTTCCCTTTTTGAACTGAAGAGAGATTTTGTTGAGATATTCAATTTAATAAAATGAGATATGCTCTCATAATTACTTTTTCTATTTAATTAAATAATTTTTAATTAATTAGAGACACTTTTCTTATTTAATTAAATAATCTTTAATTAATTAGAGACACTTTTCTTATTTAATTAAATAAGAATGGCTTCTCATTTAGTTAAATAACATTGTTTAATTAATTAAAAGTAAGTACTCTATTTAATTAAATAATTTCATTTAATTATTTCAAAATTTCTTTTTGAAACTAGTCAACTCAAGTCAGCCGTGGTTAAATCTATTTAAATTTTTTGTCAAACTTCATCTTTGCGTATGTGAATATGAGCAAATGTGAGTATGAATTCTAGCAACAATTCGATGCAAATTCTCATTCAACCTTTCAAAATGAAGAGATGATGGTCTCTTAAATAGACTTTTCCTGAAATTCATCAATGGTTGAGATCGATTTCAATCAACAGTCAGGATTAAAGTTGAAGTTCAGTCATGAAGGGAGATTTTCAAATTAAAGGGATTTAACAGATTTAATTTGAGTAAAATAAGGAGTTAACTGATTCAATTTGAGTAGAAAAAGGAGTTAACTCATTTAACTCATTTTTGATCAATAGTGAACTGAAATTTTCCATTTTTGAACTGAAGAGAGATTTTGTTGAGATATTTAATTAAACAAAATGAGATATGCTCTCATAATTACTTTTTCTATTTAATTAATTAGAGACACTTTTCTTATTTAATTAAATAACTTCATTTAATTAATTAGGAATGGCTTCTCATTTAATTAAATAACTTTGTTTAATTAATTCGAAATAAGTACTCCATTTCATTAAATAATTTTGTTTAATTATTTCAAAATTCTTTTCAAAACTAGTCAACTCAAGTCAACCGTGGTTAAATCTGTTCAACTTTTGGTCAAACTTCATCTTTGCGTATGTGAATATGAGCAAATGTGAGTTTGAATTTCAGAAACAACTCGATGGAAATTCTCATTCAACGTTTCAAAATGAAGAGATGAGGGTCTTTTAAATAGACTTTCCTGAAATTCATAAACAGTTGAGATCTATTTCAATCAACAGTCAGGATTAAAGGTGAAGTTCAGTCATAAAAGCAGATTTTCAAATTAAAGGGAGTTAACAGATTTAATTTGAGTAAAATAAGGAGTTAACTGATTCAATTTGAGGAGAAAAAGGAGTTAACTAATTTAACTAATTTTTAATCAATAGTGAACTGGAAATTTCCCTTTTTGTACTGAAGAGAGATTTTGTTGAGATATTTAATTTAATAAAATGAGATATGCTCTCATAATTACATTTTCTATTTAACTAAGTAATCTTTCATTAATTAGAGACACTTCTCTTATTTAATTAAATAACTTTATTTAATTAATTAGGAATGGCTTCTCATTTAATTAAATAACTTTGTTTAATTAAGTAGAAGTAAGTACTCCGTTTAATTAAATAATTTTATTTAATTATTTCAAAATTATTTTTGAAACTAGTCAACTCAAGTCCATCGTGGTTAAATCTGGTCAACTTTTGGTCAAACTTGATCTTTGCGTATGTGAATATGAGCAAATGTGAGTATGAATTCCAGCAACAATTCGATGCAAATTCTCATTAAACCTTTCAAAATGAAGAGATGTGGGTCTCTTAAACAAACTTTCCTAGAATTCATCAATAGTTGAGATCGATTTCAATCAACGGTCAGGATTAAAGTTGAAGTTCAGTCATAAAGGGAGATTTTCAAATTAAAGGGAGTTAACAGATTTAATTTGAGTAAAACAACAAGTTAACTGATTCAATTTGAGTAGAAAAAGGAGTTAACTGATTTAACTTATTTTTGATCAAAAGTGAACTAAAAATTTCTCTTTTTGAACTAAAGAGAGATTTTGTTGAGATATTTAATTTAATAAAATGAGATATGCTCTAATAATTACTTTTTCTATTTAATTAAATAATCTTTAATTAATTAGGGACACTCTTCTTATTTAATTAAATAACTTCATTTAATTTATTAGGAATGGCTTCTCATTTAATTAAATAACTTTGTTTAATTAATTAGAAGTAAGTACTCCATTTAATTAAATAATTTTGTTTAATTATTTCAAAATTCTTTTCGAAACTAGTCAACTCAAGTCAACTATGGTTAAATCTGGTCAACTTTTGGTCAAACTTGATCTTTGCGTATGTGAATATGAGAAAATGTGAGTATGAATTCCAGCAACAACTCGATGCAAATTCTCGTTCAACATTTCAAAATGAAGAAATTAGGGTCTCTTAAATAAACTTTCCTGGAATTCATCAACGCTTGAGATCGATTTCAATCAACGGTCAAGATTAACGGTGAAGTTCAGTCATAAATGAAAATTTCCAAATTAAAGGGAGTTAACAGATTTAATTTGAGTAAAATAAGGAGTTAAATGATTCAATTTGAGTAGAAAAACGAGTTAATTGATTTAATTCATTTTTGATCAATAGTTAACTGAATATTTCCCTTTTTGAACTGAAGAGAGATTTTGTTGAGATATTTAATTTAATAAAATGAGATATGCTCTCATAATTACTTTTTCTATTTAATTAAGTAATCTTTAATTATTTAGAGACACTTTTCTTATTTAATTAAATAACTTCATTTAATTAATTAGGAATGACTTCTCATTTAATTAAAGAATTTTGTTTAATTAATTAGAAGTAAGTACTCCATTTAATTAAATAATTTCGTTTAATTATTTTAAAATTGTTTTTGAAACTAGTCAACTCAAGTCAACCGTCGTTAAATCTGGTCAACTTTTTGTCAAACTTGATCTTTGCGTATGTGAATATGAGAAAATGTGATTATGAATTCCAGCAACAACTCGAAGCAAATTCTCATTCAACCTTTCAAAATGAAGAGATGAGGGTCTCTTAAATAGACTTTCCTGGAATTCATCAACGGTTTAGATCGATTTGAATCAATGGTCAGGATTAAAGGTGAAGTTCAGTCATAACAGGAGATTTCCAAATTAAAGGGACTTAACAGATTTAATTTGAGTAAAATAAGGAGTTCACTGATTCAATTTGAGTAGATAAAGGAGTTAACTCATTTAACTCATTTTTTATCAATAGTGAACTGAAAATTTCCCTTTTTGAACTGAAGAGAGATTTTGTTGAGATATTTAATTTAATAAAATGAGATATGCTCTCATAATTACTTTTTCTATTTAAATAAATAATCTTTAATTAATTAGAGACACTTTTCTTATTTAATTAAATAACTTCATTTAATGAATTAGGAATGGCTTATTATTTAATTAAATAACTTTTTTTAATTAATTAGAAGTAAGTACTCCATTTAATTGAATAATTTTGTTTAATTATTTCAAAATTCTTTTTGAAATTAGTCAACTTAAGTCAACCATGGTTAAATCTGGTCAACTTTTGGTCAAACTTGATTTTTGCGTATGTGAATATGAGCAAAGGTGAGTATGAGTTCTAACAACAACTCGATGCAAATTCTCATTCAACCTTTCAAAATGAAGAGTTGAGGGTCTCTTAAATAGACATTCCTTAAATTCATCAATGGTTGAGATCGATTTCAATCAACGGTCAGGATTAAAGGTGAAGTTCAGTCATAAAGGGATATTTCCAAATTAAAAGGAGTTAACAGATTTAATTTGAGTAAAATAAGGAGTTAACTGATTCAATTTGAGTAGAAAAAGGAGTTAACTGATTTAACTCATTTTTGATCAATAGTGAACTGGAAATTTTCCTTTTTGAACTGAAGAGAGATTTTGTTGAGATATTTAATTTAATAAAATGAGATATGCTCTCATAATTACTTTTTCTATTTAATTAAATAATTTTTAATTAATTAGAGACACTTTTCTTATTTAATTAAATAACTTCATTTAATTAATTAGGAATGGCTTCTCATTTAATTGAATAACTTTGTTTAATTAATTAGAAGTAATTACTCCATTTCATTAAATAATTTCGTTTAATTATTTCAAAATTCTTTTCGAAACTAGTCAACTCAGGTCAACCGTGGTTAAATCTGGTTAACTTTTGGTCAAACTTGATCTTTGCGTGTGGGAATATGAGCAAATGTGTGTATGAATTGCAGCAACAATTCAATGCAAATTTTTATTCTACCTTTCAAAATGAAGAGATGAGGGTCTCTTAAATAGACTTTTCTGGAATTTATCAACAGTTGAGATCGATTTCAATCAACAGTCAGGATTAAAGGTGAAGTTCATTCATAAAGGGAGATTTTCAAATTAAAGGGAGTTAATAGATTTAATTTGAGTAAAATAAGGAGTTAACTGATTCAATTTGAGTAAAAAAAGGAATGAACTGATTTAACTCATTTTTTTATCAATAATGAACTGGAAATTTCCCTTTTTGAACTGAAGAGAGATTTTGTTGAGATACTTAATTTAATAAAATGAGATATGCTCTCATAATTACTTTTTCTCTTTAATTAAGTAATCTTTAATTAATTAGAGACACTTTTCTGATTTAATTAAATAATTTCATTTAATTAATTAGGAATGACTTCTCATTTAATTAAATAACTTTGTTTAATTAATTAGAATTAAATGCTCTATTTAATTAAATAATTTCGTTTCATTATTTCAAATTTTTTTTGAAATTAGTCAACTCAATGAACCGTGGTTAAATCTGGTCAAATTTTGGTCAAACTTGATCTTTACGTATGTGAATATGAGCAAGTGTGAGTATGAATTCAAGCAACAATTCAATGCAAATTCTCCTTCAATCTTTCAAAATGAAGAGATGAGGGTCTCTTAAATAGACTTTCCTGGATTTCATCAACGGTTGAGATCGATTTCAATCAGCGATCAGGATTAAAGGTGAAGTTCAGTCATAAAAGGAGATTTCCAAATTAAACGGAGTTAACAGATTTAATTTGAGTAAAATAAGGAGTTAATTGATTCTATTTGAGTAGAAAAAGGAATTAACTAATTTAACTTATTTTTGATCAATAGTGAACTAAAAATTTCCCTTTTTGAACTGAAGAGAGATTTTGTTGAGATATGCTCTTATAATTACTTTTTCTATTTAATTAAATAATCTTTAATTAATTAGAGACACTTTTCTTATTTAATTAAATAACTTCATTTAATTAATTAAGAATGGCTTCTCATTTAATTAAATAATATTGTTTAATTAATTAGAAGTAAGTACTCCATTTAATTAAATAATTTTGTTTAATTATTTCAAAATTCTTTTCGAAACTAGTCAACTCAAGTCAACTGTGGTTAAATTTAGTCAACTTTTGGTCAAACTTGATCTTTGCGTATGTGAATATGAGCAAATGTGAGTATGAATTTCAGCAACAATTCGATGCAAATTCTCATTCAACCTTTCAAAATGAAGAGATGAGGGTCTCTTAAATAGACTTTCTTGGTATTCATCAATGGTTGAGATCGATTTCAATCAGCGGTCAGGATTAAATTTGAAGTTCAATCATAAAGGGAGATTTCCAAATTAAAGGGAGTTAGAAGATTTAATTTGAGTAAAATAAGGAGTTAACTGATTCAATTTGAGTAGAAAATGGACTTAACTGATTTAACTCATTTTTGATCAATAGTTGACTGAAAGTTTCCCTTTTTGAACTGAAGAGAGATTTTTTTGAGATATTTAGTTTAATAAAATGAGATATGCTCTCATAATTACTTTTTTTATTTAATTAAATAATCTTTAATTAATTAGAGACACTTTTCTTATTTAATTAAATAACTTCATTTAATTAATTAGGAATAGCTTCTCATTTAATTAAATAACTTTGTTTAATTAATTAGAAGTAAGTACTCCATTTAATTAAATAATTTTGTTAATTGAGATAGGCGTGACTGGAGGTTAACGCGATGGGTTTCTGTGCATGTTTTACGAGCTAAGGCTGTTGTGTCCTATCTCCATTTTGAGTCTTCTGTGCATGCGTCTGCAGAGGAAGGTGTTCCAGTTGCCATGAGGGTGGGTGCTTGGTCTTTTGCGCCAATTTTTGCAGGTTGTTCTCTGGTCTTGGGTCGGTCTGCGAGCTGTGAGGATGGTGGGGCACGCGACGCCTGGTTCGTGGCCCCTACTATGTTTTCTCTAGGTTGAGGGTAGAATGACGAGGGGTGAGCCATCAAGGGTCTCACCTGACATTGTTGTGCATGATGCGGAGGACATGCATCTTCCAAATCAAGGGGTGAGGGTGTTTTATAATGCCCTTTTTTCTCAGAGTTCAGGAGTTATAGCATCAAATATGTCTAGCAGTTCTCGGATCACAAAGATTAACAGGTGCTTGGAGCGGTACAAAGAAAGACCTAAATTGGTAATCTGTTACGAGTTGATTGCTGAGGATATGGAATACTATTCAAAGCATTCATTGTACTATAAATTTTTGGGTTTAAGAGTATCCCTTCAATTTTTAGAAAAATGGGCTCAGAGAGTCTGGGAGCCAGAGGGTGAAATGGATGTCACGTTGCTTGCAAACAACTTTTTCATGGTTACATTCACCTGCATGGCAGATTGTAGCAGGCTTTTTGAGGGCGGGCCCTATTTTTACAACCAGGTTGGATTATTTGTTAAGCCATGGCATGCAAGCTTTAACCCCTCTGAGGAGCTTCCGAATTGGGTTCCAGTGTGGGTTTGGCTACCTAGATTTCCGATAGAGTGTTGTCGAAAAGATGTTTTCCATATGCTCGCTTCGATGTTGGGGAAACCGGTTGGCTCCTCAACCCAAACCCTTGGGAAAAGGGTTATGACTTTTGCTCGAATCTGTGTGGAGCTTGATTTGAGTAGACCATTGCCAGATGAAGTTGAATTGTGCGCAGGCTCACATTCTTGGGTGTAGCAACTTGATTATGAGACCCTTCCCTTTCGGTGCCGACTTTGTCATGAATATGGCCACCTGCTATGTAGGTGCTCGAAGGCCAAGCTGGTTGATCAATAGCCTATGCCCCCTCCTTGTCACAATCTTGAGGCTGATAAAGGGAAGAAGCCAAATTTAGGAGAGGAAAAGGATGTTGAGGGCTTTGTATAGGTCAAGGCTCACAGCCATAATAGAGGTCAAAAGAGGACTTTGATGGAGAGATAGAAGAAGGATACCTTTAATAGATGTGAATTCCTAGATGAGCTGGGGCAGCAAGAAGTTATTCCGAGATCTAGTAGCTTGGCTCAATTGGTTGTGGAGCCTGATCAGGAGATTGTCTCTTTCGACCCTCCTCCTGCTCCATAGGTTGAACCTGCTATGCCTATGGTCACTGATGGGCAGGCAGGGGATCAGGTGTCTATGGGGTTAAATGCTAGTTGGGATCAAGAAGCAAGGGGCGCAACCCTTCCTGCAAGGAGTATAGTTTCAGATATGGATAAGCGTGGCAAGTCTTCTCCTCACTTGGTTATTCTTTAGAAGGATGGCAAGAAGGGGGTTTCTGAGAAAAGTGGTAAAAGTGGGCGTAAGAAGGACATGGAGAAGATTAAGATGATTGGTGAGAATCTAGTGGAGTCAAGAGCTGTCAAGACCTTGGATTCTCATTTCTCGGCTTCCCAGAAATGATCATTATTTCATGGAATGCAAGGGGCTTGAACAGCGGCCCTAGACAAAAAGTTGTTTGAGATTTGGTTAGAATTCATTCTCCTGATGTTCTTTTTCTTTAGGAGACCAAAGTTTCTGTTGAGAGTATGATGAGTATAGCTCCTAAATTGTGGAAGAATGGTCAATGTCAGTGCATTGGAGCGTAGGGATCTTCAGGGGGGGTAGCTTGCCTCTGGAACCCTTGAAAGATCCAGCCTATGTGGTGGATATCCTTTAGATATTCTATTTCCTTGGTCTCTCTATGCTACGAATCAGGAGAGTCTATTCTTCTCTCAAATGTCTATGCCCCTGTTGAGCTCCAAGGTAAGATTCTTACATGGAATAATATTCATTTTGTTCGTGGGTTATTTCCTTATCTGCCATGGATTATTGCTGGAGATTTTAATGCTATTCTAGATCTCTTTGAAAAACTGGGGGGTATCACAAGACTTGAGCCCTCCTCTGTGCTTCTTTGGGATAACATTTTGGCACTCAATCTTGTTGATATCAAGCCTAGTAATGGCTAGTTCACCTAGAATAATAGAAGAATAGGAGATAATGGCATTATGGAAAGACTAGATCGCTTCATGGTGTCTTGTTTTTAGGTGGGTGGATTATGGTCATCCAAGTCTGAGATTTTAGATTGGAGAGGGTCGGATCACTAGCCCATTAAGTTAGTTATTTCCTCCAACCGGTTACCTCAGAAGCCACCTTTTATATTCCAGCTTATGTGGTTAAGGGACCCTGACCTATATGGCTATGCTGCTGAGTGGTGGAGGATGGTAGACCTACCTTTGGTACAACAATGTATATCTTTGCTAAACTCCTACAATATGTTAAATTTCAGCTTAAAAGATGGAATAGGTATTACTTTGGTAATATTTTCCAAGAGAAATATGCGGCCCAAGCTAAGTTGAATGATATTACTAGGTTGTTAAGGGAAGAGGGAGTGTTAGATTATTTGTTGCAGGAGGAAGCTAGGGCTCTGAAAACTTTGGAGGAGTGGGAACTGAGAGAGGAAATCTACTAGAAACAAAAAGCTCATATTGTATGGCTTCAAGAAGGTGATAAGAATACTGCTTTCTTCTTCAATTCAGTTAAGGCCAAACAACATGGTAACTCTATATCAACCTTGGTGAATGCTAGGGGAGAGACACTCTATTCTTCTCAGAATATTTTCAGCGAAGTTGTACAGTATTTTGAGTCTTTATTTAGGGAGGTTTCACAAGGGGACTTGGTTGAAGAGGCCGAGGTCCTTTCTTGTATTCCTTCTTTAGTCTCTTTGGAAATGAAAGAGCATCTTATGAGTGCCATGTATTTGGAGGAATTAGAGGGGACTATTTTCCAAATGAAGAAAGGAAAAGCTCCAGGTCTGAACGGCTTTTTGATTGAGTTCTTCTAGGAATTTTTGGATATTATCAAGATAGATTTACTAGCAATTGTTCAGGAATCCTAGAGAAACAAGCAAATGCTCCGAACTCTAAATTCTACTTTCCTTGCTCTCATCCCCAAGGAGGAAGGGGCTGATTGGATTAGTCAATTTCGCCCTATCTCTCTATGCAATGTTGTTTATAAAATTATATCTAAGCTTATAGCTAACAGGTTAAAAAAGTGACTTCCCAAGTTAATTTCTAAAGAACAGAGTGGCTTTGTGATGGGGCGCCAGATCCTAGATGGTGTGGTTATGTCGATTGAGACTATTCACTCTATGGCCAATTCTAAAGACAAGGCTATTCCGTACATCCACAGGCACAACTCCATACTCCCTAGTCTATGGTGCCGAAGCGGTATTACCTATAGAAGTTGAACTTCCCTCACTACGCATATCTTTGTGAGGGCAAATCTCAGATGAAGAATACAGAGTAGCTCGACTCACCCAGCTAGATCTCTTAGACGAGAAGAGACAACAAGCCTATGACCATCTCACAGTCTATCAAACTCGTCTCAAAAGGAATTTCAACAAGAAGGTGCTCCCACGACACTTTCAGCCAGGTGACATGGTCCTCAAAGAAAATATGAAAGTCCAAGCAGATCGAGAAAAAAAAGGCAAGTTTGAACCTACATGGCTTGGTCCCTATGTGGTTACCGCCTCCTTTGGCTCCGGAGCCTATCAATTATCTACACCAGAAGGAGAACTCTTGAATGATCCCACTAACATCATTCATCTCAAGAAGTTCTATGCTTGAAGATCCTTGGTATACCCAGCTTTTGAAAAAAAAATACAAAAAAAAAATAGTAAAGAGAAATAAGCGTCCAATGGTGAAAACTTGGCAATTCAAGCGCCTTGGATAGGTACCTTGGTGAAAACATGGTAATTCAGGCACCCTGTGTGCTAAAGACTAATCCATTATCTATCACTATCTTATCCCTCATCCATCCACCCACCATCCCATAAAATACCTACTTGTTCCCTTGGTGTTCCAATCAAATATCCAAAATCTGATGGAGCTTGTCAATACCTCCTGTACAACTTGTAAATCTTGTACCAAAGCTTGTATTATACCTTGTAAATCTTGTACCATACCTTGTATATATTTGAATCTTGTCCAAAGCTTGTACCATATTCCAGCTTGTAAATAATCTTGTATCCTAGCCTATATCCTATCACATGCACACACAGAATCCCATTTTCCTTAAGCTTTTCACAAACCATCTACCTATCCACCTATCAACTATTATAGACATCCCATCCTTCACAAAAATTTCCATCTCACAAAAAAACCAAAACATGAACAAACTTGTACATTTGTAACATATCTTGGTCTGTCAGCTTATACATCCTCTTTAGCTTAGTATCATTGTATCTATCCGGCTTTCATGTTAGTTCATCCTTGGTCAACATCTTGCACACATTGCACACCTTGGTTAGATATTCCAATGCATCCTTTAGCTAGATCTCCTATCACCAAAGTGTTATCCTTCTTAGTTCAGCTTGCCAGACACATCACTCATCCAGATCCATCAGCTTAGGTGCTCTCTGATAGATTTTGCAGGATATAGCTTTCCTCATGTTTGATCTTGGTCCGTTAGTACCTCGTCCTACCCATCTCGTTGGCAAACAGTTCTCTTTTGGATTTTCACTTTCTTTTGATTTGGGATCTTCCCTTTTGGGTCTTGAAATATCTTTTCCAAGCAATCTCCTTGTTCCCTCCTCAAGGTTGCCATGATCTTCCATATCATGGTATGCTGCGAATGGGGCAATTAGAGCGTAAGGTCTTGATCAGGTCTTTTGCTTGTTTTCTTTTTCTGCTTGTGGGTTACCTAGTGTCGTTTCCACGCTGCTTTCTCTGGGATTCATGTGTGATACTGGGGCAATCCTTGTGTGTTTGTTTTGAGTCAGTTCGTCAGTCCTCTGGACGGTTGGTGAAAAGGCCTTGATGTTCTTGGTAACCTTGGCAATTAACCAACAGTCCTATAGTAAATCTAGTACTCAACTACATGGTGGTACTTCTCTTTGAAGTATCCCCCCGCTCAAAAAGCTTCAATGGATTCCTTTTATAGCACTCCGCTCCTCCATCTCCCCCCCCCAATCCTGGAAAGTCTTAATTTTGCTTTACTATTGTGCCTCTGATTTCCCTTTATCATTCTCCCGTAGTGAGAGTTTGAGCTAATTCAGCCCCTTCTCTTCGCCAACCTGCGTCTCAGCTCGTCTCAATTTCTTGTACTTTTCAAGAAGTCGTCAAGCCTCATTTCTCTCCCCGCCGCCTTCTTGAGGGGGCATCATCTAAGTCTAGTCTCTCCTCTTCTTATCCGAGACTGGGGCAACCTTGTTGCTAAAACATCTTCTTCGTGTCGTCTTCATTCAAACTTCTTTGAAATAGTGTTGTCTCAACACTATGTCAAAGAGGGGCAAAATGTAGACACCTAAATTTGATTACACTATTTTAGTAATCCTATTTAGTTATCTAAAAAGGCATTATTAATTAAATTTCTATTTAATTAATCCTTTGTCATCCCCTAGTTGATTAATTTAATTAATCATCTATAGTCCTAATTGATAAATCAAATAATCTATTATTTATCAATTAAATCCTATTCTTCTATCTAATTCCAAAAATCCCCATTTATTAAATAAATCTATTTGATAAATGAAATCCTCAAATTCAAAAACCCCTAACCTATTTCTAATCCTCCATTTAGCCTAATCCACCCCATCCACCCATACTAACCAAGCTTAGCCACTAACTCACCCACCCTCATTAATGCCATCCACTTGCACATCTCTAACATCCCTAATCTAATCCTAAACCCAAGCCTAATCCACCCCCTAATGTTGTCACATTCCTTAAACAAGTTTAAGACTTTCCTAATCCAAACCAAAGTCCCCCCTCAAAAAAACCCAACCACTAAGTCATGAGTTCTCTTACAAAACATAAAGACTCTTACAAGCCCACTCATGACTCTTACATCCATCTTACACACTCATTCCTCTTACATCCCTCTTACATACTCAACCCCACTCATCATGCCCTTAACCAACCCTTAACCCTACCCTCTCACACTCATCCTCCTTGTGACAAGTGTCACCTTCCCATTGGTGCTAAAAAAGCACAATCCATGTGCTCCCCTTTGAGTGCATCTTAGCCCTTCTTAAGCCTTCATCCATCCTTGCATCTAAGCCCTCCATCCCTCTACCCCTTAGCCTATAAATTGAATCCCATCCCAAGCCATTTCATCAACAATCTTTGAGCTAAAGTTACCATGCTATTTTGAGAACCAAAGCCATCAACCATACCCTTATAATGCCAAATTGAGAGCTCACAAAGCTACCAATTTGCCATTACCCATCTCCATTGAAGCAGCTTTTGAGCATCTTGAGCATACATCCACAACAAAAGGACACATCTACAGAATCAAGAAAGCATGGAGTGTTTTCTCTTGTGAGGTTTGCACTTCTTATTTTCTTTCTTAGTCTAAGCATATTTGTGAATTTAGTTTTTAGTTTGTGAATGTTTACTTCATTTGTTAATGTTCTTTGCATACTGATTCTGGTTCTACATGGAGTACTCTCAAGAAAGGAGCGACGTGCATTAAGGGTGGCTTACATTGGATCTACAAGAGTGGCTCAAAGGCTCAGTTCTGGCATGATGCTTGGGATGGGTATCCTCCCTTGGTTGTTTAGTATCCTCATTTGCATAGGCTGGCTTAGAGTTTTTGTGATGCTAGATGGTCTAGAGTGTGCGACTTTAAATCCTTTTCCCCTTAGGGTTAGCTGGTGGACGCAAGGTGGAGGAATCTGAAGGAGTGGCCTATTCTTGGTTCAAAAGTGAAGTGGGTTGAGCTCCAGTTCATTCTTTTGGGGCGGGACTATAATGCCCTTTGGGGTGTGGATGTGTTGGCCTAGTCCCCTAATCCCAAGGGCGTTTATACTATTTCCTTTTGTTATCAGGAGTTGCTCTCCCAGTAGCTGGTGGGAGGGGAGGTTCATTGGTGGAAGAAAGTTTGGAATCAGTTTTCTTGGCCAAAATGTAACTGCTTTATTTGGACCTTGGCTTGGAACAGGTGTCTGACATGGGGACAATATTCGGAAGAGGGGTTTTTTCGGCCTGTCGAGATGTATTCTGTGTAGAAGTGGGGAAGAAGACTCTATGCATTTATTCTTCCAGTGCTCTTTCACTCTACAATTATGGCATTTCTGGTGGGAGGTTTGGAAATGCCTGTGCATTCACGCCTCCTCTCTGACGGAGTTTTGGTTGAAACTGGGGAGGCCCCCATCCCTGGCTTCCTTTTTGCAGGATGTTTGGTATATTGGTCCTACCTTTTTGCTTTCGCAAGTCTGGCTGGAACGAAATCGAAGAATATTTCGGGGTGAAGCTTTGGGGATTCAGCAGGTTTGGAGTAGAATCCTGGGAATGATTCAGGACACTAGTCAACTCAAGTCAACCATGGTTAAATCTGGTCAACATTTGGTCAAACTTGATCTTTGCGTATGTGAATATGAGCAAATGTGAGTATGAATTCCAGCAACAATGTGATGCAAATTCTCATTCATCCTTTCAAAATGAAGAGATGAGAGTCTCTGAAATAGACTTGCCTAGAATTCTTCAATAGTTGAGATCGATTTCAATCAATGGTTAGGATTAAAGGTGAAGTTTAGTCATAAAGGGAGATTTCCAAATAAAAGGGAGTTAATATATTTAATTTAAGTAAAATAATGAGTTAACAGATTCAATTTGAGTAGAAAAAGGAGATAACTGATTTAAGTTATTTTTTATCAATAGTGAACTAAATATTTCCCTTTTTGAACTGAAGAGAAATTTATTTGAGATATTTAATTTAATCAAATGAGATATGCTCTCATAATTACTTTTTTTATTTAATTAAATAATCTTTAATTAATTAGAGACAATTTTCTTATTTAATTAAATAACTTTATTTAATTAATGTGGAATGGCTTCTCATTTAATTAAATAACTTTATTTAATTAATTAGAAGTAAGTAATCCATTTAATTATTTAATTTCGTCTAATTATTTCAAAAAAAAATTTGAAACTAGTCAATTCAAGTCAACCGTGGTTAAATATGGTCAACTTTTGCTCAAACTTGATCTTTGCATATGTGAATATGAGCAAATGTGAGTATGAATTCCAGCAACAATTCGATGCAAACTCTAATTCAACCTTTGAAAATGAAGAGATGAAGGTGTCTTAAATAGACTTTCTTAGAATTCATCAACGGTTGAGACCGATTTCAATCAATGGTCATGATTAAACGTGAAGTTCAGTCATAAAGGGAGATTTCCAAATTAAAGGGAGTTAACAGATTTAATTTGAATAAAATAAGGAGTTAATTGATTCAATTTGAGTAGAAAAAGGAGTTAACTGATTTAACTCATTTTTGATCAATAGTGAACTGGAAATTTCCCTTTTTGAACTGAAGAGAAATTTTGTTGAGATATTTAATTTAATAAAATGAGATATGCTCTCATAATTACTTTTTCTATTTAATTAAATAATTTTAATTAATTAGAGACACTTTTCTTATTTAATTAAATAACTTTATTTAATTAATTAGGAATGGCTTCTCATTTAATTAAATAAATTTATTTAATTAATTAGAAGTAAATAATCCATTTAATTAAATAATTTTGTTTAATTATTTCAAAAAAATTTTTGAAACTAGTCCACTTAAGTCAACCGTGGTTAAATTTGGTCAACTTTTGGTCAAACTTGATCTTTGCGTATGTGAATATGAGCAAATGTGAGTATGAATTCCAGGAACAATTTGATGCAAATTCTCATTCAACCTTTCAAAATCAAGAGATGAGGGTCTCTTAAAAAGACTTTCCAGGAATTCACCAACGGTTGAGACCGATTTCAATCAACGGTCAGCATTAAAGGTGAAGTTCAGTCATAAAGGGAGATTTCCAAATCAAAGGGAGTTAACAGATATAATTTAAGTAAAATACGGAGTTAACTTATTCAATTTGAGTAGAAAAAGGAGCTAACCGATTTAACTCATTTTTGATCAAAAGTGAATTGAAAATTTCCTTTTTTGAACTGAAGAGAGATTTTGTTGAGATATTCAATTTAATAAAATGAGATATGCTCTCATAATTACTTTTTCTATTTAATTAAATAATTTTTAATTAATTAGAGACACTTTTCTTATTTAATTAAATAATCTTTAATTAATTAGAGACACTTTTCTTATTTAATTAAACAACTTCATTTAATTAAATAAGAATGGCTTCTCATTTAATTAAATAACTTTCTTTAATTAATTAGAAGTACTCCATTTAATTAAATAATTTTATTTAATAATTTTAAAACTCTTTTCGAAACTAGTCAAGACAAGTCAACCGTGGCTAAATCTATTCAATTTTTGGTCAAACTTGATCTTTGAATATGTGAATATGAGCAAATGTGAGTATGAATTTCAGCAACAATTCGATGCAAATTCTCATTCAACGTTTCAAAATGAAGAGATGAGGAACTCTTAAATAGACTTTCTTGGAAGTCATCAATGGTTGAGATCGATTTCAATCAACGGTCAGGATTAAAGGTGAAGTTTCATCATAAAGGGAGATTTCCAAATTAAAGGGAGTTAACAGATTTAATTTGAGTAAAATAAGGAGTTAACTGATTCAATTTGAGTAGAAAAAAGAGTTAATTGATTTAACTCATTTTTGATCAATAGTGAACCGAAAATTTTGCTTTTTGAACTGAAGAGAGATTTATTTGAGATATTTAATTTAATAAAATGAGATATGCTCTCATAATTACTTTTTCTATTTAATTAAATAATCTTTAATTAATTAGAGACACTTTTCTTATTTAATTAAACCACTTCATTTGATTAATTATAAATGGCTTCTCGTTTAATTAAATAACTTTGTTTAACTAATTAGAAGTACGTACTCCATTTAATTAAATAATTTCGTCTAATTATTTCAAAATTCTTTTTGAAACTAGTCAACTCAAGTCAACCGTAGTTAAATCTGGTTAACTTTTGGTCAAACTTGATCTTTGCGTATGTGAATATGAGCAAATTTGAGTATGAATTCTAGCAACAATTCGATGCAAATTCTCATTCAACCTTTCAAAATGAAGAGATGAGGGACTCTTAAATAAACTCTCCTGGAATTCATCAACGGTTGAGATCGATTTCAATCAACGGTTAAGATTAAAGGTGAAGTTCGGTCATAAAGAAAGATTTCCAAATTAAAGGGAGTTAACAGATTTAATTTGAGTAAAATAAAGAGTTAACTGATTCAATTTGAGTAGAAAAAGGAGTGAACTGATTTAACTCATTTTTTATCAATAGTGAATTGAAAATTTTCTTTTTTATACTGAAGAGAGATTTTGTTGAGGTATTTAATTTAATAAAATGAGATATAATCTCATAATTACTTTTTCTATTTAGTTAAATAATCTTTAATTAATTACAGACAAGTTTCTTATTTAATTAAATAACTTCATTTAATTAATTAGGAATGGCTTCTCATTTAATTAAATAACTTTTTTTAATTAATTAGAAGTAAGTACTCCATTTAATTAAATAATTTTGTTTAATTATTTCAAAATTCTTTTCGAAACTAGTCAACTCAAGTCAACGTGGTCAAATCTGGCCAACTTTTGGTCAAACTTGATCTCTGCGTATGTCAATATGAGCAAATGTGTGTATGAATTCCAGCAACAATTCGATGCAAATTCTCATTCAACCTTTCAAAATGAAGAGATGAGGGTCTCTTAAATAGACTTTTCTAGAATTCATCAATTGTTGAGATCGATTTCAATCAACAGTCAAGATTAAAGGTGAAGTTCAGTCATAAAGGGAGATTTCCAAATTAAAGAGAGTTAACAGATTTGATTTGAGTAAAATAAGGAGTTAACTGATTCAATTTGAGTAGAAATAGGAGTTAATTGATTTAACTCATTTTTCATCAATAGTGAACTGAAAATTTACTTTTTTGTACTGAAAAGAGATTATGTTGAGATATTTAATTTAATAAAATGAGATATCCTCTCATAATTACTTTTTCTATTTAATTAAATAATCTTTAATTAATTCGAGACACTTTTCTTATTTAATTAAATAACTTCATTTAATTAATTAGGAATGGCTTCTCATTTAATTAAATAACTTTGTTTAATTAATTAGAATTAAGTACTCCATTTAATTAAATAATTTCATTTAATTATTTCAAAAAAAATTTCGAAACTAGTCAACTCAAGTCAACTGTGGTTAAATCTGGTCAATTTTTGGTCAAACTTGATCTTTGCGTATGTGAATATGAGCAAATGTGAGTATGAATTCCAACAACAATTCAATGAAAATTCTCGTTCAACATTTCAAAATGAAGAGATGAGGGTCTCTTAAATAGACTTTCCTGGAATTCATCAACTGTTGAGATCAATTTCAATCAGCGGTCAGGATTAAAGGTGAAGTTCAGTCATAAAGGGAGATTTTGAAATTAAAGCGAGTTAACAGATTTAATTTGAGTAAAATAAGGAGTTAACTGATTCAATTTGAGTTGAAAAAGGAGTTAACCGATTTAACTCATTTTTAATCAATAGTGAACTAGAAATTTCCCTTTTTGAACTGAAGAGAGATTTTCTTGAGATATTTAATTTAATAAAATGAGAAATGCTCTCATAATTACTTTTTCTATTTAATTAAGTAATCTTTAATTAATTAGAGACACTTTTCTTATTTAATTAAATAACTTAATTTAATTAATTAGGAATGGCTTCTCATTTAATTAAATAAATTTGTTTAAGTAATTAGAAGTATGTACTCCATTTAATTAAATAATTTCGTTTAATTATTTCAAAATTCTTTTCGAAACTAGTCAACTCAAGTCAACCGTCATTAAATTTCAGCAACAATTCGATACAAATTCTCATTCAACCTTTCAAAATGAAGAGATAAGAGACTCTTAAATAGACATTCCTAAAATTCATCAACGGTTGAGATCAATTTCAATCAACGGTGAGGATTAAAGGTGAAGTTCAGTCATAAAGGGAGATTTCCAAATTAAAGGGAGTTAACAGATTTAATTTTTTTAAAATAAGGAGTTAACTGATTCAATGTGAGTAGAAAAAGGAGTTAATATATTTAACTCATTTTTCATCAATAGTGAACTGAAAATTTCCCTTTTTGAATTGAAGAGAGATTTTGTTGAGATATTTAGTTTAATAAAATGAGATATACTCTCATAATTACTTTTTCTATTTAATTAAATAATCGTTAATTAATTAGAGACACTTTTATTATTTAATTAAATAACTTCACTTAATTAATTAGGAATGGCTTCTCATTTAATTAAATAACTTTGTTTTATTAATTAGAAGTAAGTACTCCATTTGATTAGATAATTTAGTTTAATTATTTGAATTTTTTTTTGAAACTAGTCAACTCAAGTCAACCGTGGTTAAATTCGGTCAACTTTTGGTCAAACTTGATCTCTGCGTATGTGAATATGAGCAAATGTGAGTATGAATTCTAGCAACAATTCAATGAAAATTCTCATTCAACCTTTCAAAATGAAGAGATGATGGTCTCTTAAATAGACTTTTTTGGAATTCGTCAAGTGTTGTGATCAATTTCAATCAGCGGTCAAGATTAAAGGTGAAGTTCAGTCATAAAGGGAGATTTCAAAATTAAAGGGAGTTAACAGATTTAATTTGAGTAAAATAAGGAGTTAACTGATTCAATTTGAGTAGAAAAATGAGTTAACTGATTTAAGTCATTTTTTATCAATAGTAAACTGGAAATTTCCCTTTTTGAACTGAAAAGAGATTTTTTTGAAATATTTAATTTAATAAAATGAGATATGCTCTCATAATTACTTTTTCTATTTAATTAAATAATATTTAATTAATTAGAGACACTTTTCTTATTTAATTAAATAACTTCATTTAATTAATTAGGAATGACTTCTCAATTAATTAAATAACTTTGTTTAACTAATTAGAAGTAAGTACACCATTTAATTAAATAATTTCATTTAATTATTTCAAAATTCTTTTCGAAACTAGTCAACTCAAGTCAACTGTCATTAAATCTGATCAACTTTTGGTCAAACTTGATCTTTGCGTATGTGAATATGAGCAAATGTGAGTATGAATTTCAGCAACAATTCGATGCAAATTGTCATTAAACCTTTCAAAATGAAGAGATGAGGGTCCCTTAAATAGACTTTCCTGTAATTCATCAACGGTTGAGATCGATTTCAATCAGCGGTCAGGATTAAAGGTGAAGTTTAGTCATAAAGGGAGATTTCCAAATTAAATGGAGTTAACAGATTTAATTTGTGTAAAATAAGGAGTTAACTGATTCAATTTGAGTAGAAAAAGGAGTTAACTAATTTAACTCATTTTTTATCAATAGTGAACTGGAAATTTCTCTTTTTGAACTGAAGAGAAATTTTGTTGAGATATTTAATTTCATAAAATGAAATATGCTCTCATAATTACTTTTTTCTAGTTAATTAAATAATCTTTAATTAATTAGAGACACTTTTCTTATTTAATTAAATAACTTCATTTAATTAATTAGGAATGGCTTCTCATTTAATTAAATAACTTTTTTTAATTAATTAAAAGTAAGTACTCCATTTAATTAAAGAATTTTGTGTAATTATTTCCAAATTCTTTTCGAAACTAGTCAACTCAAGTCAACTGTGGTTAAATTTAGTCAACTTTTGGTCAAACTTGATCTCTGCGTATGTGAATATGAGCAAATGTGAGTATGAATTTTAGAAACAATTCGATGCAAATTCTCATTCAACCTTTCAAAATGAAGAGATGAGGGTCTCTGAAATAGACTTTTTTAAAATTCATCAACGGTTGAGATTGATTTCAATCAATGGTCAGGATTAAAGGTGAAGTTCGGTCATAAAGGGAGATTTCAAAATGAAAGGAAGTTAACAAATTTAATTTCAGTAAAATAAGGAGTTAACTGATACAATTTGAGTAGAAAAAGGATTTAACTGATTTAACTCATTTTTTATCAATAGTGAAGTGAAAATTTCCCTTTTTGAACTGAAGAGAGATTTTGTTGAGATATTTAATTTAATAAAATGAGATATGCTCTCATAATCACTTTTTCTATTTAATTAAATAATTTTTAATTAATTAGAGACACGTTTCTTATTTAATTAAATAACGTTATTTAATTAATTAGGAATGGATTCTCATTTAATTAAATAACTTTGTTTAATTAATTAGAAGTAAGTACTCCATTTAATTAAATAATTTTATTTAATTATTTCAAAATTCTTTTCAAAACAAGTCAACTCAAGTCAACCATGGTTAAACTTGGTCAACTTTTGGTCAAACTTGATCTCTGCGTACGTGAATATGAGCAAATGTGAGTGTGAATTCCAGTAACAATTTGATTCAAATTCTCATTCAACCTTTCAAAATGAAGAGATGAGGGTCTCTTAAATAGACTTTCCTTGAATTCATCAATGGTTGAGATCGATTTAAATCAATGGTCAAGATTAAAAGTGAAGTTCAGTCATAAAGGGAGATTTCCAAATTAAAGGGAATTAACAGATTTAATTTGAGTAAAATAAGGAGTTAACAGATTCAATTTATGTAGAAAAAGGAGTTGACTGATTTGACTCATTTTTGATCAATAGTGAATTAGAAATTTCCCTTTTTGAACTGAAGAGAGATTTTGTTGAGATATTTAATTTAATAAAATGAGATATGCTCTCATAATTACTTTTTCTATTTAGTTAAATAATCCTTAATTAATTAGAGACAAGTTTCTTATTTAATTAAATGACTTCATTTAATTATTTAGGAATGGTTTCTCATTTAATTAAATAACTTTGTTTAATTAATTAGAAATAAGTACTTCATTTAATTAAATAATTTTGTTTAATTCTTTAAAAATTCTTTTCGAAACTAGTCAACTGATGTCAACCGTGGTTAAATATGGTGAACTTTTGGTCAAAATTGATCTCTGCGTATGTGAATATGAGCAAATGTGAGTATAAATTCCAACAACAATTCGATGCAAATTCTCATTCAACCTTTCAAAATGAAGAGATTAGGGTCTCTTAAATAGACTTTCCTAGAATTCATCAACGGTTGAAATCAATTTCAATCAATGGTCAAGATTAAAGGTGAGGTTTAGTCATAAAGGGAGATTTTCAAATTAAAGGGAGTTAACAGATTTAATTTGAGTAAAATAAGGATTTAATTGATTCAATGTGAGTAGAAAAAGGAGTTAATTGATTTAACTAATTTTTGATCAATAGTGAATTGAACATTTCCCTTTTTGAACTGAAGAGAGATTTTGTTGAGATATTTAATTTCATAAAATGAGATATGCTCTCATAAATACTTTTTCTATTTAATTAAATAATCTTTAATTAACTAGAGACACTTTTCTTATTTAATTCAATAACTTCATTTAATTAATTAGGAATGGCTTCTCATTTAATTAAATAACTTTGTTTAATTAATTAGAAATAAGTACTCTATTTAATTAAATAATTTCATTTAATTATTTCAAAAAAAATTTCGAAACTAGTCAACTCAAGTCAACCGTGGTTAAATTTGGTCAACTTTTGGTCAAACTTGATGTTTGCGTATGTGAATATGATCAAATCTGAGTATGAATTCGAGCAACAATTCAATGCAAATTCTCATTCAACCTTTCAAAATGAAGATATGAGGGTTTCTTACATAGACTTTTCTGAAATTCATCAACGGTTGAGATCGATTACAATCAACGGTCAGGATTAAAAGTGAAGTTCAATCATAAAGGGAGATTTACAAATTAAAGGGAGTTAAAAAATTTAATTTGAGTAAAATAAGGAGTTAACTGATTCAATTTGAGTTGAAAAAGGAGTTAACTGATTTAACTCATTTTTGATTAATAGTGAATTGGAAATTTTCCTTTTTGAACTGAAGAGAGATTTTGTTGAGATATTTAATTTAACAAAATGAGATATGCTCTCATAATTACTTTTTTTATTTAATTAAATAATCTTTAATTATTTAACGACACTTTTCTTATTTAATTAAATAACTTCATTTAATTAATTAGGAATGACTTCTCATTTAATTAAATGACTTTGTTTAATTAATTAGAAGTAAGTACTCCATTTAATTAAATAATTTCATCTAGTTATTTAAAAATTCTTTTAAAAACTAGTCAACTCAAGTCAACCGTGGTTAAATTTGGTCAACTTTTGGTCAAACTTGATCTTTGCGTATGTGAATATGGGAAAATGTGAGTATTAATTTCAACAACAATTTGATGCAAATTCTCATTCAACCTTTCAAAATGAAGAGATGAGGGTCTCTTAAATAGACTTTCCTGGAATTCATCAACGGTTGAGATTGATTTCAATCAACAGTCAGGATTAAAGGTGAAGTTCAGTCATAAAGCGAGATTTCCAAATTAAAAGGAGTTAACAGATTTAATTTGAGTAAAATAAAGAGTTAACTGATTCAATTTGAGTAGAAGAAGGAGTTAACTGATTTAACTCATTTTTGATCAATAGTTAACTTAAATTGTTTCTTTTTGAACTGAAGAGAGATTTTTTTGAGATATTTAATTAAATAAAATGAGATATGCTCTCATAATTACTTTTTCTATTTAATTAAATAATAATTAATTAATTAGGGATGGTTTTCTTATTTAATTAAATAATTTCATTTAATTATTTCAAAATTCTTTTTGAAACTAGTCAACTCAAGTAAACCGTGGTTAAATCTGGTGAACTTTTGGTGAAACTTGATCTTTGTTTATGTGAATATGAGCAAATGTGAGTATGAATTCCAACAACAATTCGATGCAAATTCTCATTCAAACTTTCAAAATGAAGAGATGAGGGTCTCTTAAATAGACTTTTCTGGAATTCATCAACGGTTGAGATCGATTTCAATCAACAGTATGGATTAAAGGTGAAGTTTAGTCATAAAGGGAGATTTCCAAATTAAAGGGAGTTAACAGATTTAATTTGAGTAAAATAAGGAGTTACCTTATTCAGATTAAGTAGAAAAAGGAGTTAACTAATTTAACTCATTTTTGATCAATAGTGAACTAGAAATTTCTCTTTTTGAACTGAAGAGAGATTTTGTAATGCCCCGCCAGCAGATCCAAAGAATTAACCTAGAATTTCACTAAGATTAGTAGCATTTTTTTTTTCCTATGGAAGTAAACAACACATATAACTTATGCACAATAACGAAAGCAATAGCATTGTCCATCTGAAAGTAAACATAACATAAATAACAGATTACATTATTTAAGATCTCTTAGCGTTGAATTACATACATGAATCCATCTAGTACATCATCCACATGAAATAATAATGATACATCCAATATACAAATGTCCTTTCTGAATTACATTCCAGAATGCACAATCATCCACTGTACATGTCACAGGGTATGATAGGCACAAAGAATATACATATATAGAGTAAGGTACATCATCCTATTCTAATCCATGATACATCAAAGTAGAGATAATCACATGATATAGCATCATAGAAGACATATACATCCATCATAAAGATCAAACATAATAAACTAAGTGTACGGTTCCTCCCAATTGTTAATAGCATCATTAGACCATTGTAGATCCTAGCCATCCCTTCGCGCGTAACATTCCAAATCACCAAAGAGATCATCGGTACTAACATAGTAGGAATGTCACTCCTAATATATACAACATCATATGTAGAAAGTAATCTAACATGCAAATAAAAGCATAAGATAACATCATCTAACATATGCTAATCATCAATGAAAAAGGATACACATCCACCATCATGAAGGTTGCATCAACCACGATGTCTCAATGAATCTCAAAATGATAAGAGTGGAAAATACACTACCACCTGACCGCATGGTACCTAAGTGGTCCACTCCCACCGTGTTGAGGAGATAATCTCAAGTCCCAAACAGGCTATCAAAATTGCATAGCACAAATCTCCATAAGTCCAGGAATCCTAAAAGTATACTAACTCAAAGGTTCCTAGCACAAAATCTAACATCTAATCTCCAGAGGCACACAATGACATGTAGGAACCTACTATGCAAGCAGGAAAGTGTCATCACAATTATCACGTACAAGTTAGCCTGGCAGTTAGCTAAACTCCACGGGTCCATACTGATTTCATGCGGCCAGTAGTATCCTCTCATACTGACGAGGCATACTACGAAATGCAAGGTCGCAACCATGCATCTCACTACTCCCATCCTAGCCTGTACAAGCGCTCAAGGCATGGGCGAGAACAAAACACTTATCTTTTTAGGTTCATTCAGTTACTATTAGGTGTGAATGTTATCACTTATTAATCCAATTTACAATGAGTTACCCTGGTAGCCTCTTAGAGCCCCGACCCCCATTGCAAGCCACTTCTCATCACTACATGCAGATATCCTACCCTAATGCTGATGGACTCATAAATCTCAAAATCATAAAAGATAATCCATAAAATCATCAAATATGCATAAAAGCATCAAATCTCGATGAGCTAACATCCATAGAAAATCATGAACACAATAGCTCTTTATTGGCAACTGAAGTATCACTGATAATCAAATATCCAATGGTTCTCAATAACCAAAATATATATCTCAATCATACTGATCGAAGACTCCAAAAATGGTTGAGTCAAACATGTCACAACATGACATTATCGAGAATAAATCCACATCTCAGTCCCATCATGGCGACTAGAAAATAATCAAGGATAACTGATCGATGAACAAAATAATGGTTAGGTCAAGAGTCTCATACACAAGAATCTCAACTATAACAATCAGTAATCACATCCAATACATAGAGAATTCTATCACAAACCATGGTTGGGTTTATAAAGATCGAGATTGAAACATCATCATGTCACCACAATCACATAACCCCCAAGCCTCTGGTAGACGTCCTATATTGGTCAACACTAGTCAACCCAAAGCCCAAAATAATAGCATAAAGAATACACAATGTAAACACATGTTTTAGTTTTGCTAAGTTTTCAAATTTGAATTTAAAAGTCTCAGTTTACGTTTTTCCAAATTATATTAAGTGGAGAAATTTCACGTTTTTCGTAACCCATGTATTTGTTTGATAGATAAAAGTTTCTCCCCAAAACTACTAGACTCAATTTTCTAATTGATCTAATAATTAATGATATTGCAAAAAAATTGAGATTCATATCCAAATCTCATATGATATAACGTTGCAAAGAAAATTTTATATAATTTAAAACCAAACTCAAATCGCAATGGGATTTTAAAATCGCGCGGCCCAATACATCCGCACCACAGGTACGTCATATATATATATATATATATATATATATATATATTTAACGCGATTTTCAATAATATTTTTTTATAAAAATGCTCCCATGCGATATGAAATACCATTAACATGAAACTCTATCGCGATTTGACATTCGATTACTATATATGTTTATATATACATATGTATGTATATATATATATGGGTATATATATGTATATATATATACACGCGGAGTTTATCACCATCACAACACACACACACACACACACACACACACACACATATATGTATGTATATAATGATATATATGTATATGTGTATGCAGATTCAAGAATATACTCAGTTTACTTAGAAATTCTAATTTTCAAAATTTTCCTTTAAATATTTGATCTTCAAATTTATCCAATAAATAATCTAATAGGTTTGGCTATGAATTTAAACCCTAGCCTCATTTTCTTTCAGATCTATGCATATAAAGATTTCCACGTAAATTCAATTGCCCATATTGAGAATGCATACAATAAAAATATGAAATTCCTCAAAAGACATATGGAAGACATGAAGAAGACAGGGAATGCAAGATGTGAAAATAGCATAAGTAAAATCACAAGAATCTACCCGGATTCTGATGCTAATTCGCTCTTCCTCAGAATACCCGCAAAGCAAGCTCCCTTCTTCAGAATTCTCGAATCTTCCAAAGCTCCAATTGCACTCCAAACGCTATGTCTAAGCTTCTAGGGATGCTTGAATATAAAGAGCTCTCAGGAAACCTCTAGAATGTTTCTAGAAATAGCTGGAAGGTGTCACCAACTAAGCATGGGTCTTTTCCAACCTTCAAGATGAGCCATTGGGTTGTAGACACCATGTGCTTAATTAATGTACTAACCCTCGTGTTGTTGACACATGAGAAATAGAAAAGTGTGTTAACTCCCATGCAAGCTTATAACTCCAATTTACTTTTAATATAATTTCTATCTAAATATTTATAACTTTCATTTTAATTTTTATAACTTTTATTATTATTGTTTATTTATTACTTTATTATTATTTTATAAGTATTATTAATTTTAATTTCTAATTCATTTTTTTTTTAATTCATTTTTCTCAATAATTCTCATTTAGTTAATTACAATCAAAATATCAAATAACATGATATTTTATATTAATCTTCTCAAATAATTAATTTATTAATTAAATCCATTTATTAAGACTTAATTAATAGAAAAATCACCATAGACCTCCAAGATGAAAGATGAAAATCCATCATAGAGCAAATCACTCAAAATCAGTCTAAAGGGTTAAAAATCACGAAATATGTCATTCGACACATTCGGTGGGTACTCAACTCTGATACTTTTCCTAACTCACTAGGACTAATGGTTTAAGGGTTTGGGATTTGGACTTGAGAATTTATCTCCCTTCTCTTATCATTGAGATAGTATAATAGGGTACGCTCATCCTGGCAATTCAAGAAAGTCAATACCCGGTACCTGCAACCTGTAGAAAAACTATGCATGTACATACAATATATATAATGCTAAGCTAAACAGACAATGGTAGGAAGTGGTGCATCATGTAGATCTTAACTAAGCAAGTGACTACGACTCCCTTCCTTAACCACATCAAAAACACCATACAATAAGAAAATACGCACACCATGCACATGCAAGTATGGGGTAAGTATCCATAATAAAACAGATAAGATAATAAATCATCCATCTAATCATCAATAATAACTGAAACTAGTATAATGATCATCATGTATGTATGAAATGTAAAATCTAAATGATCTCATCATATAACCACTGAATCCATAACATAATGTCTGATAGTGTTAAAACAATACCACTAATCCATCAACATAAAACTAGTCTATCACAGTCTAATAATAATAGCATCAATGTCTAGAAAAGATGTGAACGAGGGTAGGCACTACATCCACCCCCCCTTGGGTTAGGCTTACTCCTAGAAGCCTACAAACAAGTAGGGATATAACTCCCTCAATCTAGATGCATCCTCCCAATTAGCTAAAGAATCATCAGTAGGGTCCCATTGGACCCTTACCTGCTCGATGG
Organism: Cupressus sempervirens; assembly: GCA_028749045.1. Classification (NCBI taxonomy): domain Eukaryota; kingdom Viridiplantae; phylum Streptophyta; class Pinopsida; order Cupressales; family Cupressaceae; genus Cupressus; species Cupressus sempervirens. The sequence goes on from CM053791.1 coordinate 283,247,218, forward strand.
TTCGACCCCTGAGGGTCAACCCTTGCTGCTCCAGAATACATACCAGCTCCAAAGCCAGCTGCCCGTCCTCTACCTACAATGCATTCCAATCAAGAACATGCACAATATCAGGAATATACTACCTAAGCACTGAAACATGGAAAACATCATGAATGCGAGCTAGGCTGGGCAGTAGAGCAAGACAGTAAGCAACCGGGCCAATCCTCTCACAAATCTTGAATGGTCCCACAAAATGAGGTGCTAGCTTAGAACCCTTTCTGTACTGGATCAGACTCTTTCCCGGTTGCACTCTCAAGAAAACCTTATCACCCACAGCAAACTGCTTATCAGTCCTATGAGCATCGACATACTTCTTCTACCTATCCTGTGCCATAGTCAAGTGCTCATGGATATGCACTACCTGTTGCTCCATATCATGAAGCATCTTAGGACCCAACAGGATGCGATCCTCAAGACTCTCCCAACTCAATGGTGTATGACAAGGATGACCATATAATGCTTGAAATGGTGCCATACCAATAGAACTATGATACCCGTTGTTGTAAGCAAACTCCACTAGATAGAGATAATCCTCCCAATGTGTCTGCCTATCCATCACATACATCCGTAGCATATCCTCCAAAACCTTAGTCACCCTCTCTGTCTGACCATCAATCTCTGGATGATATGCTGAACTGAATTTTAGCTATGCTCCAATCTCATGCTGCAATGCTGTTCAGAATGTAGATGTGAATACAGGATCCCTGTCAGAAATAATCTTTCTAGGAATACCATGTAACCTCACAATATCATGCATAAAGGCATTAGCTATAGAAGCTGTTGTGTAGGAAGACCTAATCAGTGAAAAATGTGCCACCTTAGTTAACCGATCAACGGTGACCATGATAGCATCATGACGTCGAACTGTCATAGGTAATCCTACAATAAAATCCATGGAGATGATATCCCACTGCAAAAGTCTAGTTGGGTGTCGGTCTTCTACCTTAACTCTCTGACACTCAAGGCACCTAGCCACAAAATCAGCAATATCCCGCTTCATCCCAGACCAAAAGAACAAACGTCTCAAATCAGCATGCATCTTCTTGACACCTAGATGTAATGAGTAAGGTGTACGATGGGCTTCTGCTAGTATCAAGGTGCAAAGCTCATCCAAAAATGGCACATAAATTCTCCCTAAATGTCTCAAAAGACCATCTGACTCTCGAACGTAACCTGCAAACTTACCTTCCAAAGATCTTCCTGAATCAATCTCTCTGCACACTTCTTGATACTAAGAATCTATAGGAAGTGCCTGAAGAATTTGACTCCTCAAATCCACACTAAGGGTCATCGATGATAACACATGTCTCCTGCAACTCGAAGCATTCGCCACCACATTCTCCTTATCCTAAATGTACTTAACCTCAAAATCATACTCGCATAGAAACTCCATCCATCGCCTCTAGGGAGCATTCAAATTAGGCTGAGTAAAAATGTACTGAAGACTACGATGATCATTGTCTAGCTCAAATCTGTGCCCCAACAAGAAATGTCTCCACCTTGTCAAAGCATGAACTACTGATGCTAACTCAAGATCATGCGTAGGATAATTTAACTCATGATCCTTGAGCTTGCGTGATTCATATGCAATCACCCGTCCATTCTACATCAACACTGCCCCAATCCCTTCAAGAGAAGCATCTTTAAATACCATGAAATCACCTTCTGGATCAGGTACGGCTAGAATCGGTGCACTATTCAAAAGCTCCATGAGCTTCTGGAAAGCTTCCTCACATTTCTCTATCCACACAAACTTCTTTCCTTTTCTCTGAAGAGAAGTGATAGGATGTGCTATCCTAGAGAAGTTTTGGACAAATCTGCGATAATAACCAGCTAAACCCATGAAACTATGAATCTCTGACACATTAGTCGATGTCGACCAATCTATTACCGCCTGAATCTCTATAGGATCCACTAAAATACCATCACCTGAAATAACATGCCCTAAATATTGAATCTTCAATTTGAAGAATTTGGACTTAGCTACATTAGCATAAAGCTGATTGTCCCTTAAACACTGCAATACCAACCGTAGGTGTTCCTCATGCTCCTTCTGAGTCTTAGAATATATCAATATGTCATCAAGAAACACAAGTACAAACCTGTCAAGATATGATCAAAAAACAACATTCATCAAACTCATGAAAACCGATGGAGCATTAGTCAACCCAAAAGGTACCACTGTGAACTCATAATGCCCATAGCGCGTTCAAAAAGCAGTCTTGTGAATATCTGCTTCCTTAATGCGAAGCTAGTTGTATCCTGACTTAAGATCAATCTTGGAGAATACTGTAGCTCCCTTGATCTGATCGAATAAGTCATCAATCCTAGGTAAAGGATACATGTTCTTAATAGTCACCTTATTCAACTGTCTGTAGTCAATACAAAGGTGCAAAGAACCATCTTTCTTCTTCACAAAGAGCACTGGAGCTCCCCATGGTGATACACTAGGTCGAATGCTCCCTTCGGCCAGAAGTTCCTCTAGCTGAAGACGTAGCTCACCCAATTCCTGTGTAGTCATGTGATAAAGAACTTTAGAGATAGGCTCCTCTCCAGGAATCAGATCAATACTGAAGTCAATGTCCCTCTTTGGAGGCATGCCTGGGATCTCAGTTGGGAAAACATCTATGTACTCCTGCAAAATTGAGTGATCCAAAGTCTTCCTCATAGGATCTTCCTCATCAAGATCATTTACCATAACAACAAATATCTAACATCCCTTACGGAAACTTCACTTCATTTGCATAGCAGAAATCATCCACAGAGATATAGGCCTCAGTATCCCAACTATCTACACATCATTCCCTTGGTCATCTTGGCACAAAATGATCTTCTTCCTTGAATCTATACTGGCTCTATGAGATCCAAGCCAGTCCATGCCTAAAGCCACATCATAGGAACCAAGGGGTATGACTTGAAGATCCACTGCCGTATCAAAGCTTCCTAAACTAAGCCCACACTTATGAACTACAGAATCTATGGAAACCTTAATGCCTGAGACTAGTTCCACTTGCCAACCATGATTTTGCTTCACTACATCTAGCTTACACTTAGAAACTATAAATGGTGAAATAAATGAATCTGTAGCTCCTGAATCAAACAATACTAAAAGAGATATACCTCTAATAGCACCTCTGGTTTCAACCACTGTTCCTTGATGATTTTCCTGACGCTGATCAACTGCTGCAAAAACTCTATGAATTCTACCTGCATCATCAACTGTAGGCTCTGAAACTGTAGGTCTAGGTCCTAAAAACTGAGGTGCTCGCTGAGGACACAGAGTTGCATAATGTCCAATCTGAGCACATGAAAAACATTCTATATTTCTACCAGAACCTCTTCCCATAGGTGGTACATTAGATGGCTGGCGAATGTTCCTGCTAACAAAAGACTGGCTACTCTAAGCTGGCTGATTGGTCTCATTCTATTTATTGCATTGAGCATTGCGGTTGTTCTTGGTGTTAGAACCTTTGCCACCACCTTGAGCTTGAGAATTTGAGCTCTTCTGTTGCTATGTCTGTTGAGACTGCTGTTGATATTGTTTCCCCTTAGAGAAAGAAAACTTCTTGTTACAACCTGAATTGTAGTTGCTTTTAGATCCTGATGTTGCTGGCGCTCCTACAAAACCACCTTGACCAAGGTTGACACTTTTCTCAACAAGGATTGCTCGATGCATCGCATCCTTGAGGGTTTTTGGCTCAAATACCTTAACTCCCCCAATAATGCGGTTATTCAAACCCCTAATAAAATGTTGTGTCAACTGAGCTGAATTTTCACTAAAATTTGAAAAAGGCATAAGCTCATAAAACTTATGCTCATACTCGGTCACTGACAAAGTGTATTGTCCAAGATTATGAAATTCATCTGCCCTTTGTTGTTTCCATTCCTCTGGTAAGAATCATTGACGAAAACTCTCCAGGAATAACTCCCATGTAACACTACTCATATCAATTCCCAACTTCTTTTCCTCAATTGTCCACCAAGTGGCCCCAAAATTCTCTAGATTAGTGATCGCAAACCTTCCCTTAACATTGTTGCCAAACTCCTGCATGGCAAAAATCCTATCGAGGGAAATAAGCCACTACTCGGCCACATAACCAGAACTTTGCCAATTGAAAGGATTAACCTTGGATCTTGAAAGATCCTTCATCTGAGTGGACACAATGGATCTCTGACGATTCTTCGGAGGACTCCTAGACCTGGGTCTATGCTCTTGTTCTGTCTGATGCAATTTAGGTTGTTCTTGAACAGGAGGTAGACGTTCTAGAATAGTCTGCATCATCTGTCTCAAACCAACCTCTTCAGACTTAGCTTGGTCCTCTCTACGACTATCTTCCTGCTGCCTACTAGAGTGCTCTTCCCTGCTCTCTACATGAGCCGATCCCTCATGGGCAGACCCATGGACATTGATAGTTCTGCAATGTCCACGGCCTCTACCACAACCTCTAATAAAAGACCTAGTCCCAGATACCCTCCTACAATAGTACAAGGTACTAAGTTTAGTTCTATGTCTATGTTTAAATAAAATTTTCAGTTTTGAAAACTAAGTGTTGAAGTATGAAAAATATACAAGTAACAGTTCAAGTTCTGTTTCAATTCACCTAGTTTTCAAATTGAACAGATACACTTGATAGTTCAAAGTTCTAGTTGTTCCAAAATACCTAGAGCTCCCAGTGTAGAAACTCGGGCTCTAATAACAAATGTAATGCCCCACCAAGGGATCCAAAGAATTAACCTAGAATTTCACTAAGATTAGTAGCATTTTTTTTTTCCTATAGAAGTAAACATCACATATAACTTATGCACAATAACAGAAGCAATAGCATTGTCCATCTGAAAGTAAACATAACATAAATAACAGATTACATTCTTTAAGATCCCTTAATGTTGAATTACATACATGAATCCATCTAGTACATCATCCACATGAAATAATAATGATACATCCAATATACAAATGTCCTTTTTGAATTACATTTCAGAATGCACAATCATTCACTGTACATGTCACAGGGTATGATAGGCACAAAGAATATACATATATAGAATAAGGTACATCATCCTATTCTAATCCATGATACATCAAAGTAGAGATAATCACATGATACAACATCATAGAAGACATATACATCCATCATAAAGATCAAACATAATAAACTAAGTGCACGGTTCCTCCCAATCGTTAATAGCATCATTAGACCATCGTGGATCCTAGCCATCCCTCCGTTCATAACATTCCAAATCATCGAAGAGATCATCGGTACTAACATAGTAGGAATGTCACTCCTAATATATACAACATCATATGTAGAAAGTAATCTAACATGCAAATAAAAGCATAAGATAACATCATCTAACATATGCTAATCATCAATCAAAAAGGATACACATCCACCATCATGAAGGACGCGTCAACCATGATGTCTCAATGAATCTCAAAATAATAAGAGTGGAAAATACACTACCACCCGACCGTGTGGTACCTAAGTGGTCCACTCCCACCGTGGTGAGGAGATAATCTCAAGTCCCAAACAGGCTATCAAAATTGCATAGCACAAATCTTCATAAGTCTAGGAATCCTAAAAGTATACTAACTCAAAGGTTCCTAACACAAAATTTGACATCTAATCTCCAGAGGCACACAATGACATGTAGGAACCTACTATGCAAGTGGAAAAGTGTCATCGCAATTATCACGTACAAGTTACCCTGGCAGTTAGCTAAACTCCACAGGTCCATACTGATTTCATGCGGCTAGTAGTATCCTCTCATACTGACGAGGCATACTACGAAATGCAAGGTCGCAACCATGCATCTCACTACTCCCATCCTAGCCTGTACAAGCGCTCAAGGCATGGGCAAGAAAAAAACACTTATCTTTTTAGGTTCATTCAGTTACTATTAGGTGTGAATGTTATCACTTATTAATCCAACTTACAATGAGTTACCCTGGTAGCCTCTTAGAGCCCCGGCCCCCATTGCAAGCCACTTCTCGTCACTACATGCAGATATCCTACCCTAATGCTGATGGACTCATAAATCTCAAAATCACAAAAGATAATCCATAAAATCATCAAATATGCATAAAAGCGTCAAATCTCGATGAGCTAACATCCATAGAAAATCATGAACACAACAACTCTCTATTGGCAATTGAAGTATCACTGATAATCAAATATCCAATGATTCTCAATAACCAAAATATATATCTCAATCATACTGATCGAAGACTCCAAAAATGGTTGAGTCAAACATGACATCATCAAGAATAAATCCACATCTCAGTCCCATCATGGCGACTAAAAAATAATCAAGGATAACTGATCGATGAACAAAATAATGGTTAGGTCAAGAGTCTCATACACAAGAATCTCAACTATAACAATCAGTAATCACATCCAATACATAGAGCATTCCATCACAAACCATGGTTGGGTTTATAAAGATCGAGATTGAAACATCATCATGTCACCACAATCACATAACCCCCAAGCCTCTGGTAGACGTCCTATATTGGTCAACACTAGTCAACCCAAAACCCAAAACAATAGCATAAAGAATACACAATGTAAACACATGTTTTAGTTTTGCTAAGTTTTCAAATTTGAATTTAAAAGTCTCAGTTTACGTTTTTCCAAATTATATTAAGTGGAGAAATTTCACATTTTTCCTAACCCATGTATTTGTTTGATAGATAAAAGTTTCTCCCCAAAACTACTAGACTCAATTTTCTAATTGATCTAATAATATTTTTTTTATATAACATTGTTTGAAAATTGACACTCTCAATGAATCAAAACTTCGATTATATATTCTAATAACTGATCTTAATTAAAATGAGTTTAATTAAATTAATTATTAATATCTCTTCATAATTGACAAGCTCAATATCAATATTTTAAATCATTAAAAGAGTGATCCATTAATTTAGAACTTTATAATATTCATTTATAATTAATTATATATACATATATACTTATATATATATATATATATATATATATATATATATATATAATAACATTTAATAATTGATGATATTGCAACAAAATCGAGATTCATATCCAAATCTCATATGAAATAACGTTGCAAATAAAATTTTATATAATTTAAAACCAAACTCAAATTGCAATGCGATTTTAAAATCACGAAATATGTCATCTGACACATTCGGTGGGTACTCAACTATGATACTTGTCCTAACTCACTAAAACAAATGGTTTAAGTGTTTGGGATTTGGACTTGAGAATTTATCTCCCTTCTCTTATCATTGAGATAGTATAATAGGGTACACTCATCCTGGCAATTCAGGAAAGTCGATACTCGGTACCTGCAACCTGCAGAAAAACCATGCATGTACATACAATATATATAATGCTAAGCTAAACAAACAATGGCAGGAAGTGGTGCATCATGTAGATCCTGACTAAGCAGGTGACTACGAATCCCTTACTTAACCACGTCAGAAATGCCATACAATAAAAAAACACGCACACCATACACATGCAAGTATGGGGTAAGTATCCAAAATAAAACACATAAGATAATAAACCATCCATCTAATCATTAATAATAACTGAAAATAGTATAATGATCATCATGTATGCATGAAATGCAAAATCTAAATGATCTCAGCATATAACCACTGAATCCATAACATAATGTCTGATAGTGTCAAAACAATACCACTAATCCATCAAAATAAAACTAGTCTATCATAGTCTGATAATAATAGCATCAATGTCCAGAAAAGATGTGAACGAGGGTAGGCACTACAGGTTTTGTTGAGATATTTAAATTAATAAAATGAGATATGCTCTCATACTTACTTTTTCTATTTAATTAAATAATCTTTAATTAATTAGAGACACTTTTAACTTCATTTAATTAATTAGGAATGACTTCTCATTTAATTAAATAATTTTGTTTAATTAATTAGAAGTAAGTACTCCATTTAATTAAATAATTTCGTTTAATTATTTCAAAAAAAAATTTGAAACTAGTCAACTCAAGTCAACCGTGGATAAATCTGGTCAACTTTTGGTCAAACTTGATCTCTGCATATGTGAATATGAGCAAATGTGAGTATGACTTCTAGCAACAATTCGATGCAAATTCTCATTCAACCTTTCAAAATGAAGAGATGAGGGTCTCTTAAATAGACTTTCCTAGAATTCATCAACGGTTGAAATCGATTTCAATCAATGGTCAGGATTAAAGGTGAAGATCAGTCATAAAGGAAGATTTCTAAAGTAAAGGGAGTTAACAAATTTAATTTGACTAAAATAAGGAGTTAACTGATTCAATTTCAGTAGAAAAAGGAGTTAACTGATTTAACTCATTTTTGATCAATAGTGACCTAGAAATTTCCCCTTTTGAATTGAAGCGAGATTTTGTTGAGATATTTAATTTAATAAAACGAGATATGCTCTCATAATTACTTTTTCTATTTAATTAAGTAATCTTTAATTAATTAGAGACACTTTTCTTATTTAATTAAATAACCTCATTTAATTAATTAGGAATGGCTTCTCATTTAATTAAATAACTTTGTTTAATTAATTAGAAGTAAGTCCTCCATTTAATTAAATAATTTCATTTAATTATTTCAAAAAAAAATTTGAAACTAGTCAACTCAAGTCAACCGTGGTTAAATCTAGTCAACTTTTGGTCAAACTTGATCTTTGCGTATGTGAATATTAGCAAATGTGAGTATGAACTCCAGCAAAAAATTGATGCAAATTCTCATTCAACCTTCCAAAATGAAGAGATGAGAGTCTTTTAAATAGACTTTCTTGGAATTCATCAACAGTCGAGATCGATTTCAATCAACAGTCAGGATTAAAGGTAAAGTTTAGTCATAAAGGGAGATTTCCAAATTAAAGAGAGTTAATAGATTTAATTTGAGTAAAATAAGGAGTTAATTGATTCAATTTGAGTAGAAAAGGAGTTAACTGATTTAACTCATTTTTGATTAATAGTGAACTGGAAATTTCCCTTTTTGAAATGAAGAGAGATTTTGTTAATATATTTAATTTAATAAAATGAGATATGCTCTCATAATTACTTTTTCTATTTAATTAATTAGAAGTAAGTACTCCATTTAATTAAATAATTTCGTTTAATTATTTAAAAATTCTTTTTGAAACTAGTCAACTCAAGTCAACCATGCTTAAGTCTGGTCAACTTTTGGTCAAACTTTATTTTTGCGTATGTGAATATGAGCAAATATGAGTATGAATTCTAACAACAATTCGATGCAAATTCTCATTCAACCTTTCAAAATGAAGAGATGAGGGTCTCTTAAATAGACTTTCCTAGAATTCATCAACGATTGAGATCGATTTCAATCAACAGTCAGGATTAAAAGTGAAGTTCAGTCATAAATGGAGATTTCCAAATTAAAGGGAGTTAACAGATTTAATTTGAGTAAAATAAGCAGTTAACTAATTCAATTTGAGTAGAAAAAGGAGTTAACTGATTTAACTCATTTTTCAACAATAGTGAACTGGAAATTTCCCTTTTTGAACTGAAGAGAGATTTTCTTGAGATATTTAATTTAATAAAATGAGATATGCTCTCATAATTACTTTTTCTATTTAATTAAATAATCTTTAATTAATTAGAGACTCTTTCTTATTTGATTAAATAACCTCATTTAATTAATTACGAATGGTTTCTCATTTAATTAAATAATTTTGTTTAATTAATTAGAAGTAAGTACTCCATTTAATTAAATAATTTCATTTAATTATTTCAAAATCCTTTTCGAAACTAGTCAACTCAAGTCAATCGTGGTTAAATCTGGTCAACTTTTGGTCAAACTTGATTTTTGCATATGTGAATATGACCAAATGCGAGTATGAATTCTAGCAACAATTTGATGCAAATTCTCATTCAACCTTTCAAAATGAAGAGATGAGGGTCTCTTAAATAGACTTTCTTGAAATTTATCAACAGTTGAGATCGATTTCAATCAGCGGTTAGGATTAAAGCTGAAGTTTAGTCATAAAGGGAGATTTCCAAATTAAAAGGAGTTAACAGATTTAATTTGAGTAAAATAAGGAGTTAAATGATTTAATTTGAGTAGAAAAGGAGTTAACTGATTTAACTCATTTTTGATTAATAGTGAACTTGAAATTTCCCTTTTTGAAGTGAAGATAAATTTTGTTGAGATATTTAATTTAATAAAATGAGATATGCTCTCATTATTAATTTTTCTATTCAATTAAATAATCTTTAATTAATTAGAGGCACTTTTCTTATTTAATTAAATAACTTCATTTAATTAATTAAGAATGGCTTCTCATTTAATTAAATAACTTTGTTTAATTAAATAGAAGTAAGTACTCCATTTAATTAAATAATTTCATTTAATTATTTCAAAATTCTTTACGAAACTAGTCAACTCAAGTCAACCGTAGTTAATTTGATCAACTTTTGGTCAAACTTAATCTTTGCGTATGTGAATATGAGCAAACGTGAGTATGAATTCCAGCAACAATTAGATGCAAATTCTAAATCAACCTTTCAAAATGAAGAGATGAGGGTCTCTTAAATAGACTTTCTTGAAATTCACCAACGGCTGAGATTGATTTTAATCAACGGTCAGAATTAAAGGTGAAGTTCAGTCATAAAGGGAGATTTTCAAATTAAAGGGAGTTAACAGATTAAATTTGAGTAAAATAAGGATTTAACTGATTCAATTTGAGTAGAAAAAGGAGTTAACTCATTTAACTCATTTTTTATCAATAGTGAACTGAAAATTTCCCCTTTTGAATTGAAGAGAGATTTTGTTGAGATATTTAATTTAATAAAATGAGATATGCTCTCATAATTACTTTTTCTATTTAATTAAATAATCTTTAATTAATTAGACACACTTTTCTTATTTAATTAAATAACTTCATTTAATTAATTAGGAATGGCTTCTCATTTAATTAAATAAATTTGTTTAATTAATTAGAAGTAAGTACTCCATTTAATTAAATAATTTCATTTAATTATTTTAAAATTATTTTCAAAACTAGTCAACTCAAGTCAACTGTGGTTAAATTTGGTCAACTTTTGGTCAAACTTAATCTTTGCGTATGTGAATATGAGCAAATGTGAGTATGAATTCTAGCAACAATTCGATGCAAGTTCTCATTCAACCTTTCAAAATGAAGAGATGAGGGTCTCTTAAATAGAGTTCCCTGAAATTCATCAACAGTTGAGATCGATTTCAATCAACGATCAGAATTAAATGTGAAGTTCAGTCATAAAAGGAGATTTCCAAATTAAAGGGAGTTAACAGATTTAATTTGTGTAAAATAAAGAGTTAACTGATTTAATTTGAGCAGAAAAAAGAGTTAACTGATTTAACTCATTTTTAATCAATAGCGAACTAGAAATTTCCCTTTTTGAACTGAAGAGAGATTTTGTTGAAATATGTAATTTAATAAAATGAGATATGCTCTCATAAATACTTTTTCTATTTAATTAGATAATCTTTATTTAATTAGAGACACCTTTCATATTTAATTAAATAATTTCATTTAATTAATTAGGTATGGCTTCTCGTTTAATTAAATAACTTTGTTTAATTAATTAGAAGTAAGTACTCCATTTAATTAAATAATTTTATTTAATTATTTCAAAAAAAAATTTGAAACTAGTCAACTCAAGTCAACTGTGGTTAAAATTGGTCAACTTTTAGTCAAACTTGATCTTTGCGTATGTGAATATGAGCAAATGTGAGTATGAATTCCAGCAACAATTCGATGCAAATTCTCATTCAACCTTTCAAAATGAAGAGATTAGGGTGTCTTAAATAGACTTTCTTTGAATTCATCAACGGTTGAGATCGATTTCAATCAACGATCAGGATAAAAGGTGAAGTTCAGTTATAAAGGGAGATTTTCAAATTAAAGGGAGTTAATAGATTTAATTTGAGTAAAATAAGGAGTTAACTGATTCAATTTGAGTAGAAAAAGGAGTTAACTCATTTAACTCATTTTTTATCAATAGTGAACTAGAAATTTTCCTTTTTCAACTGAAGAGAGATTTTGTTGAGATATTTAATTTAATAAAATGAGATATGCTCTCATTATTCCTTTTTCTATTTAATTAAATAATCTTTAATTAATTAGAGACACTTTTCTTACTTAATTAAATAACTTCATTTAATTAATTAGGAATGGCTTCTCATTTAATTAAATAACTTTTTTTAATTAATTAGATGTAAATACTCTATTTAATTCAATAATTTCATTTAATTATTTTAATTTTTTTTTGAAACTAGTCAACTCAAGTCAGCAATGGTTTAATCTGGTCAACTTTTGGTAAAACTTGATCTTTGCATATGTGAATATGAGCAAATATGAGTATGAATTGTAGCAACAATTCGATGCAAATTCTCATTCAACTTTTCAAAATGAAGAGATGAGGGTCTCTTAAATAGACTTTCTTTGAATTCATCAATGGTTGAGATCGATTTCAATCAACGGTCAGGATTAAAGGTGAAGTTCAGTCATAAAGGGATATTTTCAAATTAAAGGGAGTTAACAGATTTAATTTGAGTAAAATAATGAGTTAACTGATTCAATTTGAGCAAAAAAATGAGTGAACTGATTTAACTCATTTTTTATAAATAGTGAACTGAAAATTTCTCTATTTGAACTGAAGAGAGATTTTGTTGAGATATTTAATTTAATAAAATGAGATATGCTCTCATAATTAATTTTTCTATTTAATTATGTAATCTTTAATTAATTAGAGACAGTTTTCATATTTAATTAAATAACTTCATTTAATTAATTAGGAATGGCTTCTCATTTAATTAAATAAATTTGTTTAATTAATTAGAAGTTAGTACTCAATTTAATTAAATAATTTCGTTTAATTATTTCAAAATTCTATTCGAAACTAGTCAACTCAAGTCAACCGTGGTTAATCTGGTCAACTTTTGGTCAAACTTGATCTTTGCGTATGTGAATATGAGCAAATGTGAGAATAAATTGTAGCAACAATTTGATGAAAATTCTCCTTCAACCTTTCAAAATGAAGAGATCACGGTCTCTTAAATAGACTTTCTTGGAATTCATTAACAGTTGAGATCGGTTTCAGTCAACGCTCAGGATTAAAGGTGAAGTTCAGTCATAAAGGAAGATTTCCAAATTAAAGGGAGTTAACAGATTTAATTTGATTAAAATAAAGAGTTAACTGATTCAATTTCAGTAGAAAAAGGAGTTAACTGATTTAACTCATTTTTGATTAATAGTGAATTAAAAATTTCCCTTTTTGAACTGAAGAGAGATTTTGTTGAGATATTTAATTTAATAAAATGAGATATGCTCCCATAATTACTTTTTCTATTTAATTAAGTAATCTTTAATAAATTAGAGACATTTTTCTTATTTAATTAAATAACTTCATTTAATTCATTAGGAATGGCTTCTCATTTAATTAAATAACTTTGTTTAATTAATTAGAAGTAAGTACTCCATTTTATTAAATAATTTCGTTTAATTATTTCAAAATTATTTTCGAAACTAGTCAACTCAAGTGAATCGTGGTTAAATCTGGTCAACTTTTGGTCAAACTTGATCTTTGCGTATGTGAATATGAGCGAATGTGAGTATGAATTCCAGCAACAACTCGATGCAAATTCTCATTTAACCTTTCAAAATGAAGAGATGAGGGTCTCTTAAATAGACTTTCTTGTAATTCATCAACGGTTGAGATCGATTTCAATAAAGGGTCAGGATTAAAGGTGAAGTTTAGTCGTAAAGGGAGATTTCCAAATTAAAGGAAGTTAACAGATTTAATTTGAGTAAAATAAAGAGTTAACTGCTTCAATTTGAGTAGAAAAAGGAGTTAATTGATTTAGCTCATTTTTTATCAATAGTGAACTGAAAATTTCTGTTTTTGAACCGAAGAGAGATTTTGTTGAGATATTTAATTTAATAAAGTGAGATATGCTCTCATAATTACTTTTTCTATTTAATTAAGTAATCTTTAATTAATTAGAGACACCTTTCTTATTTAATTAAATAATTTTATTTAATTAATTAGGAATGGCTTCTCATTTAATTAAATAACTTTGTTTAATTAATTAGAAGTAAGTATTCAATTTAATTATATAATTTCGTTTAATTATTTCAAAAAAAAATTTGAAACTAGTGAACTCAAGTCAACCGTGGCTAAATCTGGTCAACTTTTGGTCAAACTTGATCTTTGCGTATGTAAATATTAGCAAATGTGAGTATGAATTCCAGCAACAATTCGATGAAAATTCTCATTCAACCTTTCAAAATGAATAGATGCGGGTCTGTTAAATAGACTTTCATGGAATTTGTCAACGGTTGAGATCGATTTTGAAATCAACGGTCAAGATTAAAGGTGAAGTTCAGTCATAAAGGGAGATTTCCAAATTAAAGGGAGTTAACAGATTTAATTTGAGTAAAATAAGGAGTTAACTGATTCAATTTGAGTAGAAATAGGAGTTAACCAATTTAACTCATTTCTGATCAATAGTGAACTAGAAATTCCCCTTTTTGAACTAAAGAGAGATTTTGTTGAGATACTTAATTAACAAAATGAGATATACTCTAATAATTATTTTTTCTATTTAATTAACTAATCTTTAATTAATTAGAGACAGTTTTCTTATTTAATTAAATAACATCATTTAATTAGTTAGGAATGGCTTCTCATTTAATTAAATAACTTTGTTTAATTAATTAGAAGTAAGTACTGCATTTAATTAAATAATTTTGTTTAGTTATTTCAAAATTCTTTTCGAAACTAGTCAACCCAAGTCAACCATGGTGAAATCTGGTCAACTTTTGGTCAAACTTGATCTTTGCGTATGTGAATATGAGCAAATGTGAGTTTGAATTCTAGCAACAATTCGATGCAAATTCTCATTCAACCTTTCAAAATGAAGAGATGAGGGTCTCTTAAATAGACTTTTCTAGAATTCATCAACGGTTGAGATCGATTTCAATCAACGGTCAAGATTAAAAGTGAAGTTCAGTCATAAAGGGAGATTTCCAAATTAAAGGGATTTAACAGATTTAATTTGAATAAAATAAGAAATTAACTTATTCAATTTGAGGAGAAAAAGGAGTTAACACATTTAACTCATTTTCGATCAATAGTGAACTGAAAATTTCCTTTTTTGAACTGAAGAGAGATTTTGTTGAGGTATTTAATTTAATAAAATGAGATATGCTCTCATAATTACTTTTTCTATTTAGTTAAATAATCTTTAATTAATTAGAGACACTTTTCTTATTTAATTAAATAGTTTCATTTAATTAATTAGGAATGGTTTCTCATTTAATTAAATCACTTTGTTTAATTAATTAGAAGTAAGTAGTCCATTTAATTAAATAATTTTGTTTAATTATTTCAAAATTCTTTTCAAAACTAGTCAACTCAAGTCAACCGTGGTTAAATCTGGTCAACTTTTGGTCAAACTTGATCTTTGCATATGTGAATATGAGCAAATGTGAGTATGAATTCCAGCAATAATTTGATGCAAATTCTCATTCAACCTTTCAAAATGAAGAGATGAGGGTCTCTTAAATAGACTTTCTTAGAATTCATCAATGGTTGAGATCGATTTCAATCAACGGTTCAAAAATAAAGGTGAAGTTTAGTCATAAAGTGAGATTTCCAAATTAAAAGGAGTTAACATATTTATTTTGAGTAAAATAAGGAGTTAATTGATTCATTTTAAGTAGAAAAAGGAGTTAACTGATTTAACTCATTTATGATCAATAGTGAACTGGAAATTTTCCTTTTTGAACTGAAGAGAGATTTTGTTGAGATATTTAATTTAATAAAATGAGATATGCTCTCGTAATTACTTTTTCTATTTAATTAAATAATCTTTAATTAATTAGAAACACTTTTTTTATTTAATTAAATAACTTCATTTAATTACTTAAGAATGGCTTCTAATTTAATTAAATAACTTTGTTTAATTAATTACAAGTAAGTACTCAATATAATTAAATAATTTGGTCTAATTAATTCAATTTTTTTCAAAACTAGTCAACTCAAGTCAACTGTGGTTGAATTTGGTCAACTTTTGGTCAAACTTGATCTTTGCGTATGTGAATATGTGCAAATGTGAGTATGAATTTCAGCAACAATTTGATGCAAATTCTCATTCAACCTTTCAAAATGAAGAGATGAGAGTCTCTTAAATAAACTTTCTTGGAATTCATCAACGGTTGAGATCGATTTCAATCAATGGATAGGATTAAAGGTGAAGTTCAGTCACAAGGGGAGATTTCCAAATTAAAGTGAGGTAACAGATTGAATTTGAGTAAAATAAGGAGTTGACTGATTAAATTTGAGTAGAAAAAGGAGTTAACTGATTTAACTCATTTTTGATCAATAGTGAACAGAAAATTTCCCTTTTTGAACTGAAGAGAGATTTTGTTGAGATATTTAATTTAATAAAATGAGATATGCTCTCATAATTACTTTTTCTATTTAATTAAATAATCTTTAATTAATTAGAGACACTTTTCTTATTTAATTAAATAACTTCATTTAATTAATTAGGAATGGCTTCTCATTTAATTAAATTACTTTGTTAAATTAATTAGAAGTAAGTACTCCTTTTAAGTAAATAATTTAGTCTAATTATTTCAAAATTATTTTTGAAAGTAGTCAATTCAAGTCAACCGTGGTTAAATCTGGTCAAACTTTGGTCAAACTTAATCTTTGCGTATGTGAATATGAGCGAATGTGAGTATGAATTCCAACAACAATTCGATGCAAATTCTCATTCAACCTTTCAAAATGAAGAGATGAGGGTCTCTTAAATAGACTTTCTTGGAATTCATCAATAGTTGAGATCGATTTCAATCAACGGTCAGGATTAAAGGTGAAATTTAGTCGTAAAGAGATATTTCCAAATTAAAGGGAGTTAACAGATTTAATTTGAGTAAAATAAGGAGTTAACTGCTTCAATTTAAGTAGAAAAAGGAGTTAATTGATTTAACTCATTTTTGATCAATAGTGAACTGAAATTTTTTGTTTTTGAACTGAAGAGAGATTTTGTTGAGATATTTAATTTAATAAAATGAGATATGCTCTCATAATTACTTTTTCTATTTAATTAAGTAATCTTTAATTAATTAGAGACACCTTTCTTATTTAATTAAATAACTTTATTTAATTAATTAGGAATGACTTCTCATTTAATTAAATAACTTTGTTTAATTAATTAGAAGTAAGTATTCAATTTAATTATATAATTTGATTTAATTATTTCAAAATTCTTGTCGAAACTAGTGAACTCAAGTCAACTATGGCTAAATCCGGTCAACTTTTGGTCAAACTCGATCTTTGCGTATGTGAAAATTAGCAAATGTGAGTATGAATTCCGACAACAATTCGATGAAAATTCTCATTCAACCTTTCAAAATGAATAGATGAGGGTCTCTTAAATAGATTTTCATGGAATTCATCAATGGTTGAGTTCAATTTTTAAATCAACGGTCAGGATTAAAGGTGAAGTTCAGTCATAAAGGGAGATTTCCAAATTAAAGGGAGTTAACAGATTTAATTTGAGTGAAATAAGGAGTTAACTTATTCAATTTGAGTAGAAATAGGAGTTAACCGATTTAACTCATTTCTGATCAATAGTGAACGAGATATTCCACTTTTTGAACTAAAGAGAGATTTTGTTGAGATATTTAATTAATAAAATAAGGTATGCTCTCATAATTACTTTTTCTATTTAATTAACTAATCCTTAATTAATTATAGACACTTTTCTTATTTAATTAAATAACTTCATTTAATTAGTTAGGAATGGCTTCTCATTTAATTAAATAACTTTGTTTAATTAATTAGAAGTAAGTATTGCATTTAATTAAATAATTTCGTTTCATTATTTCAAAATTCTTTTCGAAACTAGTCAACCCAATTCAACCATGGTTAAATCTGGTCAACTTTTGGTGAAACTTGATCTTTGCGTATGTGAATATCAGAAAATGTGAGTATGAATTCTAGCAACAATTCGATGCAAATTCTCATTCAACCTTTCAAAATGAAGAGATGAGGGTCTCTTAAATAGACTTTTCTGAAATTCATCAAAGGTTGAGATCGATTTCAATCAACAGTCAGGATTAAAGGTGAAGTTCAGTCATAAAGGGAGATTTCCAAATTAAGGAGAGTTAACAGATTTAATTTGAATAAAACAAGGAATTAATTGATTCAATTTGAGTAAAAAAAGGAGTTAACTCATTTAACTCATTTTCGATCAATAGTGAACTAGAAATTTCCCTTTTCGAACTGAACAGAAATTTTGTTGAGGTATTTAATTTAATAAAATGAGATTTGCTCTCATAATTACTTTTTCTATTTAATTAAATAATCTTTAATTAATTAGAGACACTTTTCTTATTTAATTAAATATTTACATTTTATTAATTAGGAATGGCTTCTGATTTAATTAAATCACTTTGTTTAATTAATTACAAGTAAGTACTCCATTTAATTAAATAATTTTGTTTAATTATTTCAAAAAAAATTTTGAAACTAGTCAACTCAAGTCAACCGTGGTTAAATCTTGTCAAATTTTCGTCAAACTTGATCTTTGCATAGGTGAATATGAGCAAATGTGAGTATGAATTCCAACAACAATTCGATACAAATTCTCATTCAACTTTTCAAAATCAAGAGATGAGGGTCTCTTAAATAGACTTTCTTAGAATTCATCAATGGTTGAGATCGATTTCAATCAACGGTCAAGAATAAAGGTGAAGTTTAGACATAAAGGGAGATTTCTAAATGAAAATGAGTTAACAGATTTAATTTGAGTAAAATAATGAGTTAACTGATTCAATTTGAGTAGAAAAAGGAGTTAACTCATTTAACTCATTTTTGATCAATAGTGAACTGAAAATTTCCCTTTTTGAACTGAATAGAGATTTTGATGAGATATTTAATTTAATAAAATGAGATATGCTCTCATAATTACTTTTTCTATTTAATTAAATAATCTTTAGTTAATTAGAGACACTTTTCTTATTTAATTAAATAACATCATTTAATTAGTTAGGAATGGCTTATCATTTAATTAAATAACTTTGTTTAATTAATTAGAAGTAAGTAATCTATTTAATTAAATAATTTCATTTAATTATTTCAAAATTCTTTTCAAAACTAGTCAACTCAAGTCAACCGTGGTTGAACCTGGTCAACTTTTGGTCAAACTTGATCTTTTCGTATGTGAATATGAGCAAATGTGAGTATGAATTCCAACAACAATTCGATGCAAATTCTCATTCAACCTTTCAAAATGAAGAGATGAGGGTCTCTTAAATAGACTTTCCTGGAATTCATCAACGGTTGAGATCGATTTCAATCAACGGTCAGGATTAAAGGTGAAGTTTAGTCATAAAGGGAGATTTCCAAATTAAAGGGAGCTAACAGATTTAATTTGAGTAAAATAAGGAGTTGACTGATTTGATTTGAGTAGAAAAAAGAGTTAACTAATTTAACTCATTTTTTATCAATAGTGAATTGAAAATTTTCCTTTTTGAACTGAAGAGTGATTTTGTTGAGATATTTAATTTAATAAAATGAGATATGCTCTCATAATTACTTTTTCTATTTAATTAAATAATCTTTAATTAATTAGAGACATTTTTCTTATTTAATTAAATAACTTCATTTAATTAGTTAGGAATGACTTCTCGTTTAATTAACTAACTTTGTTTTCATTAATTAGAAGTAAGTACTCCATTTAATTAAATAATTTTATTTAATTATTTCAAAATTCTTTTCGAAACTAGTCAACTCAAGTCAACTGTGGTTAAATGTGGTCAACTTTTGGTCAAATTTGATCTTTGCGTATGTGAATATGAGCAAATGCGAGTATGAATTCCAGCAACAATTCGATGCAAATTCTCATTCAACCTTTCAAAATGAAGACATTACGGTCTCTTAAATAGACTTTCCTGAAATTCATCAAAGTTTGAGATCGATTTCATTCAATCGTCAAGATTAAAGGCGAAGTTCAGTCATAAAGGGAGATTTCCAAATTAAAGGGAGTTAAAAGATTTAATTTGAGTAAAATAAGGAATTAACAGATTCAATTTGAGTAGAAGAAGGAGTTAACTCATTGAACTCATTTTTTATCAATAGTGAACTGGAAATTTCCCTTTTTGAACTGAAGTGAGATTTTGTTGAGCTATTTAATTTAATAAAATGACATATGCTCTCATAATTACGTTTTCTATTTAATTAAATAATCTTTAATTAATTAGAGACACTTTTCTTATTTAATTAAATAACTTCATTTAATTAGTTAGGAATGGCTTCTCATTTAATTAAATAACTTTGTTTAATTAATTAGAAGTAAGTACTCCATTTGGTTAAAAAATTTCTTTTAATTTTTTCAAAATTATTTTCGAAACTAGTCAATTCAAGTCAACCATGGTTAAATCTGGTCAACTTTTGGTCAAACTTGATCTTTGCGTATGTGAATATGAGCAAATGTGAGTATGAATTCCAGCAACAATTCGATGGAAATTCTCATTCAAACTTTCAAAATGAAGAGATGAGGGTTTCTTAAATAGACTTTCTTGGAATTCATCAACGATTGAGATCGATTTTAATCAACAGTCAGGATCAAAGGTGAAGTTCAGTCATAAAGGGAGATTTCCAAATTAAAGGGAGTTAATAGATTTAATTTGAGTAAAATAAAGAGTTAACTGATTCAATTTGAGTAGAAAAAGGAGTTAACTGATTTAACTCATTTTTGATCAATAGTGAACTAAAAATTTCTCTTTTTGAACTGAAGAGAGATTTTGTTGAGATATTTAATTTAATAAAATGAGATATGCTCTCATAATTACTTTTTCTATTTAATTAAATAATCTTTAATTAATTAGAGACACTTTTCTTATTTAATTAAATAACTTCATTTAATTAGTTAGGAATGGCTTCTCGTTTAATTAAATAGCTTTTTTTCATTACTTAGAAGTAAGTACTCCATTTAATTAAATAATTTCGTTTAATTATTTCAAAATTATTTTTGAAACTAATCAACTCAAGTCAGTCGTGGTTAAATATGGTCAACTTTTGGTCAAACTTGATCTTTACGTATTTGAATATGAGCAAATGTGAGTATGAATTCCAGCAATAATTCGATGCAAATTCTCATTCAAGCTTTCAAAATGAAGAGATGGGGGTCTCTAAAATAGACTTTCCTTGAATTCATCAACGATTGAGATCGATTTCAATCAACGGTGAGGATTAAAGTTGAAGTTCAGTCATAAACGGAGATTTCCAAATTAAAGGGAGTTAACAGATTTATTTTGAGTAAAATAAGGAGTTAACTGATTCAATTTGAGTATAAAAAGGAGTTAACTGATTTAACTCATTTTTTATCAATAGTGAACTAGAAATTTCCCTTTTTGAACTGAAGAGAGATTTTGTTGAGATATTTAATTTAATAAAATGAGATATATGCTCTCATAATTACTTTTTCTATTTAATTAAATAATCTTTAATTAATTAGAGACACTTTTCTTATTTAATTAAACAACTTCATTTAATTATTTAAGAATGGCTTGTCATTTAATTAAATAACTTTGTTTAATTAATTAGAAATAAGTACTACATTTAATTAAATAATTTTGTTTAATTATTTCAAAATTCATTTCGAAACTAGTCAACTCAAGTCAACTGTGGTTAAATCTGGTCAACTTTTTGTCAAACTTGATCTTTACGTATGTGAATATAAGCAAATGTGAGTATGAATTCTAGCAACAATTCGATGCAAATTCTCATTCAACCTTTCAAAATAAATAGATGAGGGTCTCTTAAATAGACTTTCCTAAAATTCATCAACAGTTGAGATCAATTTCAATCAACGGTGAGGATTAAAGGTGAAGTTCAGTCATAAAGGGAAATTTCCAAATTAAAGGGAGTTAATGGAGTTAATTTGAGTAAAATAAGGAGTTAAGTGATTCAATTTGAGTAGAAAAAAGAGTTAACTGATTTACCTCATTTTTTATCAATAGTGAAGTGGAAATTTCCCTTTGTGAACTGAAGAGAGATTTTGTTGAGATATTTAATTTAATAAAATGAAATATGCTCTCATAATTACTTTTTCTATTTAATTAAATAATCTTTAATTAATTAGAGACACTTTTCTTATTTAATTAAATAACATCATTTAATTAGTTAGGAATGGCTTCTTATTTAATTAA
Source organism: Cupressus sempervirens (assembly GCA_028749045.1). Classification (NCBI taxonomy): domain Eukaryota; kingdom Viridiplantae; phylum Streptophyta; class Pinopsida; order Cupressales; family Cupressaceae; genus Cupressus; species Cupressus sempervirens. The sequence goes on from CM053791.1 coordinate 283,269,489, forward strand.
ATAACTTTGTTTAATTAATTAGAAATAAGTACTTCATTTAATTAAATAATTTCATTTAATTATTTCAAAATTCTTTTCGAAACTAGTCAATTCAAGTCAACCGTGGTTAAATCTGCTCAACTTTTGGTGAAACTTGATCTTTGCATATGTGAATATGAGCAAATGTGAGTATGAATTCTAGCAACAATTCGATGCAAATTCTCATTCAACCTTTCAAAATGAAGAGATGAGGGTCTCTTAAATAGACTTTCCTAGAATTCATCAACGATTGAGATCGATTTCAATCAACGGTCAGGATTAAAGGTGAAGTTCAGTCATAAATGGAGATTTCCAAATTAAAGGGAGTTAACAAATTTAATTTGAGTAAAGAAGGAGTTAACTGATTCAATTTGAGTAGAGAAAGGAGTTAATTTATTTAACTCATTTTTTATGAATAGTGAACTGGAAATTTTCGTTTTTGAACTAAAGAGAGATTTTGTTGAGATATTTAAGTTCATAAATTGAGATATTCTCAGAATACGGATGTAAATACAGGATCCCTATCAGAAATGATCTTTCTAGGAATACCATTTAATCTCACAATATCACGCATAAAGACATTGGCTATAGAAGCTGCTGTGTAGGAAGACCTAATCGAAAATAAGATTAGGCTGCAAAAGTCCAGTCTGTGTTGATATTCTGCCTTAACTCTCTAACACTCAAGGCACCTAGCCACAAAATTAGCAATATCTCGCTTCATCCCAGACCAAAAGAACAAACGTCTCAAATCAGCATGCATCTTCTCTACACCTGGATGTGCTGAGTAAGGTGTACGATGGGCTTCTGCCAGAATCAAGGTGAGAAGCTCATACAAAAATGGCACATAAATCCTCCCCAAATGTCTTAAAAGACCATCTGATTCTCGAACGTAACCTGCAAATTTACCTTCCAAAGATCTTACTGAATCAATCTCTCTACACACTTCCTCATACCATGAATCTGTAGGAAGTGCCTAAAGAATTCAACTCCTCAAATCCACACTAAGAGTCATCGATGATAACACATGTCTCCTGTGACTCAAAGAATCCGCCACCACATTCTCCTTACCCTGAATGTACTTAACCTCAAAATCATATTCGTATAGAAACTCCATCCATCGCCTCTGGTGAGCATTCAAATTAGGCTGAGTAAAAATGTACTGAAGACTATGATGATCACTATGTAGCTCAAATCTGTGCCCCAAAAAGAAATGTCTCCACCTTGACAAAGCATGAACTACTGCCGCTAACTCAAGATCATGTGTAGGATAATTTAACTTATGATCCTTGAGCTTGCGTGATTCATATGCAATCACCCATCCATTTTGCATCAACACTGCCCCCATCCCTTCAAGAGAAGCATCTGTACATACCATAAAATCACCTTCTAGATCAGGTATAGCTAGAATTGGTGCACTTTTCAAAAGCTCCTTGAGCTTCTAGAAAGCTTCCTCACATTTCTCTGTCCATACGAACTTCTTTCCTTTCCTTTGAAGAGAAGTGATAGGATGTGCTATCCGAGAGAAGTTTTGGACAAATCTACGATAATAACCAGCTAACCCCATGAAACTATGAATCTCTGACACATTAGTCGGTGTTGGCCAATCTATTATCACCTGAATATTTTTAGGATCCACTAAAATACCATCACCTGAAATAACATGCCCTAAATAGTGAATCTCTATTTTGAAGAATTCACACTTAGCTGCGTTGGCATAAAGATGATTGTGCCTTAAACACAACAAAACCAACCGCAGGTGTTCCTCATGCTCCTTCTAAGTCTTAGAATATATCAATATGTCATCAAGAAACACGAGTACAAACCTGTCCAGATAAGATCAGAACACACCATTCATCAAACTCATGAAAATCGATGGAGCATTAGTCAATCCAAAAGGTACCACTGTGAACTCATAATGCCTGTAACGAGTTCGAAAAGCAGTCTTGTGAATATTTGCTTCCTTAATGCGAAGCTGGTGGTATCCTGACTTAAGATCAATCTTGGAGAATACTGTAGTTCCCTTGATCTGATCAAATAAGTCATCAATCCTAGGTAAAGGATACCTGTTCCTAATAGTCAACTTATTCAACTATCTATAGTCAATACAAAGGTGCAAAGAACCGTCTTTCTTCTTCACAAAGAGCACTGGAGCTGCCCATGGTGATACACTAGGTTGAATGCTCCCTTTGGCTAGAATTTCCTCTAGCTGAAGACATAGTTCACCCAATTCATGTGTCGTCATGCGATAAGGAGCTTTAGAGATAGGCTCCGCTCCAGGAATCAGATCAATACTAAAGTCAATGTCCCTCTTTGGAGGCATGCCTGGAATCTCACTTGGAAAAATATCTGCATACTCCTGCAAAATCAGGTGATCTAAAGTCTCCCTCATGGGATCTTCTTCATCAAGATCATTTACCATAACAACAAATATCTGACATCCCTTCCGAAAACTTCGCTTCAATTGCATAGCAGAAATCATCTAGAGAGATATAGGCCTCGGTATCCCAACTATCTGTACATCATTCCCTTGGTCATCTTGGCACACAATAATCTTCTTCCTGTAATCTATACTGACTCTATGAGATCCAAGCCAGTCCATGCCTAAAACCACATTATAGGAACCAAGGGGTATGATTCAAAGATCCACTACAGTATCAAAGCTTCCTAAGCTAAGCCCACACTTACGAACTACAGAATCTGTGGAGACTTTAATGCCTGAGGCTAGTTCCACTTGCCAACCACGATCTTGCTTCACTGCATCCAGCTTACACTTAGAAACTATAGATAGTGAAATAAATGAATCTATAGCTCCTGAATCAAACAATACTGAAAGAGATATACCTCTAATAGCACTTGTGGTCTTAACCACTGTTCTCTGATGATCTACCTTACGCTGATCAACTGCTGCAAAAACTCTATGAACACTACCTGCATCACTAACTGTAGGCTCTGAAACGGTAGGTCTAGGTCATGAAAACTGAGGTGCTTGCTGAGGACACTGAGTTGCATAATGTCCAATCTAACCACATGAAAAGCATTTCATATTTCTGCCAAAACCTCTTCCCATAGGTGGTACATTTGATTGTTGGTGACTGTTCCTGCTCACAAAAGATTGGCTACTCTGAACTGGCTAATTGGACTAATTCTATTTATTGCATTGAGCATTGCAGTTGTTCTTGGTGTTAGCACCTTTGCCACCGCCTTGAGCTTGAGAATTCAATCCCTTCTGTTGCTGTGTCTATTGAGACTGCTGCATTTACTATTTCCCCTTAAAGAAAGAAAACATCTTGTTACCACCTCAATTATAGTTTCTTTTAGATCCTGATGCCGCTGGCACTCCTACAAAACAACCTTGACCAAGGTTGACACTTTTCTTAACAAGGATAGCTCGATGCACCGCATCCTTGAGGGTTTTTGGCTCAAATACCTTAACTCCCCAAATAATATGGTTATTCAAACCCCTAATAAAATGTTGTCTCAACTGAGCGAAATTTTTACCGAACCCTAAAAAAGGCATAAGCTCATAAAACTTATACTCATACTCAGTCATTGACAAAGTGCACTGTCTAAGATTATGAAATTCATTAGCCCTTTTTGGTTTCCATTCCTCTGGTAGGAATCGTTCATGGAAACTTTCTAGGAATAACTCCCATGTAACACTGCTCATATCAATTCCCAACTTCTTCTCCTCAATCGTCCACCAAGTGGCGCCAAAATTCTCTAAATTAGTGATCGCAAATCTTGCCTTAACATTGCTGTCGAAATCCTACATGGAAAAAATCCTGTCGAGGGAAATAAGCCACTGCTCGGCCACATAACCAGAACCTTGCCCATTGAAAGGCTTAACCTTAGATCTTGAAAGATCCTTCATCTGAGTGGACACAATGGACCTCTGACGTTCCTTTCGAGGACTTCTAGATCTGGGTCTATGCTCTTGTTCTGTCTGATGCACTTTAGGCTATTCTTGAACAAGAGGTAGACGTTCTAGAATAGTTTGCATCATCTGCCTCAAACCAACCTCCTCAGACTTAGCTTGGTCCTCTCTATGGCTCTCTTCCTGCTGCCTACTAGAGTGCTCTTCCCTGCTCTCTACATGAGCCGATCCCTCATGGGAAGACTCATGGACACTGATAGCTCTCCCACGACCACGGCCTCTACCATGGCCTCTAACAGAAGACCTAGTCCCAGATACCATCCTACAATAGTACAAGATACTAAGTTCAGTTCTATGTTTAGGTTTAAGTAAAATTTTCAATTTTTTAAACTAAGTGTTGAAGTATGAAAAATATTCAAGTAACAGTTTGAGTCTTGTTTCAATTCACCTAGATCAAGTTTGGAAAGTTACACTTAATAGTTCAAAGTTCTAGTTGTTCCAAAATACCCAGAGCTCCCAATGTAGAAATGCGGGCTCTGATACCAAATATAATGCCCCGCCAAGGGTTTCAAAGAATTAACCTAGAATTTCACTAAGTTTAGTAGCATTTTAAAAAAAATATATATACCATATATATAACTCATGCACAATAATGGAAGAAATAGCATTGTCCATCATAACATACATAAAAGATTACATTCTTTAAGATCCCTTAACGTTGAATTACATACATGAATCCATCTAGTACAACATCCACATGAAATAATAATGATAAGTCCAATATTTATACATTACATTTCAAATACTCAATCATCCACTGTTCATGTCAGAGGGTATGAAAACCTCAAAAAATATACATACATAGAATAAGGTACATCATCCTATTCTAATCCATGATACATCAAAGTAGAGATAATCACATGATACAAAAACATATACATCCATCATAAAGATCAAATATAATAAACTAAGTGCACGGTTCCTCCCAACCGTCAATAGCATCATTAGACCATCGTGGATCCTAGCCATCCTTCCGTGTGTAACATTCCAAATCACCGAAGAGATCATCGGTATTACATAGTAGGAATCTCACTCCTAATATATACAATATCATATGTAGAAAGTAATCTAATATTATATAGCAATGTGAATCGATTGTTTACAAACGTTTTAACATAACATTTTTTTTGCATAACATTAACATCAATTAAACCTCCCCCAAACTCTTGCTGCAGTTTGCAGTACCTACGGTCGCAGGCACTGCGCTGACAGTAGGTACGTAGTACCCCTGTCGCTGTAGACTTGCGACGGCAGGTCTCTGCCTTCCGCAGGCGCGGGGTAAGAATCGTGCCCATGACATTATAATATACAATTTTTTTATGCGATATGAATCGTGATGTGAAATGAATATGAAACTTCTCAGAAGACATATGGAAGACACGAAGAAGACAGGGAATGTGAGATGCAAAAATAGCATAATTAAAATCACAAGAATCTACCCGGATTTTGATGCTAAATCGCTCTTCCTCAGAAAATTTGCAGAGCAAGCTCCTCCCTTCTTCAAAATTCTCGAGTCCTCCAATGCTCCAATTTCTCTCCCAATCCTGTGTCTAAGCTTCTATGAATGCCTGAATATAAAGAGCTTTCAGGAAACATCTAGAATGCTTTTAGAAACAGCTGGAAGGTGTCACCAACTAAGCATGGGTCTTTTCCAACCTTCAAGATGAGCCATAGGGTTGTAGACACCATGTGCTTAATTGATGCACTAACCCCCGTGTTGTTGACACATGAGAAATAGAGAAGTGCGTTAATTTCCATGCAAGCTTATAACTCCAATTTACTTTTTATATAATTTTTATTTAAATATTTATAACTTTTATTTGAAATTTATAACTTTTATTATTATTATTTATTTGTTACTTTATTATTATTTTATAATTATTATTAATTTTAATTTCTAATTTTCTTTTATTTAATTCATTTTTCCTCAATAATTCACATTTAATTAATTATAATCAAAATATCAAATAACATGATATTTTATATTAATTTCTTCAAATCATTAATTTATTAATTAAATCTATTTATTAAGACTTAATTAATAGATAATTCACCATAGACCTCCAAGATAGAATATGAAAACCCATCATAGAGCAAATCACTCAAAATCAGTCTAAAGGGTTAAAAATCATGAATTATGTCATCCGACACATTTGGTGGGTAAAATATCTAGATACTTGTCCTACCTCAGTAGGAAAATTGGTTTAAGGGTTTGGGATTTGGACTTGAGAATTTATCTCATTTCTCTTATCATTGAGATAGCATAATAGGGTACACTCATCCTGGCAATTCAGGGAAGTCGATACTTGGTACCTGCAACCTGCAGAAAAACCATGCATGTACATATAATATATATAATGCTAAGCTAAATAGACAATGGCAAGAAGTGGTGCATTGTGTAGATCCTGACTAAGCAGGTGACTACAACTCCCTTCCTTAACCACATCAGAAACGCTATACAATAAGAAAACATGCACACCATACACATGCAAGTATAAGATAATAAACCATCCATCTAATCATCAATAACAATTGAAAACAATATAATGATCATCATGTATGCATGAAATGTAAAGTCTAAATGATCTCATCTTATAACCACTGAATCCATAACATAATGTCTGATAATGTCAAAACAATACCACTAATCTATCAACATAGAACTAGTCTATCATAGTCTGATAATATTAACAATGTCCAGAAAAGATGTGAACAAGGGTAGGCACTACATCCACCTCCCCTTGGGTAAGGCTTACTCCTAGAAGCCTACAAACAAGTAGGAATATAACTCCCTCAATCTAGCTGCATCCTCCCAAGTAGCTAAAGAATCATCAGTAGGGTCCCATTGGACCCTTACCTGCTCGATGGTTTGACCCCTGAGGGTCAACCTCCGCTGCTCCACAATATGAACTGGCTCCAAAGCCAGCTGTCCATCCTTTACCTGCAACGCATTCCAATCAAGAACATGTATAATATCAAAAATATACTGCTGAAGCACTGAAACATGGAAAACATCATGAATGCGAGCTAGGTTGGGCTGTAGAGCAAGGCGGTAAGCAACCAGGCTAATCCTCTCCAAAATCTTGAATGGTCCCACAAAGTGAGGTGCTAGCTTAGAACCCTTTCCATATCAAATCAGGCTCTTTCGCGGTCGCACTCTCAAGAAAACCTTATCACCCACAGCAAACTGCTTATCAATCCTATGAGCATTGGCATACTTCTTCTGCCTATCCTGTGCCGTAGCCAAATGCTCACGGATACGCACTACCTATTGCTCCAAATCACGAAGCATCTCAGGTCCCAATAGGATGCGATCCTCAAGACTGTCCCAACTCAATGGTGTACGACAAGGACACCCATATAATGCCTGAATTGGTGCCATACCAATAGAACTATGATATTCGTTGTTGTAAGCAAACTCCACTAAGTAGAGGTAATCCTCCCAATGTGTCTGCCTATCCATCACATACATCCGTAATATATCCTCCAAAACTTGATTCACCCTCTTTGTCTAACCATCAGTCTCTGGATGATATGCCAAACTAAAGTTTAACTGCACTCCAAGCTCATGCTGCAGCGATGTCCAGAATGCGGATGTGAATACAGGATCCCTATCAGAAATGATCTTTCTAGGAATACCATGTAATCTCACAATATCACCCATAAAGACATTAGCTACAGAAGTTGTTGTGTAGGAAGACCTAATCAGTGAAAAATGTGCCACCTTAGTCAACCAATCAATGGTGACCATGATAGCATCATGACGTCGAACTGTCATAGGTAATCCTACTATGAAATCCATGGAGATGATATCCCACTTCCAAGAAGGAATAAGATTAGTCTACAAAAGTCTAGCCAGGTGCTGATGTTCTCCCTTAACTCTCTGACACTCAAGGCACCTAGCCACAAAATTAGCAATATCTCCCTTCATCCCAGACCAAAAGAACAAATGTCTCAAATCAGCATGCATCTTCTTGACACCTGGATGTGCTGAGTAAGGTGTACGATGGGATTTTGCCAGAATCAAGGTGTAAAGCTCATCCGAAAATGGCAGATAAATCCTCCCCAAATATCTTAAAAGACCATCTGATTCTCGAACGTAACCTGCAAATTTACCTTCCAAAGATCTTCCTGAATCAATCTCTCTACACACTTCCTGATACCATGAATTCGTAGGAAGTGCCTGAAGAATCCGACTCCTCAAATCCACACTAAGAGTCATCGATGATAACACATGTCTCCTACGACTCAAAGAATCCACCACCACATTCTCCTTACCCTTAATGTACTTAACCTCAAAATCATATTCGCATAGAAACTCCATCCATCACCTTTGGCGAGCATTCAAATTAGACTGAGTGAAAATGTACTGAAGACTATGATGATCGCTATGTAGCTCAAATCTGTGCCCCGAAAAGAAATGTCTCCACCTTGTCAAAGCATGAACTACTGCCGCTAACTCAAGATCTGATGCAGGAGCATCCAGAGGTATAAGGGCAATCCTGTGTCACCCAAAAAAATGTACTTAGACTTAGTTTCTTTTTCATGTCTTTACATTTTTGGATACCCATTTGGCTCAAATAAAGGTTCCAACTCTCATAGTTCAACTATCAGTGCATTTGAAAATCTCAAAAAAATAGGAGCATGTATTTGGGCCAACATTTTGGTAAACTAGAAGGTGTGAATTGGCCAAATGAAAGTAATCATGATTTAGAGCATTCTAGAAAAAGAATCAAGTCAATAAGCCCCACAGTTTGAAAGTTATTGCAGTTTTTCAGGTTTTGGAGACCTCCTAAGAATGCTTCAAAGTCAGGTTTGGGGCATTAAATGACCTTGAAAAGGGCCAAAAAATGGGGGATGAGCAAATTTTGTCCATAGGGCTATAGAGCACTTCGAGAGCTTTTCAAAAATGTAAACGGTTCATCAATCGGAGCTACGGTTCAAAAGTTATGCCTCTCGGAAGTTTGGTTACCATTTCTGGATTCTTCTAGAATTACCGACTTCTAACGCAACTTCCGGAACCTTCTATTTGGTTGGTGGATGCCTACTAGCACTTTCTAGAATGTACACCTAGTCCTTAACCCTCTGGGGTCTATTTAAGGAGATTTCTGGCATTGTAAAAGGCAGTTCAGAGTGGAGATTGAGAGGAGGTGCTAAAAGAAGAAATTATCTCCAGATTTATGCTATTGTAAGCCCTTAGGGCATGTTCTGAAGTTTATTTTCTCTGTAATATTGGTACTAGCTTATTTTCTCAGTTAATATAATTTCCCTTTTCTGTTGTGTCCATTCTATTCTTGGGTTGTGTCTCCATCAAGTGGTATCAGAGCGGGTTTTCCTGAGTGTGTAGACAGAGCACCGACTGTGAGGCAGTTTGCACCAGGACTGTGTGGTTGTGGGTTCGAGTTAGAAGATGCCTCTTTGAAGAGAGCATGGTGGAAGGGCCAGAGCTATTGATCCTGAGGAGGTTAGAGCCCTCCAGAGGTAGGTACAAGCATTGCAAGAGGAGCTTCGTAGAGGAGCAAATGTTGCCGCAAGTGACAATAGTGAGGATGAAAATGAAGAGGAAGTAATGGGACCAGAAGAGGAAGTTGACGGAGAAGTTTTGAATCTTGTAGAGGAAAGGCTTTTTAGGGCCATTACTAAGTTTGGGAAAAGACCTACAATTGAAGTGGGTATATTTTCAGGAAATCTAAAACCAGATGAGTTGATCGATTGGATCAATGAACTGGAAGAATACTTTGAGTATGAGGATATAAGGGACCCAGATAGGGTTAAGTTTGCAAAGGCCAAACTGAAAGGCCATGCCAAAATCTGGTGGCAAGAGGTTCAACTGGAAAGACTTAGAAGAGGAAAGGAGAAGATCACAAGATGGGATCACATGGTGGACAAATTGAAGAAGCAGTTCATTCCTGTGGACTTCAAGCTTGATCTATTTAAGAAGATGCATGGGTTAAAGCAAGCAAGAAGATTAGTCCAAGAATATACAAAGGATTTTTATCGACTTTTGATTAGAGCGGGGCATGCAGAAGCAAATAAGGAGAAGGTTGCTCGTTATGTCAGTGAGTTGCGACCTAGCATCCAAGAGGAATTAAGTCTGGTAAGAATGACCAGCATTGAAGAGGCATACCAGTTTGCCCTACGAGTTGAAGAGAAGCTGAATAAAAGGTTTGAAGGAAGACAAAGAGGGCGCGGTCAAGGAGGAAGGGGAAGCGGTAGATCATCTGGAGGCCACAATGAAACCCAAAAGAAAAATGAAGTTGTGGGCACTAGCAGAAACCAGAGGAATGAGGGTTTCAACCACTCCCATGATCAAGACTTTGGAAATCAAAGAGGAAGAGGTAGAGGACATGGAAAAGGAAGAGGAGGCTTCCGTGGAACCTATTTCCATTGCAATGAAGAAGGTCATCGTGCCTTTGAATGCCCTCAATGACAAGGAAGGACAGATAGGAGAGCGGAGGGCTAAGCTAGGGTTGCTCATGTGGATGAGGATGCACAATCATCACATTCAGAGGATACAGAAAGAGGAGAGACCTTGATAAATGAAATAGTCCTACTAAGTGGTGAGAATGAACCATGACAACGGAGGAGTTTGTTCCGTACCAAATGCAAGTGTGAGGATAAATGTTGTGATGTGATCATTGATGGTGGTAGCATTGATAACTTGGTATCAGAAGAGATGGTCTCTAAGCTGAAGCTCAAGAGGGAGAAACATCCTCAACCCTATTGGATTTCTTGGGTAAAATATGATCATAAGGTCTTGGTAAGTGAACAATGTTTAGTAAAATTCAAAATTGGGAGTTACCATGATGAAGTTCTCTGTGATGTTATTTCGATGGATGTTTGTCATCTATTGTTGGGTAGACCATGGCAGTTTAATAGACATCCAATACATGATGGACATGCAAACACATACTCTCTGACAAAGGATGGAGTTCGCCACAAATTGAAGCCCATGAAAAAGGAAGGTGAAAAGGTATGTAGCAGTGCTAGGATTTGTCTTGTTGATGGAAGGAAGTTTTTAGATGGCATGAAACATCAGCATATGTGCTATGCTTTGATTCGTAGAAAAGATAAAGAAGGTAGTAGTGAAATACCATTTGAAGTTTCAAATTTACTAGAGAATTTGGAGATATTATCTCTGATAATGTTCCAGATGGATTGCCACTAGTAAGGCAAATCAGTCATCAGATAGATCTGATTCCAGGAGCTAGTTTGCCTAACAAGGCTGGTCATAGGATGACTCCTACTGAAACAGAGGAGCTAAATAGATAGGTTCAGGAGTTGTTGAGGAAGGGCTTGATTCAAGAGAGACTGAGTCCATGTCCAGTACCTGCAGTACTTGCACCAAAGAAGGATGGAGAGTGGAGGATGTGTACAGATTCTTGAGCTATAAATAGGATAACCATCAAGTACCGATTTCCTTTACCAAGGATGGATGATGTTATGGACTGCTTGAGTGGAGTTCAGTACTTCACAAAGATAGATCTAAAGAGTGGCTATCATCAAATACAGATTCGAGAAGGAGATGAGTGGAAAATAGCCTTCAAGACCAAGGAGGGTCTTTATGAGTGGTTAGTCATGCCCTTTGGATTGACGAACGCCCCAAGCACCTTCATGTAGCTCATGAATGAGGTACTTAAGAAGTTCTTGGGAAAATTTGTTATTGTCTATTTGGATGATATTTTAATTTTCAGCAAGACTTTGGAAGAACATTTACTGCATATTCGTAGTGTCCTTGAAAGGCTAAGGGAAGAGAAACTGTTAATTAATCTAAAGAAGTGTGTCTTTGCAAAAAGGGAGTAGGTCTATGTGGGATTTGTTATATCACCTGAAGGTCCCAAAATGGATCCAGAGAAGGCAAAAGCCATCTTGGAATGGCCTACTCCAAGGTCTGCTACTGAGGTAAGATCATTTCATGGTCTGGTTAGTTTTTACAGGAAGTTTATTAAGAATTTCAGTGGCATATGTGCACCCCTAACTGATACAATAATAGGGGATAGAAAAGAGTTCAAATGGACTGCAGCAACTGTGAGAAGTTTTGAATTGCTGAAGAAGAAGGTGACTGAATAGCCTATGTTGGCACTTCTAGATTTTAGAAAAGTATTCCAGGTGGATTGTGATGCTAGTGGTAGCGCTATTGGGGCTCTATTAAGCCAAGAAGGTAAGCCTATTGCATATTTTATTGAAAAATTGAATGATGCAAAGAAGAAGTATTCTGTTTATGATCAAGAGTTCTATGCAATAGTTCAGGCCTTAAAGAAATGGAGGCATTATTTATTGCCAAAGGAATTTGTTTTGTATACTGATCATCAGGCATTACAATACCTAAATAGCTAAGGTAAATTGAATCAGAGGCATATGAAGTGGGTAGAATTCTTGCAGAGTTATACAGTTGTGTTGAAGCATAGAAGTGGAAAATCTAACAGGGTTGCAGATGCACTAAGTAGGAGACAGTTGTTGCTTACAACAATGCAGGTTGAAGTAGTTGGGTTTGATGAACTCAAGAATTTGTACCCCAAGGATCCTAATTTTGCTGAAGCATGGAAAGCTTGTAAAGAACCTGTTGCTGTAGATAGAACCAAGTGGTTAGACTATTTGATTCAGGATGGCATGTTGTTCAAAGGTAGTCAATTGTGCATTCCAAGGAGTTCCATGAGGAAAAATCTGATTAAGGAGAAACACAGTGGAGGGATGGCAGGACATTTTGGTCGGGATAAGACCATTGCCATTCTTAGAGAACATTATTTTTAGCCTCAAATTACACAGGATGTGAAGAAGTTTGTACAGAGTTGCCAGGTTTGTCAAGTTGCCAAGGGGTTTAGTCAAAATACTGGCCTATATCAGCCATTTCCTGTTCCATCAAGGCCATGGGAGGACATAAGTATGGATATTGTTCTTGGATTTCCAAGGACACAAAGGGGTAATGACTTAATATTCGTGGTGGTTGATAGGTTCTCCAAAATGGCACATTTCATTCCATGCCACAAAACTCATGATGCTATCCATATTGCAGACTTGTTTTTGAAAGAGGTGGTAAGACTACATGGTCTTCCAAGGAGTATAGTTTCTGACAGAGATACTAAATTTGTGGGGTATTTCTGGAGGACATTGTGGAAGAAGTTAAGAACAGACTTGAATTTCAGTTCCACGCATCACCCACAAACTGACGGTCAAACAGAAGTGGTAAACAGAAGTCTAGGCAATTTGCTGAGATGTTTAGTTGGAGATAAGCCCAAGGGATGGGATTTGATTCTACCACAGGTAGAGTTTGCTTATAATAACTCTATAAATAGGAGTACTGGAAAATCACCATTTCAAATTGTATATGGGAGTAGCCCAAGGACTGCACCAGAATTGAGGAAGATAGAACAAGGGGAGAGGACAAGTGCTGAAGCTGAGGAATTTGCTGAACACATCAAGCATCTACATGAGGAGGTTCAAGCACACATTATCAAGATGAATCAAGAGTATAAAGCTAGAGCTAATCAAAGGAGAAGACATAAGGAATTCCAAGTAGGGGATCTAGTCATGGTGCACTTACGAAAGGAAAGATTTCCAGTTGGTACTTACAACAACCTGAAAATGAAGAAATTTGGCCCCTGCAAAGTTTTGAAGAAACATAACTCAGGAAATGCATATGAGGTGGAGCTGCCAGATGGTATTCACATTTCTCCCATTTTCAACATTGTAGATTTAAAAGAGTATCATGATGATGGTGCAGATGAGGAGCTGGTTTTAGAGCCATGTCCAATTCTTGCTTCTAAGAAGGAGGAGATAGAAGACATTCTAGATTATCGTGTGGGTAGGAGTACCAGAAACAGGCAGTATGAAGAGTATTTGGTCAAATGGAAAGGACAGCCGATCGAGGACTCAACTTGAATTTCAGCAGCTAAGCTTTCCCATTTGGGATTTCCTCTACCATTCATAAAGTGACAGGGTCACTTTTCAATCTACCCTGGGTGTCTGATGCAGGAGCATCCAGAGGTATAAGGGCAATCCTATGTCACCCAAAATAATGTACTTAGACTTAGTTTCTGTTTCATGTCTTTACATTTTTGGATACCCATTTGGCTCAAATAAAGGTTCCAACTCTCATAGTTCAACTATCAGTGCGTTTGAAAATCCTGAAAAAATAGGAGCATGTATTTGGGCCATCATTTCGGTAAACTAAAAGGTGTGAATTGGCCAGATGAGTTTAGTCATGATTTAGAGCATTCCAGAAAAAGAATCAGGTCAATAGGCCCCACAGTTTGAAAGTTATTGTAGTTTTTCGAGTTTTGGAGACCTCCTAAGAATGCTTCAAAGTCAGGTTTGGGGCATTAAATGACCTTGAAAAGGGCCAAAAAATGGGGGATGAGCAAAGCTTGTCCATGGGGCTATAGAGCGCTTTGAGAGCTTTCCAAAAATGTAAACGGTTCGTCAATCGGAGCTACGGTTCAAAAGTTATGCCTCCCGGAAGTTTGGTTACCATTTCTGGATTCTTCTAGAATTGCACTGACTTCTAACGCAGCTTCCGGAACCTTCTATTTGGTCGGTGGATGCCTACTAGCACTTTCTAGAATGTACTCCTAGTCCTTAACCCTCTGGGGTCTATTTAAGGAGATTTGTGGCATTGTAAAAGGCAGTTCAGAGTGGAGATTGAGAGGAGGTGCTAAAAGAAGAAATTATCTCCAGATTTATGCTATTGTAAGCCCTTAGGGCATGTTCTGAAGTTTATTTTCTCTGTAATATTGGTACTAGCTTATTTTCTCAGTTAATATAATTTCCCTTTTCTGTTGTGTCCATTATGTTCTTGAGTTGTGTCTCCATCAAGATCATGTGTAGGATAATTTAACTCATGATCCTTGAGCTTGCATGATTCATACGCAATCACCCGTCCATTCTACATCAACACTGCCCCAATCCCTTGAAGAGAAGCATCTGTACATACCATGAAATCACCTTCTGGATCAGGTACAACTAGAATCAGTGCACTGGTCAAAAGCTCCTTGAGCTTTTGGAAAGCTTCTTCACATTTCTTTGTCCATACGAACTTCTTTCCTTTCCTTTGAAGAGAAGTGATAGGATGTGCTATCCGAGAGAAGTTTTGGACAAATCTATGATAATAACCAGCTAACCCCATGAAACTACAAATCTAACCCCATGAAACTACAAATCTCTGACACATTAGTCACTGTTGGCCAATCTATTATCACCTGAATCTTTGTAGGATCCACTGAAATACCATCACCTAAAATAACATGACCTAAATATTGAATCTCCATTTTGAAGAATTCACACTTAGCTGCATTGGCATAAAGCTGATTGTCCCTTAAACACTGCAAAACCAACTGCAGGTGTTCCTCATGCTCCTTCTGAGTCTTAGAATATATCAATATGTCATCAAGAAACATGAGTACAAACCTGTCCAGATAAGATCGAAACACACCATTCATCAAACTCATAAAAATTGATGGAGCATTAGTCAATCCAAAAGGTACCACTGTGAACTCATAATGCCCGTAACGAGTTCAAAAAGCAGTCCTGTGAATATCTTCTTCCTTAATGCGAAGCTGGTGGTATCTTGACTTAAGATCAATCTTGGAGAATATTGTAGCTCCCTTGATCTGGTCAAATAAGTCATCAATCTTAGGGAAAGGATACCTGTTCTTAATAATCACCTTATTCAATAGTCTATAGTCAATACAAAGGTGCAAAGAACCGTCTTTCTTCTTTACAAAGAGCACTGGAGCTCCCATGGTGATACACTAGGTCGAATGCTCCCTTTGGCCAGAAGTTCCTCTAGCTGAAGATGTAGCTCACCCAATTCCTGTGTCATCATGCGATAAGGAGCTTTAGAGATAGGCTCCCCTCCAGGAATCAGATCAATACTAAATTTAATGTCCCTCTTTGGAGGCATGCCTAGAATCTCACTTGGAAAAACATCTGCATACTCCTGCAAAATCAGGTGATCTAAAGTCTCCCTCATGTGATCTTCTTCATCAAAATGATTTACCATAACAACAAATATATGACATCCCTTCCGGAAACTTCACTTCAATTGCATAGTAGAAATCATCTAGAGAGATATAGGCCTCGGTATCCCAACTATCTGCACATCATTCCCTTGGTCATCTTGGCACATAAAAATATTCTTCTTACAATCTATACTAGCTCTATGAGATCCAAGCCAGTCCATGCCTAAAACCACATTATAGGAACCAAGCGGTATGATTCGAAGATCCACTGCAATATCAAAGCTTCCTAAGCTAAGCCCACACTTATGAACTACAAAATCTGTGGAGACCTTAATGCCTGAGGCTAGTTCCACATGCCAACCATGATCTTGCTTCATCGCATCCAGCTTACACTTAGAAACTATAGATGGTGAAATAAATGAATCTATAGCCCCTGAATCAAACAATACTGAAAGAGATATACCTCTAATAGCACCTGTGGTCTCAACCACTATTCCCTAATGATCTGACTAATGCTGATCAACTGTGGCAAAAACTCTATGAGCTCTACCTACATCACTAACTGTAGGCTCTGAAATGGTAGGTCTAGGTCCTGAAAACTAAGGTGCTCGCTGCGGACACTGAGCTGTATAATGTCCAATCTAACCACATGAAAAGCATTTCGTATTTCTGCTAGAACCTCTTCCCATATGTGGTACATTTGATTGTTGGCGACTGTTCCTGCTCACAAAAGACTGGCTACTCTGAGCTAGCTAATTGGACTGATTTTTTTTATTGCATTGAGCATTGTGGTTGTTCTTGGTGTTAGCACCTTTGCCACCACCTTGAGCTTGAGAATTCGATCCCTTCTGTTGTTGTGTCTGTTGAGACTGCTGCTGATAATGTTTCCCCTTAGAGAAAGAAAACTTCTTGTTACCACCTGAATTGTAGTTGCTTTTAGATCTTGATGCCACTGGCACTCCTAAAAAACCACCTTGACCAAGGTTGACACTTTTCTCAACAAGGATAGCTCGATGCACTACATCCTTGAGGGTTTTTGGCTCAAATACCTTAACTCCTCCAATAATACGGTTATTCAAACCCCTAATAAAATGTTGTGTCAACTGAGCGAAATTTTTACTGAACCCTGAAAAAGGCATAAGCTCATAAAACTTACGCTCATACTTGGTCACTGACAAAATGCACTATCTAAGATTATCAAATTCATCAGCCCTTTGTTGTTTTCATTCCTCAGGTAGGAATCGTTCACGAAAACTTTCTAGGAATAACTCCCATGTAACACTGCTCATATCAATTCCCAACTTCTTCTCCTCAATCGTCCACCAAGTGGCCCAAAAATTCTCCAAAATAGTGATCACAAATCTTGACTTAACATTGTTGTCGAACTCCTCCATGGCAAAAATCCTGTCGAGGGAAATAAGCCACTACTCAGCCACATAAACAGAACCTTGCCCATTGAAAGGCTTAACCTTGGATCTTGAAAGATCCTTCATCTAAGTGGACACAATGGACCTCTGACGTTCCTTCCGAGGACTTCTAGATCTGGGTCTATGCTCTTGTTCTGTCTGATGCACTTTAGGCTGTTCTTGAACATGAGGTAGACGTTCTAGAATAGTTTGCATCATCTGCCTCAAACCAACCTCCTCAGACTTGGTTTGGTCCTCTCTACAACTCTCTTCCTACTGCCTACTGGAGTGCTCTTCCCTGCTCTACACATGAGCCGATCCCTCATGGGTAGACTCATGGACACTGATAGCTCTGCCATGACCACAGCCTCTAACAGAAGACCTAGTCCCAGATACCATCCTACAATAGTACAAGGTACTAAGTTCAGTTCTATGTTTAGGTTTAAGTAAGATTTCCAGTTTTGAAACTAGGTGTTGAAGTATGAAAAATATTCAAGTAACAGTTTGAGTCTTGTTTCAATTCACCTAGATCAAGTTTGGAAAGTTACACTTAATAGTTCAAAGTTCTAGTTGTTCAAAAATACCCAGAGCTCCCAATGTAAAAATGCGGGCTCTGATACCAAATGTAATGCCCTGCCAAGGGATCCAAAGAATTAACCTAAAATTTCACTAAGTTTAGTAGCATTTTTTTTTTTGAAAATAAATACCATATATATAACTCATGCACAATAACAGAAGCAATAGCATTGTCCATCATAACATTTATAAAAGATTACATTCTTTAAGATCCCTTAACGTTGAATTACATACATGAATCCATCTAGTACAACATCCACATGAAATAATAATGATAAGTCCAATGTTTATACATTACATTTCAAATACTCAATCATCCACTGTTCATGTTAGAGGGTATGACAACCTCAAAAAATATACATACATAGACTAAGGTACATCATCCTATTCTAATCCATGATACATCAAAGTAGAGATAATCACATGATACAAAAACATATACATCCATCGTAAAGATCAAACATAATAAACTAAGTGCATGGTTCCTCCCAACCATCAATAGCATCATTAGACCATTGTGGATCCTAGCCATCCCTCTGTGTGTAACATTTTGAATCACCGAAGAGATCATCGGTATTACATAGTAGGAATGTCACTCCTAATATATACAATATCATATGTAGAAAGTAATCTAACATGCAAATAAAAGCATAAGATAACATCATCTAACATATGTTAATCATCAATGAAAAAGGATACATATCCACCATCATGAAGGACACATCACCCATGATGTCTCAATGAATCTCAAAATGATAAGAGTGGAAAATACACTACCACCCGACCGCGTGGTGCCTAAGTGGTCCACTCCCACCGTGCTAAGGAGATAATCTCAAGTCCCAAACTGGCTATCAAAATCACATAACACATATCTCTATAAGTCCAGGAATCCTAAAAGTATACTAACTCAAGGTTCCAAACACAAAATTTGACATCTAATCTTAGAGGCACACAATGACATGTAGGAACCTACTATGCAATCGAAAACGTGTCATCGCAATTATCACGTACAAGTTACCCTAGCAGTTAACTAAACTCCACAGGTCCATACTGATTTCATGTGGCCAGTAGTATCCTCTCATACTGACGAGGCATACTACGGAATGCAAGGTCGCAACCATGCGTCTCACTACTCCCATCCTAGCCTGTACAAGCACTCAAGGCATGGGCGAGAACAAAAGAATTATCTTTTTAGGTTCATTTAGTTAGTATTAGGTGTGAATGTTATTACTTATTAATCCAACTTACAATGAGTTACCCTGGCAGCCTCTTAGGGCCCCGACCCCCATTGCAAGCCACTTCCTGTCACTACATGTAGATATCCTACCGTAATGCTCATGGACTCATAAATCTCAAAATCACAAAAGATAAACCATAAAATCATCAAATATGCTTAAAAGCATCAAATCTCCATGAGCTAACATCCATAGAAAATCATGAACACAATAGCTCTCTATTGGCAACTGAAGTATCACTGATAATCAAATATCCAATGGTTCTCAATAACCAAAATATATATCTCAATCATACTGATCGAAGACTCCAAAAATGGTTGAGTCAAACATGTCACATCATGACATCACAAAGAATAAATCCACATTTCAGTCCCATCATGGCGACTAGAAAATAACCAAGGATAACTGATCAATGACCAAAATAATGGTTAAGTCAAGTGTCTCATACATAAGAATCTCAACTATAACAATCAGTAATCACAACCAATACATAGAGCATTCCATCACATAACCATTGTTGGGTTTATAAAGATCGAGATTAAAACATCATCATGTCACCACAATCAAATAACCCCCAAGCCTCTAGTAGATGTCCTATACTGGTCAACACTAGTCAACCCAAAACCCAAAACAATATCATAAAGAATACACAATATAAACACATGTTTTGGTATTACAACTTGAATTGTAGAGATCTCAGTTTAAGTTCCCAAGTTTGAAGAATGAATGGAGAAACACTCATATTGTTTTTGGATATAAGTTTTCCTTAACAGAACTAAAAAAAATCCATTTTCCAATTTATAATATTTGTTCGATACATCCCCCACCAAAATATAAATTCCTTATTTAATAATTTAAAACAATTAAATTATTAAATAGCTGAAAGTTATTAAATAGTCACCTTTATGAAAATAAATCTTCAATATAAATCATCGATCAAATAATAATAACTTAAGTTTATAAATAACTTATTTACATATTACATATATATATATATATATATATATATATATATATATATATATATATATATATATATATATATATATATATATATATATATATATATATATATATATATACACACATACATACATATGTAAATATATTAATACATTTTCATAAAATTGATTTAACAATTTCGATTGACACCATATTATATAGCAATGTGAATTGATTGTTTATAAACGTTTTAACAGAACATTTTTTTTGCATAACATTAACATCAATTAAACCCCCCCAAACTCTTGCTACGGTACGCAGTACCTACAGTCACAAGCACTGCACCGACAGTGGGTACATAGTACCCCTATTGCCGTAGACTTGTGATGGCAGGTCTCTGCCTTCCGCAAGCGTAGGGTACGAATCATGCCCACAACATTATAATATACACTTGTTTCATGTGATATGAATCGCGATGTGATTTATTAAATTTCCCACTGCGATATATATATATATATATGTATGTATATATATATAATTGAATTTTATAATAGATCCATAATAAATGTATACATATGCATATATATATATATATATATATATATATATATATATATATATATATATATATATATATATATATATATATATATATATATATATATATATATATATATATATATATATATATATATATGTATGTATGTAGATCTGAATATATAACCATGTATGTTTTTTTTTTTTTTCACAAAGATTATATCTACAATTATGAATGCATATAAAATTCTCCAATAAAATTAATCTACCCATATTGAGAATGCATATAAATATGAAACTTCTCAGAAGACATATGGAAGATACGAAGAAGACAGGGAATGTGAGATACAAAAATAGCATAATTAAAATCACAAGAATCTACCCAGATTCTGATGCTAAATCGCTCTTCCTCAGAAAATCTATAAAGCAAGCTCCTCCCTTCTTCAGAATTCTCGAGTCCTCCAATGCTCCAATTGCTCTCCCAATGTTGTGTCTAAGCTTCTATGAATGCCTGAATATAAAGAGCTTTTAGGAAACATCTAGAATGCTTCTAGAAACAGCTGGAAGGTGTCACCAACTAAGCATGGGTCTTTTCCAACCTTCAAGATGAGCCATAGGGTTGTAGACACCATGTGCTTAATTGATGCACTAACCCCCGTGTTGTTGCCACAACCTTGATCTTCATTTTTTTTTTCTTTTTACTTAGCTTATTGTTGCAACACATTGAAATTTTCTTGTTTTATTGTTGTTGAAATATATGATTTAACTTCTTTCATTGAAAATTTTTTTTTTAAAAAAAATTGTGGCTAGATTAGTTTCCTTGGTGTTTGTGGATGTTGGTCTTGTGTTGTAATGTGATTCCTCATCAAGGACGATGGAGATGAACTTGATGGGTGTATACGAGGAAGTAGACATAGGGAACCCTTGAGGATGGGGGTATGTGAGGCTGTTATGCAGCTATTATCCACTACCTTCCTATGTGTGTGGTGTGTATTTCTTGGAGGCTAACCACCTTACATAAACAAGGGATATGACACGTCGTTTTGTATGGATGACCTCTTGTGTGATGGGTCTATTTACCATCGAGCCTCTAAGTGAGGCTTAGATCACAGATTATTGATTTTGGACTATGGATATGTATGCAAATCTCAAACAGTTATATGGTACAGTGCCCTTCAGACCCAAATGAGATTAACATTTACCTCTATGGCCATTCATGAACCTTGTGATGTGGCTTGTGTATGAGTGTATAGGATGTCAATGGGTGTGAAGGCTTCACTCACCCTTGGGAGGGAAGAGATGCCTAGGGTGAAGGGGTTAGTTGGGCTCTACATTACAGTTAAGAGATTCTCCTCCTTAGAGAGCCCACCTTCACCTATTTTTTTTTCATGATTCCAATGGTAAATCATTGTGCTAAGCCTTGGAAGGGAGTTTATATGTTGTTAGGATATGTTGTATGCCTTGTTCATGTTTGAGTGTAACTTGTTTGAGCCTTGTTTCCCCAACTGGGTGTTTCAATTTTGTTTAGTATATCATGTTTTATGTATGCTTGTACAATTATACAATAATAAATGTTGGAAAGATTGCTTAAATGAGTAGGAATTGATAGATAAAGGAAAATAAATAAACACCAAACACTGCTGACTTCCAGGAGGAAGTCAAAGACTAGTGGAGGGGAATGTAGGACTAGAAGGATCATTAATTTGTCTGTAATATAATTTGATTAGAAGTAAATATTAATTTTGTCATTAGAGAACATTATATGGCTTATGTAATAACATGATTAGGGAGGATCTTTATGTGACTTGCTAAGATTGGTATTTCTTAAATAAGATTGACTTATCTTTTATAACCATCTGAATATTAGGTGCAAATGTGTATGTGATACTTTGTATAGTAGAATCTTGCTTATTTAATTAATGTGCAAAGTTAGACTCAACTTATGATAAACTATAGATTTTGTACATACAATTGGCATTGATTACAAATAGAAATGATTGGATCTCTTTACATATGACATGATAGATTATGAGACTGGTAGCATTAGACCTAATCCACACTATGATAGAATATCTAATTTATGTTAAAACCTTGATTAGCTAATGTGAGTTACCTTATGGGTAAATACCTTATATTGTTCATCTTACCTCATCATGATAATTAGATAGTTTTTGTAATTGAAATTTTGGCCAACTGAATTAAATAGATATTTTATTGTGATGAATACATTTTACATAAGGTGACTGTGAAAATGGAAATCAAGTTCGGGTTATGTGATTTTTGTTTTGAAGTGAATTATGCATCATTTAATTTAAAATAAAGAAGTACAAAAATGATTAGAATGTAGATAACACAGTGAATATTAGTGATACTCGTTATGTTATTCTAAGAGATTGTATGAGTTGAATCCTATAATTAGTGGAAGTAAGTACCTATGCTTGATGATTTTTTTTAGAAATTGCCAATCAATTTAAATGACAAGATCGTTGATGTGAATAATAATCTAAATATGGGAGTGATTTCACAAAACATTGGTGACTTCTAGGAGAAAGTCAATAGAAAAAGGGGTAGTATGTAATATCCCATCTCATTATATATTTAGACTCAATGGTAAGAACTTGATTTAATCTATGTGTAAGGTGTTATGATACATATGTTATGAATTATTAATGTGGCTACTATTCTTGAAAATGTTGTAATTAGAGAAGTAGTTATAGTAGAATGAATGATACACATTTGCAAATAAATTTTCATAGACATATGATTCTTAAGAAAATGATGTTAGAATATGATGTTGGTCTAATGTGTTGATCTATGGTTCAATCAAGGATATATCTATTAATGTTTACAATTATATATTTATAGGTTTAGGTTACTGATGTTTAATTTGAATTGTGCAGAGGATGATTATGAAGACCTTCAAAGATACTATGCCAACTCCTGTAAAATAATCAAAGTCTATCTCCATGCAAATTCTTATAAAATCGGATGTAAACTAAAGTTGGACATTAGAAGCATTAAAATGGACCCTAGAGTGCATTTTTGGGTTAAAATAACCTAACCCACTTATACTACCTAGGGTTGGGGGTTAGTTGAGGGTCAAATCATGGTCAAAACTTACATTATGACACCTCAAAAGGGCCCCACTTCAAATATGACGAAAAGGAATAGTGGGAGAGAATGGCTTATGACAGATTGATAAGAAAAATATGTGCCTTCATAAAAGGAGGAGAGGGTTTTGGAAGAAGGAGGAAAACTTTGGAGGATTGACCATTCACCATTGTTGGAGAGAAAAAGGGGAAGTTATATGCAAATAGGAGAATGGAGAAGGGGAGATGATGGTAGAACTAGTATGAGGAGGAGAAGATCAAGAGGGAACTTAAGAGAGAGATGAGTCTTTCTATCCCTTTTCTTTTGTAGTATTTTTCTTTGAGTCAAATTCATGTAAGTCTAAAATGTGCGACAAGTGTAGTTTAAAATATTGTTCTTGAATTAGGAACTCACTCACATGATAACATCTATGATCCTCAGATGCAGTGAGTTCTTGCTCGGGGGTATGGCTAGGGCACAACAGGCCTCATGATGCCATTAATTGGTAGGGTGGAAAACGAGCATTGTTTGAGTATTTTTTAGTTTTCTTTGCAACTTATAAAAGCTAATTCTTGTTATTTGATTCAAGCTTGTGTATATGACTGTATGCAAAAAAGAAGTTTTTAATCTTACATTTGTGATGTATGAAAGGTTTCCTATTTGAATACAAGAAAACAAAAAAATTATGTGTCGTATTAAGATTTATATTTGAAAGACTTTAAAATGGAAATCTAAATGTAATGCTCTTTCAAGTTGAGATAATTTAGTTAATCAAAGTTTTGTTTCCTTATAGTGCAAATTTGAAATTTGTAGTAGAAAATAGTGCTTTCCTTTAAAAGAATCTATATTTTATTTTGGGTATGAAATTATGGGCATGACAATTAATTAGAAACACTTTTCTTATTTAATTAAATAACTTCATTTAATTAATTAGGAATGGCTTCTCATTTAATTTAAAAACTTTTTTTAATTAGTTAGAAGTAAGTACTCCATTTAATTAAATAATTTCGTTTAATAATTTCAAAATTCTTTTCGAAACTAGTCAACTCTAGTCAACTGTGGTTAAATCAGGTCAACTTTTGGTCAAACTTAATCTTTGCGTATGTGAATATGAGCAAATGTGAGTATGAATTCTAGCAACAATTTGATGCAAACTTTCATTCAACCTTTCAAAATGAAGAGATGAGGGTCTCTTAAATAGACTTTCCTGGAATTCATCAATGGTTGAGATCGATTTCAATCAACGGTTAGGATTAAAGGTGAAGTTCAGTCATAAAGCGAGATTTCCAAATTAAAGGGTGTTAATAGATCTAATTTGAGTAAAATAAGGAGTTAACTGATTCAATTTGAGTAGAAAAAGGAGTTAACTGATTTAACTCATTTTTTATCAATAGTGAACTGGAAATTTTCCTTTTTGAATTGAAGAGAGATTTTGTTGAGATATTTAATTTAATAAAATGAGATGTGCTCTCATAATTACTTTTTATATTTAATTAAATAATCTTTAATTAATTAGAGACACTTTTCTTATTTAATTAAATAACTTCATTTAATTAATTAGGAATGGCTTCTCATTTACTTAAATAACTTTGTTTAATTAATTAGAAGTAAGTACTCCATTTAATTAAATAATTTCGTTTAATTATTTCAAAATTCTTTTTGAAACTAGTCAACTCAAGTCAACCGTTGTTAAATCTGGTAAGCTTTTGGTCAAACTTGATCTTTGCGTATGTGAATATGAGCAAATGTGAGTATGAATTCCAGCAACAATTCGATGCAAATTCTCATTCAACCATTCAAAATGAAGAGATGAGGGTCTCTTAAATAGACTTTCCTGGAATTCATCAATGGTTGAGATCGATTTCAATCAATGGTCAGGATTAAAGGTGAAGTTCAGTCATAAAGAGAGATTTCCAAATTAAAAGGAGTTAACAGATTTAATTTGAGTAAAATAAGGAGTTAACTAATTCAATTTGAGTAGAAACAGGAGTTAACTGATTTAACTCATTTTTTATCAATAGTGAACTGAAAATATCCCTTTTTCAACTGAAGAGAGATTTTGTTGACATATTTAATTTAATAAAATGAGATATGCTGTCATAATTACTTTTTCTATTTAACTAAATAATCTTTAATTAATTAGAGACACTTTTCTTATTTAATTAAATAACTTCATTTAATTAATTAGGAATGGCTTCTCATTTAATTAAATAACTTTGTTTAATTAATTAGAAGTATGTACTCCATTTAATTAAATAATTTCATTTAATTATTTCAAATTTTTTTTCGAAACTAGTCAACTCAAGTCAATCGTGGTTAAATCTGGTCAACTTTTGGTCAAACTTGATCTCTGCATATATGAATATGAGACAATGTGAGTATGAATTCCAACAACAATTCGATGCAAATTCTCATTCAACCTTTCAAAATGATGAGATGAGGGTCTCTGAAATAGACTTTTCTCGAATTCATCAACGGTTGACATTGATTTCAATCAACTGTCAGGACTAAAGGTGAAGTTCAGTCATAAAGGGAGATTACCAAATTAAAGGGAGTTAACAGATTTAATTTGAGTAAAATAAGGAGTTAACTGATTCAATTTGAGTAGAAAAAGGAGTTAACCGATTTAACTCATTTTTTATCAATAGTGAACTAGAAATTTTCCTTTTTAAACTGAAGAGAGATTTTGTTGATATATTTAATTTAATAAAATGAGATATGCTCTCATAATTACTTTTTCTATTTAATTAAATAATCTTGAATAAATTAGAGACAATTTTCTTATTTAATTAAATAACTTCATTTAATTAATTAGGAATGGCTTCTCATTGACTTAAATAACTTTGTTTAATTAATTAGAAGTAAGCACTCCATTTAATTAAATAATTTTGTTTAATTATTTCAAAATTCTTTTCGAAACTAGTCAACTCAAGTCAACCGTGGTTAAATCTGGTCAACTTTTGGTCAAACTTGATCTTTGCATATGTGAATATGAGCAAATGTGAGTATGAATTTCAGCAACAATTCTATGCAAATTCTCATTCAACCTTTCAAAATGAAGAGATGAGGGTCTCTTAAATAGACTTTCCTGGAATTCATCAATGATTAAGATCGATTTCAATCAACGGTCAGGATTAAAGGTGAAGTTCAGTCATAAAGGGAGATTTGCAAATTAAAGGGAGTTAATAGATTCAATTTGAGTAAAATAAGGAGTTAACTGATTAAATTTGAGTAGAAAAAAGAGTTAACTAATTTAACTCATTTTTTATCAATAGTGAACTGAAAATTTTCCTTTTTAAACTGAAGAGAGATTTTGTTGATATATTTAATTTAATAAAATGAGATATGCTCTCATAATTACTTTTTCTATTTAATTAAATAATCTTTAATTAATTAGAGACACTTTTCTTATTCAATTAAATAACTTCATTTAATTAATTAGGAATGGCTTCTCATTTAATTAAATAACTTTTTTTAATTAATTAGAACTAAGTACTCCATTTAATTAAAAAATTTCGTTTAATTATTTCAAAATTCTTTTCGAAACTAGTCAACTCAAGTCAACTGTGGTTAAATCTGGTCAACTTTTGGTCAAAATTGATCTCTGCGTATGTGAATATGAGAAAATGTGAGTATGAATTTCAACAACAATTCGATGCAAATTCTTATTTAACCTTTCAAAATGAAGAGATGAGGGTCTCTTAAATAGACTTTCCTGGAATTCATCAACGGTTGAGATCGATTTCAATCAACGGTCAGGATTAAAGCTGAAGTTCAGTCATAAAGGGAGATTTCCAAATTAAAGGGAGTTAACAGATTTAATTTGAGTAAAATAAGGAGTTAACTGATTCAATTTGAGTAGAAAAAGGAGTTAACTGATTTAACTCATTTTTGATCAATAGTGAACCAAAAATTTCCCTTTTTGAACTCAAGAGAGATTTTGTTGAGATATTTAATTTAATAAAATGAGATATGCTCTCATAATTACTTTTTCTATTTAATTAAATAATCTTTAATTGATTAGAGACATTTTTCTTATTTAATTAAATAACTTCATTTAATTAATTAGGAACGGCTTCTCATTTAATTAAATAACTTTGTTTAATTAATTAGAAGTACTCTATTTAATTAAATAATTTTGTTTAATTATTTCAAAATTCTTTTTGAAACTAGTCAACTCAAGTCAACTGTTTTTTAAATCTGGTCAATTTTTGGTCAAACTTTATCTTTGCATTTGTAAATATGAGAAAATGTGAGTATGAATTCCAGCAACAATTCGATGCAAATTCTCTTTCAACCTTTCAAAAAGTAAGAGATGAGAGTCTCTTAAATAAACTTTCCTCGAATTCATCAACGGTTGAGATCGATTTCAATCAACGGTCAGGATTAAATGTGAAGTTCAGTCATAAAGGGAGATTTCCAAATTAAAGGGAGTTAACAAATTTAATTTGAGTAAAATAATTACTTAACTGATTCAATTTGAGTAGAAGATGGAGTTAACTAATTTAACTCATTTTTGATCAATAGTGAATTGGAAATTTCCCTTTTTGAACTGAAGAGAGATTTTGTTGAGATATTTAATTTAATAAAATGAGATATGCTCTCATAATTACATTTTCTATTTAATTAAATAATTTTTAATTAATTAGAGACACTTTTCTTATTTAATTAAATAACTTCATTTAATTAATTGAGAATCGCTTCTCATTTAATTAAATAAATTTGTTTAATTAATTAGAAGTAAGTACTCTATTTAATTGAATAATTTTGTTTAATTATTTCAAAATTCTTTTCGAAACTAGTCAACTCAAGTCAACCATGGATAAATCTGATCAATTTTTGGTCAAACTTGATCTTTGCGTATATGAATATGAGCAAATGTGAGTATGAATTCCAAAAACAATTCGATGCAAATTCTCATTCAACCTTTCAAAATGAAGAGATGAGGGTCTCTGAAATAGACTTTCCTCGAATTCATCAACGGTTGACATCGATTTCAATCAAGGGTCAGTATTAAAGGTGAAGTTCAGTCATAAAGGGAGATTTCCAAATTAAAGGGAGTTAACAGATTTAATTTTAGTAAAATAAGGAGTTAAGTAATTCAATTTGAGTAGAAAAAGGAGTTAACTCATTTAACTCATTTTTTATCAATAGTGAACTGAAAATTTTCTTTTTTGAACTGAAGAGAGATTTTGTTGATATATTTAATTTAATAAAATGAGATATGCTCTGATAATTACTTTTTCTATTTAATTAATTAGAAATGGCTGCTCATTTAATTTAAATTTTTTTTTTAATTAATTAGAAGTACCCCATTTAATTAAATAATTTCGTTTAATTATTTCAAAATTCTTTTCGAATTTAGTCAACTCAAGTCAACTGTGGTTAAATCTGGTCAACTTTTGGTCAAACTTGATCTTTGCGTATATGAATATGAGCAAATGTAAGTATGAATTACAGCAACAATTCGATGCAAATTCTCATTCAACGTTTCAAAATGAAGAGATGAGGGTCTCTTAAATAGACTTTCCTGGAATTCATCTACGGTTGAGATCGATTTCAATCAACGGTCAAGATTAAAGGTGAAGTTCAGTCATAAAGGAAGATTTTCAAATTAAACAAAGTTAACAGATTTAATTTGAGTAAAATAAGGAGTTAACTGATTCAATTTGAGTAGAAAAATGAGTTAACTGATTTGACTCATTTTTGATCAATAGTGAACTAGAAATTTCCCTTTTTGAACTGAAGAGAGATTTTGTTGATATATTTAATTTAATAAAATGAGATATGCTTTCATAATTACTTTTTCTATTTAATTAAATAATCTTTAATTAATTAGAGACATTTTTTTTATTGAATTAAATAACTTCATTTAATTAATTAGGAATGGCTTCTCATTTAATTAAATAACATTGTTTAATTAATTAGAAGTAAGTACTCTATTTAATTAAATAATTTCGTTTAATCTGGTCAACTTTTGATCAAACTTGATCTTTACGTATGTGAATAAGAGCAAATGTGAGTATGAATTCCAGCAACAATTCGATGCAAATTCTCGATCAACCTTTCAAAATGAAGAGCTGAGGGTCTCTTAAATAGACTTTCCTAAAATTTATCAACGGTTGAGATCGATTTCAATCAAGGGTCAGGATTAAAGGTGAAGTTCAGTCATAAATGGAGATTTCCAAATTAAAGTGAGTTAACAAATTTAATTTGAGTAAAATAAGGAGTTAATTGACTCAATTTGAGTAGAAAAAGGAGTTAACTGATTTAACTCATTTCTTATCAATAGTGAACTGAAAATTTTCCTTTTTGAACTGAAGAGAGATTTTGTTGAGATATTTAATTTAATAAAATGAGATATGCTCTCATAATTACTTTTTAAATTTAGTTAAATAATCTTTAATTAATTAGAGACACTTTTCTTATTTAATTAAATAACTTCATTGAATTAATTAGGAATGGCTTCTCATTTAATTAAATAACTTTGTTTAATTAATTAGAAGTAAGTCCACCATTTAATTAAATAATTTCGTTTAATTATTTCAAAATTCTTTTCGAAACTAGTCAAGTCAAGTCAACTGTGATTAAATCTGGTCAACTTTTGATCAAACTTGATCTTTACATATGTGAATATGAGCAAATATGAGTATGAATTCCAGCAACAATTCTATGCAAATTCTCATTCAACCTTTCAAAATGAAGAGATGAGGGTCTCTTAAATAGACTTTCTTGAAATTCATCAACGGTTGAGATCGATTTCAATCAACAATTAGGATTAAAGGTGAAGTTCAGTCATAAAGGGAGATTTTCAAATTAAAGAGAGTTAACAGATTTAATTTGAGTAAAATAAGGAGTTAACTAATTCTATTTGAGTAGAAAAAGGAGTTAATTGATTTAAGTCATTTTTTATCAATAGTGAACTGAAAATTTTCCTTTTTGAACTAAAGAGAGATTTTGTTGAGATATTTAATTTAATAAAATGAGATATGCTCTCATAATTACTTTTTCTATTTAATTAAATAATCTTTAATTAATTAGAGACACTTTTCTTTTTTAATTAAATAACTTCATTTAATTAATTAGGATTGGCTTCTCATTTAATTAAATAACATTGTTTAATTAGCTAAAAGTAAGTACTCCATTTTATTAAATAATATTGTTGGATTATTTCAAAATTCTTTTCGAAACTAGTCAACTCATATCAACCATGGTTAAATCTGGTCAACTTTTGGTCAAACTTGATCTTTGCGTATGTGAATATGAGCAAATGTGAGTATGAATTCCAGCAACAATTCGATACAAATTCTCATTGAACCTTTCAAAATCAAGAGATGAGGGTCTCTTAAATAGACTTTCTTGAAATTCATCAACGGTTGACATCGATTTCAATCAACGGTCAGGATTAAAAGTGAAGTTCAGTCATAAAAGGAAATTTCTAAATTAAAGGGAGTTAACAGATTTAATTTGAGTAAAATAAGGAGTTAACTGATTCAATTTGAGTAGAAAAAGGAATTAACTGATTTAAGTCATTTTTGATCAATAATGAACTAAAAATTTCCTTTTTTGGACTGAAGAGAGATTTTGTTGGGATATTTAATTTAATAAAATGAGATATGCTCTCATAATTACTTTTTCCATTTAATTAAATAATCTTTAATTAATTAGAGACACTTTTCTTATTTAATTAAATAACTTCATTTAATTAATTA
The DNA here is from genome assembly GCA_028749045.1 of Cupressus sempervirens. Taxonomy (NCBI): domain Eukaryota; kingdom Viridiplantae; phylum Streptophyta; class Pinopsida; order Cupressales; family Cupressaceae; genus Cupressus; species Cupressus sempervirens. Next base: position 283,300,896 of record CM053791.1, read on the forward strand.
GGAATAGCTTCTCATTTAATTAAATAACTTTGTTTAATTAATTAGATGTAAGTACTCCATTTAATTATATAATTTTGTTTAATTATTTTAAAATTCTTTTCGAAACTAGTCAACTCAAATCAACTGTGGTTAAATCTGGTCAACTTTTTGTCAAACTTGATATTTGCGTATGTGAATATGAGCAAATGTGAGTATGAATTTCAGCAACAATTCGATGCAAATTCTCATTCAACCTTTCAAAATGAAGAGATTTTTGCCTCTTAAATAGACTTTCCTGAAATTCATCAACGGTTCAGATCGATTTCAATCAACGGTCAGGATTAAAGGTGAAGTTCAGTTATAAAAAGAGATTTCCAAATTAAAGGAAGTTAACAGATTTAATTTGAGTAAAATAATTAGTTAACTGATTCAATTTGAGTAGAAAAAGGAGTTAATTTAACTAATTTTTTATCCATAATAAACTAGAAATTTCCCTTTTTGAACTAAAGAGAGATTTTGTTGAGATATTTAATTTAATAAAATGAGATATGCTCTCATAATTACTTTTTCTATTTAATTAAATATTATTTAATTGATTAGAGACACTTTTCTTATTTAATTAAATAAATTCATTTAATTAATTGGGAATGGCTTCTCATTTAATTAAATAACTTTTTTTAATTAATTAGAAGTAAGTACTTCATTTAATTCTTTTCAAATTCTTTTCGAAACTAGTCAATTCAAGTCAACCGTGTTTAAATCTGGTCAACTTTTATTCAAACTTGATTTTTGCGTATGTGAATATGAGCAAATGTGAGTATGAGTTCTAGCAACAATTAGATGCAAATTTTTATTCAACCTTTCAAAATGAAGAGATGAGGGTCTCTTAAATAGACTTTTTTGGAATTCATCAACGGTTGAGATCAATTTCAATCAACGGTCAGGATTAAAGGTGAAGTTTAGTCATAAAGGGAGATTTCCAAATTAAAGAGAGTTAACAGATTTAATTTGAGTAAATAAGGAGTTAAATGATTCAAATTTGAGTAGAAAAAGGAGTTAATTGATTTAACTCATTTTTTATCAATAGTGAACTTGTAATGCCCTGCCAAGGGATCCAAAGAATTTTACTAAGTTTGCCAAACAATTTTTTTTTTAAACATGAAAGATAAAATCATTTATAACATTTGCAAAAGTAATAACAACAATTCAAATGAAAATAAACATAACATATATATATATAACAGGCTACATTCTTTAAAGATCCCTTAACGTTGTATCACATCTAAATTATCTATTCATCTAACATCTTGTCTTTATGAAATAATAATGATACATCCAATATATTTAAACAATATACAAGTGTCCTTTTGTAATTATATTTTAGTTTAGCTCAATCATCCACTGTACATATCACAGGGTATGAAAAGTTTAAAAAAATAAACATCCAAGTAAATAAAGTACATCATCATCATCTAATATTAATCCATGATGCAATAACATAAATGAAACCACATATCATACATGATCCATCCTCACAAAAGATATAAACATCCATCACAAAAGATAACCATATATCACAAACATAAATAACTAAGTGCATGGTTCCTCCCAACCATAAATAGCATTATTAAACCATCGTGGATCTTAGCCATCCCTCTGTGCGTAACATTCCAAAGCTTCGAAAAGATCATCAGTATTAACATAGTAGGAATGTCACTCCTAAAATATCTTACTAACATGCAAAGTAAAGCATAATAAATCATCAACTAACATATGCAAAGTAAAGCAAATCATCAATATAAAAAACATACCAGTAAATACATCCATCATAAAGTATATTATCTATAATAATAATTCAAGAACATAATGAAGAATAAATATCAACCAAGGATACTCCAGCCATAGTGTCTCGGACGGATCTCAAATGATAAGAGTGAAAATACATTACCACCCGACCGCGTGGAATCTAAGTGGTCCACTCCCACCGTGCTGAGGAGATAATCTCAAGTCTCAAACATGATATCAATACACATAGCATAAAAATTTTAGGAATCTTAAAAGTATACTAACTCAAAGGTTCCATCACACAAAATCGACATCTAATTTCCAGAGGCACACAAAGACATGTAGGAAACCTACTCTGCAAGCGGAAAAGTGTCATCGCATTTATCATGTACAAGTTATCTTGGTAGTTAGCTAAACTCCACGAGTCCATACTGATCTCATGCGGCCACTAGTATCCTCTCATACTGACGAGGCATACTATGGAATGCATGGTCACAACCATGTGTTCTCACTAATCCCATCCTAGCCTATACAAGCACTCAAGGCATGTGCGAGAACATCAACAATTATCTTTTTAGGTTCATTTAATCCCCATTTAGTATGTAAATGTTATCACTTATTAACCAAACTTACAATGAGTTACCCTGGCAGCCACTTAGAGCCCCGGCCCCCATTGCAAACCTCTTCTCGACACTACAAGTAGATTACCTACCCTAAGCTCATAGAATCATAAATCAACACAGTCCTATACAAGCGACTGTAAATAAAATCTAAAAGATAATCCATAAAAAGAATCATCAAATATCCATAATATAAACATCAAATATCCATAATAAGAATCATCAAATCACCAAGATAAGAATCATCAAATCTCCATGAGCATTTGAAAAAATATCCATAGAAAATCATGACCACAATAGTTCTCTATTAGCAACTGAAGGCATCACTGATAATCATAAGTATCAATTGGTTCTCAATAACCAAAATATATCTCAAGATAAATGGTTCTCAACAAGCAACCAAGAATATCTCAAAATCATACTGATCGAGGACTCCAAAATGGTTGAGTCAAACATGTCACAACATGACATGATCAAGAAATAAATCCACATTTCAGTCTCATCATGGCAACTATAAAGTAATCCAAAGATAACTGATCGATGACTCAAAAATGATTAGCGCAAGCATCTCAGATATATATACATCTCAGCTTCACACATGAAGGCTAAAGAACAAATACAAACATTTCATAAAGCATACGATCACATAACCATTGTTGGGCTTATAAAGATCAAGACCAAATAACATCAACAAGCCATCACATCTCATAACCCTCGAGCCTCTGGTAACATCCTAGGACTGGTCAACACTAGTCAACCCAAAACCCAAAACAAGAAGCATATAGAATACACGATGCAAACACATGTTTTGGTTTACTAAATTCACATAGTTGAATAATGTGTAGGGGTTTTCATTTTTCTGTTTGCAAGTATACTTCAAGTGTTTTAAGTTTCATCATTTGACTTACAAGTCAACCCAATTGTTCTCCGATAGCATTACCCTTCAATTATTAAGAATTACATTCTAAGAATAACTTAAGGATAAATATTCACTAAACTAATCATCATTGACCTTAATTAAATTGTCTTTTATATTTAACCATGATCCATATTCTAATTGATTAACCTTTCAACTTTTTTAGGATCGTTATTCGTTATATTATAAGAGGACCAATTATCATTAATCTTTTCAAATAAGACTCTATCGCACAACTTAATTATTAATATCATAGTTATAATATCAACTCAATGAATATCAATTGATTAAAAATCAATTATAATTCAACTCCAAAAATTATTATTTTTTACCAAACTTCAATCAATAAATAATCTCCACTAGATTAACTCTAATCAAATTTGTTGATATCTATTTAAACCATTATTTATTAATAGTTTGCTAGTCCTTAAAAACATTAATAAATAATAAACTCCTCAAACTATACATACTCAATCTATAGAATCTTTTCATAAATTCATTAGTTAATATTTGGCTAACTCTTAACTCCATTAAGGTATTCAAACGTATTAACCAATAACATAATAATTCAGTCTTAATCCAATATCATTCAGAGTTTCTAAATTTAAATCAACATAATATAAATTATCATCTTACAATTATTTAATCAATATTAAAATCAACCATTAGACTCCATTTTCTAATTGTTCTAATAATATTTTGTCTATATAAACATTGTTTGAAAGAGATCCCTATCACATGAATAATCTCCAAATTTTTAACATTATCATCTTCATTAAACAACTCTAAAATTGTTTAATATATATTAAATAGTATTTAATATACATTATAAAAAGTTCACGATATAAGCTATATTAAAATCTCTTTTCTTTTAATTTTCTCTCATCCATTTATTTAGATTGACTAATAATTAATTACACTTCTTCTACTATTAGTTAATTTTAATTAAATTTGATTTAATTAGATTAGATAATAAACCATATAAAAATAATGCATATTAATAAGATTCTAATAAGGGAAGATTTCAATAATATCTTTAATTCATTCCATTCTTTGATATATTATTTTTGTGAAGTTTAAGGATAAAGAACTCTTGGTTATGGGAAATGGAGAAATATCTGTCCTTGAATAAAACAGTCCCAGTACGACGGCCATATCTCCCTAATGAAATTTTGGATCGGGCTAAAATTTAAATATGTTGGAGAGGGCCAAGTTGCGCCAATTTTGATTAGAGCGATCGAATAAATTTGATCATGATAAAAAGTTATGAATGACTGAGTTCGGGTCTATCCAAAGGGCAGTGATAGAACAATTAAAAATTTCTTCTTAAAAGGTAATTGTTCTCTAAATTTATTCAATAATTTTACTAATGGATTTGGTCATAAATCTTGAAACCATTTTCAAATCTATTTCAATTTAATTCTAATTCGAACCCAAACCCATTTTCTCTGTTTTTTAAAATCCATACATATAAAATTCTCAAATAAATTTAATTGCCTAAATTGAAAATGCATACAATAAAAATATGAAATTCTTCAGAAAACATATGGAAGACACGAAGAAGACAAGAATGCATAATGCAAAAATAGGATAAGAAAAATCACAAAAATCTACTCGAATTCTGATGCTAATTCACTCTTCCTCAGAAAATCTGTAGAGCAAGCTCCCTTCTTCAGAGTTCTTAAGTCCTCCAATGCTCCAATTGCTCTCCACCTCCTTTCCCTAAGCTTCTATGAATGCCTGAATATAAAGAGCTCTCAAGAAACCTTTGGATTGCTTCTTGAAACTGCTGAAAGGTGTCACCAACTAAGCATGGCTCTTTTCCAATTCTTTTTGATGAGTCATAGAATTGTACACACCTTGTGCTTAATTGATGCACTAACCCCCATGTTGTTGACACATATTGATTCCCATGCAAGCTTAAAACTCCAATTTACTTTTTAAATAATTTCTATTTAAATTTTATAACTTTCATTTTAATTTTTATAACTTTAATTATTATTATTTTATTTATTACTTTATTATTATTTTATAATTATTTTTAATTTTAATTTCTAGTTTTCTTTTATTTAATTTATTTTTCTCAATAATTCACATTTAATTAATTACAATCAAAATATCAAAGATCGTGATATTTTATTAATTTTTTCAAACAAATAATTTATTAATTAAATCTATTTATTAAGTCTTAACAAATAGATTTAATTAATAGAAAATTCATCATAGACCTCCAAGATAAAATATAAAAACTCATCATAGAACAAATCATACAAAATAAATTTAAAGGGTTAAAAATCATGAAATATGTCATCCGACACATTCAGTGGGTATTCAATTCAGATTCTTGTCCTAATTTTTTAATTAAGACAAATGACTCAAAGTGTTGGGATTTGGACTTGAGAATTTATCTCCTGTCTTTTATCATTGAGATAATGTGATAGGGTATGCTTATCTTAGCAATTCAGGGAAGTCAATATTCGGTACCTGCAACCTGCATAAAAACCATGCATGTACAAACACAATATATACTAAACTAAAGAGACAATGATAGGAAGTGGTGCATTATGTAAATCTCGACTAGCAGGTGACTACAACTCCCTTCCTTAATCACATCAGACACGCCATACAAAAGCAAACACGCACACCATACACATGCAAGTATGGAGTAAGTATCCATAAGAAAGCACATATGATAATAAATCATCATACTAATCATCATTAATAATTGAAAGCAATGTAATAATCATCATCAATAATTGTGAACAGTAAAAATAATCATCATACATACATGAAGTGTAGAGTCTAAGAAATCTCATTACATAATAAACTGAATCCATAGCACAATATCTGATAATTTCAAAAGAATGCTGCTAACCAACAAAATAAACCTAGTTCTAAAAGAGTTTAGCAACGATAACAAAATGTGAACCAGGGGTATGCACTACAGAATTAAAAATTTTCTTTTTTCAACTAAAGAGAGATTTTGTTGAGATATTTAATTTAATAAAATGAGATATGCACTCATAATTACTTTTTCAATTTAAGTAAATAATCTTTAATTAATTAAAGACACTTTTCTTATTTAATTAAATAACTTCATTTAATTAATTAGGAATGGTTTCTCATTTAATTAAATAACTTTGTTTAATTAATTAGAAGTAAGTACTCCATTTAATTAAATAATTTCATTTAATTATTTCAAAAAAAATTTAGAAACTAGTCAACTCAAGTCAACCATGGTTAAATTTGGTCAAATTTTGGTCAAACTTAATCTTTGCGTATGTGAATATGAGCAAATGTGAGTATGAATCTCAGCAACAATTCGATGCAAATTCTCATTCAACCTTTCAAAATGAAGAGATGAGGGTCTCTTAAATAGACTTTCTTTGAATTCATCAACGGTTGAGATCGATTTCAATCAACGGTCAGAATTAAAGGTGAAGTTCAGTCATAAAGGGAGATTTCTAAATTAAAGGGAGTTAACAGATTTAATTTGAGTAAAATAAGAAGTTAACTGATTCAATTTGAGTAAAAAAAAGAGTTAACTAATTTAACTGATTTTTGATCAATAGTGAACTAGAAATTTTCCTTTTTAAACTAAAGAGAGATTTTTTTGAGATATTTAATTTAATAAAATGAGATATGCTCTCATAATTACTTTTTCTATTTAGTTAAATAATCTTCAATTAATTAGAGACACTTTTCTTATTTAATTAAATAATTTTATTTAATTAATTAGGAATGCCTTCTCATTTAATTAAATAATTTTGTTTAATTAATTAGAAGTAAGTACTCCATTTAATTAAATAATTTCGTTTAATTATATCAAAAAAAATTTTGAAACTAGTCAACTCAAGTAAACCGTGGTTAAATTTTGTCAAGTTTTGGTCAAACTTAATCTTTGCGTATGTGTATATGAGCAAATGTGAGTATGAATTCCAGCAACAATTCGATGCAAATTCTCATTCAACCTTTCAAAATAAAGATATGAGGGTCTCTTAAATAGACTTTTCATAAATTTATTAACGGTTGAGATCAATTTCAATCAACGGTTAGAATTAAAAGTAAAGTTCAGTCATAAAGGGAGATTTCTAAATTAAATGGAGTTAATAGATTTAATTTGAGTAAAATAAGGAGTTAACTGATTCAATTTGAGTAGAAAAAGGAGTTAACTGATTTAACTCATTTCTTATCAATAGCGAATTGAAAATTTCTCGTTTTGAAATGAAGAGAGATATTGTTAAGATATTTAATTTAATAAAATGAGATATGCTCTCATAATTACTTTTTCCATTTAATTAAATAAAAACAATTTTCTTATTTAATTAAATAACTTCATTTAATTAATTAGGAAGGGCTTCTCATTTAGTTAAATAACTTTCTTTAATTAATTAGAAGTAAGTACTCCATTTAATTAAATAATTTTGTTTAATTATTTTAAATTTTTTTTGAAACTAGTCAACTCAAGTCAATTGTGGTTAAATCTAGTCAACTTTTGGTCAAACTTGATCTTTGCGTATGTGAATATGAGCAAATGTGAGTATGAATTCCAGTAACAACTCGATGCAAATTCTCATTCAACCTTCCAAAATGAATAGATGAGGGTCTCTTAAATAGACTTTCCTGGAATTCCTCAACCGTTGAGATCGATTTCAATCAATAGTCAGGATTAAAGGTGAAGTTCAGTCATAAAGGGAGATTTCTAAATTAAAGGGAGTTAACAGATTTAATTTGAGTAAAATAAAGAGTTAACAGATTCAATTTGACTAGAAAATGGAGTTTACTGATTTAATTCATTTTTGATCAATAGTGAACAGGAAATTTTTCTTTTTTAACTGAATAGAGATTTTGTTGAGATATTTAATTTAATAAAATGAGATATGCTCTCATAAATACTTTTTCTATTTAATTAAATAATCTTCAATTAATTAGAGACACTTTTCTTATTTAATTAAATTATTTCATTCAATTAATTAGGAATGGCTTTTCATTTAATTAAATAACTTTTTTTAATTAATTAAAAGTAAGTACTCCATTTAATTAAATAATTTCATTTAATTATTTCAAAATTCTTTTCAAAACTAGTCAACTTAAGTCAACCGTAGTTAAATCTGATCAAATTTTGGTCAAATTTGATCTTTGCGTATGTCAATATGAGCAAATGCGAGTATGAATTCCAGCAACAATTTAATGCAAATTCTCATTCAACCTTTCAAAATGAAGAGATGAGGGTCTCTTACATAGACTTTACTAATTCAATTTGAGTAGAAAAAGGAGTTAACTAATTTAACTCATTTTTTATGAATAGTGAACTAAAAATTTTCTTTTTTGAACTGAATAGAGATTTTGTTTAGATATTTAATTTAATAAAATGAGATATGCTCTCATAATTATTTTTTCTATTTAATTAAATAATCTTTAATTAATTAGAAACACTTTTCTTATTTAATTAAAAAACTTCATTTAATTAATTAGAAATGGCTTCTCATTTAATTAAATATCTTTTTTTAATTAGTTAGAAGTAAGTACTCCATTTAATTAAATAATTTCGTTTGATTATTTAAAAATTGTTTTCGAAACTAGTCAACCCAAGTCAACTGTGGTTAAATCTGGTCAACTTTTGGTCAAACTTGATCTTTGCGTATGTGAATATGAGCAAATGTGAGTATGAATTCTAGCAACAATTCGGTGCAAATTCTCATTCAGCCTTTCAAAATGAAGAGATAAGGGTCTCTTAAATAGACTTTTTTGGAATTCATCAACAGTTGACATCGATTTCAATCAACGATCAGGATTAAAGGTGAAGTTCAGTCATAAATGAAGATTTTCAAATTAAAGGGAGTTAACAGATTTAATTTGAGTAAATTAAGGACTTAACTGATTTAACTCATTTTTTATCAATAGTGAACTAAAAATTTCTCTTTTTGAACTGAAGAGAGATTTTGTTGAGATATATAATTTAATAAAATGAGATATGCTCTCATAATTACTTTTTCTATTTAATTAAATAATCTTTAATTAATTAGAAACAATTTTCTTATTTAATTAAATAACTTCATTTAATTAATTGGGAATGGCTTCTCATTTAATTAAATAACTTTGTTTAATTAATTAAAAGTAAATACTCCATTTAATTAAATAATTTCATTTAATTATTTTAAAATTCTTTTTGAAACTAGTCAACTCAAGTCAGTCGTAGTTAAATCTGGTGAACATTTGGTCAAACTTGATCTTTGCGTATATGAATATGACGAAATGTGAGTACGAATTTCAGAAATTTTTTGATGAAAATTCTCATTCAACCTTTCAAAATGAAGAGATAAGGGTCTCTTAAATAGACTTTTCTGAAATTTTTCAACGGTTGAGATCAATTTCAATCAACGGTAAGGATTAAAAGTGAAGTTCAGTCATAAAGAGAGATTTCCAAATTAAAGGGAGTTAACAAATTTAATTTGAGTAAAATAAAGAGTTAACTGATTCAATTTGAGTAGAAAAAGGAGTTAACTGATTTAACTCATTTTTTATCAATAGTGAACTGAAAATTTCGCTTTTTAAACTAAAGAGAGATTTTGTTGAGATATTTAATTTATTAAAATGAGATATGCTCTCATAATTACTTTTTCTATTTAGTTAAATAATTTTCAATTAATTAGAGACACTTTTTTTATTTAATTAAATAACTTCATTTAATTAATTAGGAATGGCTTCTCATTGAATTAAATAACATTGTCTAATTAATTAGAAGTAAGTACTCCATTTAATTAAATAATTTCATTTAATTATTTAAAATTCTTTTCAAAAATAGTCAACTCAAGTCAACTGTGGTTAAATCTGGTCAACTTTTGGTGAAACATGATCTTTGCGTATGTCAATATGAGCAAATGTGAGTATGAATTCCAGTAACAATTTGATGCAAATTCTCATTCAACCTTTCAAAATAAAGAGATGTGGGTCTCTTAAATCAATTTTTCGTGAATTCATCAACGACTGAGATCAATTTCAATCAACAGTCAAGATTAAAGGTGAAGTTTAGCCATAAAGGGATATTTCCAAATTAAAGGGCGTTAACAGATTTAATTTGAGTAAAATAAGGAGTTAATTGATTCAATTTGAGTAGAAAAAAGAGTTAACTCATTTAACCCATTTTTTTATCAATAGTGAACTGAAAATTTTCCTTTTTGAACTGAAGAGAGATTTTGTTGAGATATTTAATTTAATAAAATGAGATATGCTCTCATAATTATTTTTTCTATTTAATTAAATAATCTTTAATTAATTAGAGACACTTTTCTTATTTAATTAAATAACTTCAATTAATTAATTAGGAATGGCTTCTCATTTAATTAAATAACTTTGTTTAATTAATTAGAAGTAAGTACTCTATTTAATTAAATAATTTCATTTAATCATTTTAAAATTCTATTCGAAACTAGTCAACTCAAGTCAACTGTGGTTAAATCTAGTCAACTTTTGGTCAAACTTGATTTTTGTGTATGTCAATATGAGTAAATGTGAGTATGAATTCCAGCAACAACTCGATGCAAATTTTCATTCAACCTTTCAAAATGAAGAGATGAGGGTCTCTTAAATAGACTTTCTTGGAATTCATCAACGGTTGAAATCGATTTCAATCAACGGTCAGGATTAAAGGTGAAGTTCTGTCATAAAGGGAGATTTCCAAATTAAAGGGAGTTAACAAATTTAATTTGAGTAAAATAAGAATTTAACTGATTCTATTTGAGTAGAAAAAAAGTTAACTCATTTAACTCATTTTTGATCAATAGTGAACTAAAAATTTTCTTTTTTGAATTGAAGAGAGATTTTGTTGAGATATTTAATTTAATAAAATGAAATATGCTCTCATAATTACTTTTTTCATTTAATTAAATAATCTTTAATTAATTAGAAACACTTTTTTTATATAATTAAATAACTTCATTTAATTAATTAAGACTAGCTTCTCATTTAATTAAATAACTTTGTTTAATTAATTAGAAGTAAGTACTTCATTTAATTAAATAATTTTTTTTAATTATTTCAAAATTCTTTTTGAAACTAGTCAACTCAAGTCAATCGTGGTTAAATCTAGTCAACTTTTGGTCAAACTTGATCTTTGCATATGTAAATATAAGCAAATGTGAGTATGAATTCCAGCAACAATTTGATGCAAATTCTTATTCAACCTTTCAAAATGAAGAGATGAGGGTCTTTTGAATAGACTTTTCTAGATTTCATCAATGATTGAGATTGATTTTCAATCAACGGTCAGGATTAAAGGTCAAGTTCAGTCATAAAGGGAGATTTCAAAATTAAAGGGAGTTAATAGATTTAATATGAGTAAAATAAGGAGTTAACTAATTTTATTTGAGTAGAAAAAGGAGTTAACTGATTTAACTCATTTTTGATCAATAGTGAACTGAAAATTTCCCATTTTGAACTGAAGAAAGATTTTGATGAGATATTTAATTTAATAAAATGAGATATGCTATCATAGTTACTTTTTCTATTTAATTAAATAATTTTTAATTAATTAGAGAAACTTTTCTTATTTAATTAAATAACTTCATTTAATTAATTATGAATGGCTTCTCATTTAATTAAATAACTTTGTTTAATTAATTAGAAGTAAATACTGCATTTAATTAAATAATTTTGTTTGATTATTTCAAAATTTATTTCGAAACTAGTCAACTCAAGTAAATCGTGGTTAAATCTGGTCAACTCTTGGTCAAACTTGATCTTTGCGTATGTGAATATGAGCAAATGTGAGTATGAATTCTAGCAACAATTCGATCCAAATTATCATTCAACCTTTTAAAATGAAGAGATGAGTGTCTTTTAAATAGACTTTCCTAGTATTCATCAACGGTTGAGATCGATTTCAATCAACGGTCAGGATTAAAGGTGAAGTTCAGTCATAAAGGGAGATTTCTAAACTAAAAGGAGTTAACAGATTTAATTTGAGTAAAATAAAGAGTTAACTGATTCAATTTGAGTAGAAAAAAGAGTTAATTGATATAACTCATTTTTTATCAATAGTGAACTGAAAATTTCCCTTTTTGAACTGAAGAGAGATTTTGTTGAGATATTTAATTTAATAAAATGAGATATGATCTCATAATTACTTTTTATATTTAATTAAATAATCTTTAATTAATTAGAGACACTTTTCTTATTTAATTAAATAACTTCATTTAATTAATTAGGAATGGCTTCTCATTTAATTAAATAACTTTGTTTAATTAATTAGAAGTAAGTACTCCATTTAATTAAATAATTTTGTTTAATTATTTCAAAATTCTTTTCGAAACTAGTGAACACAAGTCAACCGTGGTTAAATCTAGTCAACTTTTGGTCAAACTTGATCTTTGCGTATGTCAATATGAGCAAATGTGAGTATGAATTCTAGCAACAATTCGATGAAAATTCTCATTCAACCTTTCAAAATGAAGAAATGAGGGTCTCTTAAATAGACTTTACTGAACTTCATTAACGGTTGAAATCGATTTCAATCAACGATTAGGATTAAAGGTGAAGTTCAGTCATAAAGGAAAATTTCCAAATTAAAGGCAGTTAACAGATTTAATTTGAGTAAAATAAAGAGTTAACTGATTCAATTTGAGTTAAAAAAAAAAGTTAACCGATTTAACTCATTTTTGATCAATAGTGAACTGAAAATTTCCCTTTTTGAACTAAAGAGAGATTTTGCTGAGATATTTAACTTAATAAAATGAGATATGCTCTCATAATTACTTTTTCTATTTAATTAAATAATCTTTAATTAATTAGAGACACTTTTCTTATTTAATTAAATAACTTCATTTAATTAATTAGGAATAGCTTCTCATTTAATTAAATAACTTTGTTTAATTAATTACAAGTAAGTACTCCGTTTAATTAAATAATTTTGTTTAATTATTTCAAAATTCTTTTCAAAACTAGTCAACTCAAGTCAACCGTGGTTAAATTTGGTCAAATTTTTGTCAAACTTGATCTTTGCGTATGTGAATATGACCAAATGTGAGTATGAATTCCAACAACAATTCGATGCAAATTCTCATTCAACCTTTCAAAATGAAGAGATGAGTGTCTCTTAAATAGACTTTCCTAAAATTCATCAATGGTTGAGATCGATTTCAATCAACGATCAAGATTAAAAGTGAAGTTCAGTCATAAAAGAAGATTTCCAAATTAAAGGGAGTTAACAGATTTAATATGAGTAAAATAAGGAGTTAACTGATTCAATTTGAGTAGAAAAAGGAGTTAACTGATTTAACTCATTTTTGATAAATAGTGAACTAAAAAATTTCTTTTTTGAACTGAAGAGAGATTTTGTTGAGATATTGAATTTAATAAAATAAGATATGCTCTCATAATTACTTTTTCTATTTAATTAAATAATCCTTAATTAATTAGAGACACTTTTCTTATTTAATTAAATAACTTCATTTAATTAATTAAGAATGGCTTCTCATTTAATTAAATAACTTTGTTTAATTAATTAGAAGTACTCCATTTAATTAAATAATTTCGTTTAATTATTTTTTAAAAAAATTTGAAACTAGTGAACTTAAGTCAACCATGCTTAAATCTGGTCAACGTTTGGTCAAACTTGATTTTTACGTATGTGAATATGAGCAAATGTGAGTATGAATTCCAGCAACAATTCGATGCAAATTCTCATTCAACATTTCAAAATGAAGAGATGAGGGTCTCTTAAATAGACTTTCCTAGAATTCATCAATAGTCGAGATCGATTTCAATCAACGGTCAGGATTAAAGGAGAAGTTTAGTCATAAAGGGATATTTCCAAATTAAAGGGCATTAACATATTTAATTTGAGTAAAATGAGGAGTTAACTAATTCAATTTGTGTAGAAAAATGAGTTAACTGATTTAACTCATTTTTTATCAATAGTGAACATGAATTTTCCCTTTTTGAACTGAAGAGAGATTTTGTTGAGATATTTAATTTAATAAAATGAGATATGCTCTCATAAATATTTTTTCTATTTAATTAAATAATCTTTAATTAATTAGAGACACTTTTCTTATTTAATTAATTAGGAATGGATTCTCCTTTAATTAAATAACTTTGTTTAATTAATTAGAAGTAAGTACTCCATTTAATTAAATAATTTCATTTAATTATTTTTAAAAAAAATTGAAACTAGTCAACTCAAGTCAACTGTGGTTAAATCTGTTCAACTTTTGGTCAAATTTGATCTTTGAGTATGTGAACATGAGCAAATGTGAGTATCAATTCAGTGCAAATTCTCATTCAGCCTTTCAAAATGAAGAGATGAGGGTCTCTTAAATAGACTTTCCTTGAATTCATCAATGGTTGACATTGATTTCAATCAACGGTCAGTATTAAACGTGAAGTTCAGTCATAAATGGAGATTTCCAAATTAAAGGGAGTTAACAGATTTAATTTGAGTAAATTAAGAAGTTAACTGATTTATCTCATTTTTTATCAATAGTGAACTAGAAATTTCTCTTTTTGAACTGAAGAGAGATTTTGTTGAGATATTTAATTTAATAAAATGAGATATGCTCTCATAATTACTTTTTCTATTTAATTAAATAATCTTTAATTAATTAGAGACACTTTTTTTATTTAATTAAATAATTTCATTTCATTAATTAGGAATGGCTTCTCATTTAATTAAATAACTTTGTTTAATTAATTACAAGTAACTACACCATTTAATTAAATAATTTTGTTTAATTATTTCAAAATTCTTTTCGAAACTAGTCAACTCAAGTCAACCGTGGTTAAATCTGCTCAACTTTTGGTCAAACTTGATCTTTGCGTATGTGAATATGAGCAAATGTGAGTATGAATTACAACAATAATTCGATACAAATTCTCATTCAACCTTCCAAAATGAAAAGATGAGGGTCTCTTAAAAAGACTTTCTTGGAATTCATCAACGGTTGAGATCGATTTCAATCAACGGTCAAGATTAAAGGTGAAGTTCAGTCATAAAGCGAGATTTACAAATTAAAGAAAGTTAACATATTTAATTCAAGTAATATAAGGAGTTAACTGATTAAATTTGAGTAGAAAAAGGACTTAACTGATTTAACTCATTTTTTATCAATAGTGAACTGAAAATTTTCCTTTTTGAACTGAAGAGAGATTATGTTGAGATATTTAATTTAATAAAATGAGATATTCTCTCATAATTATTTTTTCTATTTAATTAAATAATCTTTAATTAATCAGAGACACTTTTCTTATTTAATTAAATAACTTCATTTAATTAATTAGGAATGACTTCTCATTTAATTAAATAACTTTGTTTAATTAATTAGAAGTAAGTACTCCATTTAATTAAATAATTTTGTTTAATTATTTCAAAATTCTTTTCGAAACTATTCAACTCAAGTCAACCGTGGTTAAATCTGGTCAACTTTTGGTCAAACTTAATTTTTGCGTATGTGAATATGAGAAAATGTGAGTATGAATTCCAACAACAATTCAATGCAAATTTTCATTCAACCTTTCAAAATGAAGAGATGAGGGTCTCTTAAATAGATTTTCTTTGAATTCATCAATGGTTTAGATCAATTTCAATCAACGGTCAGGATTAAATATGAAGTTCAGTCATAAAGGGAGATTTCCAAATTAAAGGGAGTTAACAGATTTAATTTGAGTAAAATAAGGAGTTAACTGATTCAATTTGAGTAGAAAAAGGAGTTAACTGATTTAAATCATTTTTGATCAATAGTGAACTGGAAATTTCCTTTTTTAAACTAAAGAGAGATTTTGTTGAGATATTTAATTTAATAAAATGAGATATGCTCTCATAATTACTTTTTCTATTTAATTAAATAATCTTTAATTAATTAGAGACGCTATTCTTATTTAATTAAATAACTTTATTTAATTAATTAAAGGTAAGTACTCCTTTTAATTTAATAATTTCGTTTAATTATTTCAAAATTTATTTCGAAACTAGTCAACTTAAGTCAACCGTGGTTAAATCTGGTCAACTTTTTGTCAAACTTGATCTTTGCGTATGTGAATATGAGAAAATGTGAGTATGAATTCAAGCAACAATTCGATGCAAATTCTCATTCAACCTTTCAAAATGAAGAGATGAGGGTCTCTTAAATAGACTTTCCTAAAATTCATCAATGGTTGAGATCGATTTCAATCAATGGTCAGGATTAAAGGTGAAGTTCAGTCATAAAGGGAGATTTCCAAATTAAAGCGAGTTAACATATTTAATTTGAGTAGTAAAAGGAGTTAACTCATTTAACTCATTTTTTATCAATAGTGAACTAGAAATTTCCCTTTTTGAATTGAAGGGAGATTTTGGTGAGATATTTAATTTAATAAAATGAGATATGCTCTCATAATTACTTTTTCTATTTAATTAAATAATCTTTAATTAATTAGAGACACTTTTCTTATTTAATTAAATAACTTCATTTAATTAACTAGGAATGGCTTCTCATTTAATTAAATAATTTTGTTTAATTAATTAGAAGTAAGTACTCCATTTAATTAAGTAATTTCGTTTAATTATTTTAAAATTTTTTTCAAAATTGGTCAACTCAAGTCAACCGTGGTTAAATTTGGTCAACTTTTGCTCAAACTTGATCTTTGCGTATGTGAATATGAGCAAATGTGAGTATGAATTCCAGCAACAATTCGATGCAAATTCTCATTCAACCTTTCAAAATGAAGAGATGAGGGTCTCTTAAATAGACTTTCCTGGAATTCATCAACGGTTGAGATCGATTTCAATCAATGGTCAGTATTAAAAGTGAAGTTCAATCGTAAAGGGAGATTTCCAAATTAAAGCGAGTTAACATATTTAAATTGAGTAAAATAAAGAGTTAACTGATTCAATTTGAGTAGAAAAAGGAGTTAACTGATTGAACTCATTTTTGATCAATAGTGAACTTGAAATTACCCTTTTTGAACTGAAGAGAGATTTTACTCAAGTCAACTCAAGTCAACTGTGGTTAAATCTAGTAAACTATTGGTCAAACTTGATCTTTGCGTATGCGAATATGAGAAAATGTGAGTATGAATTCCAGCAATAATTCGATGCAAATTCTCATTCAACCTTTCAAAATGAAGAGATGAAGGTCTCTTAAATAGACTTTCCTAGAATTCATCAATGGTTGAGATCGATTTCAATCAGCAGTCAGGATTAAAGGTGAAGTTCAGTCATAAAGGGAGATTTCCGAATTAAAGGGAGTTAACAGATTTAATTTGAGTAAAATAAGGAGTTAACTGATTCAATTTGAGTAGAAAAAAGATTTAACTCATTTAACTCATTTTTGACCAATAGTGAACTAAATATTTCCCTTTTTGAACTGAAGAGAGATTTTGTTGAGATATTTAATTTAATAAAATGAGATATGCTCTCATAATTACTTTTTCTATTTAATTAAATAATCTTTAATTAATTAAAGACATTTTTCTTATTTCATTAAATAACTTCATTTAATTAATTAGGAATGGCTTCTCATTTAATTAAATAACTTTTTTTAATTAATTAGAAGTAAGTACTCCATTTAATTAAATAATTTCATTTAATTATTTCAAAAAAAAATTTGAAACTAGTCAACTCAAGTCAACTGTGGTTAAATCTAGTCAACTTTTCGTCAAACTTGATCTTTGCGTATGTGAATATGAAAAAATGTGAGTATGAATTCCAGCAAAAATTCGATGCAAATTCTCATTCAACCTTTCAAAATGAAGAGATGAGGGTGTCTTAAATAGACTTTCGTGCAATTCATCAACGGTTGAGATTGATTTCAATCAACAGTCAGGATTAAAGGTGAAGTTTAGTCAAAAAGGGAGATTTCCAAATTAAAGGGAGTTAACAGATTTAATTTGAGTAAAATAAGGAGTTAACTGATTCAATTTGAGTAGAAAAAAGAATTAACTGATTTAACTCATTTTTTATCAATAGTGAACTGAAAATTTCTCTTTTTGAACTGAAGAGAGATTTTGGTGAGATATTTAATTTAATAAAATGAGATATGCTCTCATAATTACCTTTTCTATTTAATTAAATAATCTTTAATTAATTAGAGACACTTTTCTTATTCAATTAAATAACTTCATTTAATTAATTAGGAATGGCTTCTCATTTAATTAAATAACTTTGTTTAATTAATTAGAAGTAAGTACTCCATTTAATTAAATAATTTTGTTTAATTATTTCAAAAAAAAATTCAAAACTAGTCAATTCAAGTTAACTCCTTATTTTACTCAAATTAAATCTATTAACTCCCTTTAATTTGAAAATCTCCCTTTATGACTGAACTTCGTCTTTAATCCTGACCGTTGATTGAAATCGATCTCAACTGTTGATGAATTCCAGGAAAGTCTATTTAAGAGACCCTGATCTCTTCATTTTGAAAGGTTGATTTGGAATTTTCATCGAATTATTGCTGGAATTCATACTCACATTTGCTCATATTCACATACGCAAAGATCAAGTTTGACCAAAAGTTGACCAGATTTAACAGTGGTTGACTTGAGTTGACTAGTTTTGAATTTTTTTTTTGAAATAATTAAATAAAATTATTTAATTAAATGGAGTACTTACTTCTAATTAATTAAATAAAGTTATTTAATTAAATGAGAAGCCATTCCTAATTATTTAAAGGAAGTTATTTAATTAAATATGAAAATTGTCTCTAATTAATTAAAGATTATTTAATTAAATAGAAAATGTAATTATGAGAGCATATCTCATTTTATTAAATTAAATATCTCAGTAAAATCTCTCTTCTGTTCAAAAAGAGAAATTTTTAGTTCACTGTTGATGAAAAATGAGTTAAATCATTTGACTTCTTTTTCTACTCAAATTGAATCAATTAACTCCTTATTTTACTCAAATTAAATCTGTTAACTACCTTTAATTTGAAAATCTCCCTTTATGACTGAACTTCACCTTTAATCCTGACCATTGATTGAAATCGATCTCAACCGTTGATGAGTTCTAGTAAAGTTTATTTAAGAGATCCTTATCTCTTCATTTTGAAATGTTGAATGAGAATTTGCATCGAATTGTTGCTGGAATTCATTCTCACATTTTCTCATATTCACATACGCAAAGATTAGGTTTGACCAAAAGTTGACCAAATTTAACCACGGTTGACTTGAGTTGACTAGTTTTGAAAAGAATTTTAAAATAATTAAACAAAATTATTTAATTAAATGCAGTACTTACTTCTAATTAATTAAACAAAGTTATTTAATTAAATGAGAAGCTATTCCTAATTAATTAAATGAAGTGTAATGCCTCGCCAAGGGATCCAAAGAACTAACCTAGAGTTTCACTAAGTTTGGTAATATTTTTTTTCTTCATGATAGTAAACATCATATATAACTTATGCACAATAACGGAAGCAATAGCAATGTCCATCTGAAAATAAACATAACATACATAATGGATTACATTCTTTAAAGATCCCTTAACGTGAATTACATACATGTATTCATCTAGTACAACATCCACATGAAATAATAATGATACATCCAATATACAAATATTTTTTCTGAATTACATTCCAGAATGCACAATCATCTACTGTACATGTCATAGGGTATGAAGGCTCAAAGAATATACATATCTAGAATAAGGTACATCATCCTTTTCTAATCCATGATACATCAAAGTAGAGATAATCACATGATACATCATCATAGAAGATATATACATCCATCATAAAGATCAAACATAATAAACTAAGTGCACGGTTCCTCCCAACCATCAATAGCATCATTATACCATCGTGGGCCCTAGCCATCCCTCTTTGCGTAACATCTCAAATCACCGAAGAGATCATCGGTATTAACATAGTAGGAATGTCACTCTTAATAAATACAACATCATATGTAGAAATTAATCTAACATGCAAATATAAGCATAAGATAACATCATCTAACATATGCTAATCATTAATGAAAAAGGACACATCCACCATCACGAAGGATGCATCAGCCACGATGTCTCAATGAGTCTCAAATGATAAGAGTGGAAAATACACTACCACCTGACCACGTGGTACCTAAGTGGTCCACTCCCACCGTGCTGAGGAGATAATCTCAAGTCCCAAACAAGCTATCCATAACACATAACACATATCTCTATAAGTCCAAGAACCCTTAAAGTATACTAACTCAAAGGTTCCAATCACAAAACTGACATCTACTTCCTAGAGGCACACAATGACATGTAGGAACCTACTATGCAAGTGGAAAAGTGTCATCGCATTTATCACGTACAAGTTACCTTGGCAGTTAGCTAAACTCCACGGATCCATACTGATCTCATGGGGCCAATAGTATCCTCTCATACTAACAAGGCATACTATGGAATGCATGGTCGCAACCATGCATCTCACTACTCCCATCCTAGCCTGTACAAGCACTCAAGGCATGGGCGAGAAAAAAACACTTATCTTTTTAGGTTCATTCAGTTAGTATTAGGTGTGAATGTTATCACTTACTAATCCAACTTACAATAAGTTACCCTGGCAGCCTCTTAGGACCCCGACCCCCATTGCAAGCCACTTCCCGTCACTACATGCAGATATCCTACCCTAATGCTCATGGACTCATAAATCTCAAAATTATAAAAGATAATCCATAATAAAATTACCAAATATGCATAAAAGCATCAAATCTCCATGAGCAAACATCCATAGAAAATCATGAACACAACAGCTCTCTATTGGCAATTGAAGTATCACTGATAATCAAAAGTATCCAATGGTTCTCAATAACCAAAATATATCTCAGTCATACTAATCGAAGACTCCAAAAATGGTTGAGTCAAACATGTCACAACATGACATCTTCAAGAATAAATCCACATTTCAGTCCCATCATGGCGATTAGAAAATAACCAAGGATAACTGATCGATGACCAAAATTAATGGTTAGGTCAAGTGTCGCATACACAAGAATCTCAACTATAACAATCAGTAATCACATCCAATACATAGATCATTCCATCACATAACCATGGTTGGGTTTATAAAGATTGAGATTAAAATATTATCATGACATCACAATCACATAACCCCCAAGCCTCTGGTAGACGTCCTATAACTGGTCAACACTAGTCAACCCAAAACTCAAAACAATAGCATAAAGAATACACAATGCAAACACGTGTTTTGGTTTTGCTAAGTTTTCAAATTTGAATTCAAATGCAAAAGTCTCAGTTTACGTTTCCAAGTTTAGTGAAAGAATTAGAGGAACATTTTATACATTTTTCCATGTATTATTTTTGGATGGATAAAAGTTTTTCTTTTATAAGTCTAAAATCCAATTTCCAATTATAATAATCGTTCCCCACCAACTTTTAATTAAATTTCATATACTTTATATATTTTATAATTTAAAACTATTAATTAAATTTTAATAGTTAAATTATAAAATTACAAAATTATTCATTATTATAAAAAAAGAATTCTTAAATCTTTTATAAAATAATTTTAAATTTATTAATAACATATTTACATATTAAATATATACATATATATATATATATTTAAATATATATATACATACATATATAATATATAAATATTTATTATTATCGAATAACATCGATATTTATTATTATTGCATTTTATAAAATTGAATAACATCGAATTCGATTGAAAAGAAATAAGATATGAAAACCGATTACGATTTCATTTATATCAAATGTTAAAAGAACTTTAAACAAGCATATATACGTGACTCGCAGATCGCAGGGTACACTGCAGACCGTAGGTACTTTGCGGTACCGCAGTCCGTTTGGCATTGCCGCTGGTGGGGGTGGGAAAAAATCATGTCCCCTCCGTCCATTCACATTTTAAATTATATTTTTTAATGTTGTGTTTTATTAAAATGCCTTCCTCGATCGTGATGCGTCATTCGCTCGATGTGAAATATGTGACATTCAAATTTTTTTTAATGAAATATATATATATATATATATATATATATATATATATATATATATATATATATATAAATTTCAGTTCTTAGAATTTTTCTATAAGATTTTAAATCACAAAATTATCCAAATATTAATCTAATGGATTTGGCCACAATTTAAACCCTAGCCCCATCTTCCTTTCAGATCTATGCAAATAAAATTCTCAAATAAATTTAATTGCCCATATTGAAAATGCATAAAAATATGAAATTCCTCAGAAGACATATGAAAGACACGAAGAAGACAGGGAAAGCAAGATGCGAAAATAGCATAAGTAAAATCACAAAAATCTACCCAAATTCTGATGCTAAATCGCTCTTCCTTAGAAAACCCGCAGAGCAAGCTCCCTTCTTCAGGACTCTCGAATCCTCCAATGCTCCAATTGCACTCCAAACACTATGTCTAAGCTTCTAGGGATGCCTAAATATAAAGAGCTCTCAGGAAACCTCTAGAATGCTTCTAGAAACAGCTAGAAGGTGTCACCAACTAAGCATGAGTCTTTTCTAACCTTTTTGATGATCCATAGGGTTGTAGACACCATGTGCTTAATTGATGCACTAACCCCCGTGTTGTTGACACAAGAGAAATAGAAAATGCGTTAATTCTCATAAAAGCTTATAACTCCAATTTACTTTTTAAAATAATTTCTATTTAAATTTTATAACTTTCATTTTAATTTTTATAACTATTATTATTATTATTTTATTTATTACTTTATTATTATTTTATAATTATTATTAATTTTAATTTACTAATTTTTTTTATTTAATTCTTTTTCCTAAATTTAATTCTCATTTAATTAATTATAATCACAATATCAAAAATCATGATATTTCATTAATTTTCTCAAATAATTAATTTATTAATTAAATCTATTTACTAAGACTTAATTAATAGAAAATTCACCATAGACCTCCAAAATAAAATATGAAAACTCATCATAGAGCAAATCATACAAAATCTATCTAAAGGGTTAAAAATCTCGAATTATGTCATCCGACACATTCGGTGGGTACTCAACTCTGATACTTATCCTAACTCACTAGGACAAATGGTTTTAGGGTTTGAGATTTGGACTTGAGAATTTATCTCCCTTCTCTTATCATTGAGATAGTATAATAGGGTACACTCATCTTGGCAATTCAGGGAAGTTGATACCCGGTACCTGCAACCTATAGAAAAACCATGCATGTACATACAATATATAATGCTAAGCTAAACAGATAATGACAGGAAGTGGTGCATCGTGTAGATCCCAACTAAGCAGGGGACTACGACTCCCTTCCGTAACCACATCAAAAATGCTATACAATAAGAAAAAATGCACACCATACACATGCAAGTATGGGGTAAGTATCCATAATAAAACACATGAGATAATAAACCATCTAACTAATCATCATTAATAACTGAAAATAATATAATGATCATCATGTATGCATGAAATGTAAAGTCTAAATGATCACATCATATAACAACTGAATCCATAACATATTGTTTGATAGTCTCAAAACAATACCACTAATCCATCAACATAATACTAGTCCATCAAAGTCTGATAATAATAGCTACAATGAGTCTAGAAAAGATGTGAATGAGGGTAGGCACTACATGAAGTTATTTAATTAATTAAGAAAAGTGTCTCTTCATTTTGAAATGTTGAAAGAGAATTTGCATCGAATTGTTGCTGGAATTCATACTCACATTTTCTCATATTAACATACGCAAAGATCAGGTTTGACCAAAAGTTGACCAAATTTAACCACGGTTGACTTGAGTTGACTAGTTTCGAAAAGAATTTTGAAATAATTAAACGAAATTATTTAATTAAATGGAGTGCTTACTTATAATTAATTAAACAAAGTTATTTAATTAAATGAGAAGCCATTCCTAATTAATTAAATGAAGTTATTTAATAAAATAAGAAAAGTGTCTCTAATTAATTAAAGATTATTTAATTAAATAGAAAAGAAATTATGAGAGCATATCTCATTTTATTAAATTAAATGTCTCAATAAAATCTCTCTTCAGTTCAAAGAGGGAAATTTTCTGTTCACTATTGATCAAAAATGAGTTAAATCAGTTGACTCTTTTTTCTACTCAAATTGAATCAGTTATTTAATCCTGACCGATGATTGAAATTGATCTCAAAGTTGATCTTTGCGTATGTGAATATGAGCAAATGTGAGTATGAATTCCAGCAACAATTCGATGCAAATTCTCATTCAACCTTTCAAAATGAAGAGATGAGGGTCTCTTAAATAGACTTTCCTGAAATTCATCAACGGTTGAGATCAATTTCAATCAATGGTCAGGATTAAAGGTGAAGTTCAGTCATAAAGGGAGATTTTCAAATTAAAGGGTACGGGGGGGGGGGGTGTGGGTATTCCCGCCCCCTCCCTATTTCATATTAACAATTTTTTTTAATTGTTTAAAAAATTTAATTTAATTTAATTTTTTAAACATTGTTTTAAACAATTTTTCTTTTCCAATATAAGTATATATATATATATATATATAAATGATTGAAAATTAAATTTGATAGAACTAACCATTCAGATTTCTAAATTAAAATATTCTTTAAAAGTATATCGTCTCTTCTCAGTATAAAATTTATATAGCAAATTTCTTCTCTTTTATTTTAATAAATTTTTCCAATCAAGATTTTCTTTTCTTTCAAAAGCTCCCCCTAGTTTAATTTGTAAAAATCTATCATCTAGAACGAGGGTTTCAAATTGATTTATTCTTCCAATTCTATTATATAAATGAAATACAATATAGTATCATAAGGTTCATAAGAGAGCGAAAGAATTCAAACAGTGAAATCCAGACAATTCAGATTGATAATCCACAAGCACGAAGAAGACAAGATTATTAAATTGCATAATTCAACCCATGATCAAACACAAGACCCTACCTCAATTTGATGCTATTATGCAATCTCCAAAAACTGTAAGAGAATTCGCTCCTCTTCAATAACCTTCTTCTGAAAATCTTCTTTAGAATTCTCCTTCTAAAATTTTCTTCCAAAAGTTGTCTCCCAAAATCCTTGTCCAAATTCGTGTCCCAATTCGTGTCTCCAAGAATGAACCCCCAACGTTGTGATAAGCAAATTTCTCCTCAAACCCCAACACTTAATTGTGCGTTCACCCGAGAAGACTCTTTGCACAACTGAGTTAACTCCAATTAACCTTTCTTATCTTTTCTTTTATTTTGCATTCATCTCTTATGCACATTAAGTTAATTTATTAGTAAATAAAGTTATTTAATAAATCAACTTAATGTGCATAAGAGATGAATGCAAAATAAAAGATAAGATAAGAAAGGTTAATTGGAGTTAACTCAGTTGTGCAAAGAGTCTTCTCAGGTGAACGCACAATTAAGTGCCGGAGTTTGAGGAGAAATTTTCTTATCACAACGTTGGGGGTTCATTCTTGGAGACACGAATTGGGACACGAATTTGGACAAGGATTTTGGGAGACAACTTTTGGAAGAAAATTTCAGAAGGAAAATTCTAAAGAAGATTTTCAGAAGAAGGTTATTGAAGAGGAGAATTCTCTTACAGTTTTTGGAGATTGCATATTAGCATCAGATTGAGGTAGGGTCTTGTGTTTGATCATGGGTTGAATTATGCAATTTAATAATCTTGTCTTCTTCGTGCTTGTGGATTATCAATCCGAATTGTCTGGATTTCATTGTTTGAATTCTTTCGCTCTCTTATGAACCTTATGATACTATATTGTATTTCATTTATATAATAGAATTGGAAGAATAAATCAATTTGAAACCCTCGTTCTAGATGATAGATTTTTACAAATTAAACTAGGGGGAGCTTTTGAAAGAAAAGAAAATCTTGATTGGAAAAATTTATTAAAATAAAAGAGAAGAAATTTGCTATATAAATTTTATACTGAGAAGAGACGATATAATTTTAAAGAATATTTTAATTTAGAAATCTGAATGGTTAGTTCTATCAACTTTAATTTTCAATCATATATATATATATTGGAAAAGAAAAATTGTTTAAAACAATGTTTAAAAAAAAAAATTTAAATTAAATTTTTTAAACAATTAAAAAAAATTGTTAATATGAAATAGGGAGGGGGCGGGAATACCAACACCCCCCCCCCCCCCCCCCCTCGTACCCTTCAATTTGAAAATCTCTCTTTATGACTGAACTTCACCTTTAATCCTGACCATTGATTGAAATTGATCTCAACCGTTGATGAATTCCAGGAAAGTCTATTTAAGAGACCCTCATCTCTTCATTTTGAAAGGTTGAATGAGAATTTGCATCAAATTGTTGCTGGAATTCATACTCACATTTGCTCATATTCACATACGCAAAGATCAAGTTTGAGGAAAAGTTGACCAGATTTAGCCACGGTTGACTTGAGTTGACTAGTTTGGAAAAGAATTTTGAAATAATTAAATAAAATTATTTAATTAAATGGAGTACTTCTAATTAATTAAACAAAGTTATTTAATTAAATGAGAAGTTATTCCTGATTAATTAAATGCAGTTATTTAATTAAATAAAAAAAGTGTCTCTAATTAATTAAAGATTATTTAATTAAATAGAAAAAGTATTTATGAGATCATATCTCATTTTATTAAATTAAATATCTCAACAAAATCTCTCTTCAGTTTAAAAAGAGAAATTTCCAGTTCACTATTGATAAAAAATGAGTTAAATCAGTTAACTCCTTTTTCTACTCAAATTGAATCAGTTAACTCCTTATTTTACTCAAATTAAATCTGTTAACTCCCTTTAATTTGGTTATCTCCCTTTATGACTGAAGTTCACCTTTGATCCTGATCGTTGATTAAAATCGATCTCAACCGTTGATGAATTTCAGAAAAGTCTATTTAAGAGACCCTCATCTCTTCATTTTGAAAGGTTGAATGAGAACTTGCATCGAACTGTTGTTGGAATTCATACTCACATTTTCTCATATTCACATACGCAAAGATCAAGTTTGACCAAAAGTGGACCAGATTTAACCACGGTTGACTTGAGTTGACTAGTTTTCAAAAGAATTTTAAAATAATTAAATAAAAATATTTAATTAAATGGAGTACTTACTTCTACTTAATTAAACAAAGTTATTTAATTAAATGAGAAGCCATTCCTAATTAATTAAATGAAGTTATTTAATTAAATAAGAAAAGTGCCTCTAATTAATTAAAGATTATTTAATTAAATAGAAAAAGTAATTATGGGAGCATATCTCAGTTTGTTAAATTAAATATCTCAACAAAATCTCTCTTCAGTTCAAAAAGGGAAATTTTCAGTTCACTATTGATCAAAAATGAGTTAAATCAGTTAACTCCTTTTTCTACTCAAATTGAATCAGTTAACTCCTTATTTTACTCAAATTAAATCTGTTAACTCTCTTTAATTTGAAAATCTCCCTTTATGACTGAACTTCACCTTTAATCTTGACCGTTGATTGAAATCGATCTCAACCATTGATGAATTCCAGGAAAGTCTATTTAAGAGACCCTCATCTCTTCATTTTGAAAGTTTGAATGAGAATTTGCATCAAATTGTTGATGGAATTCATACTCACATTTGCTCATATTCATATACTCGAAGATCAAGTTTGACCAAAACTTGACGAGATTTAACTACGGTTGACTTTAGTTGACTAGTTTCTTAAAAAATTTTGAAATAATTAAACAAAATTATTTAAATAAATGGAGTACTTACTTCTAATTAATTAAACAAAGTTATTTAATTAAATGAGAAGCCATTCCTAATTAGTTAAATGAAGTTATTTAATTAAATAAGAAAAGTGTCTCTAATTAATTAAAAATTATTTAATTAAATAAGAAAAAGTAATTATGAGAGCATATCTCATTTTATTAAATTAAATATCTTAACAAAATCTCTCTTCAGTTCAAAAAGGGAAATTTTCAGTTCACTATTGATAAAAAATGAGTTAAATGAGTTAACTCCTTTTTCTACTCAAATTGAATCGGTTAACTCCTTAATTTACTCAAATTAAATTTGTTAACTCCTTTTAATTTGGAAATCTCGCTTTATGACTGAACTTCACCTTTAATCTTGATCGTTGATTGAAATCGATCTCAACAGTTGATGAATTTCAGGAAAGTCTATTTAAGAGACCCTCATCTCTTCATTTTAAAAGGTTGAATAAGAATTTGCATCGAATTTTTGCTAAAATTCATACTCACATTCACTCATATTCACATACGCAAAGATCAACTTTGACCAAAAGTTGACCAGATTTAACCACGGTTGACTTGAGTTGACTAATTTCAAATTTTTTTTGAAATAATTAAACAAAATTATTTAATTAAATAGAGTACTTACTTTTAATTAATTAAACAAAGTTATTTAATTAAATGAGAAGACATTCCTAATTAATTAAATACAGTTATTCAATTAAATAAGAAAAGTGTCTCTAATTAATTAAAAATTATTTAATTAAATAGAGAAAGTAATTATGAGAGCATATCTCATTTGATTAAATTAAATATCTAAAGAAAATCTCTCTTTAGTTCAAAAAGGGAAATTTTCAGTTCACTATTGATCAAAAAAGAGTTAAATCAGTTAACTCCTTTTTATACTCAAATTGAATCAGTTAACTCTTTATTTTATTAAAATTAAATCTATTAACTCCCTTTAATTTGGAAATCTCCCTTTATGATTGAACTGCACCTTTAATACTGACCATTCATTGAAATCGATCTCAAATGTTGATGAATTCTAAGAAAGTTTATTTAAGAGACCCTCATCTCTTCATTTTGAAAGGTTGAATGAGAATTTACATCGAATTGTTGCTGGAATTCATACTCACATTTGCTCATATTCACATACGCAAAAATAAAATTGACCAAATTTAACTACGGTTGACTTGAGTTGACCAGTTTTGAAAAGAATTTTGAAATAATTAAACGAAATTATTTAATTAAATGAAGTACTTATTTATAATTAATTAAACAAAATTATTTAATTAAATGAGAAGCCATTCCTAATTAATTAAATGAAGTTATTTAATTAAATAAGAAAAGTGTCTCTAATTAATTAAAGATTATTTAATTAAATAGAAAAAGTAATTTTAAGAGCATATCTCATTTTATTTAATTAAATATCTCAACAAAATCTCTCTTCAATTCAAAAAGGGAAATTTCCAATTCATTATTGATCAAAAATAAGTTAAATCATTTAACTCCTTTTTCTACTCAAATTGAATCAGTTAACTCCTTATTTTACTCAAATTAAATCTGTTAACTCCCTTTAATTTGAAAATCTTTCTTTATGACTGAACTTCACCTTTAATCCTGATCGTTGATTGAAATCGATCTCAACCGTTGATGAATTCCAAGAAAGTCTATTTAAGAGACCCTCATCTCTTCATTTTGAAAGGTTGAATGAGAATTTGCATCAAATTGTTGCTGGAATTCATACTCACATTTGCTCATATTCACATACGCAAAGATCAAGTTTGACCAAAAGTTGACCAAATTTAACCACAGTTGACTAGTTTCAAAAAGAATTTTGAAATAATTAAATAAAATTATTTAATTAAATAGAGTACTTACTTCTAATTAATTAAACAAAGTTATTTAATTAAATGAGAAACCATTCCTAATTAATTGAATGAAGTAATTTAATTAAATAAGAAAAGTGTCTCTAATTAATTAAAGATTATTTAATTAAATAGAAAAAGTAATTGTGAGCGCATATCTCATTTTATTAAATTAAATATCTCAACAAAATCTCTCTTCTGTTCAAAAAGGAAAATTTTCAGTCCACTATTGATCAAAAATGAGTTAAATTAGTTAACTCTTTTTTCTACTCAAATTGAATCAGTTAACTCCTTATTTTACTCAAATTAAATCCGTTAACTCGCTTTAATTTGGAAATCTCCCTTTATGATTGAACTTCACCTTTAATCTTGACCGTTGATTGAAATCGATCTCAACCGTTGATGAATTCCAGAAAAGTCTATTTAAGAGACCCTCATCTTTTCATTTTGAAAGGTTGAATGAGAATTTGCATCGAATTGTTGCTGGAATTCATACTCACATTTGCTCATATTCACATACGCAAAGATAAAGTTGACCAAATTTAACCACGGTTGACTTGAGTTGACCAATTTCGAAAAGAATTTTAAAATAATTAAACGAAATTATTTAATTAAATGGAGTATTTAATTAATTAAACAAAGTTATTTAATTAAACGAGAAGCCATTCCTAATTAATTAAATGAAGTTATTTAATTAAATAAGAAAAGTGTCTCTAATTAATTAAAGATTATTTAATTAAATAGAAAAAGTAATTTTAAGAGTATATCTCATTTTATTAAATTAAATATCTCAACAAAATCTCTCTTCAATTCAAAAAGAAAAATTTCCAGTTCACTATTGATAAAAGATGAGTTAAATTAGTTAACTCCTTTTTTTACTCAAATTGAATCAGTTAACTCCTTATTTTACTCAAATTAAATCTGTTAACTCCCTTTAATTTGAAAATCTCTCTTTATGACTAAACTTCACCTTTAATCCTGTGTAATGCCCTACCAAGGGATCCAAAAAAATTTACTATTTTTGCCAAACAATTTTTTTTTAAAACATGAAAGATAAAACCATTCATAACATTTGCGGAAGCAATAGCAACAATTCAAATGAAAATAAACATAACATATATACATAACAGAGTACATTCTTTCAAGATCCCTTAACGTTGTATCACATCTAAATTAACTATTCATCTAACATCCCATTCTTATAAAATAACAATGATACATCCAATGTACTTAAACAATATACAAGTGTCGTTTTGTAATTATATTTTAGTTTAGTTCAATCATCCACTGTACATATCACAAGGTATGAAAAGCTTAAAAGAATAAACATCCAAGTAAATAAAGTACATCATCATCATCTAATATTAATCCATGATGCAATAACATAAATGAAAACACATATCATACATGATACATCATCACAAAAGATATAAAAATCCATCACAAAAGATAACCATATATCGCAAACATAAATAACTAAGTGCACGGTTCCTCCAAACCATAAATAGCATCATTAGACCATCGTAAATTCTAGCCATCCATCTGTGCGTAACATTCCAAAGCACCGAAGAGATCATCGATATTAACATAGTAGGAATATCACTCCTAAAACATCCTACTAATATGCAAAGTAAAGCATAATAAATCATCAACTAACATATGCAAAGTAAAGCAAATCATCAATATAAGTAACATACCAGTAATTACATCCATCATAAGGTATATTATCTATCATAATGCTCCAAGAATATAATGAAAAAAATTACCAACCTAGAATACTCTAGCCACGGTGTCTCAGAGGGATCTCAAATGATAAGAGTGGAAAATACACTACCACCTAACTGTGTGGAACCTAAGTGGTCCACTCCCACCGTGCTAAGGGGATAATCTCAAGTTCCAAACATGATATCAATACACATAGCATAAAAAGTTCAGGAATCTTAAAAGTATACTAACTCAAAGTTTCTATCACACAAAATCGACATCTAATTCTTAGAGGCACAACAATGACATGTAGGAAACGTACTCTGCAAGTGGCAAAGTGTCATCGCAATTATCACATACAAGTTACCCTGGCAGTTAGCTAAACTCTACGGGTCCATACTGATCTAATGCGGCCACTAGTATCCTCTCATACTAATGAGTCATACTATGGAATGCACAGTCGTAACCATGCGTTCTCACTACTCCCATCCTAGCTTGTACAAGCACTCAAGGCATGGGCGAGAACATCAAAAAAATTATCTTTTTAGGTTCATTTAATCCCCATTTAGTGTATAAATGTTATCACTTATTAACCAAACTTACAATGAGTTACCCTAGTAGCCACTTAAGGCTCCGACCCCCATTGCAAGCCACTTCCCGACACTACAAGTAGATTACCTACTCTAAGCTCATGGAATCATAAATCTCAAAATCATAAAAGATAATCCATAATAAAATCATCAAATATGCATAAAAACATCAAATATTCATAATAAGAATCATCAAATCTCCAAGATAAGAATCATCAAATCTCCATGAGCATCTGAAAAAGCATCCATAGAAAATTATGACCACAACAGTTTTCTATTGGCAACTGAAGGCATCACTGATAATCATAATAATCATTGGTTCTCAATAACAAAAATATATCTCAAAATAAATCACAATATCCATTGGTTCTCAACAAGCAATCAAGAATATCTCAAAATGATACTGATCGAAGACTCTAAAATGGTTGAGTCAAACATGTTACAACATGACATCATCAAAAAATAAATCCACATTTCAGTCTCATCATGGCGACTAGAAAGTAATCCAAAGATAACTAATAGATGACTCAAAAATGATTAGCTCAAGCATCTCAGATATATATACATCTCAGCTTCACACATAAAGGCTGAAGAACAAATACAAACATTTCATAGAGCATACGATCACATAACCATGGTTGGCCTTATAAAGATCAAGACCAAATAAGATCAACATGCCATTACATCTCATAACCCTCGAGCCTCTGGTAACATCCTAGGACTGGTCAACACTAGTCAACCCAAAACTCAAAACAAGAAGCATATAGAATACACTATGCAAACACATGTTTTGGTTTACTAAATTCACATAGTTGAATAATGTGTAGAGGTTTTCAATTTTTTGTTTGCAAGTATACTTTCAAGTGTATAAAGTTATCATTTGACCTAAAAGTCAACCCATTTGTTCCTTGATAGCATTATTCTAAGAATAACTTAAGGATAATTATTCACTAAACTGATCATCATTGACTTTTAATTAAATTGTCCTTTATATTTAACCATGATCCATATTCTAATTGATTAACCTTTCAACTTCTTTAAGATCATTATTCGTTATATTATAAGAGGGCTAATTATCATTCTTCGAATAAGAGATTATAACTTTATTAAAATGATCAATTACATCAATCAATTAACATAGGTCCATATTCTAATAGTCCTCAATTAAATATTACTAAGTCTTCACCATTAAAACATCTAAGGTCGGCATTCAAGTCATAAAAATAAGACCTATCAACTTGATATCAATATTTCTACAATCTTATTAAAAGAATTATATCAATTAAATCTTCATTACTTAACTTAATTGTTAATTAAATCTAATTAACTCTCATTGATTGATTTAATTAATAATTACATAATTATAGCAACGTTCCAATTAATATCAGTTGACTAATAATTCTATATGATAACAGTCAACTATAATTCAATACTCAAGAGATCATATTAATAATTCAATAATAATTATTGAAAATCTTAAATGACCATATTCGTCATCTTTCAAAGAATACCAACATTTCTTTGACAAATTCATATTATCATTAATCTTTTCAAATAAGACTCTATCGCACAACTTAATTATTAATATCATAGTTCTAATATCAACTCAATGAATATCAATTGATTAAAAATCAATTATAATCCAACTCCAAAAATTATTATCTTTTACCAAACTTCAATGAATAAATTGTCTCCACTAGATTAACTCTAATCAAATTTGTTGATATCTATTTAAACCATTATTTATTAATAGTTTGCTAGTCCTTACAAACATTAATAAATAATAAACTCTTCAAACTATACATACTCGATTTATAGAATCTTTCCATAAACTCATTAGTTAATATTTGGCTAACTCTTAACTCTATTCAGGTATTCAAACATATTAACCAATAACATAATAATTCAGTCTTAATCCAATATCATTCAGAGTTTCTGAATTTAAATTGACATAATATAAATTATCATCTTACAATTATTTAATCAATATTAAAATCAACCATTACGACGGCCATATCTCCCTAATGAACCGTTGGATCGGGCTGAAATTTAAATATGTTGGAGAGGGCCAAGTTACGCCACTTCTGACTGGAGCGATCGAATAAATTCAATCCCGATAGAAAAGTTATGAATGATGAATTTGAGTCTATCCAAGGGACAGCGATAGGACAATTTGTGTTGAATTAAGAATTTCCTGTTAAAATAGTTGTTCTCTAAATTTAACCATAAAAAGGTTTGTTCATATGTATCTAAAAATATAATTGATAAAAAGATTACATCTAATCATTCGAATTTTCACCATAAAATTTTTATTTTAATTTCAAATCTTGTCTATCTAATTTCACAATATAAATTCAAACCCAAACCCGATTAAGATCTAATTATTTCTCATTAATTGGATCTAGGATCTTTCTATTATTTTCTTCTCATTCAAATAAAATATCTAGATTCTAATTTCAAATACAGAGAGTATTCAGACACATAAAACAGATATGATGAAGACAGGAAGAGAAAGAGTGCAAAGGAAATTTGAGAATATTACGAGTGCACCTGGACACTGATGCTAATTTGTCATGCCTCAAAAGTCCATAGAAAATCCCTCCCTTCTCCATCATTTACAATTCTTCCAAGAATCCAAGCCGATCGAATCCTTCAAGTGATTAGAAGAGCTAGAAGGAGCATAGAAGCAAGTAGAAACTATATGAGCATATGAATCTTCTCCCATGCATGTAAGCTTTAAAAAAAATTTAGTCTTTTTTTTAGCTTGTAGCTCCCATTAAACTTTTCATTTAAGCTTCTATGAATGCCTGAATATCAAGAGCTCTCAAAAAACTTTTGGATTGCTTCTTGAAACTGCTGAAAGGTGTCACCAACTAAGCATCGATCTTTTTTAATTATTTTCTGATGAGTCATAGAATTGTAGACACCTTGTGCTTAATTGATGCACTAACCCCTGTGTTGTTGACACATGTTAATTCCCATGCAAGCTTATAACTCTAATTTATTTTTTAAATAATCTCTATTTAAATTTTATAATTTTTATTATTATTATTTTATTTATTACTTTATTATTATTATATAATTATTATTAATTTTAATTTCTAGTTTTCTTTTATTTAATTTATTTTTCTCAATAATTCACATTTAATTAATTACAATCAAAATATCAAAGATCATGATATTTTAATAATTTTTTCAAATAAATAATTTATTAATTAAATCTATTTATTAAGACTTAATTAATGGAAAATTCATCATAGACCTCCAAAATAAAGTATGAAAACCCATCATAGAATAAATCATACAAAATAAAACTAAAGGGTTAAAAATCACGAAATATGTTATTCGACACATTCGGTGGGTATTCAACTCAGATACTTGTCCTAATTTTTCAATTAGGACAAATGGCTCAAAGGGTTAGAATTTGGACTTGAGAATTTATCTCTCCTCTCTTATCATTGAGATAATGTGATAGGGTACGCTCATCCTAGCAATTTAGGGAAGTCGATAGCTGGTACCTGCAACCTGCATAAAAATTATGCATGTACAAACATAATATATACTAAACTAAACAGACAATAGTAGGAAGTGGTGCATCATGTAGATTTTGACTAACAGGTGACTACGAGTCCCTTCCTTAACCATATCACACACGCCATATAAAAGAAAACACGCAAGACAAACACGCACACCATACACATGCACGTATGGGGTAAGTATCCATAAGAAAACACATATGATAATAAATCATCTTACTAATCATCATTAATAATTGAAAGTAATGTAATAATCATCATCAATAATTGTGAACACTAAAAATAATCATCATACATACATGAAATGTAGAGTCTAAGTAATCTCATCACATAATAAATTGAATCCATGGCACAATATCTGATAATCTCAAAAGAATTCTGCTAACCAATAACATAAAACTAGTTCTAAAAAAGTTCAGCAACGATAACAAAATGTGAACCAGGGGCAGGCACTACATCTTGACCGTTGATTGAAATCGATCTCAACCATTGATGAATTCCAGGAAAGTCTATTTAAGAGACCCTCATCTCTTTATTTTGAAAGGTTGAATGAGAATTTGCATCGAATTGTTGCTAAAATTCATACTCACATTTGCTCATATTCACATACGCAAAGATCAAGTTTGACCAAAAGTTGACTAGATTTAACCACGGATGACTTGAGTTGACTAGTTTCAAATTTTTTTTTGAAATAATTAAATAAAATTCTTTAATTAAATGGAGTACTTACTTCTAATTAATTAAACAAAGTTATTTAATTAAATGAGAAGTCATTCCTAATTAATTAAATGAAATTATTTAATTAAATAAGAAAAGTGTCTTTAATTAATTATATATTATTTAATTAAATAGAAAAAGTAATTATGAGTGCATATTTCATTTTATTAAATTAAATATCTCAAAAAAATCTCTCTTCAGTTCAAAAAGGGAAATTTCCAGTCCACTATTGATCAAAAATGAGTTAAATAAGTTAACTCCTTTCTCTACTTAAATTGAATCAGTTAACTTCTTATTTTACTCAAATTAAATCTGTTAACTCCCTTTAATTTGAAAATCTTCCTTTATGACTGAACTTCACCTTTAATCCTGACCGTTGATTGAAATCAATCTCAACCATTGATAAATTTTAAGAAAGTCTATTTAAGAGACCCTCATCTCTTCATTTTGAAAGGTTGAATGAGAATTTGCATCGAATTGTTGTTGGAATTCATAGTCACATTTGCTCATATTCACATACGCAAAGATCAAGTTTGACCAAAAGTTGACTAGATTTAACCACGATTGACTTGAGTTGACTAGTTTCAAATTTTTTTTGAAATAATTAAACGAAATTATTTAATTAAATGGAGTACTTACTTCAAGTTAATCAAACAAAATTATTTAACTAAATAGGAAGCCATTCCTAATTAATTAAATGAAGTTATTTAATTAAATAAGAAATGTGTCTCTAATTAATTAAAGATTATTTAATTAAATAGAAAAAGTAATTATGAGAGTATATCTCATTTTATTAAATTAAATATCTCAACAAAATCTCTCTTCAGTTCAAAAAGAGAAATTTCCAGTTCACTATTGATAAAAAATGAGTTAAATGAATTAACTTCTTTTTCTACTCAAATTAAATCTGTTAACTCACTTTAATTTGGAAATGTCCCTTTATGACTGAACTTCACTTTTAATCTTGACCGTTGATTGAAATCAATCTCAACTATTGATGAATTCCAGGAAAGTCTATTAAAGAGACCCTCATCTCTTCATTTTGAAAGGTTGAATGAGAATTTGCATCGAATTGATGCTGGAATTCATACTCACATTTGCTCATATTCACATATGCAAAGATCAAGTTTGACCAAAAGTTGACCAGATTTAACTACAGTTGACTTGAGTTGACTAGTTTCGAAAAGAATTTTGAAATAATTAAAAGAAATTATTTAATTAAATGGAGTACTTACTTCTAATTAATTAAACAAAGTTATTTAATTAAATGAGAAGCCATTCCTAATTAATTAAATAAAGTTATTTAATTAAATAAGAAAAGTGTCTCTAATTAATTAAATAGAAAAAGTAATTATGAGAGCATATCTCATTTTATTAAATTAAATATCTCAACAAAAACTCTCTTCAATTCAAAAAGAAAAATTTCTAGTTCACTATTGATTAAATGAAGTTATTTAATTAAATAAGAAAAATGTCTCTAATTAATTAAAGATTATTTAATTAAATAGAAAAAGTAATTATGAGAGCATATCTCATTTTATTAAATTAAAAATCTCAACAAAATCTCTATTGATAAAAAATGAGTTACATCAGTTAAATCTTTTTTCTACTCAAATTAAATCTGTTAACTTTCTTTAATTTGGAAATCTCCCTTTATGACTGAACTTCACCTTTAATCCTGACTGTTGATTGAAATCGATCTCAACCGTTGATGAATTCTAGGAAAGTCTATTTAAGAGACCCTCATCTCTTCATTTTGAAAGGTTGAATGAGAATTTGCATCGAATTGTCGCTAGAATTCATACTCACATTTGCTCATATTCACATACGCAAAAATCAAGTTTGACCAAAAGTTGACCAGATTTAACCACAGTTGACTTGAGTTGACTAGTTTCAAAAAAAAATTTGAAATAATTAAACAAAATTATTTAATTAAATGGAGTACTTACTTCAAGTTAATTAAACAAAGTTATTTAACTAAATGAGAAGCCATTCCTAATTAATTAAATGAAGTTATTTAATTAAATAAAAAAAGTGTCTCTAATTAATTAAAGATTATTTAATTAAATAAAAAAAGTAATTATCAGAGCATATCTCATTTTATTAAATTAAGTATCTTAACAAAATCTCTCTTCAGTTCAAAAACAGAAATTTCATGTTCTTTATTGATAAAAAATGAGTTAAATGAGTTAACTCTTTTTTCTACTCAAATTGAATCAGTGAACTCCTTATTTTACTCATATTAAATCTATTAACTCCCTTTAATTTGGAAATCTTCCTTTATGACTAAACTTCACCTTTAATCCTAACCGTTGATTGAAATCGATCTCAACCGTTGATGAGTTCTAGGAAAGTCTACTTAAGAGACCCTCATCTCTTCATTTTGAAAGGTTGAATGAGAATTTGCATCGAATTGTTGCTGGAATTCATACTCACATTTCCTCATATTCACATACGCAAATATCAAGTTTGACCAAAAGTTGACCAGATTTAACCACGGTTGACTTGAGTTGACTTGTTTCGAAAAGAATTTTGAAATAATTAAACGAAATTATTTAATTAAATGGAGTACTTACTTCTAATTAATTTAAAAAAGTTATTTAATTAAATGAGAAGCCATTCCTAATTAATTAAATGAAGTTATTTAATTAAATAAGAAAAGTGTCTCTAATTAATTAAAGATTATTTAATTAAATAGAAAAAGTAATTATAAGAGCATATCTCATTTTATTAAATTAAATATCTCAACAAAATTTCTATTGATAAAAAATGAGTTAAATCAGTTAAATCTCTTTTCTACTCAAATTAAATCTGTTAACTCCCTTTAATTTGGAAATCTCTCTTTATGACTGAACTTCACCTTTAATCCTGACCATTGATTGAAATCGATCTCAACCATTGATGAATTCCAAAAAAGTCTATTTAAGAGACCCTCATCTCTTCATTTTGAAAGGTTGAATGAGAATTTGCATAAAATTGTTGCTGGAATTCATACTCACATTTGCTCATATTCACATACGCAAAGATCAAGTTCATCCAAAAGTTGACCAGATTTAACCACGGTTGACTTGAGTTGACTAGTTTCTAAAAGAATTTTTATGTAATGCTCCGCCAAGGGATCCAAAAAAAATTTCGCTAAGTTTCAATTTTTTTTATAAACATAAAAACAAAACCATTCATAACATTTGCGGAAGCAATAGTAACATTCAACTGAAAATAACATAACAGATTACATTCTTTAAAGATCTCTTAATGTTGAATCACATCTAAATTAACTATTCATCTAACATCACATATTTATGAAATAAAAATGATACATCCAATGTTCTTAAACAATATTACATGTGTCCTTTTTAGTAATCCCATTTTAGATTGCTCAATCATCCACTGTTCATGTTACAAGGTATGAAAAGCTTAAAAGAATAAACATCTGTGTAAGTAAAGTACATCATCATCCAATATTAATCCATGATGCAATTAAAGTAAATGAAACCACATATCATACATGTTACATCATCACAAAAGATATAAACATCCATCATAAAAGATAACCAAATATCACAAACATAATAACTAAGTGCACAGTTTCTTCCAACCGTTAATAGCATCATTAGATCATCGTGGATCCTAGCCGTCCATCCGTGCATAACATTCTAAAGCACCGAAGAGATCATCGGTATTAACATAGTAGGAATGTCACTCCTAAAAACATCCTACTAACATGCAAAGTAAAGCATAAGATAACATCATCTAACATATGCAAATCATCAATATAAGAAACATACCAAAAAATACATCCATTATAAGGTATATCATTTATCATAATGATCCAAGAACATAATGAAGATAAATACCAACCAAGAAAGCATCAGCCATGGTGTCTCCAACGAATCTCAAATGATAATAGTGATAAAACACTACCACCTGACCGTGTGGAACCTAAGTGGTCCACTCCCACCGTGCTGGGGAGACAATGTCAAGTCTCAAACAGGCTACCAAAACCACAAAGTATAAATCTCTATAAGTCTAAGAATCTTAAAAGTATACTAACTCAAAGGTTCCAAGCACAAAATCGACATCTAATCCCAGAGGCACACAAAGACATGTA
Organism: Cupressus sempervirens; assembly: GCA_028749045.1. Lineage (NCBI taxonomy): Eukaryota > Viridiplantae > Streptophyta > Pinopsida > Cupressales > Cupressaceae > Cupressus > Cupressus sempervirens. The sequence continues at coordinate 283,341,386 of CM053791.1, forward strand.
GGAATACTACTATGCAAGCAGAAAAGTGTCATCGCAATTATCATATACAAGTTACCCTGGCAGTTAGTGAAACTCCACGGGTCCATACTGATCTCATGCGACCACTAGTATCCTCTCATATTGACGAGGCATACTACAGAATGCAAGGTCACAACCATGTGTTCTCACTACTCCCATCCTAGCCTGTACAAGCACTCAAGGCATGGGTGAGAACATCAAAACAATTATCTTTTTAGGTTCATTTAATCCCCATTTAGTGTGTAAATGTTATCATTTATTAACCAAACTTACAATGAGTTACCCTGGCAGCCACTTAGGGCCCCGACCCCCATTGCAAGCCACTTCTCGATACTACAAGTAGATTACCTACTCTAAGCTCATGGAATCATAAAATCACCACAGTCCTGTATAAGCGACTGTAAAGAAAATTCAAAAGAGAATATAAAAAGAATCATCAAATATTCACAATATAAGCATCAAATATCCATAATAAGAATCATCAAATCTCTAAGATAAGAATCATCAAATCTCCATGAGCATCTGAAAAGCATCCATAGAAAATCATGACCACAATAGTTCTCTATTAGCAACTGAAGGCATCACAGATAATCATAATAATCATTGGTTCTCAATAAACAAAATATATCTCAAGATAAATCACAATATCCATTGGTTCTCAACCAACAACCAAGAATATCTCAAAATCATATTGATCGAAGACTCCAAAATGGTTGAGTCAAAACATTCACAACATGACATCATCAAAAAATAAATTCACATTTCAGTCCCATCATGGTGGCTAGAAAATAATCCAAGGATAACTGATCGATGACTCAAAAATAATTAGCTCAGGGGTCTCATACACATACATCTCAGCTTCACACGTTAAGACTGATGAACAATAACAATCAGTAAATACAAATATTTTATAGAGCATACGATCACATTACCATGGTTGAGCTTATAAAGATCGAGACCAAATAAGATTAACATGCCAACACATCTCATAACCCCCGAGCCTCTGGTCACAACCTAAGACTGATCAACACTAGACAACCCAAAATCTAAAACAAGAAGCATATAGAATACACGATGCAAACACATGTTTTGGTTTACTAAATTTACATAGTTGAATAATGTGTAGGGGTTTCCAATTTTCTGTTTACAAGTATATTTTCTAGTGTCTTAAGTTTCATCATTTGACCTACAAGTCAACCCAATTGTTCTCCGATAGCATTATCCTTCCATTAGTAAGAATTACATTCTAAGAATAACTTAAGGATAAATATTCACTAAACTGATCATCATTGACTTTTAATTAAATTTTCCTCTATATTTAACTATGCTCCATATTCTAATTGATTAACTCTTCTTTAATGTTCAACTTTTCAACATAATCAAAGATCATTATTCGTTATATTATAAGAGGACCAATTATCATTCTTTAAATAAGAGATTATAACTTTATTAGAATGATCAATTAATATCGGTTCACAATCCTTGAGCTTTTATCATCCTAATAATTCTCAATTATATATTACTAAGTCTACACCATTAAAATATCTAAAGTCATTATTCAAGTCATCGGAATAAGACCTATCAACTTTGATATCAGTATTTTTACAATCTTATTAAAAGAATTATATTAATTAAATCTTTATTACATAACTTAATTATTAATTAAAATCCAATTAGCTCTAGTTAATTGATTTAATTAATAATTTCACAACCAAACCGTCAACCCAATGAGTATTAGTTGACTAACAATAGTTTGTACGTCAAAGTCAACTTCAATCCAATACATAAATATTAATATTTTAATAATAATATTATTAATAAGTTATTTTAGAAATCTTATCCATAATGACTACATTCATCTTTCTTAACGATTTCGTATTAATAATAATCATTTCAAGTTAAAATTCTATCGCATAATATAATTATATTGACAACTCAATGAATATCAATTGATTAAAATCAATTATAATCCAACTCCAAAAATTATTATCTTTTACAAACTTCAATCAATAAATAATTTCCACTAGATTAATTCTAATCAAATTTGTTGATATTTATTTAAACTATTATTTATTAATAGTTTGTTGGTCCTTACAAACATTAATAAATAATAAACTCCTCAAACTATAAATACTCAATCTATAGAATCCTTCCATAAACTCATTAGTTAATATTTGGCTAACTGTTAACTTCATTAAGGTATTCAAATATATTAACCAATAACATAATAATTCAGTCTTAATCCAATATCATTTAGAGTTTTTAAATTTAAATCAACATAATATAAATTATCATCTTACAATTATTTAATCAATATTAAAATCAACCATTAGACTCCATTTTCTAATTATTCTAATAATATTTTGTCTATATAAACATTGTTTGAAAAAGATCCTTATCACAAACCATTAAGACTCATTGCAGATTTTAACATGAATAATCTCCAAATTCTTAACATTATCATCTTCATTAAACAATTTTAAAATTGTTTAATATATTAAATAGTATTCAATATACATTATAAAAGGTCCACTATATAAACTATATTAGAATCTCTTTTCTTTTAATTTTCTCTCATTTAAAAATCTATTTACTTAGATTGACTAATAATTAATTACACTTCTTCTACTATTAACCAATCTTAATTAAATTTGATTCAATTAGATTAGATAATAAACCATATAAAATTAATGCATATTAATAAGATTCTAATAAGGGAAGATTGAAATAATATCTTAATTCATTCCATGCTTTGATATATTATTTTTGTGAAGTTTAAGCATAAAGAACTCTTGGTTATGGAAAATGGAGAAATATCTATCCTTGAATAAAATAGTCTCAGTACGACGGTCATATCTCCCTAATGAACCGTTGGATCAGGTTGAAATTGAAATATGTTGGAGAGGGCCAAGTTGTGTCACTTCTAACCGGAGCGATCAAATAAATTTGATCACGATAAAAATTTATGAATGACTAAGTTCGGGTCTATTCAAGGGGCAACGACAAGACAATTTGTGATGAATTAAAAATTTTCTCTTAAAATAATTGTTCATTAATTTCTAAATAGGTTTGACTATAGATTAAGAAATCCTTTTTTCAAATCTATTTATCAATTTGATTCTAATTCGAATCTAAACCCATTTAGATTTAATTTCTTCCTTAATTGGATTTAGGATTTTCTAATATTTTCTTTGCAACTCTACATATCTAGATTCCAATTTAATTGTAGATTCATTCACAAGAGTATACAAACACATATAATAGACATGATGAAGATAGAAAGATAAATAGTGCAAAGAGAATATGTGAATATCACGAGTGCACCTGGACACCGATGCTAATCCGCTATGCCTCAGAAGTCCATAAAAAATCTCTTCCTTCTCCATCATTCGCAATTCCTCCAAGATCCAAGCCAACCAAATCCTCTAAGTGACTAGAAGTGCTAGAAGAAGCATAGAAGCATGTAGAAAATATATGAGCATGTAGAAGCATATGATCTTCTCAATGAATGTAAGCTTTGAAGCTTCCATTTTAGCTTGAAGCTTGTAGCTTGTAGCTTCCATTCAGCTTGTCCAAATACACTAAGAGAGCCTGTATTTAAAAAGCTTCTAAGATGCATTTAGAGTGTCTCTAAAAACAATTAGAAAATAAGCATGACAACCAAGCATGAGTCTTCTCCAACTTTCTAAATGAGTCATAAGGTTGTAGACATCATGTGCTCAAATAAAATGCTAACTCCTAAGTGTAGACAAATTATGCATTCTTAGAGTGCAAACTCCTGTGTTGTCTATATGACATCTTTTGAGAATTTACCAACTCCTATGTGAGCAAATATTAATATAATGCATATTAATTAATTTAATATTTACTTTTACTCTTTCCAATTTAATTTATTTATATATTAAATCTCATGCACTTACTTTAATAATTCCACTTTTCAATCTTAATATATTTATATTCTAATCACATGAAATCTAGAATCTTTTAATAATTTTAAATATATTTTTCACTTTTAAAATTCATTTTTAAAACTTGATTGTTAAAATATTTGTTAACTTTAATAATAATATTATTTAGTCATTTATTTAAAAATAAACTCCAAATATATTATTATTAAAATAAATTTTGTCACATTCCAAATTTAAACTTTTAACTTTTTATTTTTAAATTTAATTATTTTATTTAATTAATTAAATAAAATAAATATTAAAATATCATATTAATTTTTTATTTAATTAAACCATTAATTAAATTTTTTTAATTAGGCTTAATTAATAGAAAATACATCAAAGACTCATAAGGTAAAAATATGAAAACCCATCATAGCAAAAATACATACAAAATCAAATCAAAGGTTTAAATCATGAATTATGTCATCCAACGTATTTGGAGGGTGCTCAACTCAGATACTTGTTCTAATTTTCCAATTAGAACAAATGGCTTAAAGGGTTGGAATTTGGACTTTAGAATTTATCTCCCTTCTCTTATCATTGAGATAGTGTGATAGGGTACGCTCATTTTGACAATTCAGAGAAATCGACACCCAGTACTTGCAATCTGCATAAAAACTATGCATGTATAAATACAATATACTAAACTAAACAGGCAATGGCAAGAAGTGGTGCATCATGTAGATCTCGACTAGCAGGTGACTACGACTCCCTTTCTTAACCACATTAGACACACCATATAAAAGCAAACACGTAAAGCAAACATACGCACCATACACATGCAAGTATGGGGTAAGTATCCATAATAAAACATATATGATAATAAATCATCTTACTAATCATCATTAATAACTATAAATACTGAAAATAATCATCATACATACATGAAATGAAAAATCTAAGTAATATCATCACATATCAACTGAATCCATTGCACAATATCTGATAGTCTCAAAAAAATGCTACTAACCAACAACATAAAACTAGCTCTAAAAGAGTTCAACAAAGAATACAAAATGCGAACTAGAGGCAGGCAGTGCATTTGAAATAATTAAACGAACTTATTTAGTTAAATAGAGTACTTACTTCTAATTAATTAAACAAATTTATTTAATTAAATGAGAAGTCATTCCTAATTAAAAAAATGAAGTTATTTAATTAAATAAGAAAAGTGTCTCTAATTAATTAAAGATTATTTAATTAAATAGAAAAAGTAGTTATGAGAGCATATCTCATTTTATTAAATTAAATATTTCAACAAAATCTCTCTTTAGTTCAAAAAGGAAAATTTTCAGTTCACTATTGATAAAAATGAGTTAAATCAGTTAACTCTTTTTTTTACTCAAATTGTATCAGTTAACTCTTTATTTTACTCAAATTAAATTTGTTAACTCCCTTTAATTTGGAAATCTCCCTTTATGACTGAACTTCACCTTTAACCTTGACCGTTGATTGAAATCGATCTCAACTGTTGATGAATTTCAGGAAAGTCTATTTAAGAGACCCTCATCTCTTCATTTTGAAATATTGAAAGAGAATTTGCATCGAATTGTTGTTGAAATTCATACTCACATTTGCTCATATTCACATACGCAAAGATCAAGTTTGACTAAAAGTTGACCAAATTTAACCATGGTTGACTTGAGTTGACTAGTTTCAAAAATAATTTTAAAATAATTAAACAAAATTATTTAATAAAATGAAGTACTTACTTCTAATTAATTAAACAAAGTTATTTAATTAAATGAGAAGCCATTCCTAATTAATTAAATAAAGTTATATAATTAAATAAGAAAAGTGTCTCAAATTAATTAAAGATTATTTAATTAAATAGAAAAAGTAATTATGAGAGCATATTTCATTTTATTAAATTAAATATCTCAACAAAATCTCTCTTCAGTTCAAAAAGGGAAATTTCTAATTCACTATTGATAAAAAATGAGTTAAATCAGTTAACTCCTTTTTCTACTCAAATTGAATCAGTTAACTTCTTATTTTACTCAAATTAAATCTGTTAACTCCCTTTAATTTGGAAATCTCCTTTTATGACTGAACTTCACCTTTAATCCTGACTGTTGATTGAAATCGATCTCAACCATTGATGAATTCCAAAAAAATCTATTTAAGAGACCCTCATCTCTTCATTTTGAAATGTTGAATGAGAATTTGCATAGAATTGTTGCTAGAATTCATACTCACATTTGCTCATATTCACATACGCAAAGATCAAGTTTGACCAAAAGTTGACCAGATTTAACCACAGTTGACTTGAGTTCACTAGTTTCAAATTTTTTTTCAAATAATTAAACGAAATTATTTAATTAAATGGAGTACTTACTTCTAATTAATTAAACAAAGTTATTTAATTAAATGAAAAACCATTCTTAATTAATTAAATGAAGTAATTTAATTAAATAAGAAAAGTGTCTCTAATTAGATAAAGATTATTTAATTAAATAGAAAAAATAATTATGAGAGCATATCTCATTTTAGTAAATTAAATATCTCAACAAAATCTCTCTTCTGTTCAAAAAAGAAAAATTTCAGTTCACTATTGATAAAAAATGAGTTAAATGAGTTAACTCTTTTTTCTACTCAAATTGAATCAGTTAACTCCTTATTTTACTCAAATTGAATCTGTTAACTCCTTTTAATTTGGAAATCTCCCTTTATGACTGAACTTCACCTTTAATCCTGACCGTTTATTAAAATCGATCACAACTACTGATGAATTCTAGAAAAGTCTATTTAATAGACCCTCATCTCTTCATTTTGAAAGGTTGAATGAGAATTTACATCGAATTATTGCTAGAATTCATACTCACATTTGCTCATATTCACATACACAAAGATCAAGTTTGACCAAAAGTTGATCAGATTTAACCACGGTTGACTTGAGTTGACTAATTTTGGTAAGTATTTTGAAATAATTAAACGAAATTATTTAATTAAATGGAGTACTTACTTCTAATTAATTAAACAAAATTATTTAATTAAACGAGAAGTCATTCCTAATTAATTAAATGAAGTTATTTAGTTAAATAAGAAAAGTGTCTCTAATTAATACTGAAATTCATCAACGGTTGAGATCGATTTCAATCAACGGTCAGGATTAAAGGTGAAGTTCAATCATAAAGAGAGATTTCCAAATTAAATGGAGTTAACATATTTAATTTGAGTAAAATAAGGAGTTAACTGATTCAATTTGAGTAGAAAAAGGAGTTAACTGATTTGACTCATTTTTTATCAATAGTGAACTGAAATTTTCCCTTTTTGAAATGAAGAGAGATTTTGTTGAGATATTTAATTGAATAAAATGAGATATGCTCTCATAATTACTTTTTCTATTTAATTAAATATTATTTAATTAATTAGAGACACTTTTCTTATTTAATTAAATAACTTCATTTAATTAATTAAGAATGACTTCTCATTTAATTAAATAACTTTGTTTCATTAATTAGAAGTAAGTACTCCATTTATTTAAATAATTTCGTTTAAGTATTTCAAAATTATTTTTGAAACTAGTCAACTCAAGTTAACCGTGGTTAAATGTGGTCAACATTTGGTCAAACTTGATCTTTGCATATGTGAATATGAGCAAATGTGAGTATGAATTCTAGTAACAATTCGATGTAAATTCTCATTCAACCTTTCAAAATAAAGAGACGAGGGTCTCTTAAATAGACTTTCTTGGAATTCATCAACGGTTGAATCGATTTCAATCAATGGTCAAGATTAAAGGTGAAGTTCAGTCATAAAGGAAGATTTTCAAATTAAGGGGAGTTAACAAATTTAATTTGAGTGAAATAAGGAGTTAACTTATTCAATTTGAGTAGAAAAAGGAGTTAATTGATTTAACTCATTTTTAATCAATAGTGAACTAGAAATTTTTCTTTTTGAACTTAAGAGAGATTTTGTTGAGATATTCAATTTAATAAAACGATATATGCTCTCATAATTACTTTTTCTATTTAATTAAATAATCTTTAATTTTCTTATTTAATTAAATAACTTCATTTAATTAATTAGGAATGGCTTCTCATTTAATTAAATAACTTTCTTTAATTAAATAGAAGTAAGTACTCCATTTAATTAAATAATTTCGTTTAATTATTTTAAAATTCTTTTTGAAACTAGTCAACTCAAGTCATATTGTGGTTAAATCTGGTCAACTTTTGGTCAAACTTGATCTTTGCGTATGTGAATATGAGCAAATGTGAGTATGAATTCAAATAACAATTTATGCAAATTCTCATTCAACCTTTCAAAATGAAGAGATGAGGGTCTGTTAAATAGACTTTCCTGGAATTCGTCAACGGTTGAGATCGATTTCAATCAGCGGTCAGGATTAAAAGTGAAGTTCAGTCATAAAAGAAGATTTCCAAATTAAAGTGAGTTAACAGATTTAATTTGAGTAAGATAAGGAGTTAACTGATTCAATTTGAGTAGAAATAAGAGTTAACTGATTTAACTAATTTTTTATCAATAGTGAATTGAAAATTTCCCTTTTTGAACTTAAGAGAGATTTTGTTAAGATATTAAATTTAATAAAATGAGATATGATCTCATAATTACTTTTTCCATTTAATTAAATAATCTTTAATCAATTAGAGACACTTTTCAAGTATTTAATTAAATAAATTTATTTAATTAGTTAGGAATGGCTTCTCATTTAATTAAATAACTTTGTTTCATTAATTAGAAGTAAGTACTCCATTTAATTAAATAATTTTGATTAATTATTTCAAATTTTTTTTGAAACTAGTCAACTCAAGTCAACCGTGGTTAAATTTAGTCAACTTTTGGTCAAACTTGATCTTTGCGTATGTGACTATGAGCAAATGTGAGTATGAATTCCAGCAACAATTCGATGCAAATTCTCATTCAACCTTTCAAAATGAAGAGATGAGGGTCTCTTAAATAGACTTTTCTGGAATTCATCAACAGTTGAGATCGATTTCAATCAACAGTCAGGGTTAAAGGTGAAGTTCAGTCATAAATGGAGATTTTCAAATTAAAAAGAGTTAACGGATTTAATTTGACTAAAATAAGGAGTTAACTGATTCAATTTGAGTAGAAAAAGGAGTTAACTGATTTAACTCATTTTTGATCAATAGTGAACTGAAAATTTCTCTTTTTGAACTGAAGAGAGATTTTGTTGAAATATTTAATTTAATAAAATAAGATATGCTCTCATAATTACTTTTTCTATTTAATTAAATAATTTTTAATTAATTAGAGACACTTTTCTTATTTAATTAAATAACTTCATTTAATTAATTAAGAATGGCTTCTCATTTAATGAAATAACTTTGTTTAATTAATTAGAAGTAAGTACTCCATTTAATTAAATATTTTCGTTTAATTATTTCAAAATAATTTTCGGAACTAGTCAACACAAGTCAACCGTGGTTAAATCTGATCAACTTTTGGTGAAACTTGATTTTTGCGTAAGTGAATATGAGCAAATGTGAGTATGAATTTCAGCAACAATTCGATGCAAATTCTCATTCAACCTTTCAAAATGAAGAGATGAGGGTCTCTTAAATAGACTTTCCTATAATTCATCAATGGTTGAGATCGATTTCAATCAATGGTTAGGATTAAAAGTGAACTTCAATCATAAAGGTAGATTTCTAAATTAAAATGAGTTAACAGATTTAATTTGAATAAAATAAGGAGTTAACTGATTCAATTTGAGTAGAAAAAGGAGTTAACTTATTTAACTCATTTTTTATCAATAGTGAACTGAAAATTTTCCTTTTTAAACTGAAGAGAGATTTTGTTGAGATATTTAATTTAATCAAATAAGATATGCTCTCATAATTACTTTTTCTACTTAATTAAATAATCTTTAAGTAATAAGAGACACTTTTCTTATTTAATTAAATAACTTCATTTAATTAATTAGGAATGGCTTCTCATTTAATTGAATAACTTTGTTTAATTAATTAGAAGTAAGTACTTCATTTAATTAAATAATTTCATTTAATTATTACAAAATTCTTTTTGAAACTAGTCAACTCAAGACAACCGTGTTTAAATCTGGTCAACTTTTTGTGAAACATGATCTTTGCGTATGTGAATATGATCAAATGTGAGTATGAATTCCTGCAACAATTCGATGCAAATTCTCATTCAACCTTTCAAATTGAAGAGATGAGGTTCTCTTAAATAGACTTTCCTGGAATTCATCAACGGTTGAGATCGATTTCAATCAACGGTCAGGATTAAAGGTGAAGTTCAGTCATAAAGTGAGATTTCCAAATTAAAAAGAGTTAACGGATTTAATTTGAGTAAAATAAGGAGTT